>OX377202.1:49134248-49336571 GCA_947396885.1 Heligmosomoides polygyrus polygyrus
TAGGTTTTGGATTTTCTTCTGGATAATTGAGGGTGGTCGTGTCAGGAACACCGATTTTGCTCAAACTTCGACTAAGGGTAAGGGTTATTCAGGGTGCCGAATACGATGACGAAGTCCATTTGGCCGATTATGCCAGGAAACCACCAATACCGATAACTGAGGGTGGTCGTAATCAGCGCTCCAAATAACCCTCTAGACGGTTTTGGGCGAAGTTTGGACAAGAGAATTTGGCAAATTTCGAAATCGTCGACTTTCCATGACGTCATCGTCCGGGCAGGCTCGGCGAAAAGCGCCCTCGTCCTCGAAGGGGGAATGTCAAAAAATCAATTTTTTCAGAATTGGGCGATGTTCACTGTTCGATAGAGCTTTTCGAGCTTACAGAATGGTATTATCACGTGTGTCAAAAACTCAAATTTGGGCGAGTAAGGGCGGAAGAAACTTCACCTCTAACCTCAGCAGCTCTAAAATGGCAGCTGGGGCTAAGGCAGGCTAGACAGCTGGACAGTTATAGGCAATTCATCGTAAAGTACCTTAACTGATTGGCTAGCCTACGCATTTGCATGCCGTTAGCTCTCCTTGTCCTCTTGCAGTGGTCGACTGAATTCGGAAAAAATCGCGTCGCGCAAGGGTTTACTGCATTTTCGCACCGTTGTAACTTTGCCCAGTCATAAGCTACGCTACCATGTTTTAGCGCGCCTATTGAGCTTTATACTTCTTACAAAATCCACACGTTCCAGCCAGAAAGATTGGAAGCTGACAGAGTTATCGCGCTTCGAACACGCCCGCGCGTGCAATTTAGCACAATTTAGGTTCGATCCTATATACATTGTGCACAGCGCACTCCAAAGCCTCGCCGGAACAGAGTACAGCAATTCCTGAGTAGAGCGGTTAAGAATTTCTCATAAAACTCCCTAAATGCTCACTCTACAAGCTCTCCCCCCCCCCTCAATTGATAGGATCGATATAGATGTGCATTGTGCACGGCGCACTCTCAGAGGATTCCTGGCATGACAAAACACTCTAAGCCATGCTTAAGATACTTCGACAACATGCAAGTCCTGTAATATAAGCATCGCAAACGCAGAAGTCTGCTCCAGTCATTTTTGACCACGCACTGCGAAAACGCGATGGTCTGACGAAGCTGTATACATGGTTGTGTAGATCTCGAAGAGGCCAATCGAACGGAACCAACCGTTTCTCATAAAACCTCAAATTAGAGGAATTGTGAGCCTGCAACGTTTTCGGCGCCTTGCGGCCGACAACTCGTCCGCGGCCGGAGCGCAAGTTTTCAATTTTGGCCATTTTTAATCTTCCATGTGAAATGTATATACCATACGATAGCGCTCGTTCTCTTGAGCTCAAATATACTTTTGGTTTTTCAAATGGATGACCTCTGGCGAGTTATAGCAAAAAGACGCAAAAACCGCAAAAGTGCGGTCCGGTGCTGTACATACGCATATATAAGTGTTGATATTATATTATTGATATGCCGGTGAAGGCAATGTGGAAACAGTGACATTAGTTGATATAACTGTGAAGTGATGGATAACGTTGATCTAGTGAAATTACTACACAGTATGCCAAGATACCAAGAATTGAAGAATGAAATGAATACCGTACAGGGTGCGTCAAAAGTATTGACGCACTAAACGTAAACGTTAGAAATAACAACACATCATAAAATTTAATAAGTTTATACACAAAATGTTAACAATAATCTAGCGAACAGAATAGCATCACTTGTATTTTATATGGGCTTCTTAGCTGCGAATGCAGGAGCGAGGACGCCGGGGAAAGGCATCCGCAAGTTGTTCACGTCGATTTCGCTCCATGCTTTGACCAGACCAGATCATTCTTCACTGACTTCATACTTTTGCGGAAAGTAGCGCAAACCTTGTTCTCCAAAACTTTCCATGTAGACTAATTCAGCAGATTCGAATCCGGTCTTACAGAGGTCATTCCTCTGCCGAAATGAAGTCCTTCAAATTGGTGAGGAACCAGTCCTGAACAATTCACGACTCTGCGTAGGAGCCTGGTCTTGCTGGAAGGCATACGGTTTACTCTCGAGGTGGAATTTGAGCCAAGAAACCAGTTGCTTCTTTAGGACTTCGATGCAGATAGTTCTTCTAATTCATCTTCACTCCTATATCCACGAAAACGAGAGGCGCTTGTGATGAATGCACAAACCATGATACTGGCCGGATGCGCCTAGCTTGCAGCTAGCCTTCCGCCAGAACTATCACTCTGGAAGTCCTTGAAGAATATGTAACACTCTTACAGGTTGAATGCACAAAAGTATCAAGTCACCGAAGGTCAAAGCATGGAAAGAAATCGATGTGGACTACTTGCGGCGCACCGTCGACGCCTTTCCTCGTCGTCATCGCCCCTGCATTCGCAGCAATGAAGCCCATACAAAATACAGGTGACGCTATTTTGTTCGCAAGATCATTGCTGACATTTTGTATATAAACTTTTTAAATTTTATAATGTATTGTTATTTCTAACGTTTATGTTTAGTGCGTCAATACTTTTTAAGCACCCTGTAGGAAAACCACTAAAACCGGTTTGCACAAGGAAGAGTGCGTAAGTTAAGTGACTTTAGTAATTTCTAAATACTTACAATAAATATTTAAAAGTAAAAGGTGGCGATGTTCGTTCCTCCACGTGGTGCCACTGGAAACTGCTCCCTCTGGGAGCTAAGCTAATCGCGAACATTCGATTGAAGGCGACAGGCCCTTGTGACAGGCCGGCCTATGAAGACCCATGTCACATCACATGGTTGATGACGCTTAAGAGATTTCGAGATGGTGCTACGGCGTCCGCGGGAGCCGACGCACACTTGCAGAGCCCGGCTAGTGTGGAAAGTATACGAGGGTCCCTGATACGAGGACGGCATCGGGGGCTAATGAGTTAGTCCGAAAGCCCCGTAACGTAGACAAGACCCGCGCAGCAACGTTGAATGTGGGTACGTTGACGGGCCGCTCGTGCGAGCTGGTAGAAGCACTGGAGCGAAGAAAGATAGATTTCTGTGCGGTGCAGGAGACGAGGTGGTCCTGCTGCAAGTCGAGGGACATAGGACGATGCTTTAAGGTCATTCTATGTGGAAGTACCAGGACCACCAGTGGTGTCGGTATGATCGTCTCCGAACGTTTCCGTAGACGATAGCAAGCGTAGAACGTTTCGATGACCGCTTGATGAAGATTGTTGTCGCCGTAGAACAGCGACGAAGTCATTTCTTTTCTGCATATGCTCCGCAGACTGGCTGTTCCGAACAAACCGACGACGACTTTTGGTCCCCGCTTGATGAGAAGACAGCGGAAGTGCCGTCAGAAGATAAGATTGTTGTGGCAGGTGACCTTAATGGTAAAGTCGGAGCAACGAAAGACGGCTACAGCTGTCATGGTGATTTTGGATATGGGTCGCGCAACGCCGACGGTGAGCGTATACTTGAGTATGCAGACTCACATGACCTCACCATCGTGAACCCCAACTTTCGAAAGCGTGACACCCACTTCATCTCGTTTTATAGCGGCAACGCTAAAACGCAGATCGACTATGTTCTTGTTAGGCGTCGCGACCAAAGCCTTGTCACAGACGCGAGGACCGTGCCGTATGAAACGGTTGCCACGCAACACCGTCCACTGATCTGCTCGCTGAGGATCACACTTCCGAGGAGTAAACATGTCGAGCGATGCGGGTCGGCTAGAATCAAATGGTGGCGACCGAACGAGAAGGAAGCGGCAGTTATTCCTCGCATTCGGTTGCCGACGGTCAACTGTCGACGAAACCAGTAAGGATGCTACCGATCCGATAACTCTGGCAGCACGCTTCGAACTTGGCACAACGAAGCCTGGACGACGCTGGGTCGACAAGCAGGCATACCTGTGGGCTGACGATGTCAGAGAAAAAGTTCGAGAAAAGAAACGGCTCTATCACTTGTTTATCAGTGATAAAACAGTTTACAATTGGCGGAATTATCGAGAAGCGAAAAAAGCGGCATAGAAGGCAATGGCTGCTGCTAAAGCCGCATACTACGCTGAAGTCAGCGAAAAACTGGAAACGCGCGATGGTGAGCGTTATCTTTACCGACTCGCCAAAGCTCGCTGTCGCCGAGAATAAGACATCAAGAAATTCTTTTGCATTAATGACGAGAACGGTAATCTTTTTATGGATCGTAAGAAGGCTGTGAAGCGATGGCACGACTAGTTCGAGGAGATCTCGAATGTTGAATTTGCCCATCCTGCTATTCCTTTTGCATCTCCTGTATACGGTCCCGTTCAGAAGATCACGTGAGCAAAAACGAAGCAGCCCTGAGGAAGATGAAGTCAGGCAAAGCCACTGGCCCCTATGACTTGCCAGCCGATCTGTAGAAGTCGAAGGGGTGGTGCTCTGCTGACTGGCTGACAGAGTTTTCAATCAGGTTGTTGCTGAGAAGAGAGTGGCCGAGAGGTGGCAGCAAAGCACGACCATCCCGATTTGGAAGAAGGAGGGCAGTCCTGCAGACTGCGCCAGTTACCGTCCAATTCGTCTTCTTTCTCACACCATGAAAATCTTTGAGCGAATTGTCGACGGACATATCCGGGATGTCGTACAGCTTTCCACGAATCAGTGTGGTTTCGTATCTGGCTGTGGCACCGTTGATGCCATTCACGCAGTACGTCTTCTGCTAGAGAAGCAACGCAAGAAACAGATACCGGTGCATTTTGCCTTCCTAGATTGGAGAAGGCCTTCGACCGCGTTCCGCGAGAAGTTATATGGTACGTGGTACTCCTTAAGAGCTTATTGAGTGGGTGCACATTCTGTACTCTTGCCCAAGGAGTCGAGTGCGAGCCAGCAGGCACCTCGATGGAATTTCCCATCTCTGTAGGGGTGCACCAGGGATCTGGGATCTGCGCTATCCCCACTGCTCTTCGTCGTCGTAGTGGGTGCGATCTCACGAGATCTCCAGATGGCGGCACCTTGGACGCTGCTCTATGCTGACGACGTCATGCTTGCATGTGAAGATAAAACCGAACTCGAGCGAAGGCACAGCCGTGGTGCGATCGCTTGGCATTGTTCTGTCTCAAGCTCAATGTCAAAAAGACGGAGTACTTGACGACGGGTGTGGATGAGCACAAATCTATTAAGAGCAATGGCACTGAGCTCTCACGAGTTACATCGTTCAAGTATCTCGGATCAATGATCACGTCCTATGGCAGCCTAAAGTTGGAGGTGAACGCTCGTGTGAGTGCAGCCTGGTCAAATAGCGCTCGTTGACTGGGGTGCTTAGCGACAGGACAATACCTGAGCACCTCAAATCGAAAGTTTATAGAACACTCGTTCGCCCAATAGCGACGTACGGTGCTGAGTGCTAGCCCGTGACGAAGGAGACTGAAAGCCTCCTCAGTGTAAAGGAGACGAAAATGCTACGGTGGACGGCTGGAGTTACGCGTTTGGACCGCGTTCGCAACGACACCATACGACAAAGGTTCAGTGTCGCCCCGATAGCCGAGAAGCTGCGCGAAGCTCGTCTTCGATGGTACGGCCACGTCCTTCGCGCTAATGACTAATGATACGGTCCCGCAAGATAGGCCTGAACCTTGAGGTTCCTGGAAAGTGGCCCAGGGGACGCTCGAAGCAACGTTGGCTAGAAACGTTGCATTTGGACCTAAAGATGGCTGGTGTGCACCGTGATCAAGCATTTGATCGGGAGAATGGGCGTCACCACATAAGAAGAGCGGACCCGCCACAAAGCGGGCCAAATCCTTACGAAAGTGATGATGACTTAAAAAAGCAAAAGAATGAGTATAAAAAATAAAACAAAACAAAAACAATAACATTCAAAAAATATAAAAACAAAATAAAGTAAGGTAAATAAAAAATAAAAAATAAAAAATTGAAAAATTAAAAGTAAAATTAAAAATATAAAAATAATAATATAAAAATGGAAAATTATAACACCTACTTCTTTACTGATGCGCCACCGAGGAGGTGTTATAATAAAAACGTCTGAAGGGAGGCGGCGAAACAAACCACTGAGGTGTGATATTGTTTCTCCATAAATCTAAAGTATATTTACATACGACCTAATCCCTGGTCCGACAAGAAATATCAATTTTGGACTCAAATCGTTAGCCAAGAGAAGAATGAGGAATGACCTTTTAAGGGTTCGTACGTTAGGTGTCTCCCTGAGTTATGGTAGCATGCCGTCGCCGCCCGCCTCCGCCCCCGATTACGGTAGCTTGGAGGGTTGATGAGCCCGCCTTGGATGACGTATAAAGGATGAACGAAGCAAAGTACCGCGGAGTAGACTTTATGTCGTAGAGTGGTGATTGAGGACTTTATTCATTTTTTGCCCTTTATTCTTTGTTTTTCTAGTTTTCGTAAGTTTTTTTGCTTTGGGACGCTCTGTGATCTGGTTTGCCTTATGATACACTTTCACGAAGGCTATGAAATCGAGTTAGCCACATCCACAAGCTAATAAACTAACAAACTACAAAATAAGTAAAAGAGAAAAGCTCATAGGAAAAGTTGAAAAGAGAATATGGCCTGAGCGAAATCTTCGAAGCGTTGTAAAGTAAGAAAGTATAGAAAGGGGAAACTTGATATCTTATCCCTTTTCCCGTTTAGTCTTTTAGTGTCAGAAATATCATCGTACGACATCTGCTCCACAGTAGCAGTACGCGGTCTACTGGACTCGCCTCATCTCGTCGAAAAATCTCGTCCGAGGCCAGCGCCGCATCCGGTCAGCCCACGGTAATCAAGCGCTTCGCCCGCCTTATACAGTAGTGAGAGACACATAACGTAACGCACTTACATTTTAATGTTATATAAAATCATATAGTGCCCGACAAAATGTAAAGTAAATGAGCTATTTAACTTAATGCCATCACACACACGAGGAGGAACTCCACATATATCTGTTCCAAAGGACAAGAGGAACATGAGACTTTTTTATGAACAGAGCAGGCACAGAATTTGGCAAATTCAGCAAAAAGCAGCAGGTTGCATAATGCATATCGCGCGTTCAAGAAGCAGCTGAATAATTATCTGAAAGATTATATAACAAATGATTGATGTCAGCTCCAATTTTAATTAAGTTGTCAAGTTATACCACCTATTTGCTCATTTTTTTTGCTGCAATTTTCGATTTTAGTATAACTTCGAGTACTTTTAGAGATGATGTGTTGTGTTACGTTTTTTTACTCAGGCATTTTTCACCATGGTCACCCATGCAGTAGATATATATACATTCATTTCAACACTTTTAGGACCTCATCAGTGCTAGCAGGGTTGGGAAAACTAGAGCAGTTGGCGACATGAGTGCAGTCTGCAGGAATTCAAGCGTTTTTTCTGTTTTTTAGAGATGTTATTGGCTTTCTCGAAGTTCAAAAAACTTACTGAGTTGTCATCATATTTGTGAACTCTAATTTTGTCTTTCCAAAGTGTTCGGTGCCAGATCGAGCAGAGGTCGACCCAACCTGCTCGCTTCAGAAAATCACGAATTGTTCACTGTGTACTGATCAAGACTTGGAAATTTTTGTGGCCGAATTTTAATTGTATAGGTGTTCTGATTCAGGTAGAAAATAATTTACATGAAAAACGAGAAATTTGAAGTCTTTCCGAACTTTTTCCATATCGAGCGTCGCAGCGGAGGAGCCTGTTTTTTGCGGTATCATGCACAGTGCTTAAGCTTTGGTTGGGCGCAAATTTCCCCTTCTGACGTTCTTCCCTTTGGAAAAAAAACGGTAAAAAAAATTATATCCGCGAGAAGTCCATCCTTCGCATACAGTCAATGATACCAGAGGACGCAGTTGCCACACGTAAACTGCCATAACTCGGAAATTTTTAGAGCCTCTGAAAATTTTATGGAAAATAAAAACGAAAAGAAATGTGGATTTTACTCTTCGAAAAGCAGGTTCTAAATATGACCTCCCTTTTGATTAGGGAAGGGTCGCTTTTTGGGACGCTTTTTTTAAGCAAATGACGCAAAACCGATACTTCTGATCATATAAAAGATTTTATTAGAAACGATGATTTTATCACTGTGTGTTATGAAAAGCTTAAAATTTTATAGGGCACAATTTCGTTTTCTGATGTTGTTTCCTTCAGAAGGGAGAAAATTCCGTGACAAGCAATGACTTCGGTTGCGACTCCGTCGACTTCGATTCAATAAATCTTTCGAGAAGGTACACAAGCTATAGAGAATACATTCTCTGTTTTAGGGTTTCTATTCTATGTAGTGACTTAGTTGTTCTCAAGCTTTAGTAAAAATCTCCTGATACTGCAGTAGTTGCGAATGCTGTCAAATGTTGTGAATGCTTAGCTTTGCGATGTTATGAGATAGTTGGTTCGATGGAAGGAATGTTTTGTAAAATGCTTTTCTCATAGAGATGTTTCTCCTAATATGAGCTCATATAAAAGGAATTATCTATAAAACCACAGCGTTCCGACTCAGACCGCTCTTATTCCTCTTTGTGGGTCTTTTTCTAGGAGGACATTCTCTCTTTCGCTTATTCGCTTTAGGTTCTTATTTTATTGTAAATTATATTTAGAACAAACGTTTAATTACCCAAGTTTGAGGTGTGGTCGAAAGGCGGTAAATTCCCGCGTGGTTATTTCGAGCTCTATATAAGCCATCAATAGTAATTAACACTTAAAATTTTACAGTCTATTTTTGACTAGTTCTTTGTAAGTGTAATTGCTTATTGTAAATGAGTGCAATGTCGGACGCAGATGTCGCTCCTTCAGACAAAAAGCAGTCGTTTCCACGACGTACAAAAAAACTTTGCAAATTGAACCTAATAAAAAAAATAATCAACAACGGGCAGAAAATCTTTACTTTTAGCTGTAGAATAGCCAGCATTCAAAACGTTAATCAATAGTCCATTAATCAATAAAATTTCCACCTCAATGATTGACTGACTTCTCTTCAATATCGATCCACTCAAGGAAAGAACTTGTTAAGAGGTACAAGCATCACTTAAGCAGCTGAAAAATAAAAAACCTCCCAAAACAAAGAGTGAGTGCGATCCACCCGCAAAACGAGGTTGCAGAACGGCCTCCCCGCCCCCCCCCCCCCGATTCTCCCACTTCAAGCTTGACCCTGATCTATCAACAATTAAACATGCGGGGTGAAGGGTAGAAATAAAGGCTTCATCGTGGAGGTCTCTACCGCCGTTACTTGCATATGCGCGCATTAATTCGATGAATCCAGCCCTAGCTCCTCCCTCTGGGACAAGGGTGCACACAAAGTTCTGTGCGTTAAATTTTTTAAACGAAATGTTTAACGGAAATTTTTTGTTAAATTTCCGGTAATTTGCTAAATTTCGTGAAAAAATACAATTAGCTGCAAACTACTACTTAAAAAGAAAAAAAAACAAGGAAAACCTTGCATGTTCCTACTTCAACGGGTCAACAACTTTATTCAGGGAATAGAGTGTAACACTACAATGAAAAACAAACAATTCACTATCAACAAAATATGCACAGCAACATAAAAGGCTCTCAGCAACAATTTCTTTTCACTGTGGAAGAAGAATAGGTGTGGAATTATCATTCAAGAAAAGATGCATAGTGGACTGGGTAAGTTATACCAGGCAGATCCCGGGATTCCTCTCTTTCTTAGTTCTTTGCGAAACCGTTTTCTACGAGTGTTGTACGATCTCGATGCAGGCACGAGCACGCTAGTACAAAAAGAATTAATAAAAATACAACTAAAAGTCTAACACTAACACTGTTAACACATATACAAACGCACGATTTCCGCGCACCTGGTGCGTGGGGCCAATCAATTTTTGCAACGTCGGGACCGTGACACGACATCGTGCCACACGGTCCCACACGGTCGAATGGGTGTGACACGGTCGTCAACGTGTTAACGATCAGAAAAAGGAGATTCCCGAAATTTGTCGTTGTCATAGTTTTCTCAAATCTTTTATGTATTTAGAATACATCAACCGACTGGAAACATCCTCGACTGTTTTAGGTGGCGAGCAGAAGCATTTTGGGATAAGCAGCGCCATGTGGAGTTAGGCGTATTTTACGTTAGACCGGTATGTTTCTGAATTTGTTGAGTGCTTGGTGGCTCGGCTAGGAGCTTTTCTAGTTCCAAAATGCATTGATTCCAAAAATTCAAATGTGCCATAGATGTGAAAATAGCATGAAAGCACTGAAATATTGTTGCTGATTTCAATAGTTTTTCAGGAACAGTCCTGGTCGGGAGGATGAGGCCTACAATGAGGTGAAAGTGATCAAGTTACTGAGAAAAACTCCCGTTAAAAATTCCGTTAAATCCCTAAAAATTTCCGTTTAGTCGTAATACCAGATTTTAACGAAAAATGCCGTTAATTCTTTAAATTCGTTAAATCGTTAACCGTTAAATGTGCACCCCTGATCTGGAACCTACTTATTTCGCCAGAGGGTTAAAACCCTTACTTCAAAAAATATACCTTATGCGCTCCGGAATTTTTGTAACTTGCATACTGCATATAGGTGGTCGTACATAAGGCGCCTAAGTTTGGATCAACAAACAGCCACATTAATTTTTGCGTATGGAGGTTTCCTATTTGAAGATAGGCCTAGCAACGGTCCTCCTCAGTTGCACCGGTTCCGGCGTTCTGTTTGCGTTCCTCCGGTCTTTCCTTGCGCGTAGCAGCGCAACGATTTCCATATGAAAAGCGCTGGTGCCTTCACAACTCTTTGACCCCCCCCCCTTTCCTACGCGGTTCGCTCATGACTCGGTCCTCACTGAACGTCATTGCACGATCGATAACCTCGAGGTTTGGCAAGTTCATCCCAAAGCAATGCTGCGGGAGAGAAGCATCGACTATAAGAACCATCTTGTGTGAATATGTGAGTGTTGTAGAGACCACCAATAAGACTTTCCTAGACACCAATATTCTCAAGACATCTACATCAATTAGGCCAAGCTCTTGGCGAGCCTGATTGAAGCAGATGTTTCAAGATATCTCATGGAATTCCTGCGTCCGCCAGCGCATTTCCTGCTGTTCGGGCACATGTCACATGTCCTTCAGTAAGCCCTTTCATTTCTAGATTTCAAGTGTTTATGCTTCGGTGTTACTGAATTGGCAATAATAGTTTCGTGTTCTACTGTCATCCTTCTGTCAACTATTCCTTCAGCGTCGTTCGAATAAATAAATAAAGTCTACCAACACCTCAGACGCAGGCACTCTCTTCTTCAAAGCAGCGAAATTCCATCGTTAGCCTTTGGAGGGAGAGGTAAAAACCATCTGATTGCAAGAGTAAAAGTACTAGAGCGCCAAAGCTCGGAGATCACGGTGCCAAGATTGCCAAGGAGGAATTATGGAATTCGTGTCTGAAGAGCACTTTGTTGCTAGAGGCCAATCTACATATTAGAGTATTATAATATATTTTTGAGGTGTCTCATGCGCTAACTCCCAGCGAACTACCTGCTATTATATCTTTGTTGCTCATAGGTGGATAAGATATGCTGAAGGTGTCGAAACTGTACGCCACCCTCAGCGAAATATACGCATTTCAAGGTTTTTAGGTTGCCCGAAAGTTCTCAGTGTTTTGTGTTACTATTTTTCAATCGTTTATTATTAGGTAAAAATTCAACTTGCATTAATGCTTCTTCTGTACAGATATTTTTGCTCTATCTGACTAAATAATTTGTTTTAATGTTGCTTTATATTTCTGCTCTTGAAGGGCTCATTGAAGTACCAGACGTTCAGCGGTCTAGCGGCCGCCAAACGTTTGGTTGGGGGGCTTCGCCCCCAAACCTCGAGAATAGAACAACCCCAATCTTCCTCCTTTCTTCTTTAGGCCTTCTTAGAGTAAAATGACTGGTTTTACTATATAGATTAGTGCAGTGGGAGGGCAGAATTTTCACTGCGCATATGAAGCCCATCCACCCTTCATCACGTGCACACGATTTATTCTCCGAAGCGCTCGTTCTCTACGTGTCGAGAAACAGGTAATGAGAGTCCCAATCCGGTGCTTAATCAGCAAAATCATCATTAAAATTAATCGGTATTGGTCTACACCGCTTACTGTCCGACGGCAATAATACTCCTCCGATTCCCGTGGTCACTCTCCCTCCCCCCCCCCCCCTCCCCGAAATACTTCTTTTCCTATATGCTGGCAAAGAAACGGAGTGAGATTCATGCACTCACATGTGACACTGAGTCCCGATTCACGTGTCACAACGTTGCCACGACGTCTATGACACTCCTTCTGCACTCTGACACACGTATCACGAATTCTGTAAGCCATCTTCAGAAATCCGACACACACTGAACGATGTTGAGGGAAAATGCTGGTCCCCCTCCCTTATTCACGCTCCCCCTCTAATGGTCCCCCTTTGTTGGTCCTCTCCTATTGGTCGCCCTTATTCGGAATCCTTAGGCAAGTTGGACGACGCCTTCAGCTCGCCTTCTGAATCTCTACGCACGCACGTTGGAGACGTCTTAAACACGCCTTCTGATCCCTACGCACGTTGGACGACGTCTAGCGCAGGTCTTCTGAATCTTTACTGACGACGTCTAGCGAAGGTCTTCTGAACCCCTACGCCCGTTGTACGACGCCTTCAGCACGTTTCATAAATCCAGACGCACCTGAACGACGCCTTGGGCACGCCTCCTGAATCCCTACGCTCTGCACTCGATTCCCATTCATACCCTGACGCGTTGCCCCTTGTATATCTCGTAAACTTGCACGATCAGCCGCCAAGTATATAGTTCGCCAGCAATTGTCCATGGCCCAAGCTCAAAGAAAGTACGGCTGGCATACGCCGCACTGATGTGGGCATCTTTTGCCTTCAGTCCCCCCTCCCCGTGACGGACACGTGACATTAGCCGGTTATATATAGTAGGATGTCCAAGGAGCATTCGACATCCTACTATACATAACCGGCTAATTCGGAACGGTATTTTATTTTCACTTCAAACTGAGACAATCCGCAGCCGAGACAGCTCGACAAATCGATCAAATGTAGGGGCCTAATAGTGTTTGAGAAAGCACTGTGCGCCAGTGGATCAGTAAATTTTGGACCGGAGATTTCAGCCTCGAAGATGACCGCTGCAGCGGTCGACCTAGAGCAATCCCGGACGACGAGTTGAAGGAATTGGTGGAAGCTGAACCATTCGGAACAGTTTGCGGGATCGCGGAAGAGCTATACGTCCGTAGAACTGCTGTTGCGGATGCTTTGGAACGCCTTGGGAAGGTGAAAAGCTCGAAACGTGGGTGCCCCACGAGCTGAGTGAGCGACAAAAAATGCCACTTTTCGAGATTTGTTCTTCTCTACTTTTACGCAACAAAACTGACCCGTTTTTGGATCGAATCCTCACTTGTGATGAAAAGTGGATTCTGTGTGATAGCAGGAAACGTTCCAGACAGTGGTTGGACGCCGACAAACCCCCTAGGAATTTTCCAAAGGCGAAGCTTCACCAAAAAACGAATGGACACTTTGTGGTGGTCGGCGGGTGGTGTGATCCACTACAGCTTTTTGGCACCAGACCAAGCGATCACAGCAGAGTGCCACTTTAACCAAACCATATTCTTCAGACCTCTCACCAACCGACTACCACCTTTTCAAACACTTTCAGAACTTTCTCGTTTGTAAAACCTTCACCAATCAGACCAAGCAACAGCTTTCATGGATCTTGTCGAACCTCGACCGCCAAATTTTTCGCTGATGAGATAAATGTACTGGCGGCCCGTTGACAAAGGTGTGCTGGTTCGAAAGGAGCTTATTTCGACTAAGATCTGAGAAAGTTATGGTGGTTCAAAGTGAAGCATTCAAAACACCGAAAACTTTCCGGACAACCTAATGGAACAGCACGTTAGCCATTGAAGTCACTATGTTTGAAAGCCCACAAACAAGAAGGAGCGGTTGTTTTGACCAACATATTCCAGCGCCTTCAACTTTTCTGTAAAGGATGAACCATCTACAAACAACGTTAAGTCGACTTATTGAGAAAATTTTATTTCAAAAAAAATTACTTACTTAATACCTTACTTTCAGAGAGGCAACTAGCAACCTGGTTTCTACTGTTCATAATTTAGACTTTCATATTACATTAACGCTCATTTTTCGCTTTTGGCAGTACATCGTGTCCTTTATGGCCTCTGATAAAATTCGCACAGGAGTCAAAATCAGTCTTTCTCAAGTGTAGTCTTTGCACAGCAAGCTTTTTTCTGTTGTGATTGGTAATCCGTGTAACCGAACAAAAGTACGCGTTTATGAGATAGGGAGTACTTTTTCTTCTCACAACATAAGAGCCTGAAGCCTATTTTCGAATACCGGAAGGGAATGATATAGATAGGAAGAATGTCCAGACTTCATTTAGTGGGCGATATTTTGTTTATGTCAAGTTGTTGTACCAAACAAATAGGGGACCCTCAAGCTACGGTGTGGCGCAGCGCTAGCGTATCCTATCCCACCATATTGCTTAATAAACGAGGTGCCGGAGGTTCGATTCTCGCCTATGGCACCACTACTCATTCTCACTGGTCCACTGCTATTTGAAAGCGTCTCGCTTCTTCACATGATCCAGGCGTATAAGCTATCAAGTGCAAGTTTACTAGGAGTTATTTATCATTAGCCCTTCTCACGTTCAAGTCTGTGGCAAAGATCATTGATATATTCTAAGAATTTCTCTGACTTTGTTTATCGGCTGACCACCGCAAGTCATTGCACGGCCAAATACACATTCAAATCACCTCCACGACATCCTGTAGAGGTAGAATGCGTGAACCATCCCAACAGGGATTCCGTATTGTATCCTTATCCTTTGTTATTTATTATTTTCGCTATTTCTTAAGACAGTTGTTTTCCTGGGCTTCTCGTTTATATCTTCATTCTCGTAGTACTGAAGCTCGACGTAGTCGATTATTTCTTGCCGGCATTTCGGGCCTTAAACCCTTCTTCAGGTATAAAAGAACCATGTCCCTATACATGGTGTAAAAAGCTTAACAAGGATTTAGAATTTTTGAGTTCGAGATCATCTAGATTAAGCGAGTTCCTTATTGTCTTGACCTGATCGGCATTCGCTCCTGAACCTCGCCTAATTATCCCCATGATAGAGCTGGGTCTGCCCAGTAGAATATTAAATTTTTATAACGCCGTCGAAAAGGTGTTTCGTGCTAATTCCAGGCTTTTCCCATCATGGCGATTTGCTTGGTATCAAATTTGCCTAGATTGGCTCCATTTACGTCTTTCCATGCATTCTCAATTGCCGGTGCTACGGTATCGCCGGATGGCTCAGGACGGTTGCTCGCCGTTAAAAATATCTCGCCTCAGATAAGTCTTTGTTAAGCAATTCAGAAAACGATTAATGGCAAGTAACAGTTATTAAATACATGCTGCCGAAGGCATGCAAATACATGATTATGACACATTGATAAAATCTTCTATATTTCACGATCTGATGCGTTTCCATTGTGTACAGCACTCTTTCTTGCAAGTATGTTACCACCGCGCGCTTTAGCAATCTACCGCAAACCCCACTGGATGCCTCCCATGAATTTCCCGTTTCTGACGTTATAGACATCCAGTATTGCTTTATAACCGTGCACAATTCCTCTTGTGTTCGCCTGTAAAGGAAAAATCGACAAGGGGTCGACGTTTGTAGTTCTGGGGTCAGATTCATCAACCGCTTACTGTCCTGTAACGGTGAAAGTACCGCCAAACCTGATGATAAGGATGTTATATCAGAGGTCAGATTCTTCAACCGCTTATCACCCTCTGACGGTGAAAATACCGCCAAACCTCTGACATGGCATTCCTTACCAGGGAAGGGTCTCAGGCGTAGGTCTGAACGGGGGAAAGGGGTAGTACTGTAAGAATCTCCACCCATCATGTAGTAGAACAACATGTTTAGTTTTTGCTGAGTCCTTGAACCAAAAGAAGCTACGGGCCCTCGAAGGCGGGGCAGGGTCAAGCTTGAGGTTCGGGAATCGAAGGGGGGGGGGTCGTACTGTAGCCTCGAATGGAGGGAGGGGGGGGGGGGGGTCGTACTCTCTCGGTTTTAGCAGAGGACCCTCTCCAAATTCAGGTTTTTAGACGATGTTTGCATCTATTAATAAGTTGTTTTTTCCAGGTGTGACTACGACAATGCGGAGATTTACAAGCACTGTGCAGTGAAAAATAAAGATTTCCTGTCTGCAGATTTATAGTCAAGGAGAGATTTTCATTTTTTCAGATTTTCCCAGGACGTCATGGACACGGTAGTTTTCTGCCTGATGAGCGACATATACTTCCAGAATTGCACTCTATAAAATTTCAAGTGTTAATTACTGATGACGACCTAAGTGCTTTCCCTACAAGATTTTTGAAGCGCTCTTCGAGTCGATGACGGAATGGCAACCGAAGGACTGACTTGCTTGAAAAGTAATTTCTCTCCTGCAGGAAACAGCATCAGAAAATGAAATTGCACCCTATAAAATTTTAAGCCCGTTTGACACACAGTGATAAAACTATGTTTCTCTGAAACGATATTCTATATGATCAGACGTCTCGATTTACCGAAAAGATATCGACACACTAATCACATGGAAGATGTTACTTTTAGAACCTGCCTTTTAAAGCATAGAAAACACATCTACTAGAGCTTTATGAATTTTCCAGGAGCCCCAAAAAATCTCCGTGTTACGGCAGTTTACATGCGGCTACTGCGTTCTCTGACATGATCAATCTCAATTGAAATATATATGGACTCCTCGCTGGAAATTTTTTTTTGCCTTCTGAAGGACAGAACGACAGAGAGTGGAATTGTATCATATAAAATTTTAAGTCGTGCTCAACATACAATAAAAACTATGCTCCTCCGCTGCGATAAAGATATGACGAGGATGGATCGCATACAAAATTCTCATTTTTCATGAAAATATTATTTTTTAGCCGAAGCAGATCACCCATACGGATAAAATCTAGCCACAAGAACCTAGAAGTTTTGATCAATTCACTGTGAAAAAAATGTGATTTTCTGGATAGAACAGGTTGAATCGACCTGAGGTCGATTCATCCTGTTCGATCCAGAAAATCATAATTTTTTCACTGTGCATTGGTCATGACTTGGAAGTTTTTGTGGCAAAATTTTATTCGTATGGGTGGTCTGCTTCGGCTAAAAAAATTTTTTTCGTGAAAAACGAGAATTTTGCTTACGATCCATCCTAATCATATCGTCATCGCAGTTCCGTCATCGCTGCGGAGAATCTTGTATTTTTTTTGCTGTATCATGTACAGAGCTGGGGTTTTTTAGCTCCATTTTCGTTTTTTATGACGTTTTCTTAGGATGGGAGAACATTATTTCCGAGAGAAGTCCATCGTCCATCCTTCCTTTTTCCGCTCCATAATCGATATAAGGAAAGCACTTAAGTCGTCGTCAGAAAATAATACTCAAATTTTTATATAACACAATTTCGGAGCACAATTTCTGATGCAAACGTCGCTACTTCAGGAAGAAACTACTTAGAAGAATGTTCCGTGTCCATGGTGTCCTGAAAAAAAAACTCCATAAATTGAACAGTGATGATTGGAAACTGCTACCAGAAGATCTTTATTTTGAAGTGTCGAAAATAGCGTTCAAAATTTTAAAGAATTTTATTGTGTTTTGAAAACATTATTGATAAGGGAACTCGTTTCATTGTCCTCTTCAGTGCCGAAGCCGCACCTGAAAGGAAGAATCTATTAAAGAGTTCAAACTGCACAAGAAACCTTGAAAAAATCAAGAAATACAAGAAATAGAACAGTGGAAGAGATAGGGAGGGGGTCGTACAAACTCCGCTTCAGAGGGGGGAGTCGTAAATTTCCATCAAAAATCGAACCCCACGCTTGACCCTGAGGCGGGGTAGAGTACGCACCGTCAGCACGTGCCCACGTGCATGCGTGCGCACGTGATGTTGTATGGGAAGCGGCGAGCGAGTCGGTGGCTTCTCAGGGTACGGGCTGCTTCAAAGATGCTAAACCAGATGTCCGACAGCCGTGCTGTGCTCTACCTTTGCATTTTTTTTCAAAACCGCTGCCCCTTCACCAATTTGCTTCCTGCACATCTCCTACACATTTATTTCACCCTAAATTGTAAAAAGAGCCAGATTCGTGATCAACACCGCAGATTCGTGATTAACACCCCATGACCTCGACAGCCCCAGTCACCCAGTTACAGTTACAGCAGTTACCTGCTGTAACCCACCGTAATCAGCCGAAATTTCAAAAGCGAATGTTTTAGATTCGTGATCAACACCCCAAATAACCCCCCTAGGAGGAGTCTGGGCAAAATCGGTGATCATGACCTCGACAGCCCTAGTCATCCGTACCTTCTGTAACCCGTACCTGCTGTGAGATCACTGTTTAACATTCGCTGAAAAACACAAAACGTTGTATAACTAAGAAAATGGGAAAAATGAGTGAACCACAGCTCATAGGAAATCCTTATTTGACAATTTAGAGCGAAATAAATGTGTAGGAGATGTGTAGAAAGTAAGCTGATTTAAACCACCATTAAGGCACTATTGTACTTTCACGACTCCAGAGGTCGAGGAGAGGTTGATTTTTTTTTGCCCAAACCTCCCCGAGAAGGGTTATTTGGGGTGCTCATCACAAATCTCACATCCGTTGTTGAAATTTATGCTGATTACGACAGGTTACAGCAGGTACGGGTAACTAGGGCTGTCGAGGTCATGGGTGTTGATCACAAATCTGAGGTGTTGGTCACGAATCTGACCCTTTTGACAATTTAGAGTGAAATAATTGTGTAGGAGTTATGCAGGAAGCACACTGGTGAAGGAGGCAGCGGTAATGAAAAAATAAAAAATAGTGCATAGCACGGGTATCGAACATCTGGTCTAGCACCTTCCCCATCTTCGAGGGCCCGTAGCTCTTTTGGTTAAAGGACTCAGCAAAAACGAAGCATGCTTTTCTACTATATGAAGGGTGGAGATTCGCGTGGCACTATTTCTCCTGTTCAGACCTACGCCTGAGACCCTTCCCTGGTTAGCAACAGGTTTGGCGGTATGTTCACCGCTACGAGGCGGTAAACGGTCGATGAATCAGGCCCCTAAAAAGTAAATTTAATACAAGCCTTTCACGACACTGTCCGACGATGTCGTCGGACACTTTTTTTGCCGTGTGGGACAATGTCCGACGATGTCGTCGGACACCATCATAAAAATAGTTCATGGCAAATTCTCAAGCATTTAATAGTGCAATATCAATCAATGAGTCCAGCAATAACTACGGTCAAGACGGTCCTTTGGAAACTTCATTCGTAACTGTTTTTCATATTTAACAAATAATACAAATAAAACTAATTCAAATAATTAGCGCGCGGGAAAATTACACGCTGTCCCACGCGGCAGTCATCTGAAAATAGCGCTTGTAGTGAAAGGGTTAAATGAGCCGCCCTGCTGGCTCACACTAATTCACTAGGATCTCGGTCAGACAACTCGGAGAGCCACTCTACAATTTCAACTCGCCACTCAACAGTCTCCTCTTTGTGTTTAGTGTGAACAGTGCATCGTCCCGCACTATTCATCATCGCCCTAAATTTTGTAGCGTTTTTACGTAAAGTAAAACAATGAAAAAGCCTCGATAACAAACCATTGGATGCGGTCTGCGCGAAAGGTGTATAGCACATTCTCAGAACTTCGCAATGAACCTTAGAGTTCATTCCAATGCTTCCGGACAGGGCACATAGCTACAGCTGTTGTGCCTCGTTGAGGAGATGCTGCTCGTGCTCCTTTGCTGAATTCTTAGCCCTATTTCTGACGAGTGCCGTTTCTCTATCCTTCTTTATGTAGCAGTATTTCGTCGAACATCCAACTAAAGCAACAGATTGTGCAATATCGCCCTCGGTCAAAGGACGCTTTGCGACGGATTAAGCCGTCGTATGGTCATAACTCCTATAGTTTTAAGGGCTGAGCACACTCTGCAGCAGCGGCAGCCAATCTTCAACACATTGGCGACAACGTGTATTTTGCAGCGCTGCTCGCGTTGAACAATCGATTTTTAGGCTGGATGGCGCGTACGCATCATTTATGCTGCGTATCGTCCCACAGACCGCGTTTTTTCCGCGTTAAAAATGTAGACTGGCTTTCAAGCTATTTCAGGAATGCTGGATCCATATAATTCGAATAATGAAGGGATTTATTACAGAGATAAGGTAAAGCAAAACAATAACATCGACAACAACTGTGAAAGTCTACGATCAGGGATGTAGGGAGTTGGCGTCTTCATGACAGGAATTCCGGTCTACGGCCACTTCTATTCCTATAGTTCCGTGCTTAGAGTGGCGATTATTACAACCGGCAAGCAGAAAGACTGATTATCCAAATCTGATTTTACTGCAGGATTTTCTCTCCTTGAAATTAAAATAGGCACAACAAGGAAAGCAAATATGTTCTGCCTAGCAGCAGATTTCCCAGGAAAAAAACAAGTACATATCTATCCTCATGCCGTTATGGAAACAATGCTGACCACCACACTGAATTCTTATATTCTTCACAGCAGGACTCCAAATACTTGAAGAGAGGCTAATTGTTATGTGCCAAGGGTAATTTGCTAGGCAAGAGGACAAGATGCCTAAAAAACGACTTTCTGACAAAAACTTTTTGAACGACCATCAAATATGTATATGCTCCAATATATTCTAAAAAATATCAGTCTAAGTTTAAAGCCATGGAATGAAACGTTTTCACACAAAAGTCTCCGTGTACTCAATTCATAGTGCGATATTTATTTGATCTGTGAAAACAACATATCCACGAACCTAAAATTGCACAATTAGTGATATGATGTTGCCGTCTTTCCCGCATTTTAATTTTTGCGTTAGTGTGATACTGTTTATAGACAACTAATGAACTCTTCTCATTAGACAACCTCAAGAAGGAGAATAGGAGTAAGCCTGTGTTTTCCGCGTACTATTAAAATTTCTCGAGTATCACCAAGCATTTCTTTGACCATGACTGCAGAAGCTTTTATAGATACAGTCTGTAAACGCACAGCACAAAAATCACATCACTGGGAAGAAAAAGCTTATTGAAAGTTACCCAGCAAGAATGATGCGTATTGTCCACGCGGCCGCTCGCCTACGCAGCATAAATGCTGCGTATTGTCGTTAATGTGTTAAGCATTGGCCGCCGCCGCTGCCACTGTCACTTCAACGAAGAAGAATGATACAGACCTTTTAGAAAGCGTTCAAAATAGCTTCACCAGGAAAATTATGATGAGTTGACTCTTAGTGGATTACAGCTCCATTCCCAGCAGTGCTCAGCGGACTGCCCTCTTTAGCCTCTCTCCCTTGAGAAAAGAAGCAAAATCACTGACTTTATCATGATGTATATTGCAGGTGAAGTTTTCGCTAAGCCAAGATAGTTCTTTGATGGTACTCTGACAAGAACCATGAGAGGTAACTTGAAATTTCGAGTCTCAGGGGCTAAATCGCGACTGAGGTCAGGCTTCTTAACCCGTTGAATCCCCAAAGAATTCAACCATCTGCTGAGCGAATACGAAGATCTAGTGAGTCTCTCCGCCCAGGCCTGTAGAAGATTTGTCTCCTGTTAATCACTACAGCACGTTGCTAAACACGTTGTTTGTAATAGTTTCTTACATGGCTGATGGTTACATTATTTGTTTAATATTTGTTTATTTGAAACCAATCCACTCAGGAGCATATAAGAACGTAGAGAACAGATAACAGAGATTGGAAGTAATAAATTGAAATTGGGGAAGGAACTCAAAGCGCTGAAAAGGTCAGGATTCCTCCTTTTATCACCAGTGAAAAGATAAGAAAAGACCTGCAGGAGTGAACCAGCTACAGAAGAAGTGGGTAGAAGCGGCATCCAAAAATGTATAAATCACGGTGAGACTGGCTAAGATACTACTGCAAACCGGAGCCAGGACAGGCCCTGCATAGATATATGCATATGAGCCCTTTTAAAATGACCATAGGAAGCGTTGGCACTACTGTTAGGAGGTCCCAGGCCACACGACTTAACCATCGAAAATTACGACTTGCTATCTAATAGTAGCATTTGTAGGTGGAACTGTCCTGAGTCTTTTCTAGAGCATCCATCTCAGACTGTTTGTATGGAGAGCAAATGGGGGAACCATATTCCAAGATTGGCCTTAGCAGAGCGTGAATAAGCTGAATAGAATCTTAACATCTCGCGTCTTAAATGCTTATAAGAATGTAGTTAGACACTGAACTGGCCCGTGCAAAAACCTTTTCAATCAATATGACAGGAAAAGTCTAACTTGTTTGAATAGGCAACACCCAGGTCTTTTCAAGGGGTAAAAATGGTATCACTTCAGAGCGGGTTGATAAGGCAAAATTGACGCCTGGAACAGCCGATCGACAATCATTGATTTGACACAACATCAACAAGGCAGGCTCACTGCTCTTCGGATTTCTTTGCAGATTGTTTTTTATTCTTCTCGCAACTTTCACAATTCTATTAATTGTTACCAAGTACAGCATATTTTATCTACCTCATGGTAATTATCTGGCCGTGTATTTTTCCTAACTACTTTCCTATATACTTACAGGAGGGACCTTGCAGATAGAAGCACTTCTACTCACTACCTCAACTCTGGAGACCGAAAAAAGAACTTTTTAATCCGAAATTCATCTATAGGGTTATCTGGAATGCAGATCACCTATCTGGAAACCATTTTCGTCGAAACGATGGATGGCAGAAGGTGATGATGTGTATGTGTAAGTAACAGGATGTACGCAGAATAACTGGCATTGCTAGCTTTCACGACTCCAGAAGTCGAAGAGCGAACAAAAGAAAACGTTTTGCCCAAACATCGCCCACGAGGGTTATTTGGAGTGCTGATCACGGATAGGATGCCTGTTTTTAAAATTTCGGTATATTACTGCAAGCTACGGTAGACATCGGTGAGTAAAGCTGTCCACGTTAGTCAGATCGCTTCCTTCTACAAAGTGGTCAGACTTATTTTCCAACCTTCGGCCTTTGATGGAATGTAGTTCAAGCAAAATGATAATTTAGAAAAAAGTGACAAATTTGTGATAGCAGCTTAGATAATTCCCGTAGTCGAAATTTAAGCGGTAGTCATGACTTCGTGACCCTTATTCACCACAACCCAACACTCGTGACCGACGATCTTACCGTTGAACTTGAGGAACGGCTCAAATAAGGGCTAACAAGCAGATGTAATTGATATGAGCAGTGTAATATAATCGCGCGATCGAATCGGCGAGTTTCCTCGTCGTTCGACTGTTCATCGATTCCGACTCACGTGATCTTGCGTTGTTTTTCATCGATTTTTTCCTTATACTTCGTCAGTCCGGATACAGTCGTCTTCTTCGTTGATTGCCTGCCCATATTAGAGAGTGCCAGAGAATACTAGGATGTCAGAAAAATACAGCGCCGCCGGTCAGGATGAACGCGCTGCACCAATTGACGATATACTCATACTCTCACAAAATTTTCAGACCTCCTGGTTAAAAAGCGTTCGTTACTTAGAGAGGAATAAAGCCCAAGTCAGACAAACTCAAAACGCTCTTTAGAATGCTGAATTGGGCTCTTACTTGTAGAAGTAATATTGGATGTAAGCAGATTCGCTCCTTAAATGGTATTTGCGCGGCACCGACGGCAAACTCGCATGAGGGCAAACGAATTCTACACTTTTAATTAAGTGCACAACGAGTTGTGTTAAGGTATTTAAAACAAGCATGGTTTAAGGAGTTAACTATCCAGAAGCTTTTCGCCTTCTGCAATTTGAAACGAGTTTAACAGTTGTGAAAGAATCCATATGGAAAGCATTTTACAGATAGGTACAGAGTTGTGCGGAAATTTTTCCAAGAAAAGCGAAGCACGAAATACGGAACGAAAGAGGTCAAAATGTGCGGAAACCAGAATACGAAACACGGAACGAAAATTGCTCAAAATTCATTACTTCATTTCATGTTTAACATATAAATATAAATATATATATATATATATATATATCCGTAATGGTAATAATAACTAAGTTACCCTAAATAAATCTAGGAAATCCTTGTATTCATGTCATTATAAGGGGGGTATTTTCAAATACTACTAGTGTAAGAAATCGAAGTTTATGCAAAATCTTTCTGTAAATAGGAAGAAAGTATCTTAAACGAAAAGAACTCAGCCGATGAGTAAGATGCCAAATATTTCGCCACTCATAGCATTTAACCGGTCTTATATCCCAGATATCCCGGATCTACCCTATTTGGGAGGGGACAGCGCTCAGGTTACAGTTGTGATTAGCACCCACGATAGGACACCCACTCTCTGAGTTCGCATGGGTATCATCATTCGGCAGTAGCTGAAGCTCTAGGACAAACTTAAAGAAGGGGTGGAGAGGCAAGACACCTCATGCGCTCCTCCGACTAGGATAGATCCCATGTCCCCTATGGAAAGCAATGTTGGCAACCTAAGGGTGCCTATGAAACTCTGATTTAGAATTCGTGTTCCAAGCCAGACTTAAGCTTTTTAGAGAAAAAGATAAGCATGTTCCAAGTAAGGAATTTGATTATTGGTTCAAACACTCATGAAACCTTTGTGGCCTTACTCTATTCGGTAGTACACCGTTTCAAGGAAGAAAAAAGAATCCAATTTGGTTATGACACTTTTCGACATCGGGATGCACCACTGGTTTGAAAGCAACACAATCACAAAATACTACTCTCTTTCTTCAGCCTTTCTTTTAAGTTTAAGAGGTGAATGAGGGCAGCGAAAAACAGTCAGCGAGTGATAGATCACCATTTCCGTTCCGTCTTCCTGCTTAAAAGGGAGAGGAACAGAAGGACTAAAAACGGCCGAAAACCGGCATTCGGAACGCGGAATCAGAAATTCTGCTCATCCATGGTACTGACCCTGTGGAATCTCTTGGGGTTTCATACATTATAAATCGCTACGTTTCTCAACGCTTGCTTCTTCAATTCTCTGTTTTTCCTCTTAAGAGCATTTTATTCCGCAAAGTATTTATAACTAGAACAATTTGCAAAAACTCCGGATTGTATTTTCCCGTAGTCAACGCTTATAACACCTAAACTCGTTGAAAAAGAAAAAAGCGAACCACAAATGCTACCTTGTCCTTTTAAACAAAAGAATTGTTCCTCAAAGATGGCTGGAATCCTTTATTTTTAAAGGATTTTTCTCAGCTTTGAATTTTTATTTCTAGAAGCGAGAAATTTTGTAATTTCTAACGACGATCAACTGCTTGCATGACGCTTTTGTGCACTCTCACTCTAAATTGTCGTTTGCGAAGTTGTTGTCAAACACAACGAATGCTTTCAGTGAAAGGAGCGGGTTGCTAACCACTGTCACGAAACCTTTGTTCCATGTGAAAGCCGATGGCTTCCATAACTCACTCTTTGTCGAGGTATTCTGTGAAGGGCATTTAACGTTGGCATGGAGAGGCTTTATGAAGCAGCATTTGATGTGTTTCGATCTCTATAAGAGCCTGTTTTCAATAAGCAACTCATTGGTCCTCCCTGGGACTCAATATTACGAAAGGAGGTTTCATTGACGCTTAAATTAACAGGCCGCAGCACCGCCAGCAAAAGGGCACAACAAATGAACTCGCAGCATACTCCTCGGAATGTTAAAAGGTTAGACCATTCTTCTCAAATTCTGATTACCCGTCTCCGCCAGCAACATGTGACTTTAGAAGGTGGGCTTCCAAAAAGCTGCTGTTACATCAATGGCGATTGTTGTCATTTAACGCTTTCACGACATTGTCCGACGATGCCGTCGGACACCCTCATAAAAGCAGTTCATGGAAAGTTATCAAGCATTTAATAGTACAATATTAATCAATGAGTTCACTATTATACGTGGTCAAGATAGTCCATGGAAAACTTCACTGGTTAGTGATTTATTCATATCTAAGAAATAATGCAAGAAACGACGCCATGGAACACTATTACAAAAATACTTCATAAGCAGTTTTTTATTACTTGATGACATAATAATGAAAACACAGTTTGCTGGTATGTACATCTAACACTGTCCTCGAGAATCTTCATTGGTTACTGGTATATTCACATCTATCGCGCGTATTATATCCCTCGTCCGTGATAGGCGGAAAATTTTGTTGGCTCGACGTCGTCGACATCGTCGGACACTCGGCGCGTGGACAAAATATGCGCTGTCCCACGCGACAGTCACTTCAAAATCGCGCGTGTCGTGAAAGGGTTAACGGCGAGATCCCGGTTGTCAACGTCGTCCTACATAGACAACTCACCTTGAGCTTCATTATAACCATTGGCCGTGGAACAGGTTCATTGCCGTCTACTCACTAGCGAGCAGCGAGCGATTTAGAGTTTTTGCTTTTTTTGTCGTTTTTCACTTCGTCACTTTCGCTTCAATGTCTAGCAGTGATCTTACCAATAGATTCGTACTGTTCGCTTCATGGGAACAGGCGACCACTTCAGTTTCGGCAGAGTCCAATGCCTTCTTCAGGTCGACGAACGTAAGACACAGCCGCAGCCTGTACTCTCGCGACACTTCGATGAGCTTCGTTATGGTGTGCATGTGGTCGACCGTGCTGAATCCTCTCCGAAATCCTACTTGTTCGCATGGCTGTCCTTCGTCCAGAGTTCTGCTGATCAGGATGACTCGAGTGAACAGCTTGTAGAGAACGAACAGCAAGCAGGCAGATCGGGCGATAGTTGCCACTGTCGTGCAGTCTCCCTTCTTGTACAGCAAGACGGTCTTGCTGGTCTTCCACTGAAATGGAACCTTGCACTCCGACAGGTAGCGCGTGAAGAGCCGCATCAGGGTGTTGATGAGCGCTGGCGGGAGGTTCTTCAGGTGTTCGGGTCTGATCCTGTCGGGACCAGGTGCTGTACGTTTCTTCACCGACGAGATGGCGTGTCGGATCTCGGAAGGGAGAACAGAGGGGATGACGCATCCATCCTGCGGAAGATGGCATGCGGCAGTGGGCGTTGCTGTCGAAGAGATCTGAGTAGAGGTCGTAGACAACCTTTCACATTGTTCTTCTGGAAGAGATGACAGTTCCATAAGGGAGCGGTCACATTGACGTTGGCAAAGTCCGAGCTTGCGAAGATATACAGAGCGGATGCTCAAACCTGCCTCTGCAGCTTCAGCCAACACTTCCGCCCTTCTCTCTAGGATCCTCCTTTATCGCCGCTCTGTATATCTTCGCAAGCTCGGACATCAGTTGGTAGTTTCCTGATGCTCATGCTGCTCCACGCTGGCGTATCAGCACGGTGGTTTCTGGACACAGAGGTCTCTCGGTGGTCTTCAAACTCTCAGTTTCTTTAACCGTATCCCGGAGATGCTGCACGAGGCAAAACTCCTTGGTGTTTTCCATGACGACTTTTCTCTAAGACCGTCAAAACATGTTCGTAATGACATCAATTGATGAACTGCCTAGAACACTTCTTCTTGGATTTTGCGGCACACTCTCCTTGGAGCGAAAATCGGAAAGAAGTGGTGGTCCGATCATGTTTTGGTGGCAGGCGTCAATGAGGCATTACTTGCAGTTGAAGCTGATGTGGTCGATCTCGTTGTGGAGTTGGCCACCGGAGTATTCCCAGGTCCATCGTAGGGCGGGAGACTTCTGGAATTATGAATTGCCATGGATGGTCTTGATGGTGGACATGATGAACACAGATAGAATTCCACATTACTCGTTTCACTCCAAACCGTGGGTTCCGATGTGCAGCTCTTCTGGTGTCCTTCGTGTCCCGCCTCTTCTTCTGGTGTCCTTCGCGGTCCGATCTTGGCGTTGAAGTCGCCGACATCACCGTGTAGAAAGTGTGATCTCTTCCTTGTAGAACATCTCCAGCTCCATTTAAAAGGCCTCGAACTCTTCGTTGTCGTAGTCGAATGTTGAGACAACACCAATTTACTATGGAGCCTCAGCTACAGACGTCCAATTCTGCCCGTCAAAGACTCGTTCGAGTCGATGCCAAGTCCGTGTTGGCAAGGACACCAACGTCGTCTACTCCCCTGCTATGATGTTTTCTATGCTCTGATACTTGATCTCCCTGTCTCGCATAATCACGTTCTCGACGTATACCTTCGATGAGATCGTGCGAGCGTTGTAGGCAGAGATCGTCATCCTAGTCCTTCTCACCAACAGTTTGCGCAGCCCGGTTAGGTCTTGAGATTTTAAGAGCCTCACTTCACTACTCGTCCTTTCCATAGCTGCAGAAATGGTGGTCCTTTCGGGGTCAGGAGAATTAGACCCTTTGGTGTCGGCCAACTGGTGAAGGGGAAGGAGTGAGACTTTTCATGCGGCATCGAATCGCCTTTCGATGTGCTCCCAGTCTGTCGAGTGCAAGCTTTTGGTCGCCTCGGCTGCATAAGCTGCCTGCGGCTCTTAGCAATTAATACGCTGTTGCATTTGGTTCGCGATCCTTATCCTCCACCGGAAACATGTCACGTGGCCCTGCGACAAGCGGCCCGATAAAGCTTCCAATTCTACTTCAACAAAATTTGCATCATCATCTGCACGATGAGCACATTGACGATACAATAAAGACCGCAGCAATTTCTTTTTCAATACAGTAGAACGCTTTTGCCAATGATTTTTGCTCAGTATCCCCTTACTTTTGCTGCCAGCTTTTGCCTTATTCGAAAAGTTAACTTCTTGGAATTTTTTGAATCATACTAGCAATAAATCATCAAAACCCAGCTAAGCACTTGAAAGTAATTGCGACTGTTCGTGGATTCTGGATATTTTTGATGTTCCCTTGAAAAATTTTGTATTCCTGAGGATTCACTTTGCTGGACCTCTGAGGTCTCTTCTACTGCTCTCTATCTTAACAGAGAACCTCACGACCGAGTGTGACGAGGCAGCAGAGAATAATATAGATTTATTAGTAGAATAGTTGACAGCGATAGACGACGGGCGCACTACACTAGATCACCACTGTGATCGTCCAGCTATAACACCTCTCCTAGTAGGAAAATAATTAAAAGAAATATTTTATACTACTTAACGGAAACCTAATTTACAACCAAACCTTAAAAACTACATCAGTCGACAATCAAACTAAGAAAAGTCGTCTACTCCATATCGTCGGACTGGTCTTCTGGTCCTTGCAGAACGTCATAGCTGTAGTGGTTGTTCTCGGTCAGCATTGCGTCGTTGATTGGTGGAACCCGCAGTCGTTGAGCAAGCAGGTTCCGTTCTCCATGCGTTGTCCAATTCAAGAGCATCGAGCAAAGTTTTGAGCGCAGAGGCTTCTTCTTGACAATTCGCTCTTTGGTGCAACGCGGCAACTGATTCGCGTGCCTGCGAATCACCCCTCCGTCAACTTCGACCTCATAGTTAACGGCACCAAGGCGTTTCACTACCTTGCCTTTCGCCGACACGTATCGTGGTGCCTTCCAGCTCTGCACGTACAACACGTTTTCAGCTACAGCGAAGCCTCTAGGCAGTGCACCATGTCTCTTGTCGAACTGCCGTTCCAGCGGGTCCTCTCCTTTTCCATCGGAATCAGCAAACTTAAACACGTTCCAAGCTTCCTCCCCAGAAACATTTCTGGTGGCGTTCTCTCATTCAGGCACGCGTTTGACGTAGTTCTGTACGCCTGAAGCACCATATTCAACGTCTCTTTCGTTGGCCTCTCCTCCCTTTAAGCTTTTTGATATCTCGCTTAAGCGTATAAACAAAGCGCTCCGCCTGTCCGTTAGAGGTGATAGGAAGCTGTCTTAGTCTGCTCAATTCCTCGTTCCTTGCACATCCTCTTAAACTGTTCCTACGCGAGCTGTGTGCCATTATCACTAAACATTGTTTGCGGCGGTAGGCGCTGGCCATGTCTCTAGTGGCAATTTCACAGGATTCTTTGCACTTTCCTGGCACTTTGTACACCTCCGTACCACCTCTTCACAGTCGTTTTCAGCTTTAGGCCAGTACACGTAACTCTGGGCCAACTTTTTCATACGCACGAACCCAGGATGACCAACGTGCAGTTCCTTCAGAACTTCTTCTCACAGCTTCGAATGAATAACCACTCTTTCTCCTGTCATGAGACGCTTCCCGACCCCGAACAATGTCTCTTCTGTTGTTAAAAGGTGCCAACTTAGAGTCCACCTTCAGCCATCTTTCACTTTTCACGCATGCCACATTCTTTCGTAACAAGGGATCTCTCCGTACACAATTCAACATCTTCTTGAGTTATTGGCAGCTTCCTGATGCAGTCTTTAACACTGTACTCACATCTCCTTCAACGGTTGCTGTCACCACGTCTTCATCAGCAGCTCTATGTGTCTGCATCAGCCTTGACAAGCCATCTGCCTGTCTAAACTTCCTCGTATTGAAATACTTAATGCCAAAGTCAGAACCAAGCAGCGTCGTAGCCCATCTCATAAAACGATTAGCGGACTACAGTGGAACTCCCTTTTGTCACCAAATATGACCAGCAACGGTTTATGATCTGTCAGCAACAGAAACTTCCTGTCATAAACATACTTGTGAAACTTCTTCACTGCGAATACTAGTTCTAGCGCCTCCTTCTCAATCTGGGAGTAGTTCTCTGCACTTGACAGAGACCTCTGAGCATGTGCTATTGCCTCTTCTGTACCTATGCGCATCCGATACTGTAGTCGCACGCATCAGCTGCAGACACCATCTTCTGTTTGAGGTCATAGTGAGCCAAGTTCATCACTATAAAGTGCTGCCTTCAACTTTTCGAAGGCCTTAGTTTGCTGGGAGATTCATTCCAACTTCACACTTTTCTTCATCAAGACATCTCGTTGGCATGAACGATGAGTAGTACGTTACCATGCCGAGAAATGCTCTCAGGCGAGTAACATTCCTTGGCACTGCCATACTCTTGCTTGCTTGGATCTTCTCAAGATTCGATCTTCAGCCATCCTTGTCTACTATAAAGCCAATGTACCAAATCTCTGGCTTCGAAAATGTGCTTTTCTCCACTCGAACCTTAAAACGGTACTTAGCAATTCTCTCAAACAACGCTAGCAGGTTTTCTTTGTGTTCCTGCACTGATCTTCTTCAGACCAAGATGTCATCCACCTCTCAAATCAGATGTCATCTTATTCATTATCTACTGGAAACGTGGGTGGTCATCAGCTTTCTACTAGCCAGCAACGGGCAGGCTACACTAGATCACTACTGTGATCGTCAAGCCATAATAAAAAGGTTTGATGCTGATACAGAAATAGCTTTTTCGCCTATTACTATTTTTACCTATTAGGTTGTAACGAAATAAATGGCACTGAACCACTGTAAATTTAAACAGTTAATATCTCGGCTTGTAGGCAAGTTTATTAATCTAAATAAAAACCTTCTGATTCTACACATCTTTGCCAACGTGACACAAGCTTTTTTATCCCAGTAGCATAAAAATCAGAAGTTCTGGAATTGACGAAATCTTCGAAGGCACTTTCGGCATCCTGTTGGTATTTGAATATTTTCCCTACCAACACCACCATTACTTTCTTTGGGTGCAATTCCGGCTTCGCAAAACCCTTGGGGCTCTCATCGCTGTCGACCCACTATGCCGATCGTCGCCTGTTGTCGTACATTATCCATTTCTCGTCACAGGTTACGATGCGATCAAGGAATGGGATGGGTCCGTTTCGTTCCGTAGAAGCAGTGCGGACGAGATCTCATATCGTCGGTTTCTTTGCTCCTCAGACAGCTCGTGAGGCACCCATCTTTCCAGCTTTTTGGTCTTTCCAATTTCCTTCAGATGCCGGGCAGCTGTGTTGTGACTGACGCCAAGAACCTTCGCTGTCTCCCTGGTACCTTTGTGTGGATCCTCCTCTACCACATCTCTCAGCTTGTCCTCATCAACATCACTATGCCTCCCACGGCCTTCATGTTCTTCCAAGCTCTCATCTCCATTCCGGGACTTCTGATACCAACGATGCGCCGTCCGAATTGTGGAACATCCTTGACCGAATGCGGCGTTGATCTTCTCGTCCGCCTCCTTACCTGTAGAGCCCAGCTTGAATTCATACAAGTAAATGCCTCGGATTACCCTTTTGTCCATCTGCAAAAGAAGTCAATAAAACTCTAAAGTTTTCCCACTTTTACATAAAAAATTTGGTACTCACCGGTAGAGCAAAGTTTGCGCTTCTAAATGGTATGCCACGTGTTACGGTTTGTTCTTGATCAAACGCGTAAAGACGCGCCAAAAAATGGCGCGAGCCAGTGAAATTTAATTCGTTACAACCTAATAAAATGGCCGAACCTTTTTTAGCAATAAAGAAAAATCTGAACATGCAAACTGCATCGCTGCACTGCGATTTGGACCACAAAATGACCATTAAGCGAGAATCTGTTCTCCTTCTCAATACGCGGAGGTAGATTGTCAAGTTGTCTTTAAGGTCGTTTTAAATTCACAATGTTCTCTACCAACTACTTCCCAGACTGCTCTCTGCAACCAATGACTTCAAATATTGCTTTATTTCCGAGATACGTACCTTTACACCTACTGGCCTTTAACCAGTAAAATAGTCGTCTGTTTTTGGACTTTCTGGACTCATTCAATTTAACCGGTAAGTTTTCGTAAGACGTATTCTGCTCGTGGTAGAAGATGTGCGCGTACAGTCGAAAGAGTACTTTTCCTATGCCGCGAGAAACAGCTGTATCTCTGAATTTTCGAAAAAAATGTCTCTTGAAGATTACTATTCTAACTACCCCGCAGATGTTGCTTATGAAAACGGAGTACGACTTCTGTCAGAGATGGTTATAAAACGGCTAGAAATGTCAATGTTACGACGAAAAAACCTTGTTGGCATCCACCAGCATCTCTACATCTGGATTTGAAGCTGATTTCTCCTACAAAGAGCTCTTGTTACTCTTTGTGTGACTAGGGATTTATTCTGTAGGAGAGTTTCAGAAGAAGCAAATCAACAGCCTTGAAACCTGCGTGGACGGTTCCCAAACTACGGGCACAGCCAAACGAAAGCGACGCTTTTGGCCTTTCCACTGTCAAAAAGTTCTCTATTTGCCCGCGAAGTGTGGCGTTATTTGCCAGACTTCAGTTTCAGCCCTCGGATGAGCAGCGCCGCCGGCAGGGATCGTATGCCGCTGACAGAGTAGCATGCCTCGTAATGCGCTGTTGATGACGTTATCGGACGAATGGGCAATTAATCAGGTGAAGTGCTCGGCGTTCACACGCTTTTCGAGCTTCGAAAAGACTCTCGTTCGCTCCCGTTGGACGTCGTACGGGTGGCACTTGAATAACAGGTGCACAGGTGGGACCTTTTCCTTGGGAAAGTCGCAGATGCTGGAACGAATTGTGCAGGAGATTGCCTTGCGACTCCCATATAGAAGGGGAGGGGCTGGAAAACTTCAGCGGTGCAACCCTTCCACATGTCTCTGTCGGCGCATTCCTACCTATCTTTGAATTTGAGAATGCACTATCGGCGAACGAATCTGGCGAACGAAAGCTACTTTGCGTCTCCAGAACAAATTACAGTCAACACTAAGACCCCATCGAGCGTCCGCCTATTAAATAGTGAGTAGGTTGCGTACCGTGAAGCCTTGCTATGAAATGATTACGAGATTTCCCGAAGGAACTCGCTCTAAGAGAATTCTCGCCAGATGATTGCAAAATCTACCCCAAAAACGTCAGATTATCAACTTTTCTGAGTTCCGCAGCAGGACCCATTAACATCCTTTTATCCGATTTTTATATCCGGTCGGACCGGATATCCGGTTCGGATCCCATGTCTACTGTTGCCTTTTAAAGAAAAATTTAATTTACTATTTTTTTCATAAAATAAAAATGTTATAAAATTAGTACACTCATCCGAACAGTTGAACTAAAAAATTCCAAAGAAAGCTGTACCAAATTTTCCTTGATCAATCAATTATTCTTACCAACTTGAGGCGTCTTTAGTGTAATCTGCAAAGCACTCGTTTCGATTTGGAAGACGTTCTGTGTGAATTCAGAAACATCGAGTTTGTCTAGAAGTGCCCACTTTGACATGAGATGTGTCGAATTTGATTAGAGAAGTGGCCAATTTGACGAAAATGGTATACATTACATTTATAGCACTCCCTTTAAAAAGTCTTCATGTCCTTCGAGTAACTGCATGAATGAGAATCCACAAATCCTCCGCACACTTTTGCGGCGAGCAGCGGGCGGCGGACGGCGAAAACGGTGAATCATGCACCCCAGCGGGCGGCGGCCGCTGGCGCCGCTGCGCAGCATGATTCATCGAAGGGCTAGAGCGCAGACAGTCTTTGCTCGCGCCGCTGGAGCGGCGACGGAAATAGTATTCACATCAATATCATTGCCGCCGCCGCTCACCGCTGGCGGCGAGCTCTGCGTCTCTGCCCTATGGTTAAGCATAGGGCCGCGGCGCTGCTGCAGAACTTTGTGGGGGCCTTAACAGGGGCCTTAACCATAGCGGCGAGCGGCGTTGCCGCAGAACCCTGTGGGAGCCTTAAGGATAGGGCCGTGGCGTTGCCGCAGGTGTGTGTGGAGGCCTTTACGCAAGAGTCTAGACTCCACCAAGAAATTGGCATCGTTCCGCCGCTTCTTCTCCTGCGATTTTTCGCAAAAAGAGGAGTGCACCGCCGGAGGTAGTCGCTCCCAGCTCTCTGAGCAATACTGTGCAAACCTCCTGCCAGGCACCAAGTGATTAAAGCAATAACGACTGCACTTAAATGTCCAGGATGAATTTCGTACAGACTTGCCTTGGGATGGGATGGATCGAGAGGGTCATTTAGGGTGTTGATCATGAAGTTGAGGCCCGTTTTTCGGTGCTGTGGGGAGATTAGATAAGTTACGGTGGGTAACCATGCGTTCTTCGCGGACGGCTTGTTCTCGGTGATTTTGCATAACCACTTGTCACGGGTTAGGAGAAACCATTGATCTAACACCTTTACCGCCACTACTCATACCTACCAAATCAGTCGAAAAATCTAAAACGAATGCTAGGCCCTGCATTATTATGACGATAATCTTTGCCGCAGATTTGTAGATGGAAAGAGGTTAGTGATAAATGAAGGATAAAGGACGGCTTCAATCAATCGCTTTGTGGTATGTGCCACGTATTTTAATTCTACAGGTTGTGATGGAGGCAATTTGAATGTGTATATAACCTATACAATGGCTTGAGGTGGCCAGCCGCTTGATAAGGCAGCGTCCTATCCTTTTTATCCTTCCCAGAAAGCCTTGTTGGCTATGGCTCGAGACCCGGACCAAGAACCTGGAATCGGGATCACGCGACGGTCGGTACCTACCCCTGCACTACCACGCGCCCTAGTGATGCACGACTCCTAATAAACTCATATTTGATACGTTACTGTATTGCAGACACTTGAAGCATGTGAACAAGCGAGACTTTCAAATATCATTCAGGAAAATAAGCTCCGCCAACCAGCCTATATTGGAAAGATTTCTGAGACTGCTGTTCGCACGGGCGTAGCAGAAAAAGCGAATTTTATTGGGAGCTGTCTTGAAAGTCCGACTATACACCGAATCGTTTTGCGATAACTTATTTGCGTCAGACTGTGAATCATTTGCCTAGGAAAACGCAATCAATTGTGGCGCGGCATGCCGGTCGAGGATTATCACCTCCACAGTTCGCGCTATGCTAATACGGCTCCGAGCAAGCGTCATGAGACGGAGCCACCACCCGTTCCCTTCGCAGCTACACCGCTGTACAGCACAAACAATCTGCGGCAAATGGACTGTATCCGCTCCTCCAGATGCGATGAGAACTGCGTAATAGGAACGGCGTTAGTCCATGCACATCCTTCCATTTCTTCTACATGCATCTTCCATTTTCTCTGAATTCATCACGCCGTCAAATATTGTTCAACTGGCACCTTTTCCTCTGGCTCAACGACTGTATCATTGCCTAATTGTACAGCGTTTCTAACCGTGTGCCTTTATTTGTAATTTGCTGCTGGGAAGCGGATACAACCGGAATTTGAAATAATTTACGGCCAACAAACGCTGGTTGGAAGAATCTACAACACTGGGGTAGTGTATCATACCGGGGACCATCCTGGTTATTCTTTTTCCTTCTTCTGCACTTGCTGTTACTGTATGAACAATTTACGTGAATAACTTCGCCTTCCTATTTGTCAGGTTACCTTCCTATTTGTCATGTTTTTTTTGAATTTTCTGCACTACGTACATGTACATAATATGTAAATCCGTGCAGGTTTTACTTCGGTCCAGATTGCCTGTCTATTTTTAATGGATTTTCTATTGAGTGAGTGATTTGAAATGCTTTCGCATGTAAGGAAGTTCTGTTTCACAATACCGTGAGACCCTTTTCATCCGGAAACTCGAGACAGATTCTTTTAGAAGTCTACAGAAACGACTAATGCTTGAGAGACTCGTGGTTCCCCTTTCGGTACAAGGTACATACACCTCCGCCACGCGTGTACGTCTTGTCGCTGTCACAGGATTACTTGTGTCTTGCTCTCAAAACATCGGTCGCCACCTTAATCTCGTATGAATTCGAGATCTCGAACGAGGACCCTGTTGCCGATTTTTGCGACTTCGCCTGCTCAATTCCGTTAATGCGTACTAATTTAAGTAGGCCGGGTTGATACATTGGTGATGAACGGAAACACATGTATGAGGCAGAAAGCGATCCCTCTCTGCTTTTGATGCCGCGCCTTGAAAGTGTCATTTTTTATATGGGTCGGTGATCGATTTGCATTGCAGCCGAGCAATTATAGCATTAGGCTGATCGGAAAGTCCTGATAGTGTTTCCTTCAAAAGTCGAGAACTTCCCACTCTCGATTGACGTGCATGGTCTACCACGTGGTACTCGTAGGACATTCTCGAAGCTTCTCTGCAAAAGGTGTATGAGCGTTCAAGCTCTTCCTTGGGTTTGGGTGTAAGGCCAAGAGCATCTCCAGCAGTCATCTTCTACGAGTGCCGCCGCGGAGCCGGTGCGACAACAGCAGTCCACAACGGCAGGGCACTACTACCACAAACACTGTCATCCGCTGGTTCGCTCGCTTCACAAGAAGAGACACGGACTTCACATTCCTCGACCAGAACGTCCTCACACAGTGGAAGACACCGCCGTTCTCGAGCTGTCAGATAGGATCCGGTGCAGGGGTGTGCGTAATTATGATTTACGATCCACGATTTTACGATTAACGGTTATTTTCGGCAAATTTTTTACGATTTACGACTTACGATATTTTGGGTCGTATGTTGTGAATTTTCGTAAGCCTGGTCTTTGATTCACACAAAATAGTGGTCCACATGATGTGGCTGAGCATGGTGTACAATGACGGGCTACCATCAGAGTCTTCCTCACAGTGCATTCTCATTTCATGTTTGATTTTATCTTAAATATTCTGATGTGGAATCGAAGCAGAAGGCACAGTCTTCTGTACAGGCTGAGCCGATTCTAGTTAACTAATTCTCTAATATTGTTAGGGCTAATGCTTGCTATCAGACTTTTTCTTTAGGGAAAGCAACACAAATACTTGAAAAATAAGCCTCAGTACGAGATTGTGTTTCTTTTGCTAGAAAGGCGTCTCGCATTCAAATTTTCAGAGAGGACCGTTCCATTTTGCCCCACAGAAAGACATGCATGGTCGTCTTGTAAATGAAGGAAGACCACCATTCGCTGATTCTAATCTATCGCTTACTACCGTCGTGTTGGCTTGTTCATAATCTATTCCAACCAAGCCAATCGAATAGAATTGAGGCGAAACTCGCGAAACTGTGACAGAACAACATTCATGTTTGAAACGAGCTCTGGAGCAGCTACTCGACTCAAATAACGTTTCTGCCGCTTTGGCAATACACGTCATAGTGTGTCTACTACTAATACAGTTTCTGAGTTCGGGTAGGTTGCTCCAGTTATTGATAGTTATAGATAAGTTTTATAGACATTAAGCAATAGATGTTTTCTACGTTCTTGCGGCCGTTTGTGCACCATTTCCTCCGTATCTTTCGAGTGAGTTTTTCAAGTTAAATAACCCGTATCGTTTCAAACTGAAGCCTTTCCAGCGGATTTTCTTGCACACCAAACTGAATACCTTCCAAAACACTTAGGAATATTACAAAATGTGCACTCATTCATTGAAGAACATCACCTGCCTATAGAGTTCAGAAAAATATGATTGCGCTACTTTAGTGCAATCAGTCTGCAATAGTATTTTTTAGGATTTTTTTATTTCAAAATGCAGGAAAGAAGAGATCTTTCTGTGCTCATATGATGTGGTTTGGCAATGCGTTCACCCAACACGCAGTGTTTCTTGGATAGCTTGTTTTCAGTGAGTTGGGCGGTGGTTAAGCAAATTTCGTTTATTCTCCAGTTTCAACAGTGGTTTGTTGCACCTCTTTCTGCTAAAGTAGATGTACACGCAGTTTAAAGGCTAGGGAAAAGGATAGGGACTTTATCGTTGTGCTTTCATTTGGTCACCATTTAAGACACAAGGTAAAGTACGGCGTTACTAAGCCTTTTCGGATTTGGCACCACGCATTCTATTTCTACGGGATGTCGCGAAGGCAGCTTGAACACGTATTTAGCCTATACATTGACCTGCGGTGGCCAGCCGATGAACAAGTCAGTGCTTTATCATTCTCAGACAAGTCTGGTTGCCGACGGGAGGGATGGAAGGCTTGGTTGGCCAAGGCGGGAAATCCGAGCCAAGAACCCGGTATCGGATGCTCGCAGCAGCAAACAATCGCTCTACGCACCCCTCCATTTAGGATATTTTTTAAAGATCAATTTATTCATAATTTATTGCAGCGTACGAAATTCGGTTGAAAGGTGTTCAATTAATTTTAAAGGTATCCAGCTTTCTAGAAAACCATTCAGCAAAATAACGCTATAAATAAATAACTTACTTTAACTTCAAGTATCTTTAGAAGAAAAAACATTTAGAGATTTAGTACCAGTGCATATCAGATACCTCTTACGATTTATGGTTTACGATTTACGGTTCACGAAATTTCGAATTTCATTTACGCACACCACTGATCCGGAGGTCCCTCAGACACCAAAAGGCGTTGACTCGATAGATCCGCCCTGACCAGGAGCCTAGACTCTTGCGTAAGAGCTGCAGTCGTTCCTCACGTGTCCGTACGACATATCGGAAGCCATTCGCGACTACCGCTGGACAATCCGTTCTCTGTGACGTCATCAATGCTCGGAGGGACTACCGATGGACACATGGCGTCAACGTCAACGTATCCTACGAGAGACCAGACTACACATGCGACACCTTGCGTGCGGCTTCCAGCTGCGAGCGCGAAATCAGTTCTGGCGAGCTGAGCTGACGTCGTCCTGGTATATGTAGTTTGAGGGACAACCGTTGGAGAACTTCGCCAGAACATCGGTTCTTCTTTACCCTTTTTGCTGCTAACGTCATCGGGATGACGGTAGGACAAGTGCTATGATGCGCCGACGGCCCCAAGTGTCCTGTGCTCATCTCCGCTTTTCGAGACGTCGTCCGGTGTTGCGAGGGTTCACCTGTGCTCGGCAAAACTCTCAAAGCATCTGCCGGTCCTTCCTTCTCTGCTCGCCTAGCAAGGAGTTTTGAAAAGACCTGGTTACCGGAGATGAGAGTTGGGTTCTCTGCGACTCCAACGCATACAGTGCCGTAAGGTTACCCCGAGAAGAAGAGCTGCCTACAGAAAGTCGCGGAGGCTGTTCGGGAAAAGCGTCCGAGACGACCTTCAGTGCATCTTCCTCATGATAATGCGAGACTCTATGTGGATAAAGCGGCTAACCAAAAAAAACGAAGAGCTGGGCTGGGAGATCGTACCCCATCCGCCATATTTTCCTGACATAGCTCCCTCGGATCACCGTTTGTTTCGCTCCCTAAAGGCTTTCTTGGCTAAGAAAAGTGTCACAAAGTTTGAAAACTTAAGTCGGACAGTAACCGGCTTCTTCGACTCCCGGTCTCCCTAGCTCTGAGAAACTGTAATCGCTGAGCTGCCCAGTAGGAAGACCACTATAGCGACTAACAATGGTGATTATATTGTTGACTGATTTCCATTGTGTGCTAAATAAAGGAACAGGAAAAAATGAAAGCCCTATCAATACTTTCCGATCAAAAAATCAAAACTTCAAACAAAGACTATAAAAATAGAATAAAATAAAAATCTTAAATGCTGCCGTGGATTCAAACCCACGCAAAAGTTTCTGCGCTAGCTCTCCCCAGTGAGAGACAGAAACTAAAGTTACTCCAGTAAGCGTTCCTCGGGGAACCAGGAGAACTTTAAGAAAGCCTTCCTACCGTGTTCTCTCAGGAGAGCCCTGGAAGCATCGAAACTTCTTTCCACCGCTAGGGAAAGAAGCTTTCAAAAGTTTTCCATTAAGCGTTCCTCAGGGGGCAAGGAAAACGTAAAGCCTTCCTACCGTGTTCTCTCAGGAGAGCCCTGGAAGCAACTGAAACTTCTTTCCATCGCTTGGAAAAGAAGAATTCAAAAAAGCACTCTATTAAGCGTTCCTCGGGGAACCAAGAGTTCTTTCAAAGCCTTCCTTTACCAGGAAGCAAAAAGTTTCTTTCCAATTCATTGGAAAGAGATTAAATCAGCAGTTCTTTCTGGCTAAACCTCAACAGAGGGGCCAATAGAAATCGCTGAAAAAGCTCGCTCATTGTGCAAATTCTCATCTGAGAAAGCCAGAAGAGCAGCGAAAAGTCCCGCGTGGCAGAAAGAGACTTCTATTTTGGACCTAACAAAGTAAAATTCAAAGTTTACTGATAAACTTTGGTAATACGCGCCGGAAGCAACAAAGATGGCAGAAATTCAGGTTTACAAGACAAAAATTACGAATGCTTGCGGACTTATCAAGGCAAGCGAGGCAGAAGTCAACCGTCTGGACCAGCCATTCGTGTTCCCGGAAGAAAGAAAGGATTGTGAGGAGTACATCAGAGAAAGGACAGCACAGCTAAACCACCTGATGAGAACGTAATGAGCAACAAGCAGTACTACGACAACTGCTTAAAGGAAGCAATTGAGACAATAAACTCACGACCTACCAAAAAAGAGCGTGAAAATCTCATGACGGATTTGGACGACTACCTACAAGCAGAGTCATACGAGCTTGACATCACGGTCATGCGTTGGCAGAACAAAGTGGATTTCAAAAAGGATGAACTGTCTCAACAAGCCATCCTAATAGCCAGCTGTCAGGAAACCGCCAGCTGTGAACAGCCGGCTACTGGCAATAGTGGAAATAATTTCGAATCAGCAGGTGAGGTAGCGCCTTCACAAGCACGCAATGTCGCGCTCAGACGACCTCTTCTCGAGGTTCCAACCTTCTCAGGGGACTTCAGAGAGTTCAACACCTTCTGGTCCGTATTCCAGGCACTTATACACAATGATGCCAGTTTAACTGACCAAGAAAAGTCCCTGTTCTTGAAGCAGGCTCTCAAAGGCGAAGCTGCAGCATCCATCACCTACGTACCCGTGATAGGGGACAAGTACTATGGGGCCGTCAACATCCTCAAGAAGCAGTACGACAGGTCGGCAAGTATAGCTGATATTCTCATAAACAAGATCGGAAAAATTCCGCGTGCTCACGATACACCCAGGAGTTGTCGTGACACCCTATCCGCCATTACCTCACGGATCATACACCTGGAACAAACAGGTGTATCACTCAATGCGGACCGAGTATGGCGCCGCATGATCCTCTCAAAATTTACGGAACACATCTGTAGCACTGTGATAAGCAAAGAAACCGTTGCCGGTATATCCTTCGAAGTTAAAGATATTACGGAAGCCATTGACGAGATCATCACTCTCCAAGAAACAACGAAGCTCACAACGGCAACCTTATTCGGAACATATCTCCACGATACTGACAACGACCGGTTTTCAAGACAAAACGAGTCACGACAGATCGAGCTGCGCTCGCATCGGAGGGCATTGCCTCTATGCCTTTGTGGTGATACACATCGACCACAGTACTGCACAACGTTCACGACTCCCGAAGAACGCAGAAATGAAGCTAGGCAACGAAAGCTTTGCTGGAAATGCTTCAGGAAAGGACACACCTCGAAATCCTGCAAAATCCTTGGTCCTTGCCCAAGATGTCGGGAGGATCATCATTCATCTTTATGCACTTCAACCACAAGTGGAGAGAGACAGACAAACTGTACTAGCGGAGCGCAAAACTACTCGCCAACAGTAGTCCATCAAGGAGCAGTATCCGTTGCGGTATCATCGAAGAACAGCCGCTCCATGCGACATGCAAAAGGAAATCGAGAATCACTTCGAAATATCAAACGATGTGAAGCGGCTCATTTCACAGATAGAGCCATCGGACCAAAACGATTGACAATCAGTCAATGTGTGTCACAAATGGTCTCGGCATTGATATTCAACGAATCGGAGGTAGATTACCAACCGGTAACTGTCCTGATTGACTCTGGCGCCCAAAGAACTTTCATAAAAAGGAAACTTCAAGGGGAATTGAAGCTTCCAACTAAGGGCTCAACATCCTTCACAAATACAGGAATGGGAGAGCTTCAGAAAACTTACGAATCCACGGAAGTCAACATAACCCTAAAGAACCTTCGCACCGGCATGAAGCTAAAGCGAATACCAGTCTTCACCAAGGAGAAGCTGACCGCCCCATCGAACATCGCAAGGCTGTCCCCAGCTGATAAGAGATTCATCAAGGAGAAAAAACTTTCTATCGCTCAAAGAAGTTTTCATTCCAAGAAGGTTTATCCCGATATAATAGTTGGGCAAGATCTCATAAAGCAGGTTATTCTTCACGAGGCCCCAACAATTAGACTGCCATCTGGTTTGAACCTGACGCCTACCATTTTTGGCTACACCATATCAGGTGCCAGTAGTACGCGCAGTTTTACTAATAAGAAGCAAAGAACTCATTGCAGTTCCTTTCTTGCAACAGAAGCAGGCAAACCTCCGAAGCGCAACTGCATTGGCTAAAATCAAAGATTCGAGGAATCAGTAGTGTCAAGCCATATGATAAACTGATTCGATGTATCCATCCTAAGCATGATGCCGCACCCAGATCAAAGCAGCCAATTACAATTGGCAGCGAGCGCACGCTATGTGCGATTAAACGAATACACGACTGCGTGAATAAGAATATAGCCGAATCAACGACGGAGTCATATGTAGCTAAGGACGCCAAAAATGCAGAGGTTCAACCGCCTTTTCAATCTTCTGCTATGAGCCATGACACTAAATGGATGAAGGAAATTGAGAAGCTCACGATGATTCCGGTGACTGATAATCTGGAACGACTACACGCTACTGGAAGCGCCGGGTTTCACCAGCTTCACCGATGTTACCATGCAAGAATGAAAACGTCCCCATGTGGTAACGAAAACTACGCCTCAACCAGCTGGAAAAATATGGAGCCCAAAAACTATCCACCATGGAAAGACGTACCAGAAGGAAGACCACAATCTCGACAACTCAGCATCTTCCGTTCTTCAAAAACTGCGCCTCAACCTCACCCAAGGACTTCGGAAGGAAGGAGACTTATTGAAAATCCTGAATCTACCGAATTCGAAAATTTGTTGTCCCTGATTGTGTGTTAATTATCTGTCATATCATGCAAATCTTCAATCTCTTCGGTACACAATGTTGTATTTCTACCGCTACCGCTACTTGCCCCTCGCCCCAGTGTTGTGGATACCCAACTAGGGATTACATTTATGAATGTATATTGTAGTATAATGTAGGCCAAATAGGAATGAATGACATGACTTATCATACTTAGGTGAGCACTCTGGGATAAGTATCATTCAGTAACATCCACAGGCATAACTTAGGGGTACCGCAAGTAGGTAATAGAGATTGCGCTCAAGTAGTTCACTCTAGGCGCGGTGCCCCCTTTCAAGACCAGAGGTAGTTGGCCCCATCGGCTAACAATCGGAGATATTTGTAGCTCCGCCCCTGCATATTGTCTATATAACCTGCTGTGATGTGATATTCGCGTTGTGCTCTGAGAGTTATAAAGTAATAAATCACTTATTACAATTGACTACAGACGCATCCGTTGGTGAACCACCAAAAATGCTGAAAATTTTTAAAGCTGATGTGAATTTTGAATATTTAAGGAGAGTAGCTACAAAATTTCGTTAGTAGAAGTTTGTACTGGTTTGGAGGGTGCATTTTAGAAGGCTTCGATGTTTCAAACGCATCTAGCTTGCTTCGAAAAGGGTCCAATTTGACATGGTTTGTTTCGATTTCGAGTACTACTCCTCTCCTGAATTTGCCCGATAGCAGACTAGTGGATACAGCTCTGGAGCTAAAACTCTTTTGAGAGATAGCACTGGAGTAGGTGAATTTCTGACACCAGTTGTGGCTTTGTTGGATCCTATCGATATTTGAAATTCTTGCCGAACATGAAAGTTTTTTAGACGCTTTCCAAATCGGCAAGACAGATATGTATCAGTGAATACGGACAAGAATAGGGGCAATATTACCTGCGATACTTGCGATACTTGCGACCCGTTCCTCAGCAACGATTTGTCTTGCGCGGGTCCCAGCTTGTTCGCCACCTTGTTCGATCTTGAGCCAATGTTATCCAGTGGACGAGCAGCTTAATCGAGTTGGTGTTAGAGGTACGGATGTTGTTCCGATTAGCGAGCGCATCGTAGAAGAGGACGACCGACTGGTCGTTTCTTGCTGAGTGGTTCCCAATGCACAGTGGCGGTACACCAACGTCCGTCCTTTCGTCTCATCAAATGCCCAGCGAAATGATGTTTCGCTTCATCGATATGAAGAATTACGTCCCGGACTCTGGACATTGCTCGGATCGGTTCATTGTGTAATCCGGAGAGTGGCTGCTGGTGTAGAGAGATGCCGACCATTTTCCTTTCCAGTGCCGTTTGCACTCCTCGTAAATGATCTTCTGCTGCTTTTGTTATGGCTCATGTTTCGCAAGCGTAACATAGCGCAGGAAGAACTGTGGAGTTGAAGATATTAGCTATCAGTTCACAATCACTGCAGCTCTCGACCACGACTCTCACAGAATTGTACGCCGCCCATGCCGCTCTTTTATTTCGTGATATTTCCGGTCTGAGGTCGTTCTTAATGTTCAATAGTCAGCCGAGGTAGATATAATCTTCGACTTCCTCTAGAGGAGCCCCTTCAAACAGTACTGGGTCTCCGTTAGCGAACTCGTTCCAATTTCGTCTTCAACATGTTGACCGTTAGTCCAGCCTCAGTTCCTCCGACGTCAAGCTCGTGCAACATTCTTGACGTTTGCTCCGTGGACTTTGTGATGGGGACAATATCTTCGGCAAATCTCAGATGGTTCAGCTGCCTACCATAGTCTTCGATGTCACAGTCACCTCAATTACAGCGAACACGCTGAGAAGAGGTGTGGAGAGATGGGATCACCTTGACGTACGCCTCTTCCACAGCCACCTCTAAGTCGCGATGAAACGGTCGAAATACAGTGACGCATCCAGTGTAGCATTTGCTCAGAATGTCCGTGTAACGTGGTTTGATCCCCTGTTCATTGAGTGCTTCCCAAACTTTCTGCGGTTCCACCGAATCGAACCCTTTGAGGTAATTGATAAACGTCAACATCAGAGCCTTGTGGTATTCTCGAGCAGCTTCAATTAGTCGACAGCAGGTGAGTATGTGATCCAAGGTGCTGAACTTCTGTTAGAAGCCTGCCTGCTCCACTGGTTGCGCTTCTCCTAGAGTCCTCCTGATGCGGAATAGGAGACTCCTGGTAAAGACCTTGTGTAGCAGTAGGGAAGTTGGAAAGGTCGTCCTTGTTGCCTTTTTTAAACAGCATAATCGTCTCGGATCTCTTCCAAGTAGACGGCACTTCACATTGCATTACGTAGCGGGAAAAGCGCTGCGCCAAGGCGCTGAACAGCTTATGACCACAAGCGAGCAGAATTTCAACAGTGATTCTGTCGGCGCCTGGGAATTTACCTTTCGACATCGTCTCGATCGCATGGCGGGATGGCAGGAACGTCGCAACATTGTCGCCAAGAGGTAGACGTGCGGCGGTGGAATGGCGTCTTGTCTTGAAAGGGTTCGTGTAGAAGGCCCTCATTATAGACTCCATTTCTGGCCTAGATGAAGATCGGCCTCCTTCAGGAGCCCTTAAACAGGGAATCACATGACGGTATTCTGAAAGATCACGTTTTGTCTTCTTCAGACTTCGTTTGAGAAACTCCTGTGATCCTCCATCAGCTTTTGTCTGCATAGCCTGCACAATATAGTGTACTCAACGTGCTTTTGCTGACGGTCCATCAGCCTTCGTGGTGTAAGAAGACGCCACGTGCATCGGAAATTCGGCGAGAGCTGATTAGGAGCTGCGAGTCTGCACCGTTTGGGAATCGTCGTTACCGCGTTTATCAGCCGAGTATGATCTTCATAGATTCTGCTTGACATCTCAAGGGTTGCACTTTCCATCACTTTCCACCGCGAATCGCCTCTGTATTCAAAACCGTTGCCTTGGGAATCCTCGATCTATCGTGCAGGGCGTATATGAGCTCGATCCGCGTGGAGTCGAGCCCACAAGAGACGGTGATCGCTTCCCGTATTGAAGGATGGGACGATTCCAACTTCTGTTAGGGTCCTTCTGCTGCACAAGATGTGATCCAACTCGTGGAGATGCTGTCCGTTCGGAGATGATTGTGTCTACCTCTTCAATGACGACTTAAACAATTGGCTGTTGCCGTGATACAGATGATGTACTTCGCAAGACTTTGCCAGCTTCTCACCAGATTTGTTGCGGTTCTCCGCACTATTAGGCCCGATAAAATGCACTTGGACTACCCAGATCCTGTTAGGCGCACCTTACTATGTACTGTGTTCGATGGAAACAGTTGCTTGTTCATCCAAGACGCATAATCGTCGTCCCTCCTATCTAGACGGTTTGTAACAAACTGTGATTACAACCTTGCACGGCACAGGCTATCAACCAGGCATGCTCGTCTGCTGGTTCCCATAACTGCTCCCTGCAACTGCTCGTTGAACAGTAGGCAGTCATATGTGGCAAATAAGCGGTTCTTATCGGCCCGTTCGCATACAGGCACAACATAACACGACAGTTTTTGCCCAGACGGATTTCTCCTGAAAATTGATGGTGTCCTTATCACGAAGCTTCGCTGAGGCACTGTTAGGTTGATCAGAAAGTCTTGAGCCGATTGAACGAAAGTTTTTCTATTCTTCATCGCAATCCACCAAGTGGCAGTTTTAAATGATTCTTGAAACATCTCCACTATACGTATATATTTGCTTAACTTTAGTCACTTATGAATTCCACAAGACTACCATTGAGCCACCACATTCTATGGATGGTGTCGTGGCACTGTGGAGCTGGCAATCATCGGAACCACCAACACCATTGAGAGAGTGCACCACTTCCGTCATCACTCTGGTCCGCTCGTTTCAAAGGAGGAGTCACGGACTTCGAAGATAAATGGTCGGAGCACCCGACAGAGTGGAAAACTCCGCTGTTCTCGACGCTGTCAAAAAGGATCCGGAGGTTAGCACCAGCAGTCCTGCAACGAGGCTCAGTTTTATACAGTCAACACTTCAGTCGCCTCCACTTGACCGGTACCACTAGGATTACCTCGGCATCCATCTGACAGCTTCGTCTTCTCTGGCCGCATCGAAAGGATTTCTTTAATAGGATTTTCTCGCCGACGCAAGCCAAATTGGGCATTTGCCACAAGAAGTGTCTCCTTTGCTGGTTCTGTAATTCGCAAGGAATGCTATATTAGGAGCTGCTCAGATAACGACACATCGTCACTGGTAACTTTTGCGCCAATTAGCTTCAGGAACTGGCGGACACTATTTCCGAAGAACGGCAGAAACGAGCTTCAGTGAACCCAGTGCACGACACGGCTCGGTCACAGCATACAGCTGAAAAGTCCCGTGAAAATTTGGAGGACTTGGCCTCCGTGACGGTTCCTCGCCTGTCCTGTTCCCCTGGCATTGTCGCCTTTGGCTAATACCTACTTCTCCCCTTAAAGTATTGCTAGCAAAAAAATTCACCAAATTGAAGATGTTAAAAGGGGCGTCGTCGATTTATCTGATTCCAGTCTCTCAACTTCTAGAAGAACGGAACTGCTGATCTGCCCATAAGGAGGGAGAATGCAGTGGCTAACAGTACTGTTCAGCAGGTTATACTGTATGCTGAATAACGGCTTAAGATATTCTGACCAACCTAATACTTGGTTAGTAGGAGTTAACGCGGAGTCGTAAAATACCTGCTATTGCCATTGACTAGTTGATGCAATATACGTCATGGTAACAAGTCAGAAGATAGACCATATGAACAACTGGAATGGACAAAGCGAATTCCTTTCAGTAATCATGATTTGTCCCCACAGTTAGTTGTTACTTACTCATTTAGGCAAGTTCTATGCATTTCTAAGCTCTTCAACACAGTTTCGTTCTTCAGACTTCCTTGCGACAGACATTTTTTATTACACGACAATGATCATGTGCCAAAATTATAACAGAAATGCAACACAGTACAATATACAGTTAACAATGTCTAATGAAGAGTTTGCAACATCTGAAGGATCTTACTCTAGGAACGTATATACTAACGGAGGAATTTTTTGAAAGCGTAATAATTTGATGGCAAGAAATGCTTTTTGCGGAGCTTCTCATATGACAATAGTGTCTTATGAGTGAAGAAGAAACGAAGACAGTGTTTGTCAAAATTTAGATCACTCGTGATTAGGAACACAGTGTCTTTAGCCACAAATGAGTATCCAGTTATTGATAGTGTATTGATGTAATTGACCTCTAGCCCCCGGATGAAGCACTTTGCACTTTTCCTCTGAGTACACAAACACAAAAGTACAACACACATATTATGTTGTCCGGTAAGTTCTTAGCGTTTGCGTTACAATTTTTCACTCGTCTATTATTAAGTTAAAATTCAACTTGCCTTGGGCATTAATGCTACTTTCTGTACAGAATTTTCCACTCTATCTGACTAAATAATTAACGCTCCAACGTTGTTCTATATTTCTGTTCTTGAGTGACGTATTGAAGTGTGTCGATGGAGCAATTCGAACGATATTTTATTTTCACTTTAAATTGGGACAGTCCGCAGCTGAGACAGCTCGACAAATCAATCAAGTGTGGGGGCCTAGTAGGATTGGAGAAAGCACTGCACGCCAGTGGTCCAACAAATTTCGGACCGGAGATTTCAGCCTCGAAGGCGACCTCCACAGCGGTTGTCCTAGAGCAATCCCGGACGACGAGTTGAAATAATTGGTCGAAGCTGAACGATAGGAAACAGTTCGCGGGGTTGCGGAAGAGCTAGACGTCAGTAAAGTTACTGTTGCGGATGCTTTGACGGCAAAAATTGTCACTCTTTGGGATTCGTTCCTCCCTACTTTTACGCAACCAAACTGACCTGTTCTTGGATCGGATCATCACTTGTGATGCAGAGACCTACTGTAAGGAAATTGAAGAAATGCACCGAAAATTGCGTCAACTTCAGCCAGCATTGGTCAGCAGAAGAGGCTCGATTCTTTTGGACGATAACGCCCGCCGACACGTCTCACAAAGCACTATTCGAAAACTGAACGAATTAAGAGTTGAAGTTCTGCCTCAGCCGCCATATTTTCCAGACCTCTCACCAACCGACAACCACCTTTTCAAACACTTTCAGAACTTTCTCGCTGGTAAAACCTTCACCAGTCAGGACCAAGCCAAAACATGAATCTTTTGTCGAATCTCGACCACCTAATTTTTTCCCTGAGGGAATGAGTCGACTGGAGTCCCGATGGCAAAAGTGTGCTGATTCGAACGGTGCTTGGAACCCTTCCGAAAAAAAAATAGATTAGATAGATAGATAGATAGATAGATAGATAGATAGATAGATAGATAGATAGATAGATAGATAGATAGATAGATAGATAGATAGATAGATAGATAGATAGATAGATAGATAGATAGATAGATAGATAGATAGATAGATAGATAGATAGATAGATAGATAGATAGATAGATAGATAGATAGATAGATAGATAGATAGATAGATAGATAGATAGATAGATAGATAGATAGATAGATAGATAGATAGATAGATAGATAGATAGATAGATAGATAGATAGATAGATAGATAGATAGATAGATAGATAGATAGATAGATAGATAGATAGATAGATAGATAGATAGATAGATAGATAGATAGATAGATAGATAGATAGATAGATAGATAGATAGATAGATAGATAGATAGATAGATAGATAGATAGATAGATAGATAGATAGATAGATAGATAGATAGATAGATAGATAGATAGATAGATAGATAGATAGATAGATAGATAGATAGATAGATAGATAGATAGATAGATAGATAGATAGATAGATAGATAGATAGATAGATAGATAGATAGATAGATAGATAGATAGATAGATAGATAGATAGATAGATAGATAGATAGATAGATAGATAGATAGATAGATAGATAGATAGATAGATAGATAGATAGATAGATAGATAGATAGATAGATAGATAGATAGATAGATAGATAGATAGATAGATAGATAGATAGATAGATAGATAGATAGATAGATAGATAGATAGATAGATAGATAGATAGATAGATAGATAGATAGATAGATAGATAGATAGATAGATAGATAGATAGATAGATAGATAGATAGATAGATAGATAGATAGATAGATAGATAGATAGATAGATAGATAGATAGATAGATAGATAGATAGATAGATAGATAGATAGATAGATAGATAGATAGATAGATAGATAGATAGATAGATAGATAGATAGATAGATAGATAGATAGATAGATAGATAGATAGATAGATAGATAGATAGATAGATAGATAGATAGATAGATAGATAGATAGATAGATAGATAGATAGATAGATAGATAGATAGATAGATAGATAGATAGATAGATAGATAGATAGATAGATAGATAGATAGATAGATAGATAGATAGATAGATAGATAGATAGATAGATAGATAGATAGATAGATAGATAGATAGATAGATAGATAGATAGATAGATAGATAGATAGATAGATAGATAGATAGATAGATAGATAGATAGATAGATAGATAGATAGATAGATAGATAGATAGATAGATAGATAGATAGATAGATAGATAGATAGATAGATAGATAGATAGATAGATAGATAGATAGATAGATAGATAGATAGATAGATAGATAGATAGATAGATAGATAGATAGATAGATAGATAGATAGATAGATAGATAGATAGATAGATAGATAGATAGATAGATAGATAGATAGATAGATAGATAGATAGATAGATAGATAGATAGATAGATAGATAGATAGATAGATAGATAGATAGATAGATAGATAGATAGATAGATAGATAGATAGATAGATAGATAGATAGATAGATAGATAGATAGATAGATAGATAGATAGATAGATAGATAGATAGATAGATAGATAGATAGATAGATAGATAGATAGATAGATAGATAGATAGATAGATAGATAGATAGATAGATAGATAGATAGATAGATAGATAGATAGATAGATAGATAGATAGATAGATAGATAGATAGATAGATAGATAGATAGATAGATAGATAGATAGATAGATAGATAGATAGATAGATAGATAGATAGATAGATAGATAGATAGATAGATAGATAGATAGATAGATAGATAGATAGATAGATAGATAGATAGATAGATAGATAGATAGATAGATAGATAGATAGATAGATAGATAGATAGATAGATAGATAGATAGATAGATAGATAGATAGATAGATAGATAGATAGATAGATAGATAGATAGATAGATAGATAGATAGATAGATAGATAGATAGATAGATAGATAGATAGATAGATAGATAGATAGATAGATAGATAGATAGATAGATAGATAGATAGATAGATAGATAGATAGATAGATAGATAGATAGATAGATAGATAGATAGATAGATAGATAGATAGATAGATAGATAGATAGATAGATAGAAAAATTGAAGAGGTTCAGAAAACCTTTACAAAGATTTTGTTCAATCGATGTTTAAAATCGATGTAGCAATTCTATTGGAACGTGTCCTAGGTATGACAAATGACTAAAATTATTTAGCCTAAATGGTCTTCTGTACAGGCGCATTATAAATGATCTAGTGTTTTCTTTCAAAATCCTAAAAGGCGAATCTAGACTTGAACATAGAAGTTGTTAGACCTCTTCGCCAACACAAGGTTGGCGAAATAGGTACTGCTTTCGCTATCCCAAGGTTAAGAAAATTCGAGAAAGGATTTCAATTCTCTGTTCCTTCGTGGAGCTCACCTGTTGCAAATGCTATCACCCAGCCTATTAGAAGCACCAACGCGTATGTTTTTACAAAAGGGTTGAAGCGAATAGACTTGCTGTCGACGCTGCATATTGCGGATATCGCCTAGGTGGAAAATATTCTGCTATTTTTCCTTTTCCTCAAACCAGGATAATCTTTTTTTTTCGTTTTTTTTTAATTTTTTCCACTTCAGAGTTTTTCTGATCGTTTTTCGCTCTTTTTCACCTCTTTCCTTTTTTGTACGTTTGCTCGTTTTGTTTGTTGTTTCCAATTTTCCTAGAAATTTAGAGCTCCTCTGCTTTGTTTCTGGTTAGCCAGTGCTACCGTCTTACTTTTCCCCACGCAACCGCCTTCGCTGGTTTTTGATGGAGTTGACGGGCATACTATGCTGGCAACCGGGGCCTGTATCTCCCACGACTTGCAGTGTTGGCAGGCCACTGCTCTTCTTCATCAGTTACCCATCATCCTTCATCCAATCATTCTTATTCCGCTTCCTCTACCCCTTCTCTCCCAGAACTCTTATTATTCTAAGTGACTCTATTTTACGTTTAAGAGTTGCGCTAACGTAAAAAGTAACAATGATGGCTAGTTTTGATTTGTCGAATTTTTTTAACACCACGCATTTTCTAATGTGCTGTTTCCTTGTTAAATGTATCATTTTTGTGCGCACGACACTGTACCAGTAAATAAATAGATAAATAAATAAACTTCCAGACCCACGGAATGCGCAAATCGTTGTAATTTTTTAATTAATTAATTAATTAATTTAAGCCTTCAATTGTTTTTATGTTCGTTTCAGTAGTTATGAAAAAAACTAGGAAGTCTAGGGAAGGAAATATGCTGATCAATTTCAACTACATCTAACTTCTATGTGAATTACGTAAACTACATCATGAGCGTATGGCCACGACCAGCAGCTGAGGTTACCTTGAGCAGGTTCACATGGCCTGTTCTCCATGATCGTTGCCGCTGCACTCAGTAGTTGTACGCGCTGGTAAGAAGGCATGTGTATGCCCACTGACATCAGAAATGGCCTACCTTAGTTCACTGTAGGGTTACAACATACCAGTGCCGCAAAAAAAAATCCGTTTTCAAAAAGCACAAACGCGTTTTGTAGAGCTCTCGTAAATGGCCACGCCCCCACCCCGACCCTATTTGCGATAGAAGTATTATATAATCAGCAGAACGGTGCTGGGTTTCCGTTGTGTGCTTACCTACACTACACCCCGCAGTCGCTCTTGCCCATCTCGTTCTTTCCGTCGTCTGATCGTAGTTCTCGAGCATTGCTATCGTTCTAGTCGCTGAGTCGCGGAATATGAACAGACCCTACTTTTTACACAGATGTGGTAGATGAATCACATCCTGAAATCCTAGGGAGCTGTGACAAAGGGGATCACCGTAACGTGCTGTGGCATGCACACATGGTACGTCGCTACGTACGGCGAATGTTAGTAAACTCATCTCTTCCTTTGATTATTATTCATCGGATTCGCCTTTTATTTGCCTCAGCATTGGACAACGGTGTTAGCACATGTGCTAGTGGGGTTACAACCTCCCTTCCCCTGCCCAATTTTGTGCCTTCGTCAGCGGAGGATTTCACAGCTATGGCACTGTTTGTTTATTTTATCGCCCAAACTTCGCCCAGGGGGTTAATTGGGGTGCTGATCACGAATCTCGCATCCGTTTTCGAAATTTTGACCGATTACGGTAGGTTACGGAAGGTGCGGATGACTAAGGCTGCTAAAGCCATAACCACCGATTTCGTCCAAACTTCGCTAGGATGTTTATTTTGGACGCTGATCACCAATCTGACATCCGTTTTAGCCTGGAGTACGATAGGGTACGGTAGGTACGGGTGACTAAAGTCATGCCACCGATTTCGCCCAAACTCCAGCGTAATTCAAAAAATGGATGTCACGTTCGTGATGAACACCCCAAATAACCCCTAGCTGTCTTTATCAGGTGACCCCGCCCCGTTCCGAAGTATCATAGTATCTTTGAACGCGCAGGGCACTATAAGAACCCAGATGAGTTCCCTAAGAACGTAATAGTAAATCCGCCTAGGACAAGTATTAACCTTCTTCCAAAGCGTCTGCTTTAATCTGTAACTTCAATCTGGGCGATGTCCAGCGAGGGTCGAGAAGTGTCCAGCTCGACATGAAATGGACTCGCGGCGGCGCCCCCATCCGCGAGTCCATCTCCGCCGCACCCGGCGGTCGCCAGCGCCGTTCGCTCCCACTTCCTTCTTCCGCGAGTGGTCCTCGTTGTTGGGGTGGAAGTGCGCATCGCAGTCTCGCCGGGGACGAAGGGTTCCCCCGACATCGCGGTGCTCGCCCCCCCCCCCCACCCCAGAGTACCATTATAGTTCACAGTCGACTGCTCATCCGATGCTGTCTGCCAAGTTCGGAGCACTTTGGAGATCTTCTGATTGGGGCGCGCGATTCTCATCGGGGCGCGTTATTGTCTGATGAAACTAATACTGCCCGTTTGGTCACAAAATGCGCTTGAAACTGGAGCTATGCAGCTAGAGTGTATGGTAAGTCCAGCACAGCCGATTCAGCCACCTAGGAGGACCCACAAATTATAGTTTTTCGTTGTCGTTGTGCTTTTTATCTCCTTTACAGTCACCTGGCGCGCTTGAAACTGGAGCTATGCAGTTTCAAGCGCATTTTGTGACCAAACGTGTGAGTGCTTGGTAAGTCCAGCACAGCCGATTCAGTAACCTAGGAGGACCCACAAATTGATTATATGTGAACTGGTCCCCGAAAAGTTCCGTCACGCGCGAGCGGCGAGAGTCAGACGAGCAGAGTGAGTCTCCAGATTGGGCTAAGGAAGTGACTCCGGAGTGTGGCGAACAGGGCGTGGAGGGTCCGACTGCTGCAGACAGGGACGGCTAGTGACGTCATGCGCGCGGGGGGGACGGTCAGGAGGTACACCCGCCCCTGCTGGGGAGCGTGCGTTCTTCCTCATATCCCCCTTGCTCACCCACTCCCAACCCCCTAGGCTTCACCGGGAGCCTAACGGCTGCCTTACGAAGCCTTTGACACGCGAAACAAAAGTTTCCGGTCCGCAGAACAGCGATGTACCTCTTGACGCCACGCCCCCCAGCAGGGGGCGGGTGTACCTCTTGTCGCGCTGCCTGCGCGCGCGGTTGTCGCGTCTGGCTGTTGGGCGCGCTAGAGCGCGAAAGTGTGTGCCAGCGGCTGGCATGTGTACCTCCTGACCGTCCCCCCTGTTGTCCGCGTTCTTCCGACTGACGCAGAAGAAAGAAAGCAGTTGGATGAGACACGTTCGATGCATTCCAGTGGAGGGAAGAAGGGCGAGCGTTTTGAACAGGGTGAGGACGGAATGAGACTGAAAGTGCTTCAAGTGAGCGAGGGCAAATGGAAAAAGAGGAAAACGCATCTTGTGAGGGAATTTCAAAACGAGAATACGGATGGATATTATCTAGAAGCTTCAGAAGTAGGTGCGCACTATGGAAGTTGACGGGTGGGGGTCACCTTATAAAAATCGTCACTAACACAAAAAAAGGAAACGAGACACACTGATAATAAGGAAAACAAACAAACAATGCTATAGCTCTGTTCTCAGAATTGAGCAGGGGAAGGGACTGCGCCATGTGAGCCGACTAACTCACCCACATTAAATTGCCTACAATTTATTGGCCCTCCTGGAGTCGGATTCATCAACGACTTACAGCAACTTATCAGAAAAAATACAGCCGAAATCCCTGATAGCGCGGCTTATTGCTCACCATTTCACTTGATAAGCCGCGCTATCAGGGATTTCGGCTGTAATTTTCTCTGATAAGTTGCTGTAAGGGGCGCGTGGAGCGCAGTCGGAGGAGGCGCCGTCTGTCGCCTGCACCCGATACCAGGTTCCTGGTTCCGATTTCCCGCCCAGGCCAACCAAGACTTCCATCCCTCCGGGGTCGGTGATTTGGTACCAGTCTTGTCTGGGAAGGATAAAGCACTGACTTGAACATCGGCTGGCCACCGCAAGTCATTGTTTGGCCAAATACGCATTTAACACGCCTCCGCAACATCCCGTGGAAGTAGAATGCGTGGCGCATCCCAAAGAGGATTGAATAACGCCATCCTTTATCCTTTTATCCTTTAAATTGCTGTAAGCCGCCGATGAATCCGGCCCCTGGAGTCCCGTCCCTTGTCCAACACGGAAGCAGATAAAACGTGAATCTTTAATCGAAAAGAGGAGATAGGACTGCATTTACATCCGCTGTATGCTGTACTCAGCACGCGTGCATGCCGCGGTATGCTATAGTGACCTCCTCCAACTACCATAGCGCCACAAGTACTTGCAAGATCTATGGGAGAGGCGATACGATGGAGTATAAATTGGAGGGTACTTGTGAAGCAAAGGGCCCGTGGTGCCGTGGGGTTGCCGGGAAACATGTTAACGCGGCAAACCCACGGCACCGCGGGGCCGGTACTTATGAAGCACCCGTCCTCGGGTGCCGTGGGTTGCGTTGCCGTTGCCGCGTTAACATGTTTCCTGGCAGCCCCACGGCAGCACGGGCCCTCTGCTTCATAAGTACCAATTGGAGTAATTCATATTCTCTGAATTGATAATGGATTATCTCATTGTTTCCACAATCCTTTTAACCTGGGTTTGAAAAAAATGACGGATTCGAATTATACGAATTGGTGCCAGACCCAATGTCTCTAGTGGAGAGCAATCCTATGAGAGAGACAATGTGATGAAGTAGGGAACCGCTAATACTTACGGCGTCTTTTTCACAGATTCTTCATCGTGCTACAACCGCTCGGCGCTGCTGTTGGCGAATACTGCTGCTCTACTGCATTGGCTGGCCCGAAAGGAAAGCTACAAATATTACCAGACACTATAATGAACCTTTACAGACGTTTGGAAGACGGTTTCCGAAATTCTCTACACACCTTCCGGTCAATGACACAATAATCTGTATCCTTCTTTTTAATTTTACTCTCATGCTCGTCACTCGGTCGTTATCGCTCTCCAGCTCGCTTGTCGTAGACTAAGTATCACGCCACTCGTAAGCGTTCAAAAACGTGGAATATTTCTCCAATGTACAATGTTAGACGAAGCACCCCACTGCTTTCCTTCTCTTGCACCAATATAGCAGACGGTGCACACTTTCGCGCTCTAGCGCCAAGACGCGGCGACCGCGCGCGCATGACGTCACTAGCCGTCCTTGTCGGCAGCAGTTGGACCGGCGTGGAGTGCACGAGACGACACGACGAGAAACCGCGCGCCGCCTCGGCACTATGCCAAGCGGACCAGTTCTCCGGCAACGCAAGTCAACAGCTGCATAGATTTCCAATAAAATTTGACATCTATGCATGGTAGCAATATATGGATGTATAAAGATGGTGACAACATGCAAGCATTCGTCATGAAGAACTCAAATTGCCAAACACCTTTCGTACATAAACAACATTCCCCTTCAATGCCCGAACAGCACGAAGTGTAGGCCCAGGCGCTACACGTCTCGTGGTTCGAGCAACTTACCCATTCGATCTGATCCATGTCATCGTTTGGTGGCGCATGCTTTCCGCATATGAAGCACGTTTGAAGATAGGCATGTTCGGTGCGGAGGATCTTCTCGGCTTCTGCTCTAACCTCTTCGTCCTCAGCCAGACATCTCCGCTTAGTTCTCCTCTCAGCGTTTAGCTTGGCTCTCTCTACGTAAATAGATTAGGGGTAAAGAGTTGATATTTTCAATAGGCTGAGATACCCTTTTGTAAGGCTGTTCAATTCCTTTCGGCTTCGGTGCAGCGCCTGCAGCCTGCATTATTGTTCTCCTTGTGATTGGCTGCTTTTCGGTTGTTTTCTTATGCAGCAGCGCCATTGCATTTCGCATTGTGGCATAAGTTAGTTCCATACCAGCTATATCCTTGCTCTTGAATACTGCGTGCATCGCTCCTCCAAATGCAGCGTGAGCCTAATAATCATATTTCGCAAAGCGTCAGACTTTTCCTTCACAATTAGTTTACATACTCCTTCACATAGCTGGATAAGCTCCTTCAGTCGATCCTGCTCAAGGATTTCGGGAGAGAACTAAGCGGAGATGTATGGATGAGGACTATAAATAATAGGCCTGTTTAAAACATTGTACTTCCATTGTGATCTCTTGGTGCACTTCAAACCCTGCATCTGTACCTTCTTCCAAGTCTTATTCCAATGTGTTCACCATAACCAGCTACACTAATAGGCACTCAAAAGCTTACTATATGTAATATACAATAATAACACCCAATAAATGTATTAAGCTGTCCCATAAGTCCCCGCCGTTTTTTTCAACGATTCACTGCAGATTTCGCCGGCGGTCTCTTGCATAGCGCTGCACAGCTTTCGAAAGAGAATGATTTGCTCTATTGCATTTCTTTTTTCATCCTGAATTTTGTCAATTTTTAGGTCGTTGAAGTGAAAAGTGAAAAAGTGAAAAGTAGCCATTTGCGCACTTGTTCTCTCCGCTTAGGTTTGTAATTTTTGCACAGTTTTTTATAGCACTTGGAAGACAATGTTCTGTCCTACAAGAATATGTGTTGGTCCTACTTTCTCACTTGTCCTTTATTGATTTTTAGGCCATCAAATTGGGAATTCCGACTTTCCCGTCCGAATTTTTACCAAAACTCCGGTTCTCTGGTTGGACTTTTTTGCTTGGTGTTATATGTCGTTCGGAAGAGGATGTCTTGCTCAGTAAGAATTTGTGTCGCGTTTATTGGCTCACGCTGATTTCTGTCGAATATCAACAACTGAAGAAGGAGAAGGAGTTGTTGGTGAAGACGATTTTTCTCTTTTTGGCATTTTGTTGAAATTCAATAGAAATCAATAAACGCAACACATATTCTTATAGAGCAAGACATTCTCTTTCGAATAACATATAACACCAATCCAAAAAGTCCAACCACAGAGCAGGAGCCTCGGCAAAAATAACCATCCTCCTTCGGACATCCCAATTTGATGTCCTAAAAATCAATAAAGGACAAATGAGCAAATAACACTAACACATATTCTTGTAGTACAGAACACTGTCTTCCAAATGCTATAAAAAAAACTGCGCAAAAAATTACAAACCTAAGCGGAGAGAACAAGTGCGCAAATGGCTACTTTTTCACTTTTTCACTTTTCACTTCAACGACCTAAAAATTGTCAAAATTCATGATAAAAAAAGAAATGCAACACATTTTCTGATAGAGCAAACCATTCCCTTTCGAAAGCTATGCAGCGCTATGAAACCCGCAGTGAATCGTTGAAAAAAACGGCGGGGACTTATGGGACAACCTAATATCTAATAGAACCGTTCCTTAACGTCACGTAACTCACCGCACATTTTAACTATATAATTCCTGTTCTAAATAGACTCGTCGTTGAACGTACTCCGGAACAAAGTGCGGACGAGTTTCTGGACGAGTTCTGGGCGCGTCGGGAATTTCAAACCGCACTCTCTTTCTCATCGGCGGTCAGAGACGCAGAGAGACGGGATTCTGTCGGTTCAATTCATACCTTTGTCCTTTTCGAATTTCGAATAGTCGAATAGTCGAATATTCGAATATTCGACTATTCGAAAAAAGTCCAATATTGGAATTATTCGATTATTCGAATATTCGAGAAAGTCCAATATCCGAATTATTCGTTTATTCGAATATTCGAAAGTGGCCAATATTCGAATATTCGTTTATTCGAATATTCGAAGGCTTCGAATATCGAATATTCGAACAACCGAATATTCGAATATTCTTTATCAATCTCTTAACAAGTTAGTGGCACTCTTCTTCGAAAACCAGGGGAGTCTGACCTTATGATAAAAAACGATGTTTGAGTTTCGCGCGTCGCTCAAAGTGCGACGAATTGTGTGTACGTAATCTGACAAGAGAAGTCAATGAACTTCCCGTGGAGATTTCCAAAATGACCTATTGCTTGTTATAAGGGTGTGTCTAAGAAACACCGTAGTGGTCTTCAAATGTCCTGCGGGCATCTGTGTAGGTCAAAAACTACAAAAAACTGTGGCACTTCAGTGCTGGCTGATAAGGCGAAAGTGACGCCTTGAATGGCCTTGAAATACTCAGAAATTAACATGCAGATGCTATAGAGGTTTAATTATAGTTAGATGTTAGAAATCTGACAATTTGTTAGGTCAAATGAATCATTCACTGCAGTCGGGGCGTGGATAGCGGGGAAAGGTCCAGGTTCGAATCTAGGAGAGGTGTTTACGGATTGCTGTGCGTTCTGGTAAATGTAGAACATATTCTCATTTTAACCATATTTACGAACATGATCGAAATGTGTTGCTTCAGTCCATCTCTGGGATGTGCTGATCAGTCTTCGGGTTCCTATAGAGAACGTTTCTCTTGTAAATTTTACTAATTTTAGCATCTCTTATAAAATGCATCATTTTTGACCCACTCCGTAGTATTGTACTCCGTAGTATTCGTAGCATTTGCATATAACATCAAATACAGTACTAACAACTAAATTAATTAGTCACCTTCTTCACTGACGAGCCTCGGGGTGACTAATTATAAACATGTTTTGTACGAAGGCAGAGGCGAAACAAGACATGTTTAGTGTTGTTGTTACCATTGTTTTAGTTATTACTTGTTTTAGTTGTTGCTTGTTTTCCACTTGTGTTTGTTATAGTACAGAGTGATTTAGAGTTCATGTATACCCCAGGTTATTTCTAATTCTACTTCGTTGTTTAGACATTGAATTTAAAACTGTTTGACTATTAAAATTTACATATATGATTAACTTATTCTATTGGTCTTCTTGCAGCCTATTCTTCCTCGGCCACTCTCCCGCACTGACAGGGGGGGGGGGGGGCTTTGCAAACGTAGGTACTTGTATCAATCCCATGACTTCGTAAGTAGATAATAAAATTTCGTACAAATGTTGTCCTGAGGGTTGACTGAGGTTCTGATCACGAAGCTGTCAAACGCGTTCGGTGTTACCGTCGACCACAATAGGCGACGGTGAGTATGTGCGAGAAAAGCTGCAGAATAACCGGCCGCGTTGTACTATTGTGACTCCAAAAGTGGAGTGGAGGTCGATTTTTTCCGCCCAAACATCGCCTATACTGTTATTTTGGATGCTGAGCACGAATATGGTATCCAATTTCGACAATTTGGCCGCATACGATATTTCATAGTGTGTGTTCGTGAGTAAGGATGAGGTTGTCACCCATCCTTACTCACGTTTGTGACCACTGATTTCGTCCTTTCCTCGCCTTAGGAAATTATTTAGGCTGCTGCCACGAATCTGTCATTTCTTTTTCTAAATTATCCATTTTTCGTGCACTACTTTCCATCTCAAAGTCGAAGATTGGAAAGCAAGTCTGATCACATATGTAGGTGAAGAAAGCGATTCTATGTACTCAAACTGATAAACCTGATCACTCATGAAAATGTGGAATCACACGATCACGCGAAAACGTTTACTAGATTTGCGATCAGCACCTCAATTAGTCCTCTAGACGACGTTTGGGCGAAACCTGCTTTCGATCTCCGAAGTTGTGGGAGTACAAGTCCCTAAACCTTCGATTAGCAGAGAGTGGTGGGGAGGCGATGGGAGCAGGGGTGTGCGTCAAATTTTTTCGGTAAATTTTTAACGACCACTTTTTAACGAAAAATTTTCGCGTTAAAAAGGTGAATTCGGTAAATTCGTTAAATAAAATGTACCTTAGCTGCATTCAGTTTTAAACCACTGGGGTGCCTCTCGGACAATCCCCCACAGCGCTCAATAGGTCACTTATAAGACTCCCACGGGAGGTTCATTGACCTCCCTTGTGAGTTGACGCGAAGTAAGCGCTGCAAGCGCGGCCCTCCGCTGCGCACCTGCTTCTTTGTAAACGGCCATTCACGTGAATCGCAAGTGATTAGGGTTATGCCTGTACACAGATATTTTTACCTTCAGTATACTACGGGAGAATCTTCGTTTTATATTTCTACCCCAGTTACAACAAGGGAACGCTTAGAGCCGAAGGGGCTGCGGTAGGGAGGTAGAACTTTCAGGGGCCTAGAAAGCTCCTGCTTTCTTCCAGTAAAGACGTTGAAGAAGAGAGGAAGAGCAATGGCTATGGAGTACAAGAGCCAGTCATACTCCGTTTCCAATGAAAGTGAGCCATCCCCATTTTCGCTCTAACACTGTCCAAGTCGTAGTGTCTTGTCAGATTAGATTCCAACGCGGGTCCGTTTCTCTTCAACGGAGCTAGAACACAAACTGAATGCCATTCATGAGACTCCAGTACGCCCTTTCTGCACCAGATCGCCTTTGTGTCATTTCTCCGCCCATGATAATCATTCTTTTACCACCTGGAAGCTTCGATATAACATAAGGAAAGATAGCAACCTATAGAGAAAGACCTATAACAATCTAGCTCTGCCTACCCAAGGTGTTTCTCTCTTCTCGGTGCACGAATTCTTAGGGAAGCAAAGCGTGCTTCATTGCCATTATACCGCTGTTATTGTCCTTTGGTCTCGTAAAGAAAATGGATGGAGCAGCCATCCATTTCCTTCACAGTGGGTAATAAAAAATAATTCAATGTCAACCACTGGGTGATGACAGTAAATAATAGTGTTCATTTGATTATTCGAATATTCGGCTATTCGAAATTCGATTATTCAAAATTCGAAATTTTGAAAATCGAATATTATTCGATCATTCGAAATTCGAAATTTTTTTCCCAAGGACAAAGTTATAGTTCAATTGCAACGTAAGGGACATTACTCAGCGCCTTCTAGCGCTGCCGACTTAGTCCCATCTCGCTCGTCAGTTTCCCTCGACGTCCCCAATTACCTGTAGGCCTACCAAGGAAAGTAAGGTAAAGTGGTCTGGGTACTATTGTACTTAGTGTACCGCACTAAATCTTGTTCAAAAAAGGTCTACTAGGGGTAATCTGCCATGAGAAGAACGAATATCATGGTCGTTTTTTGCGGAAATGCCGTATAAGCCCACTATATTAAGGTCGAACCGCCCAAGGCTTTGCGAAATAGCGCACGCTAGGAAGAGACGCAGAGTGCGCGCCTCCTACCGATGCGCACTATTTCGCCGTCTCTGGTCTACAGCAGAGCTTAGCCAGGGGCAGAAGCCTTGAAATCTCGAAAAGCCACGAAAGCTGTTGTGTGCTCTCTTCCGCTGACGGGGAGGAGAGCACACACAGCTTTCGTGACTTTTCGATATTTTCGGAGTCTCTGCGTCTCTTGCCAGAGCGCGCTGTTTTGCAGGGCCTTGGGCGATTCAAACTTAATATAGCGGGCTTATAAGGCATTTTCGCAAACGACTATGGTATTCGTTCTCTCCATGGCAGATTACCCTTAGTAGACCTATTTTGAACAAGATTTAGTGCGGTACATTAAGTACAATAGTGCCGTGGTCTGCAATTGCTATGATATAAAGAAAATGAAAGGAAAAGTGGACACGGTCAAGAAAAACACAGACGGTGATGAGAACGCCGTCTTAAATGGAGCCTAAAATAGAAGCGAGGCAAGACGTTACTGAGCATTTCGCCAAAGGTAAGGAACTCTCTGACAATTTTTTTCGTTTTCACACATGGTTAAGCTCGGGTAATCGAAATCCTTATGTATGAGGTCGTACACTATTTGAGTTGTTCCTGGAACTCTACCACGCAACCACTGTTTTCTTTGCGCTAAACTAAAGTGTTCAGAGCAGAAGAATGTACTGAGGGAGGGTTTTACTTGCTGGACTATAGCATTGGAGCATTGGCCGCCGGATCAGTTGTTGGCACTAGCTGGACTACGACGAACCATTCCGAAACTATACTGCAGAATCAGTCCACGTGGTGCAACGTACCGACCATACTCCCGTCGCATGCCGAAAAACAGCGCAAATGGAGTGCCGGGGGGGGGGGGTCACCTTATAAAAGGTGTCACCAACACGAAAAAACGAGACGAGGCATACTGATAGTAAAGAAAACAAACAAACAATGATGTAGCTCTGTTCTGTGCTCTCCTCCGCCACACGTCGGTCCGCTGCGCCATGCTTTGGTAACCCCCCCCCCCCCCCCGGATCCTATTTGCGCCCGAAAAACAAGTACTCTTCATACACATCAACCGGAAATGTAATAGTGATACATCAAACCAGCACCAGCTCGTTTGCTTGACTTCTCCGGCAACGTCACGATGACCGTGAGTGTTCCATCTTGGACCCCTCTCTGCGTCTCTAACAGCGGCAGAGAAGCGAAAACGCGATTTGAAACTCCCGCCGCGCCCGAGAACTCGTCCGAAAACTCGTCCGTACTTTGTTCCGGAGTACGTTTAACGACGAGTTTCTGAATAGCACTTGCCAGGTGACTGTAAAGGAGATAAAAAGGGGGGGGGCAGTCGTTCGGTACACCGTGCTGCCCGCCGCCCACTTCCCGCCCTGCCAGCGCCGCCCTATTTGGACAAGTTTGCTGCGCTTGAAACCGTCGTTAAATGGAGTGACATCGTCCAAAAACCTAACAACTGATAGGGGACGATTGGGAAGCGCATCTCGGGGAGCTCTGAAGTCATTTCCCAGCCGGTTCGGTTATGGAGGCAGTTGAGGAAAGGAGAATATCCTTCTCTCTAGATTCTTTCAGTTTTCACGCCAATTCTTTAAATTTTCGGCATTTTCGGGAATTTTCGCTCCAAATATGGTGAACAATGTTCTGACTCTTGTCTCAAGAACGAAATCAGTACAGGATAGAGATGCAGGGCCAAGGGAAGTGATTAGAAATGGAATGCCTCCATGTGAAGACAGAGACCCGGACATCTTGCCCTCGGCGCGCCCCTCGCCCCGCCCCTTTCTGAGGGAGGTGTATCCAACGACTCTCCGCCGATAAAAAGCACAACGACAACGAAAAACTGTAATTTGTGGGTCCTCCTAGGTTACTGAATCGGCTGTGCTGGACTTACCATACACTCTAAGGCCTATGGTATACTCCCGTCCGCTGCCGCGACGCGGGAGTGCACAGCGACGCGATGGCTCGCGATGCGCGTCGCGAGCCATCGCCGTCGCTGAGGCTGACATAGTACACGCAGTTCTGCAGACGGAGACTTTTGCAGAATTTTAGCTGATTCAGTGCATTTTTTCCCGGATTCCTTGTTTTCTCATCCTTTTCGTTCGTGATTTCGCGTTTTTTCCCGTTTTATCGCCTTCTGATCCGTATGCCGTCGTAGGGTTGTTGCTTTCAATGGTATTTCGTGGATGTCGTGTTTTACGCAAATATTGTAGCTAACAATTCCGGAACGATTAAAACGTACTGGTCTATTAATAACTCAAACATAATACAAGAACTTTCAAGTTTTGATTCAAAAAATGTTAAACTATATTCAGCAGATTTTACAAATATGTTTACAAACCTTCCTCATGCTACTATTATTGAAAAAATGAAAAACCTTATTAACATTTGTTTCAAAAACTCTGGTAAAAATTTCATTGCTAGCAACAGTTTCAATGTTTTTTACACGGACACTTCTGATAAAGATAATAGATACAGATACTACAAACCTTCTGATCTTCTATATTTCATCGACTATCTACTAAGAAATAGCTACTGTGTATTTGCTGGTATGATTTACAAACAAAATAAAGGAGTACCACAAGGAGGAAATTTTAGCCCTTTACTTGCAGATCTAACAATGTCTATGTTTGAATTTGAATATTCCAAAAATATAACTTTAGAAGGACATCAGTTATTTAAACCATTTAGATACATGGATGACATACTTATAATTCATAACTTTACTGAAGACCTCATAGACAATACTCTTGGATTAGTGTACAAAAACACACTTGCCTTTAAAAAGACACACACCACTGAACACATGTGTAATTATCTGGATCTAACCTTAAAAATTGTAAATAACTAAGTAGAAACCAACTAGTATAATAAAACAGATTCTTTTAACTTTAAAGTTAATAGGTTCCCACACATGGATTCTGAAGTTTCTATCAGAGTTAAACGTAACGTCATATACATAGAAATCCTTAGAATAGCAAATGCATGCTCAAAATTTGAATATTTTTGTAATAAATTAGAAGATTTTTATAAAGTTCTTGCAAATAATGGATTTAATAGAAATTTTATCGTCAGTAACATTGGTAGGTGTATTTTTAAAAATAGACAAATATTGTATAAATACAACTTGCTAGACCATAGCAAAAAGGCTATAAACTTTGTGAAAACATTAAGCTGAATTTGAAATTTTACTAAAATATACTCGTCATTAAATTGTTCACATATGTGTATGTTTATATTCATGAAACTTTGCTTTTGTAATTTAATACAAAACTTAAATCAATCATTTAAACTTGAAAATAATAAATTAAAGCCAAAAAACAAGATTAAGATAGAAAATAATGCCGCCGTGATATCATTCCTAGCAAAGCAAAATGACTTACACTGTGGAATGATACGAGTTATCCGTTCTGATAGCAAATACTGTACTACAGTTGAGTTATTTTTGTTAAAGCGAAGACTAGAGTCAGCTGATCGTCAGCTGATCGACTAGTGTGAGTTTAAAAACCTTTATAATTTTAACTTAAATCCAATATTAGTAAAATAGATTATATATCAATAAAATAAACTTTTAAACTAAACATAAAATATAAAAATAAATTAAAATAAAAAACTTTTAAGTTTAATAAACATTAAAATTATCAGAAATTGAATTAGTAAATTAATAATTTGCACGTCCAAAAATGTTGTAACACCTTCCTCTTCACTGACGAGCCACCGGGAAGGTGTTATAACAAAAGGTTCGTCTGAAGATAGGTGGCGAAACGAACCTTTTGGAAAAAGAAAAATGTGTAATTTTATTCACTACGCTTTGAATTTTCTTTATTACAAGGGGGGGAGGGTTCCGCCATGCCTGTGTCGACTCATGCATTTCTTTTGTTCCTCATGCAATCCACAGGCACGGAAACGTCCCAGCTGTGGCCCAATTTTTCAAAAGTGGTGTTTTACAAGGGGGTTTCCGCCATGCCTGTGTCGATTCATTCATTTCTTTCGTTCCTCATGCTATCCACAGGCACGGAAACCCACATTTCTGTGCTGGACATGTCAGCAGAATCTCCCTGTGACTTGTACGGCACAGAAATGTGGATTTCTGTGCCGTCGAGGAGGTTCACAGGCGAAGAAAATGCGAGAATCGGCACAAAGGAGGGGGAAAACGGCCTAGAAAAACATCTCATCCGAAAAGCAGCGTTCAATTGGCACACTTCTGTGCCGAATATGTCAAAGGGACCTCCCTGTGACTTGTACGGCACAGAAATGTAGATTTCGGTGCCGGCAAGGAAGTTCAGAGGCGAAAAAATGCTAGGCACAAAAGTGGGGAAAAACGGCCTAGAAAAATATCTCCTCAAAAAACTAGCTGTTCAAGCCGTCGAAAAAAGCCCCAAAATGAGTCTAGCCACGACGAAAACCCTATAAGGAGAACAACAGAGAAATCACATGACCACCCAACATCACCAGACGTGTGTTGAAATTGCTGTTGTATGGCCACGAACCAAGGAAGTGTCGAAATAAGTGAGCGAAAGTGCATAGGATAGGGCACGACAAGCGCTCCCCCTCCGCGACCATCGCTACCCGTCGCTCGTCGCAGTGCACTGCACTGCGACGAGCGATGGGCTGCGACGGCCGTGGCACGGGGGTATGTTTCACTCCCGCGACGCGGAGGTATAACACCCCTTTGCGACGCATCGCGGGAGCGATGGCGCGTCAACTGACAACCGCGCCCCACTGCGCCGTCCGCCACTGCAGCGAATGCGCGCCGTTGACAGTTGCCCCGCACCCGTCGCTGGAGCGACGCGGGAGTATACCATAGGCCTAACAGCATAGCTCCAGTATCAAGCGCACTTTGTGGCTGCGGGACATTATGTACGAATGATCGAATAGCGCGGCAGAAGACGTCGCAATTGGGTGACTTCAGCGGTCGGTGATATCTAGACCTCCATCAAAACTTGCACATCAAGTGTTAGAAAGTGTATACAAAGTCAGTTTCACTGCGATAGTGTGTCATATTTTCGGCTTTTCATGAAGAAGCATCATATAAAATTGAGCATTAGAACGATGTCTAGTTTTATAACTCGAACTCAATTTCTGGACCAGAGCATGTTTTCCCGCAGGTCCTGCAACAGCAGGAAGGGATATCAACAACTCAAACCCAGCGACTGCAGCAGGTCGTGAGGCACAACTCACACGACCGCAGCGGAGCTCATCGCGCACGCGGCAGTCGCCGTAGCGGGCGCGGCGACATCCGTACAGAAAGACCGCCCCTCGCATTTTGTGGCCAGACGGGCAGTATTAGTTTCATCAGACAAAAACGCGCCCCGATGAGAATAGCGCCCCAATCAGAAGATTCCCAAAGTGCTCCGAACTTCAGGAAACCTCAGCCGCTCACGCTTCCTCACTTGCCGGACACGAACTCCCTCGTGGAGCATCACAACAATTGCTTGCAGAACCAGACAAGAAAAGGGACTCCAGGGTATGGTGCATCTAAGCTGCTCGCGTGGAATCTGCTTTAAATAGCAGTTCCCTACTGTCCTTTCTATGATGCATCCAATATAGAAGAAGGTGACGCCACCCAACATTTGAAGAACTGATTCCGCATTTCCAGATGTATAAAGTGACTCCTGTGATACCTTCAAACCTTCTACTAGAACAGCACCAAAAGCAGTAACGGGCTTGTTTCCAAAATGTCAATCTGTCAATGGAGACTATTTATGTGTGATGCTCCACGATGCAGGTCCTGTCCGAAAAGTGAAGAAACGGGCGCCCGAAAGTTTCTGCGCTCCATCGCCAGCGCGATCTCTAAGCAGAGAGGGCGCAGACAGCGTCGGGTCAGTAGTGGGTCGTGTTCTGTAACCCCCCCCCCCCTCCCTGCTCGTCGGGCCGTATGAAGTACGGGTGCCGTCGGCCTCTGCTGTCCGTCGCCGAGCCGTTGCCTTATCAGCGGCCGCGCAGTACGGCGTCGTAGCTCCGCACTCGTTCGTCTCTGCAAAAACCGCCGCCGATTGTCGCTCGTTACGACTTCGAGGCGTTCGCGCTCGTGAACTGTGTCACTGGTGCACGTCGACGTTGTCGGCCAATTCGGTTGCGCTCCTTGGAGGGCGGCGACTCCGCCCCACCGCCGCGCTTCATCCCACCCCTGTCTGCCCAGTTCTGGCCCGAGGCCCGGTTATCACTAGTTGCATTCGCGAGCGTCCTGTCGCCCTTTGGCAGCCCGGCTGTCGTTCCGGCTTAGGACCATCGATGCCTGTAAGCCTAATTTCAGCCCTTCCAGATGCGATAGGACCCATTGTGTGTCCTCTGAGAAAGCATGGCAGCCAGTACCTTATTCGAGAACTTCGTTGCCGCATCCACGTTCCGCTCCATTCAACATACTTTCTATCAGCTATGCGTTGCCCTCGACATCGACGCCGCAGATGGGATTAACGTCTATCCTAGGTAAGCTTCATTCTCTTTGGTACCTGGTACTGTGATCGACGCGTATATCTGCCATATTCGATGCTTCTCTTCGGTACTATTGTACTTAGTGTACCCCACTTGATCTTGTTCGAAGAAATAAGTCTAAAATAAAAAAAATAGAAGAAAAGAGAAAATAGTTAAAATTATCCCGGAGTTCCCTCCCTTGCCACTTGCCAAAATATGAAAGCGAATAAGGTGCGGATCTGTAATATCAAAACGAGGATATAAGACTGCATTACATTTACATTCGCTGTACGTTCGCGTTCACATTCCCCACCCCCCCCCCCCCCCCCCGGAAGATGGTCGCGAAGGCGTGCTGACACTGACAGGCTGACAATAAGCGGAGTCTTTGCGTCAAGGCCTTGGGCAATTCGAGCTTAATATAACGGAATTGTAAGGCTTTTCCGCAAAAACGACTACGATATTCTTTCTTCCCATGGTAGATTACCCCTAGTAGACCTATTTTGAATAAGATTAAGTGGGGTAATTAAGTACAATAGTACCTTCTTTTCTAAGAATAGGGCATTTAAAGGGCAGTGGCGATGCGGAGTGCGTCTTATGAAGGGATTGCTCTGCTGGCCATGGGAATTTACTAGCTAGTAAAACGATTCCGACCAATGCGGGGGACGAGCGTTCTACCCCCTCGTCCCCCCGGCCGCCCACCCCCCAACGCCCTGGGCTTGCTCGAGAATCCAGTGGCTGCCTTACGAGATAGTGGAGACGCATACATTTGCCACGCCTCTGTTTCAAGGGGCGGGGTGGAACGCACCCTTAAATGGTTACCATATACCGGCTGTCATCGCCCTTCTAGAATAGAGATCGCGCGTCGGGGCGTAATAATTCAACAACCAAGGAAGCATGGAAGGACCACCGTTTCGGAGTGAATGCGCAACCGGCGCCTCCTATGACTGCGCAACCTTGCGTGTGGCGGAGTTCTGAGAAAGGCAGAACACCGCTAGACTTAAAACATCAGCACGTCGGCTGTTACTAAATTGACCCAGAGAGCCTCATATTCTAGGTAAAAGGAGCAAGAAAAACATTCCCATTGTAAAAATGAGGGACCCGCTGTTTGTGTTGGCTAACGGAGTAAGAAGGAGTAATAATTGCTCCCACTTTTCGTCTCAGGCGGAATTAGTGTACGGCATGACGTCGTTTTCTTTTTCGCCTTGTTTTCACCTATGACCATGCCATATGGGAATAGCCACCTTTTCTTTTGCTTACTGTGTTATTGTATCTGTTGGCTAGCACATCCATCAACTTCCACTCTAATTACTTCTGCGTTACCGCCGCAAGGATTGCTTTGCCTTGCTGCAGAATTGCGACAAACGAGAGGATAACTAAGGAATTTATAAAGTTAAGTGAGTCGACGCAGTCCTCAAGTGATCGCGCTACAAATACATGGATTGGACGCGCTCTCATGGCCCCATTCGGGGGCGACTCTTCGACGGTGTTGTCGCTTTTATCGCGAATGCTTTAAGCAGGCTACTTTTCATCAAGTCTAGAATAACTTGTATCCTCTTTATCATGCGCTGTTAACTTACAGGTTATGCGCTGGTTACATCAACAGTAACGCGCAACGAAAAACCTATGCATAGTTCACTTGCGAAACTACAAGTCGTAGTTTGTTTAGCGGTGCATAAACATGTCCTGACCGCTTGAAGGCGCATGGAGTTTTTTATGATACAGTAAGAGAAGTCTATGGTTCCCGCTGGTTTCATTGCGTTTTGTGCTTCCATATTGGAGGATACTTTTGACTTCGAATAGGAGACTGCTCAGTCATGTAAGAACCTGAGTCTCGTCTAAGTCTTTCGTGTGGTGTGACTGAGAAAACCTGCTTGATTTTTTTTCAATGTCGATTCTCTGTAGAGATGTGCCCATAAACTTTGCATCGGCATTTCTTCTCAGAGACATTTTCTCGCGAAGCACTGCTTAATGGATTGGGGCGATCGTTTACAGGTACTAATCTCACTGAGTAGTGGTGAACGAAGTATTAGGTCGCGTACGAGAAAGTGATTGTCTCACTTCAACTATTCTTCTTCAACTTTTTCTTCCAGGCTTCGACGGTTAGATGATTGGAAGGCGCAAAAGTTGTGGAAGTTACTCGACAAGAAGTGGGAACTTGCAGAGTACAAGGGACAGAAAGCTGGTGAACTGCTTAATGTTCTAATTATTGGAGCAGGTTGGTCAAGTGCTTCTATTATCGCTACATATGCACATTATATTAAACTACTCTTCGTCGTTGCTCTTCAAATGATGCTTTTCATTTTTGCTTAAGCCTGGAGCGGCTACTGTAGAAGACAGACTCAGTCAAAGGATGTTTAGTTACGCTCATAACTGTTGCACCCGGCGAGACTCGAACCCGAGTCTTCTGCTTTCCGGGTGCTACGTCTTACTCCTCCATCGCTGATCGAAAGAGACATCAACGATATTTTTTAAGCAACGACCTATCAGCACCCACCTGTGATATCGGTATCGGCCACTGGTATTGGCGTGATGCTGGTTAAGTGCAAAACATCATTTCTATGAAGGTCTTAAGCTGAAACGGTTTCATGCTGATATCAGCGGCCGGCTCATCCCGACATCGCGGACGAGTACTGATGGGAAATTGCTAGGAAGATGTTGGTGTTGGGTGCGATCAAAGAGCGCTGGTTCACTGTTTAATGGCGTCCTCAAAACGTTCTGAGGCGTTTGGAAACGAACTGCCATGCTTTACTTTTTTCGACAACATATTATCGTTTCACCTTTGTGACATACGTGATCGTATTAACTATCCAGAGAACGCATTCTATTGGAAGTAGTTTTGGAATTGTTTGAAAGTAGTACTGGACGCGACAGGAGAATATGATGTCCCAGCAGGTTTTTTGGATCTTTCATCTATCTCGTTTCGAATACAGGTCCGTGCGGATTACGATCGGCAATCGAGTGTGCTTTGCTAGGATCGCGTGTGGTTCTTGTGGAGCAGCGGGATCGTTTCAGTCGCAACAATGTCCTGCATCTTTGGGAATTCGTCATCCAGGATTTAAAGTCGTTAGGAGCGAAGATTTTCTACCCGAAGTTCTGCACCGGTAGCATCGAACATATCAGTACGTGGTTTTCTTGCCGCATTTTTTGCCAGATGTCAAGTTACGGTCGTCGTTTTTCAGGCATACGACAGTTGCAGTGCATACTCCTCAAAGTTGCGCTTTGCTTTGGTGTACAGATTCACGATTCCTTAACTTTTGTACAGTTGCTTTTTCCCAAAAAAGTCGATAACTCAGGTAGTGCCATGTGTTTACTTTATTTTGTTTTATTTATTGCACATAGAAGTGCGCACAGTCATGGACATTAAGAACAAATAGAACATTGTATTCCATAGGGACATTTAGAAACAGAACAAAACTGCGTGGTGACCTTCACCTCCAAACACAAAGAAAGAGAAACTCCTGCAGCAGCTGGAAACCGGAAACCATTCAGTTCTTATGCGTAAACTATAACTTCAATTCACCGATAACTGTGGGTTGTGGTGCGAAGAAGTTGACATCACTGCAATCATAGAGGCGCTTAAGTGAACGTGTTACTCATGCTGGTGGACAGCGTTTGCGAACCGTTACCATTATGGAAGCCAAGACATGCCACTTGAATCTTTTCGGATGTTATACCCCCAAGAACACAGCACCAGGACTAGCCAAGGACGTCCACATTGTGTAGGAACGCTCCTTCTAGATGAATCAGTAGGTTGTTTTGGCAGTATAAATGACTGAAGTGTACGTCCTCTCGCATGGGAACATTAAGTCTTCTCTGTAATAGAGCCTGACACTGGAATCTAGCACCTTAACATTTGGCGAATGGATAGCCATGTTTTGTGGGTCATTATTTGTTTTGTTTGCGATATATTAATGCAGAGTGAAAATATTAGGTTGTCACATAAGTTCTGTCCGATTTTCGACGGCAACTTTGCGGTGTAATATCTGAGCAGAAAATAAAGTTTATTAAACAAAGTAAGAACCGTTACAATCAATGCACTTCTGGCAACGATATACAAGAGCGTTAAATCCATTTCGGAAGAAATCTGAATTTCTAGAAGCAATGAAACACTCGAAGGCAATTTCGATATCTGCTACATTAGTAAAGTTTCTATCCTTGAGGAAACCATCGAGATGCTTGAAAAGATGAAAGTCCGTTGGAGCTAGGTCTGGTGAATAAGCGGGATGCGGGAGAACTTCATATCTAAACTGGTTTAATTTTTGGGTGGTCACATGGGAGACATGTGGACGGGCGTTGTCGTGAAGAAAGCTCGATCCTCTTCGATTCACCAGTGCAGGACGCATTTCAAGCAACTTTTGGTGAACCACGTCTAATTCGCGACAATACCTCTCTGCCTTGATGGTTTCACCAGGCTTCAAGAATTCGTAGTGGATAATACCAGTTGTAGCTCACCAGACAGTGAGCATGACCTTCCCCGGATGGAGGCTAGGATTGGGAAAGTGTTTCGGCGGTTCTTCCTTATCCAGCCATTGCGCTGATCTTCTTCGATAGTCGTACACGATCCATTTTTCGTCACAGGTAATTATCCGGTCAAGAAACGGATCGTTTTCGTTCCTTATAGTAAAGGAAGAACAGATCTCCAGGCGACACCTCTGCTGCTCCTCAGTGAGTTCGTGGGGCATCCACTTATCCAGCTTTTTCACCTTTCCTATCGCCTCTAGGTGCCTCGAAATGGTTGTGCGACTGACCTGAAGTTCTCTCCCCATCTCACGCACAGTTCCTCGTGAATCGGCTTCCACTCGATCTTTCAAACGTCCGTCATCACATTTGGCTGGTCGTCCTGAGCGGTCCTTGCCTTCGAGGTCCACGTCTCCAACCCGGAACTTCTGGTACCATCTGCGCACGGTGCGTTCGTTGGCGGAGTCCTCTCTCCATGCCATCTTGATGTTTTGAGTTGCCTCGCTAACAATGTAGCGAAGCTTGAACTCATGAAGCATTGTTACCCGCAAGGCGTTTTTTCCATGGTTTCGTCCAGCACCTAAAACGAAGCAATGCTCACGACTTTTTAAAAGCAGCACACCAAGTTTTATAGAGCGAAACAAGCGCTACAAAATGGTATACAACATATATACATTTACTTTCTCTATACATGAAAAAACAATCACAAAGTAACGCCTGTCGGGATCGGACAGAACTTATGTGACAACCTAATAGTACCGAATTTATTAGATTGGGGGTTTTGCGACAGCCATTAATCTTACACGTTTCAGTTACGGGCTTCCGAGCGTGCTTGGAACCTAACGGCCACATCCTCTCCGACTATGATTTCGACGTTTTGATAGCAGCTGACGGGAAACGAAATACTGTGCCAGGTAGTTTTCCTTTTCGAGGTTTAGAAGCTTTGGGCAGTGAATTGATAGTTTGTCATGAAGTGAGTTATAAAAACAGAAGTTCGGCGTTATGCGTTTTTTGTCACACATTCTATTAATATACTATACTAATACTTATACTTACTAATACTTCTTACTGGTCTCGTGCTGACTATCATTTTTTGCCTTCGAAATAAGCTTTTCATATTTTAGGAGAGCACTTTTAAGAGAACCTACTGTTGCCATAGATTTGCTCGTATCTATTCTGATTGTCCCTGTAGTTCATGAGTATGCAATGGAAACGATTAGGTGATGGCGAGCAATACGTGATTTTAGAAAAACCGCGCAGCACCTTAAGGTATTGCCCATCTTAGACAAGCCTGGTGTCGCGGGTCCCGAATTGGTGGAAGGCATGTTTGGTTTGAGAACGAGCGAAACCTAGAACTGACTGATGTTTCGCGACAAGTCGCCGCCTGCATCTGGTAAAACAAATACCTTTGAAACTCCCTAGAACCCGCTGGAGTGGAAAGGGGGGAGGGCGGCCCTGTACCGCCTGGCTTCTATGCCGCAAATTCTGTTGTGCCTCATTTATATTCATTCGTTGCGGGTTATAAAATCTTGTTCAAGGAAGGTGTACTGATGCTACACTGTTTCCTGCTCTGTAATCCACCGTCAGTCGTGTTCAAGCGTTCCGCTTGCATATCGATGTTCTGCTGCGGAACCGGTCGCGCATCACGAGAGTCACTCAATCGCGTTCGCCAAAATTGTGGGCTTATCGTGATGGAATAGAGCGATTGTTGTTTTGGTCGCAGTCCGCACGTAAGATCGAGAACTTTTTCCTCACGGCAAGGTTTCAGGAGTGCACGCCAGTCGTTTGTTCGTTTATAAGAATCATTTTATACCTCGCAAATTAAAGCGCCGTTTCCGAAACTGACCAATTTATGTGAAAGAAGTTGCTGCGCGGAGAAGTTTCAAGCACATTCTGAAACCTCGTTCGACTCTTAGAGAAGTTTTTGCGGAGAATGTCTGACTGCAAGTTCCGAACGAGAATCAGCGTTCTCTTTATAGAACGCCAAGCACTCCATTATTTTTTCCGATCGTGAAGGTACAATATACACGTTTTTAACTGACTCGGGAAGAAGGAGCACTAAGGGGCAATTCAGGTGGTTTAGTAATTTATTAGGCGTCTTGCTATTTCGGGGTGGGGTCACCTTAGCATGCCGTGGTGTAGCTAAATACAGCCAATGCTAATGCACTGTTATCATTTTTTAACGACAGATCCGCCTTTTATTTGCTTTTGCGTTGGGAAGGGGAAGGAAACCCAGGATGTAGGCAATTTTAACACGGGTGCATTAGTCGGGCCACACCCGGAGTCTTTCCCTGTCAGTAAAGAACACAGCTACAGCATTGTTTGCTTGCTTTTACTGTCAATGTGTTTTGTTTCTTTTTTTTTTCGTGTTACTGCCGCTTTTTCTAAGGTGACCTTCCATCTTCCGTAGCACCGTCTATTGTTCGTGTTCAATTATTCTCACGGACTATAACGAGGACACTATATCCATATTGCTCGACTGTTCTCGCGATTATAACGACTATACTGCCTATATATATTGTATATATATATACACGTATATATTGTATATATATATATATACAATGCACATATTTGTGCGCTTCAAATTATATACAGGGTGGCTGAAAAGTTCGGGCAATTTTTCAAAGTATTTCAGCAGTACGAAAAAACTACATAAACGCCAAAGATTTACAAACAAAAATAACAGAAACTTCATTAGATCAACAACAACATAATACAACAGGAAAATTCACAACAAGTGCTCAAAATTTCCTCCTTTGGCTTCAATACATTTTCGCAGTCGTTTTGGGAAGTCGCTGATGATGGTCGCACACTGCTCCGCTGTAATCTCGTCCCAGGATCTCAACAACGCCGATTTCAGCTGCTGTATCTTGTAGTGGAGATCTTCTGCTCCATGATCGACCACACAGAATAATCCATCGGGTTGAGATCAGGCGAGTTGGATGGCCAGATGTCCCTGCTCCAAAACCCTGGGAAGAGCTCCTCGCAAACGGCGATCGTGGATTTGGCGGAATGCGCTGGTGCCCAGTCCTGCTGAAGAGAAAATCCGGTTTCGCCAAAATGGCTCGTCGCCCACGGCTCCAGTACGTCGCGGAGGACATATTGCTGGTAGCTGGCAGCGTTAATTTTGACGTTCTGCTCCATGAAGACCAGCGGCGTCTTTCCGGTAGCGCATATTCCAGCCCACACCATCACCGAGGCTGGAAAATGGCGGCGGCTGATGGTCCTTGCGGCCGACGTCTTCTGCTGACCCTTCTTAAGCAGCTGCCGGCGATTCTGATGGTTGTGAACCGGCTGGACCGTGAAGATCTTCTCGTCGGTGAACAGCACCTTCGACAAGCGACCATCGCCGACCAGCTGACGCATTCGCCTGCATTTCCTCAACCTCTCAGCTTTCATCGCGTCGTTGAGGAAGTGAATACGAGCTACTTTGTAGCTGCGTAATCCCAGCTTCCTCCTGGCAATATGCTGGACTCGTTCCCTACTGATCCCGAGATCCGTAGCCATCTTGTTCATCGATACCTCAGAATTCCGGCTAATGCGACAACGAACCTTGTTGATGTTCTCCGGTGTTGTCGCAGTGGTGGGACGGCCGCTGCGGGGACGGTCCGAGGTTCCGCCAGTCTCCTTGTAGCGTCTTACAATCTTGTAGACGGTCCTTTGTTTGAAGCCGGTTGTTCGAACTATGTCCGCGGTCCTCATTCCCGTCTTGTGCAGCTCGACGACGGTGATACGCTCACTTTCACGAGACATAACGCAAGCACAACTGAAAACGAGAAAACTGGAGCAACAGATTCTAGATCGAAATTGCGCGAGGAATACAACGGAAACAACAGAAATAACAAAAAACCTCAATTTCAAGGCCAAAAGTAGCGCCGCAAAAAATTGCCCGAACTTTTCAGCCACCCTGTATATAAATCAAATTATATACAGTGGCGTCCAAAAGTTTATGAACGCTTGCATTTTGCGCCAGAACTCCCTTCAAATCAGCTTTAGAAATGTGAAATTTGGATATGTTGTGACAAATAACAAACATTCTTAGATCGCATCATCACTTGTGTTCTATATTAGTCCGATCCATATTTCAAGTATAAAAACGGAAAAACCGTAAAATCTACCACATAGGTTACAACACTTCGGCAACATTCTTAATTACCAAATGCTGGCAAGTTGTACACAGAAACAATGTAGCTGTACTAGTAGCGAGTTGCAAAACCTTTTGCTTTAATTACAGCTTCACATCTCCTTGGCATGGACCCTAGAAGCTTGTTGATCATGTCGGGTCCGATATCCTCCCATTTCTGCCTTAATTGTTCAAACTTTTCGGCCTTGTTTCTTGCTGAGAGACCTGCTAAACTTCTAGCAAGGTGTTCCCAAAGGTGTTCGATTGGGTTCAGGTCCGGTGACTGAGAAGGCCACGACATCAGGTGAATTCCATTTGCACTGAACCACTCCTTCACCGTCTTCGAAACATGTTTCGGGTCGTTGTTCTGTTGGAAAATCCATGGCGTTTGGAAGGTATCTTTAGCGTATGGAAGCACAACATTGTTCAAAATCTCCTGGTAGCTTGTTCGAGCGAACTATGCGAGTACGTCCTTTTACTAAAGATCTCCTGGTAGCGTTTGGAGTCCATAACTCCTTGGATGTGGTGAATAGGGCCTGTTCCGTGTGCACTGAAGCATCCCCAAACCATAACGTTTCCTCCGCCATGTTTAGTAGTTGGTAGTTGATACATTCTGTCGTACCTCGCGCCTTTTGGACGTCTAACGTAGTGTGGTCCATCGGATCCAAATAGGTTAAACTTGCTCTCGTCACTGAAAAGCACTTTTTTCCAATCGTCTATCGTCCAGCTCAGATGCTCCTTGGCAAACTGGAGTCTAGCTTTGCTATTCTTCTCGCTGATGAAGGCTTTCTTAACGGGGCGTCGTCCATAGAGTCCAGCACATCTCAGTCGACGTTTTACCGTGCTCACGCTCACATCTAGGCTATGGTGAGTGGCTACGGACTTTTTTTTTATATCGACGGCAGTCAGCGACGGGTTACGCCTCGACATCCTCTGGATGACAGAATCATCTCTAGAGGTCGTAATACGTGGTCTGCCTGACTTCGGAGCATCTTCTGCTGTTTCGGAGTGTTTCATTCTTCTGACTATGGCAGCAACTGTCGAAATCCCGCATCCGAAAAGCAGTCCTACCTGTTGATAAGAGACTTTTTTCTGGACGAGTCGAAAAATTGCCTCTCGTACTTCAGCAGGGATATTCTTTCCTCTCGGCATAACGAGGAGTTTGCTAAAGACCACAGTATATCAAAACGCTACTAGATTGGCTTCATAAGAAAATGTATTGATAACTACGCTCAATGCTTTAGCAGCTCACCTTTGACCGTTGCGCGCACGTCTGACTTTGCACTTGCAAAAAATCGATAATAACGAACGTAGATCAAGGGATCGTCATTGCGATCTAATTTGCTACCACATATTCAAATTTCACTCCGTTTGGACCTTTTTGAAGCAAGTTATGTCGAAAAATGCAAGCGTTCACAAACTTTTGGACGCCACTGTATATATATATATATATATATATATATATATAATTTGAAGAGCACAAATATGTGCATTGTAATAAATAATACAACTCTACAATAGTACAACGAACGGGTTCGGCAGGGAAGAAAGATTTGTTGTCTCTCTCTGCTTCGAAGAAATGGAATGCTACGCGTGGAGACGGCACTGCTGAGTTTTTGTGGGTGCAGTACGAAGGGAGAAACTGAGAACTAGGGACTTTTGAGGTCATCAGGGATTTATTTCGTTAATGGTAGAGGCGAGGTCTTCGCAAACAGGAGAAAAAGTGCTGCTATTTGTGCTTCCTTATCAGTGATAATGGTAGTCATGTTTTTCTTTCAGGGTTTCCTCGTGAGGAGATGCGTGGAAAATTAGCCATCGGAATAACAGCCAATTTCGTTAATAACAAGACGCCTGCTGAAGAGAGGGTTCCGGAAATAAGGTTCGCTCTTTATTTATTTATTTATTTATTTATAATTGCACAAAGGTGCGCACAGTAAACAGGACGTTGGAAAACAAATCGATCAGTTACAACTAATTTAGGTAGAAAAAAAACAATATGATGTCACTATGCAACGCAATTTGGCCAATGCTTTCAGCCATTCAGAAGACAAAGATACAAGGAGGCCACCCAACGCATGAATATACATAGGATAGTAATAAGGAACGCAGCGATAAGTTAGCTTAATTTACTAAGAAATTAGTCAAAATAATTTGCTTTTCTTGTTCAAATCTGCAGAAGTCGGTTTGGCACTCAGTATTGCTATGGTGTGATTCCGATTGAGATATGAAATCACTTTCGAGCAGCTTGGACAGAAGGAAGCACCTGGGAGTCCGGCCTTAATTCCGATCATACCCAGGCGTGCCGCAACAGCATTAAGCTTCCTTTCGGAGCTGCTTCCATAGAACCGAGTTAGCCAAACTGAACTTGTAGTATGAACAGATATTGAATAAATAAAAAATGTAAATTGAGAAAAACGAAAAAAATTGCGGAATCATGGTGGGTGGGCTCATTGGTTCTTAAGTTCTGAATAGCACCTCGTATCATCATAAAAAGCAAAGCGTGCATAATGACCCAGTACACATTGCTAATAAATCAATAACGACAAATAGAAAAAAAATCATGTGTCATTCCGCATTCTTTTTCTTTTTCTTTTTCTTTACAAGTGACAATCATTTTTCCAAAGCTTTGCGGTCTGTAGCGAGGAAATTTCTCTATGCCTAGTCTGCGCCCAGAGCGTGCGTTTCAAACTGCGGTATATAATGACCTATATTTTCAGTGGTGTGGCGTACATTTTCAATCAAGCGTTCTTCAAAGAAATGTATGCCAAAACGGGAGTTGATTTGGAGAATATCGTGTATTACAAGGTAATGATTTTCTTTTCTGAACCAGGCAAGCAGAGTTAAGAAGTATTTCTAGGACGACACTCATTATTTCGTCATGTGCGCCAAGAAGCAGAGCTTGCTCGACTTGGGTGTCATAATTAAGGTATGCTTATGTCCACGCATTGGTCCTGAAATAATTAACACTGTGTCCTTGCGTATCTGACCTAGTACTGCATGATTGTAGGATAACGACGACGTGTCTCAGCTGTTGTCCAGTCAGAATGTTAACCAGGAGGCGTTGTGTCGCTATGCGCAGGCGGCGGCTGATTTTGCCACTAACGGTTTGCATAATTTTTCGTTTCTGCAGATTTCACTGGGTGGTCATTGTCTGCGACCTGCGTGCCTGAGTGTAGTCTTCATAGCTGCCTGTCAATGTTTCGCCCAAGTAATCTCTATTTGCATTGCGAAGAGGAAAGAGGTATGACAATTGCAGGAAAGCTGCCAAGTTTGGATTTTGCTAAGAACCATCGTGGAAGCGAAGACATTGCGATGTTTGACTTCACAAGCCTCTACTCGTCGAAGTGCTCAGTTCGCTTAGTGGAACGCATGAACAAGTGCCTCTTAATGGGCATCGTCGGCGACTCATTACATGAGGTAAGGCTCTCTGTTTCAATCTCTGTTTCGCTTGTACTACTGGAAACTGCCTTGCCCTGGAGTCGGACGTGAGGACCTTAGAGCGAACGAAGATGTATTCTTCTCTATGAGTAGGGTGTGGCTCCACAAATCGGCGTTTGTAGGTCGACCGTTTTCGGTTCAATTCGTCGGCTAGTTCTACAAGCCTTCCAGCCCTTGATAGCTTTCATGCTGCAGTCACGTGGAAAGTGTAAAATGCTAGCCTCTGTACTTGCAAGCCCAGCAGCTCTTACTACACCCTAAGTGCGCGATATTACCTTCACTACATCGAAAATCTGAAAAATCGCATAGCACTTGTATATAAACGTACGCACTACAAGTACGTTTGTTTCCGTGTCTTTTGATGGATACTTGAGAATGCGATTTATACGATCTTGAACTAGCTACGACGCATAATTTGTTCGTGAGCCTAATAAAAGTCGATGTTTGAAATGCGCTGATGGTGGCAAACAGTTACTTGAGGATGCTGCGCCCCAGAGCGTGGGGTTGACTGCCATCCTACTGAGCTGAGAACTCTATATTGGCGTTGTCTCACCTGAGAACAACTAGGCTCCGCTGCAAAAGCCCTTCAGTGTCCAGATGTGAACGGTCGCACGGTTGTTGCTGGACGGATGACAGGAATCGAAATATATAGGTTTTGTATGTTAGGCGGTAGATTTGGGTTTTGGAAGATTTATCTTAAAAGTACAGCACAAAATATAGAGTAATGGAACTGGTTACAAGTCTAAGGCGAGTAGGCTAAGATTTGGCGCTCGGCGACTGCGAGGATGAAGGAATGGCGAAACCGCTCCTCGTCTGGCACTTCAGAAGGCGGGTCTAGGAGTACAAGTGAGATACATATGGAAGTACGAGGTGCCAGACTGCGATACATTTTTGGGAGCAATAGCATACAGGAATCACGAGGAGTCAGAGTACATCAACAGGAGTACAGTAAGTATCTGCACAATCACCTGTATCATCTGTCGTCCCGTTGATCATCGACTTGCTCGAGCGGGCGCCAGCAGCGTCTCCATTCGTCCCTGTCGCGTGATACAGTGCTCCAATGGATCCTCCTCGTCCAATGGGTGTCTGCGAAGCGCATTACGTGGCCGGACCACCTAATTTTCGACAACTTGGCCCACGCGACAACGTCTCTGATCTTCGAACGTTGGCGAAGCTCGGAACTCCAGAAGCCTTCTCTCAGTTGCGTGAGTCGTGTCACTCGAGCATCGTCCTCTCGATTCCACGCTGCGCGACGCTGATCGCGTGTTCATCCTGCTTTCGTATAGCCCAGGTCTCTGAGGCGTATGTCAGGGCAGGAAGAACAGTGGAGTCGAATAGGTGGGCACGGAGTTGGACGTTCTTCGTCTTCTTCGCGACTTCTTCGACGCTCTTGAAAGCTCCCCAAGCCGCTCGTTTCCTCCTTCTCACCTCCGGCCCATATTGCCTTCGCGACCCAGATACGCGTAGCTGGAGCATTCGGAGATGTTCGTTCCGTTGAGCGAGAATGGGGCATCAGAAACTCGTCCGTTCCTCATGAACATCGTCTTCGTAAGATTCAGCTGCAGTCCAACGTTCCGATCGAAGTCGGCCAGCATTCGCTCCGCCTGGCTGATACTCGGTGTTATGAACACGATGTCGTCAGCGAAGCGAAGATGATGTAGTTGCCGGCCCTCGACCTTCACGCCCATGTCTTCCCATTCTAGTTCGCGCATGACGTTTTCGAGGGTGGCGCTGAAGAGCTTCGGGGATATGGTATCCCCTGCCGAACCCCTCTCTTTACATCGATGAGGACGTCGTTGTAGAATGGTGAGATCTTGGTCGTGAATCCACTCTACAGCTCTCGAAGGACTCTGATGTACTGAGTAGGAACACCCTGAGTGAGCAGGGCGTCGATGACCGCTTCAGTTTCGGCAGAGTCGAATGCCTTCTTCAGGTCCAGGAACGTAAGGCACAGCGGCAGCTTGTACTCTCGCGACACTTCGATGAGCATCGTAATGGTGTGTATGTGGTCGATCGTGCTGATTCCTCTCCGAAATCCTGCTTGCTCGCATGGCTGTCCTTCGTCCAGCGTTCTGCTGATCCTATTCAGGATGACTCGAGTGAACAGCTTGTAGACTGCGGCGAGTAGGCAGATCGGGCGATAGTTGCCAATGTCGTGCACGTCTCCCTTCTTGTACAGCAAGACGGCCTGCTCGTCTTCCACTGAGATGGAACCTTGCACTCCGACAGATAATGTGTGAAGAGCCGCGCCAGGGTGTTGATGAGCGCTGGCGGTAGGTTATTCAGGTGTTCCGGCCTGATCCTGTCGGGACCGGGTGCTGTACGTTTCTTCACCGACGAGATGGCGTGTCGGATCTCGGAAGGGAGAACAGAGGGGACGACGTATCCATCCTGCGGAAGATGGCGTGGGGGCAGGTAGACGTGGCTGTCGAAGAGATCGGAGTAGAAGTCGTGGATGACCTTCTCCATGGTCCTTCTGGATAACGTGACGGTTCCGTCAGGACGTCGGAGAGCGGTCATCTTGGTCTTGAAGTTGGCGAAGTTCCGGCGGGCATTGCGGATGCTCAAACCTGCCTCTGCAGCTTCAGCCAACACTTCCGCCCTTCTCTCCTTAAGATCCTCCTTTATCGCCGCTCTGCATAGAATCGCAAGCTCGGACGTCATTTGGTAGTTGCCAGACACTAGTGCCACTCCACGCTGGCGTATCAGCTCGAGAGTTTCCGGAGACAGGCGTCTCTTGGTGGTCTTCAAGCTCTCGGCTCCCTCAGCACTATCGCGGAGATGGTGCACGAAGCGGTCATATTCCTCGTCGATATTGTCCATGACGGTATCTTCCCAAAGGCCGGCAAGAGAGGTGAAGAGGTCCCAGTTGATGGTCGTTCTGGGACTCCTGTTCTTGAACTTCGAGGCCTTCTCTCCTTGACGCGAAAAGCGAAGCCTTGCGCGAAGGAGGCGATGGTCCAATCCCGTGTAGAACTTGGGAACAACGGAGACGTCGGTCAGGCAATACTTGCGGTTGAAGATGATGTGGTCGATCTCGTTGTGGAACTGGCCACCGGGAGATTTCCAGGTCCATCGTAGAGAGGGAGGCTTCTGGAACTGCGAGTTTCCATGGATGGTCTTGGTCGACATGATAAACTCAGACAGCCTTTCACCTTGCTCGTTCCACTCCAAACCGTGGGTTACGATGTGAAGTTCTTCCTGCGACCTTCGTGGCCCGATCTTGGCGTTGAAGTCCCCGACGATCACCTTGTAGAAGGTGTGATCTTCCTTATAGAACTTCTGCAGCTCCACGTAAAAGGCTTCGACCTCTTCGTTGTCGTAGTCGGATGGTGGGGGATACGCGACGAACACAGTCAAAGCTGGCACAGAGCCACATCGCTTCAGTCGCAGACGTCCGATTCGGCTTGTCAGAGACTCGTACGAATCGATGTTCATGGCCAAGTGCGTGTTGACGAGGACACCAACGCCGCCTATTCCCCTGCTGTCGCATGTTCCGAGGAACAGTTCTTCTCCGGAGTCGTAGGCGGCGTGTAGGGGGTGGTGTCTTCTCGTCTCGTTCAGTCCGATGACGTCGTACTTGATCTTCCTGGCTTGCATCATCAGGTCCTCGACGGATGCATCCGATGCGAGCGTGCGGGCATTGTAAGTACAGATCGTCATCCTAGTGCTTCTCAATTTGCGCAGCTTGGTTTGGCCCTGAGATTTTAGCAGCCTCTCCGTACTCGTCCTTCCCATCGCTGCAGAAATGGGAGCTCTTTCGGGGTCAGGGGAATGAGGCCCTTTAGTGCTGCTGTTTTTGACTGGAGTACACACGGGTAGCTAGTCGGCCTCTGTCGTACGGGCGAAGAACTCCGGGCAGCCAGCCAGACTGCCCGAAGGGACGGGGCGAGACTTAAGGCGGCCTCGAATCGCCTTACATGTACTCCCAGTCTACCGAGTGCAAGCTTTTGGCCGGGCCGACACAGTTACAATCCGCACATGCGCAAACACATCCACGCACACTGTGCATGAACATGCCGCTCCCACGCACAAGAAACGCGTCGACCCGACACAGCAGGAGCAAGGAGTCCATTCTCCGCATCCCACCTGCGTCTCTGGGCAGTACACGGTCGCATTGGTTCGCGTTTAATTCCTCTATCCACCAGCCGGGGACGCGGCACGTGGCCCTGCGACAAGCGGCCCGAGATCCCTCTTAACAAGAGGCCCGAAGGCTCTCTATCGAGGGAGATCCGTGGAATCTGCACAATAGAGATGATGAAATAGATCTGATCTCTACAAACATCCCAAAGACTGTTTTCTGCTTAGTGAAGTGAAGGTGAGAGAAAATCCTCTCGCTCAGCGTAGAGTTTCTGATTTTTAGTGATGGATCTATCTAATCGTAAGTCAGAAAAAGCAGCGCTACAGTGTCTGTTTCGTTCAGCAATCCACGACAAGATACCACATGCTCTGCGCTCACACGGGAGCCACCGTGTCATTTGTTAGAAGCTTAAGCACTGAAACAAATTCAGGAGAAGGGATGAGAGACAAAACACTCCATGCCCCCCCCCCCTCCGTCTGGGATAGATCCTTAAGGCCTCCGCACACTTTTGCGGCAGACGGCGAAAGCGATGAGTCATGCCGCTCTGCGGCGGCCGCGGAAGCCGCTGAGTGGAATGACTCATCGAGAGGCTAGAGCGCAAACAATCTCTGCCGCAACGGCAATAATAATTCATATGAACATCAGACGTTCAGCGGCCTAGTGGCCGTCAGACGTCTGGTTGGGGGCTTCACTCCCAAATCCCGAGAATGGAACAACCCCAGTCTTCTCTCTTTCTTCATTAGGCCTTCTTACTTTTATTACATTAAAAACTGGTTGAATTATTTTACTATATAGGTTAGTGGAGCAGGGTACGGTAGGGCTAAATCGTCACCGCTTCTATGAACCCATCCACCCTCTATCGCATGCAATTTATTCTCCGAAGTGCTTAATCTGCAGAAACATAATTAAAATTAATCGGTATTGGAAAACAGGGGCCGGATTTATCAACGACTTACGTAACTTTAATAGACAATTGTAAGCTTATCAAGCGATATGGTGAGCAACTTACCGCTCACCATATCGCTTGATAAGCTTACAATTTTCCGTTAAAGTTACGTAAGTCATTGATGAATTTGGCCCCAGTTGGACACCGTTTATTGTCCGACGCCAATAATACTCCGCCGAATCCCATAATCACACTTCTTACCTCTTCCCTCCCCGCTAATACTTCCTTACCTAGGTGCTGGCAGAGAAACGGAGTGAGAGTCAAGCACACACATGAGATACTGTGTCCCGGCTCACGTGTCATCACGTTGCCACAACGTCTATGACACTCCTGCAGCCCGTCACGCGTGCCACGACTTCTGTGGAAACCCGATGCTCATTGGACGATATTGTGGAAAAATACTAGTCAACCCTTATTCCTCCTCCTCCTCCTCCCCCCCCCCCCCCTTGTGATCCTCCTTTTCTAGTCCCCCTCCTACTGCTCCCCCTTACGCAACATCCCTACGCAAGTTGGATGTCTGCGACACGTCTTCTGAATCCCAACGCACGTTGGATGATATCTGTGGCACGTCTTCCGAATCTACGCTCCGCACTTGATCCCCATTTATACCAAGACGCGTAGCTCGATGAATATCGTCAACTTGGACGATCCGCCGCTAAGTATATAGTTCTCCAGCAATCGCCCATGGTTAAGCTCAAAGTAAGCCCGGCTGGCGTACGCCGCAATGTCGTAGGCATCTCTTAGCCTCAGCCCCCGCCGTGATTGACAACGTTAAGCACGGATTAAGCGAATTATATATAGTAAGATAAGGGGACGAGCGTTCTGCCCCTGGCCCGCCCACCCAACCCCAGAGCTTGCTAGAGAGTCCAGTGGCTGCCTTACGAGATAGTGGAGACGCAGACACTTGCCATGCCTCTGTTCAAAGGGGGGGGGGGATAGAAAGCCACTCCGCCTAAGATAAAATATCGCCGCTGCCGCTCTGGCAGCGTGCCTCCCGCTGCCCGCTCTCGACCGACGCTCGTGGCTCTGCGTCCCTGCACTATGGTTAAGGATAGGGCGGCGGCGTTGCCGCAGAAGTGAGTGGGGGCCTTTAGTGACTTGTAAATATGAGCACCTGTTGCTGAAATTTGGAGTAGACTTCAGGAGGGTTTAACCTTGTTTCCCGATTAGGTATTATGAAAAACACCAGCCGTCAGAGCGGCCTCTTGGCTAATACCAAAGTCATAATACTGTTTCTTAACGGCTTCGCCGTATAATAACTTTTCACCATCAATTGTAGCTGCCATCTTTGCCATGGTTTCCGCAGGAAGAAGACCTTAACGACGCCGGTTTTGGCAAGTTAGAAAGAAATAGAAAAAATGAGCGACATCCACAGAAAATCGAAAATTTGATCAGTAACGATTAATGTCGATCGATACATCAAAAACGAACTTCAAATTCGTGTTCAGCAACCTTGGTTGCTCCCAGGGCTGAAGTTTCGGAGCAATTGAACGACGTTCGCAAAAAATCGATAATTTGCCCATTATCGATTGATGGCGATCGAAACATCAAAAACGAGGACTGTGGCTTCGGGCCGCTGTCCATCACCATCAATCGTTGAGTATCGCCAATATGCCGTGTCCCCACTCCAGTTGCGGTGGACGGACGGAAGGACACACAGACAGACAGACACACACATACATACATACATACACATACACGTACACATACACATACACATACACACAGAAGTTAGGACACCAGGAGGGGCAGGATCAGCAATTTTCTCGAACGCTCATGCGTGATTCGATTGCAAAGCTAGTTAAAGACAACTTGAAGAAGTCCTAATCTGCTATGATTAACTCTTTTCAGCCTTTCTGGCCCACCGGATCCGGATGTGCTCGCGGATTTTTGGGCGTTCTTGACACAGCGTGGTTGATCAGAGAATACGGGTTAAACAAGAGGGGTTAGTTTTATTATTGCAGCTATTTTTAATTTTCAAGTCAAGCCCTCAATTACTTGTACATCAGGTCCTCTTGAAATAATTGCCGAACGGGAGAGCATCTATCGTCTACTGGCTCAAGTCACTAAGGATAATATGAACAAGGCCATAAATAAGGTTTCCATCTATTCCTACTATGGTCTTCTATTTCTCGCCTATATTTTTTTCTAGTATACAATTGATCCGAAGACTCGTTATGTTTCGTTGGAGTCATCTCTCCAGCCGGAGGACGTTGTTCAGATAGTGAGCTCAGACAATCCTAGACTAGGTGCGGTATCGAGTGGCATTCGACGGAAGCTGGTTTTTTGGTGAGCTCTTACATAATGCTTCTCCTTCAGCTCCGATCGGGCAGCCTCTCATAATGAATAATAGCCGTTCGGTGCACACGAATCCTGATCTCAAGAAGTACTCAACGTGGAAATTTTGCTACCAAGCTCTTTTGCCCTACAAACTAAAGATGTCTGATATGGATCTGTGGTACGTTGCGCGAAACTGTTCTCCTCGTCTACTCATTTACTATAATTGTCATGTTTAGCTGGAACGATGGTAGGGCTCTGGCGGGATTAGTGGCGAAGTTTCGGCCCGAAATTTTGGATTATTTCAATGTGATCAGCATGGATGCGATTGAAGACAGAATAAAAGTGCGTAAGCTCTCTAGGGCTTAGTTGTTCTGTCGTAATATCCCACATATTTTCAAGGTGGTACTTAGCGCTGTTGAGCAGTATATGGGGATCAGTGCTCCTTGTGCAGCTTCAGAATGGGTGGGTATCGGAGCCGCTGTCAAGTCCAGCTATATCGGAGCTTTGGTCGATGCTATAAGGTTTGCTTTGTTTCATTTCGGTGTTTGGTTGAGGGGGGCAGTTGAGAGGGGGCGTTGAGGTCCGGTTTTCGTCCTGTCAGCTAAAATGTGATGTTCGTCGTTAGCACTAACATCTGCTTAAGTCACCTTTGGACGAAACGCCTTGAGCGCCTGCATAGGCATATGCGTCATGAGAGCTAGCAGGCTTGGAGCACCTTCTCCGTTGACATTTGCCTTCAGTTATTTATTGGGACTCTTTGGAGTGGTGTCGCATCATTTCATCTGTTCAAAGGCTCAGCTGTCTTTCACCACTCTATTGAGATCCACTTTAAAGCTTTCCTTAATGCCGCTTTTCTTATAACGTATCGGCGAACCTTGTCATAGCGTCTAAGTGTAACGTGGTATGTTCCACATCCTGCGCGTCGGTGTACGGAGCAAGAATACACATGAGGAGGGCGAAAAACACCTCTATCTCGGCCGCAACAAGTCGATAAGCAAGCACAACAACAAGAAATGAAGCAGCGCAGCAGTTGAAGACAGTTGACAGACAGACAGTTGACCTCGCTTTCGGTGTGAGAAAGTACAGGGTGAACCAAAATAACGTGGACAAGATTTTTTCGTCATAATTATAGAACAACCAACAATTCGAGAAAACATCAACTAAATTACAACAGTACAAACTTTAGGGTATGTCATGTTCAAGTGGTTTCGTAATGGCCTCCCTTGGAGCGGATGCAGAGGGCCAAACGTTTCGCGAATTTTTCGACGACGAGCCACAGGTCGTACCTGGGAACAGATTCTGTTCACGGATGAGAAGCTGTTCACCGTGGAACAGGCGCACGATCACCACAATGGTAGGATGTGGTCTACAGAGGCTTCAAGCACCTCTGCTATCGTCAAAAACCCACAGTCTGTCATGGTTTGGGACTGAATCTGGGCCAGCGGCAAGATCCCTGGTTTTCGTGGATAAAGGAGTGGAAATCGAAAAAGATGTGTACCAGCAAGACATTCTTGAGTCCGTAGTTCTTCCTTGGGCCCACCTGCACTTCGGTGATGCCCATTGGGCGTTCCAACAGGACTCTGCACCCGCACATAGTGCGAAGAGTGCGCAGGCATGGTGGAAGGTCAATTTCCCCGACTTCATCACGCCTTCGGAATGGCCGCCGTATTCTCCGGATTTGACTCCGATGGACTACAGTGTGTGGGCATTTTAGAGAATAGGGTCGGCGTCAAACGCCACCGCAGTCTCGAGTCCCTAGAGGAATCCTTGCGCCAGTAGCTGGAACGGTTGTCTCCTGATGACCTGCGGCCCTTCGCCGAAAAATTCGCGAAACGTTTGGCCCTCTGCATCCACTCCAAGGGAGGCCACTTCGAAACCACTTGAACGTGATGTTCCCGAATGTTTGTTGTGATTTAGTGTCGTTTTCCCTGATTGTTGGTTGTTCTATAATTATGATAAGAAAAATCGTGTCCACGTTATTTTGGTTCACCCTGTAAATCTGCTTTTTAGATGCGACGAAAATCGTTTCAAGACCGCAGTGATCACACCACGGGCTCACTGCACTCAGAAGAGGAAATTCCTACAACAGGTAGGCATATTGTTTTGCTCTGACAAGAGGTATGCGTGATATAGCAGGAGCGTATGAATTCTCCTGAATCCTCAATCTGTCTGTGGAGAACTACAGTAGGAGCACCACAGGGAGATTCCAGAGGTAGCGAATAGCGAAAACTTTCATGCTTTTATCCTAACTAGATATATTCTAGTAGTTTCCACACTTCAGCTGTTCTAAACCACCGGTAAGAGAACACTTTCAGATATGTAGGTAGAACACACGATGATATCGTATTCACCAATAACTTTTTGGTAGATCTGGGGAGGTAGTCCTCAGTGTTTCCATTGATAAGCAAGTTTATCATTTTCTTTACTTCTGAATATCATTTCGATATGCTTTCCAGGTGCACCCGTCTAACCCTAAAAGGTCGGAACCTATCCAGAAGCTGGCAGACAATCTATTCAGCTGCACTTCCTTCAACAAGGTACGCTGCTTTCAATTGCAAAGCGAGGTGGTTTTTATTGATGGTGAGAACTAATGCCTTCAGTAGTGCACTTTTTTACAGGGTGCGGAACCAGCCAGCTGGCAAACCGAAGTGCAAGACCTTAGTAAGGGATCGGTGATCGCCAGGTACTACAGGACGCCGATAGAAGAAAAAGTAAAAGTTTGCGGGAATTGCCACTCTAAGTCGTTTTCTAATTGCACGGTTATATGTAGTTAGGTTTTTCCGCAGTCCAGCTACAGCAGCACTACCTGTGCTATTAGGCATGCAGTAGATTATGTTGTAACTGGCCGCGTGGTGAAAGAAGTATGGAAACGACCTATTACCAAGCACTTCTTAATGTAGCGATCTTATACGCAGTGAACGTGGTATATTTTCACCTCACCTGTAAATTGCTACTATTCAGGAGGATGATTCTCTACATTACACTAAGCGACCACAGGTGGACCGCCTCGATCCGGAGCTTGTTCAGAAGGTTTGTATCGCGATGTTGTTGTTGACCAAAAGGTGCCAAAATCTGTGTTTGCTCTATTGAGGTGGAGAAGATGGTCACTGGAGATCTTCTAAAAGAGCAAGCTCTTCATTTGCAGAACGAGAAGGACCGACAAGTTAGCCTTTCGTCGGTCGTCTAGAAGAGATTTTCCAGCGATTTCAATTCTTCGCTTCCTAGGTGCAACGCGTCGCGCAGAAGATTGTTAAGAATGACGTGATTGAAATGGAGAAGAGGCTAGAGAATTCTGGCATGGGCGTTCTTTACAACAAAAAGGAGCAAAGAAGCAGGCAAGATGAGAAGGTACAGTGGTTTCGAGGTCCTTGAAGTAGATGTCCGATCTAAAGAGCCAAGTTTTTCACAGTACATGCAAGTATGGAATGGGAGGGGGACGTTCGGCCTGAGCGGGCAAAGGCGCGGGACAGTGCCTGCGGAGACAATTAGCATCGACTCGCGCAGTGACACCCGCCGCTTCGTACCAACGGTGTGCGTAAATGAAATTTAAAATTTCGAAAATCGTAAATCGTAATTACGGAGAAATCGTCGTAAATCGTAAACCGTAAATCGTAAGAGTCACCTGGCCTGCAGTGCAATACATCTGAATTTCAGAGAATTTTTTCTGCTAATGTTCCCAGCCGAACAATTTTCTTACCAAACTATTTCCATTTTTCGCATCTTCTTGCTAGTAAGACATCTTTAAATTCAAATTTTACACTTTTCAGGAAAGTCGAAACAACTGTAGATTCAAAAACTTTACCTTAGTCCCAGACAGTCGTTAGTCCCGACACGGATGCGCACTGACGATGCCGACAGTGCCTGCGGAGCCAATTAGCGTCGACTCGCACCGTGCCACCTGCCGCTTCGCGACGATCTCGAAGGCAGCCTTCGCCGCCGTGCGATGGTGACCCAGCCGAGCACGGGAGCCTGCAGATCGACTGCGACCCGACTGAGGACGAGATCTCTCAGATCGATCAGATTTACAATTACAGTGTATAACTTATTTATTTATTTATTTCAAGGCGTAGATCATAGTCTAGCGTAAGCGAACAAATCAAATAAAGAGAACAAACGAGCAAACTTCTGTCTACAATTGGGAATAGTAATGACAATTACGCAATCATCAACAGAAATCGCTATATCATATTCCTGAAGTTCAACCAGTAATAGGGCGTTTACAGGCCTGCACAGACAGCTTCTCCAGGTCATCATACTTCCCAATCAATAAATTGAATTCCTTGAGAATCCTGTAGGTTAGAAAGTCCGATCTTATTCGTGATTTAGCAACCGGGACTCGAAGCTTAAGCTTTCCTCTAACGGTCTTCGTCAGTACACTACCAAAAAAGATAATTGGGTCGACGGACACCTTACCAGAAAGTATTTTGTACATCATGACCAGATCTGAGATTTTCCTCCTATTTTCCAGTGAAGGAAGACGAAAGCGAACAGAACGTTCCTGACCACGCGGTATCAGACTATAATCCACCGAAAAACACCTCATCATAAGTTTTCTAGTGAAATTGTTTTGTACGCTCTCTAGAAGGTCGATGTCCCTCTTTTTCGTAGGATTGAACACTGTTATTCCAGATTCCACAACTGGACGAACATAGGTTTTGTAAGCTCTCAAGTATTTAGAGGGTTTACAAAGATAGCGTAGAGTCGTACTGGTGCGAGACCTGCACACTTTCATATCAGAATTTCGAGCTCTATCTGATGGGCTTTACAAGAACGCTTAAAAATTCCTCTGTAGAGATATTTTGAAGCAGGCTTCGAGCTAAAGGCTTCGCGAACAATTAGGCACGAATTTTGTACACTTTATTATCAAAATTTTAAGCTCTATCTGGTGGGCTGTACAAAAATGCTAAAAAAAAATTCCCCTGTGGAGATATTTTGACGCAGCATGAATGAAGAAAAACTTCTGAGGAGAAGCACCGTTAGTTAAAGCATCAGCAAATATTTCGCCTTCAAGTCTATGTTCTGAAGAAGTTTTTTGCATTGTTCGTGCAGTCTTTATCCGGAGGCCTGCAAAATATCTCCACAGGGGAATTTTTAAGCAATCTCGTACAGCCCAACAGACAGAGCTTAAATTTTGATAATAAACTATACAAAATTCGTGCCTAATTGTTCGTGAAGCCTTTAGCTCGAAGCCTGCGTCAAAATATCTCTACAAAGGAATTTTTAAGCGTTCTTGTACAGCCCATCAGATAGAGCTCGAAATTCTTATATGAAAGTGTGCAGGTCTCGCACCAGTACGACTCTTTACGCTACCTTTGTAAACCCTCTAAATAAGTTAAAGGATAAGGATAAAGGACGGCGTTACTCAGTCCCTTCTGGGATGCGCCAGCGCATCCTACTTCTACGGGATGTCGTGGAGGCGACATGAATGCGTATTTGGCCATACAATGACTTGCGGTGGCTAGCCGATGAACAAGTCAGCGCTTTATCCTTCCCAGACAAGTCTGGTACCAATTCACCGACCACGGAGGGATGGGAGGCTTGGTTGGCCTGGGCGGGAAATCCTAACCAGGAACCTGGTATCGGGTGCACACGAAAGTCGCGTCTCCTCCGACTGCGCTACACGCGCCCTATCTCTCTCTAAATAAGTTATACACTGTAATTGTAAATCGATCTGAGAGATCTCGCCCTCAGTCGGGTCGCGGTCGATCTGCAGGCTCCCGTGCTCGGCTAGGTCACCACAGCACGGCGGCGAGGGCTGCCTTGGAGATCGTCGCGAAGCGGCGGGTGGCACGGTGCGAGTCGACGCTAATTGACTCTGCAGGTACTGTCGGCATCGTCAGTGCGCATCCGAGTCGGGACTAACGACTATCACCCACCAAAAGCCCACATCGTTTGCATGTTCATTGAACTCCTAGCTTACTACCAATTTTTTAGCTTCACCACTGACCAATGCGGCGAAAACAGGAAGTGCGCATGTTGTAATCCAACAATCACACTGAGTCATACGACGGGATTGGGTTATGTGTAGTGTGTGAACGCATGAAGCAATCCTATCGTGTGACGCGCCAAGAGATCTTCGCTTTTCTGCATTTTCAAATTAGTCCACGGACATTTCCATAGCGGACGGATAAGAGAGTTTCGGCCGCCGAAACAGCATGACCATATTTCTTGGACGTCTTTCGTAGTCGCTTTAAAATAGGAAGGTTAGCGTATTCATTGAGGCAACCTTCTTGAGGCATCTTCATGAGTTCTGAGTTGGAGAAAACGCAGTTTAAATTAAAACAATTTCGGTTTAAGTTTGCAGAAGTCCATTTTAAACGCAGCAAGTGTAACTTCCTTCTTACAACGATAGGTAGACCGTTGCAAGAAGGTAGTTACAGATCCATAGAGAAGGTATCAAGCAATAACCACATTGTGATATGCGAAAAAATGTGGAGAGATTCCAGCGAAGGAAATTTGTAATATTAAAAGTGCTCTCAAATTTTGAACCATTGATCATCAATATCAGCTGTCGCGATGACCTAAACCAATCCAGAGTGCTGGTTTCCAATGGAAGTTTGCTTGCACTCGTCCGATATCAAAAACTAAATTATTGCACTGTTGTTTATTAAACTTCCAGTCGCTCGAGCTATCCTTTGCCAGTTATGCAACGAACGTTTGCTCTCTGGCAGTCTGCAGGATCCTAAATGGATCAGATAGGGTGAGTACGATAAACTTAATCACACTACCGAAGATGGAGCAGCAATCAAAACTTTCAAGACCAGTTCATGCTAATTCTGATAGAAACGTCAGTGGTTTATTGTTTGCATCTGAGTGCTAGCAAATTTCTAGACTCTGCCTCCAATCACGAATGATGTTCGATCGCGGATTTGCATCAATTCTATTCGTTAGGGTTAGCATGCATCTATTATAAAAAAAAACATTGACTAGACCTCATTACTAAAGACGACGTGGATCAAGAATACTTCTCTCTCTCTCTAGGAAACTGGTAGGTCGGACTCGAGAAGCCTGCTCACAGGATGACTTCTGCCCCAGTAACACAATAAATCACCAAAAACAACTCTAAAGGGAAGTGGTAGTGAGCTATGAGAGGAGACCATTAGAGTGGGCATATCTTACAACCAGGTTTACATAAATTTGGATGCCAGTGGTTGTTGACCAATGATCATAATTACGAAAAATTATGAAACGAATAATTACGCACACCCCTGCTTCGCACTCAGCCAGACAGCTCTCGCCGCGGAGGCGATGGTGACCCTGCCAACTACAGGATCCTGTGGGTCGACCAGATTTGGTGTGATTACAATCTATAGAGGGATGGGAGGCTCAGACGGCTTGCATTAGCAGTCCACAAAATGGGGATTGATCCGAACCCTACCATCTTCTATATTGGAATTTCGACCTCTATTGAATGAGACAGGAAATAATCTTGTCTCAATGACCCTGACATTTTTTTTTTCAGGAGCAGCTAACTTTAGGTAAATGTCAGTTTTTATTTATACCAGAATTGACTACGAGGCATGCTTCCAGGCTACTGACGTGAACTCTACCATCTCCTGTACTAGAATTTCGATCTCTATCACATGAGTTAGAAATTATCCTGTCTAAAAAACCCTTAAGGCGGCTTTTAGGCGTTTTTTTATTTTCCTTAAATATCAGCTTTTATTTATATCAGAATTAGTTGCGAGGCATGCTTCCAGGCTGAAACTGTGTGTGGAATATAGTTAGATAGACGAGAGACCTTCTAAGAGCACCCCAAGTGCTCAACCTTTTTGAAAACGACATTATGATCCTTCAGCGCGTAGAGCATGTTCACAGTCTGAAATTGCCCAACGAGTTCAATTTGATAGTCGGTGGACCTCCTAAGAACACTGAAGTACTCCAGTTTTTTCAAAGCATTTCATCAGTGTTTCCTAACTCGTTAATTGGCAGAGGAGACATTGGCTATGCAGGTACATTGCCTGTGGAACGCGAGGTCAAAAAACTGCTAGAAGCCACAAACGACTGGACGAGCAATTTGAAGCATTGTGTGATGAAATTTATTCTCGGTGAACATTAGATTTCATGAACCACCTCTCCAGTCTTAGTCTCGATATATATGGTGTGTGCATTATAAAGTTCCATAGAAAATTCAGTTACGAAATGCTAAAGAGATGTAATGTTGAAACTAATGCTTTAAACTTCTGTTAAAAAATCTCTCGTCTATCTAATTGGAATCCTCGTGCAATTTTAGCCTGGATGCAAGTCTCACATTTCATACTGATATATGTGAATAAAGACCGATATTTGGCTAAAAATAAACAACGCCTGAAAAAAATCGGCTTTAAGGGTTGTTGAGGCAGGGTTCTTTTCTGGATAATTTGATAGAGCTCGAAATTCTAATGGGTCTATGGTCTAAGGGTTTTTTAGACAGGATAATTTCTAGCTCATGTGATAGAGATCGAAATTCTAGTACAGGAGATGGTATGGTTTACATCAGTAGTATGAAAGCATGCCTCGCAATTAATCCCGGTATAAAGAAAAACTGCTATTTAACGAAAATAAACAACGCCTAAAAAGTCGCCTTAAGGGTTATCTAGACAGGATATAATGCAGGAGATGGTAGAGTTCACATCAGTAGCCTGGAAGCATGCCTCGTAGTCAATTCTGGTATAAATAAAAACTGACATTTACCTAAAGTTAGCTGCTCCTGAAAAAAAATGTCAGGGTCATTGAGACAAGATTCTTTCCTGTCTCATTCAATAGAGCTCGAAATTCTAATATAGAAGATGGTAGGGTTCGGATCAATCCCCATTTTGTGGACTGCTAATGCAAGCCGTCTGAGCCTCCCATCCCTCTATAGATTGTAACCAAACCAAATCTGGTCGACCTAAAGGATCCTGTAGTTGGCAGGGTCACCATCGCCTCCGCGGCGAGAGCTGTCTGGCTGAGTGCGAAGCGGCGGGTGTCACGGCGCGAGTCGACGCTAATTGTCTCCGCAGGCACTTTCCCGCGCCTTTGCCCGCACCTGTTTCAGGCAGAACGTTCCTCACCCGTATGGAATGCTCCAAATTTACGAAAGTTTCCTTCAATTCGAGGGTCAATCATTTGAAGAACATGATTCAAAATTTAAGATAGACGTAGATAGTTTCTCGATCCTGGACAGTATTGGCGGTTTGCTATGAAACTGTTATTCCTTTGCGTTTTGCTCTCTCTTTGTGCTCCGTTTGATTCATTCTCATTTCACCATGACACTTACATCTCTTTTACAAGGATCTGCTCGGCTTATAACACTTTTAGCTGCTTTTCGTTCCATGTACTTAGTGTACATGCAATAATGTTAAATGTATCCTGCTATTGTGTAATAATCGATAATACTGACCTTTTCGTCTTATCGTGAACGATTATTGTTGTTTCAGATACTTCGTGTGAATGCAGCTTATGCAAGAAAAGAGGCCGAAGGAGGCTTCGCGAAAGAGGTTGAAGCGGACGGCGTCAGGGTTTGTTGCCTTGTAATCTATTAGAGAACTACAAATTTAGTAGTTTATTAAAGAAATTTGAGGAATGTGATCAGGAGATCGCTAAGTTTGATGATGATATGAAGAGCATGGGGTGAAAAAGAATAGTGTGAAAAAGAAACAAATGCTTGTTACAGAGCGGTTCCCCCGAAACGAATGTTCCAGCTTCTCCGAAGAAAACCAGCACTGCTGTGAAGGAACACGATGGAGTTGTCATAAGGGTATGAGGGCAGCGGTTGTGTCCCTAAATCCACTCGTAGGCACAACCGCAGTTTTTTCAGCCTGTTGCTCCAGTGCAACCGAAACGACACCTATCTGCGCCGACGATGTCATCGCTGTATGAAAGTGTTAACGCAAAACGTCAAGAAACTTGCCAACTCTGTGAAAAAGTACGCGAGTCCTTCGTTACGATACTACTATTTAGGGGTGCGTAGCGTTCGTATCGACTGGTAGTGGGCGCCGCGGCCGCGCGCCAAGGTGGCCATACCGGCGGCGTCATCCCCCCGCTCGCCGTCTCCGCTCACGCTGTGGCACCCGTCGCGCGCGCGGCGGACAACGGCCCGACGGAGGCCGTCGTCGGCGGCCCCACGACGGCGGCCCGACGGACGAGCACAGCACACAGGTCGACCGGATTTGCCGGGACAGCAATCAATAGGATGTTCAGAGGATTTACAAAACCAGTGTCAAGATACATGTTGGTGTGAAACAAATATAGCTCTACATCAGAATTTCGAGCTCTATCTAATGAGCTCTACCTCAAGCTTATCAATGCCACCGTTAATGCGATATTCTTCAAATTTGAAACTGAAAAATAATTCTTTGCAATCTTGCTGCGAAGCTGTAAAGGGTATGTTTCCAGACTAAAATTTCACGCAGAATTCAACTACGTCGTCTAAATACCTTCTAGAAAAGCTCTTTTTTAAAGAAAGAATTGTATGTGTTACACCGTTGGGGACATGTTTCCAAGCCAACATTCTACGCAGAATTCAATCGCGAACTTGATATCCTATTCTATTACATATAAAGGAGTTGGGTGTGTTTTTCTTTGTTGTGTGTCATGCAAGCGGTCTGAAACTTTAGCCGTGGGTGTAATCGAGACCACTGAACACGAATCTGAAGTTCGCTTTTGATGTTTCGATCGCCATCAATCGATATTGATCAAATTATCGATTCTTTTTGGATGCCATTCAGCGATCCGAAACTTCAGCGCTGGGGTAACCGAGGTCTCTGAATACATATAGTCTTTCATTTCTATCCCATAAGACTTCGATCTCCTGGAGGCAGTGGGTCCAGGGGGTCGAGGTTAACTATTAATCGGTCCTTGCTTGCTGCTAGCGAGCCCTGAGGCAGTACCTCCAGAGGTTGAGGCCATGATTATTAATCGCTCCTTGCTCGCTGCTACCACGCCCTGGAAGCAGTGCCTCCAGGGGGTAGGACTTTATTAATCAATTCTTGCTTACCGACGTTCATTACTTGAATAACTAACTAACTAATAACTGTGAATGGACTATATAGTGAAGTAGCTGAATCGCCTATGCACTTCGACGGTGTTTTCGAACTTCCAGACTGGAAGTTCCAGTGGGACTTCAGGATAAACTCCTTTCTTCGAGTAGAGAAGCCTAGAGCCGGGCCTGACTCTTGTTATGGGCTTAGATATGTAGAGAGGGTTATTAGAGCGATTGCGAAAGCGATAAATTGTGCAGTCAATAAACTCACATGTCACGTGTCTTTCACGTAGTTGTCAATTTTTAAACGTTAAAAGAGGCACTGCACAGGTTAGTGTGCCCAAGTAGTAACAGAATTTTGACAAGCAGTTAGCCCATGCACACTCGAGTCTGAAATGCAAGGGTTCAGTCGAGTGCATGGCGCAATCTTGACTATTCGCACGCCACAGAAATTTCGTTACCCTGTGCTTTTATATGAGTGTTGAACGTCTTCAAAAGCTTCACTATCACCAATGATAGAACCACTCAAAGAGTACATGTATTTTTAGGATGCCCTGCATATTTCGCAAGCCATAATGTGTTTTTAACTTTCAAACCTCCATACCGCTCATTTGTCAGAAAATTTTTACTGTCTTAAAATTTTATATGAGCCATCAAGTTCTTCAGTACCTTTACTCTGAGCAAGGTTATTACCTTTCAAACAGCGTATACATTTTTGGGACACACTGTGTTTGTGAACATAAATTTCGTAATTGAATTCTGCGTAGAATGTTGTCTTGGAGGTATGTCTCCAACGGTGTCATCCACACAATTTTTTCTTTAGAAAAGAGCTCCTATAGAAGGTGTTTAGGCGACGTAGTTGAATTCTATGTGAAATTTTAGTCTGGAAACATTCATTTTGCAGCTTCGTAACAGGGTTGCGAAGAATTATTTTTCAGTTTTAAATTTGAAGAATATCGCATCAACTGTGGCATTGATAAGCTTGAGGTAGAGCTCATTAGATAGAGCTCGAAATTCTGATGTAGAGCTGTGTTTGTTTCACACTAACATGTATCTTTACACTGGTTTTGTAAATCCTCTGAACACCCTATTGATTGCAGTCCTATCAAATCCGGTCAACCTGTGTGCTCCGCTTGTCCGTCGGGCCGTTGTTCCCCGCGCGCGCGACGGGTGCCACAGCGTGAGCGGAGACGGCGAGCGGGGGGATGACGCAGCAGGTATGGCCACCTGGGCGCTCGGCGGCGGCGCCTACAACTAGCCGATACGAACGTCCCCTCCTCTATTTAGGTACTGCCGTACGTTCTACGAAAATTCCTTACCGGTAAAAACACTACGAAGGGCTAGAAAGGCTGGAATTGTTCTCTTCGTTGCATCGTTTGCTTGTGTATAATCATTTAGAAAAAGATGGTTTGATTTTTTGCATCCTTGAAATATACTATTTCATTAAGAATAATGTACTAGTAGGCTCAAAGGGCACTGTAACTTCTCTTCTGATAGAAAAAGAAATTGGAACATAAAATACCTCCACCGAGGCCTTTGTGATAGCTACATGAGAAAATACCTTTATGCCCCTTTCTCCGGCAGGAACTACCATTGCCCTCGATGAGGAAAGCTAGTGAAGTGCCTTTAGCTCCAGTTAATTTGTGAACTGACACCTCTGAAGGTGAAGATTGAAAGAGGAGCAGGCCCAGACAATACGGGCGCAAAAGCATGGAAATGCTATACTTGTTATGGTTGAAGATGCGCAGTTCTAGTTCTGCGCGGGAAGTTCTTGATATGTTTAGCTGAACCGCAAACTTGAGGTGTCAAGTAATCTAGGTGAGGGAAAACAGAGTGTCAACACAACAGCTGTTCATGGAATGTGGAGGCATCGCAACTTAGAGCAGCTGCACATAATGCGAACAACAAGAAGAGGACGTTTGTGATCAGCTCGTCTTGCCTTAACGGCTGCAAATTCAATATCCTCCTCATTTTTCACTTGTTGTAATACAGTATATGTCCATCTAACTGAATGAGAGCGTTTGCCTTTCTCAATGACATATGTCGTGTGGCCTGCAATGCCTCGTGGACCCTATGGTGGCCAGACTTCTTCCGTAAATACTAAAAGAAAGTAAAAGTAGCTAGACTGAGGAGAAGTCGAAAATGTTAATGCTTGGTTCGGCTAATGTTTTGGCCTTTGACTTTTGTCAGCCCCTGGAAGATCGAATACCAATGTGTTCCAACCAGGCTCAAATGCCTTTCAGACTTCAAGGAAGAAAATCGTTGCTAAGAGTGCTGGGACATGTAATAGATAAGAGACGGCATAAACCAATCCCTTTTTGGATGCGTCAAGCATTCTACTTCTACGGAATATCGTGAAAGGCAGTTTGAATGCGTTTTTTGCCTTTGCAATAACTTGCGGTGACCAGCCGATAAACAGTTCAGCGCTTTATCCTTCCCCGACAAGCGTGCTACCCTCACCGACCCCGCTGGGGTGAAAGGCTTGGCTGACCTAGGTGGGAAATCCGAATCGAGAATCTGGAGAGTCGGTACCTCATCCGACTGCGCTACCACTTGCCTAGTAAGACATGCAGACCCAAAAAAAAATGAATAGAAAAGGGCCTAATGGCCGCTCACCTCCTCACTTAAAGATGTTGGGATCAAAGTCTACAAATGTCAAGGAAGTGTAAAGCACAGTAGATGTAGTGAGGAATTCGTTATTATTATTCATTTTCGGTTTTGCAATGATCCAAACAGCTTCGCGTGAAAGTAATTTGAAGACAACATATACTATAAGAAAGGCTATTGCTGAAACAGAATCATCTATTCATACCTATTATTGCTGCATTTTAAGTCGTGAGTAAGCATCGGTAACCGAACAGTGCATGCTAACAAGCGACTGAAAAGTGTTGAGAGTTTCCTGCTGAAGTGACACACCTGTGGTTCTGAAAAAGTCTTCAGGTTGTGTATCTGGCGGAGCGTATGCAGGTCGAGTCCATGTTTGTTCACAAAAACTGTTTCCGATGCGCTTACTGCAGTCAGCCGCTCAGGATAGGCGAGTGCGGAAAAGACAAGGATCTCGAGTTTCGCTTTCCAAGAAGGTTGGTCTTTTTTAATGTTGTAGCTTGTTGGGGCAACCTTCATCACATGGGTTACATTGTGCTGGTAATGTGCTGTACTTCTCAAGGGAAGGTGGGATGCGACAGCTCCACAGGTTTCTATCCCACCTGCAGTGTGTAGCATTCAGTGAAACGCTTTAATATGAAATTGATAGCGCTTATAGCAATAGCGACAGTTTCGTTTTTTGTTACAGGTTCTTCTGCAGAACTCATCTTCGGCTTCCACTGAAGGAGAAGATCGCTCGAATTGAACGTGCTGCTCGCGCAGTGGAGAAGAACATCATCAGGGAGAAGGAAATGGATGGCCAGCTACAAGAGACTGGGCAAGCACATTACCGAACCGCGGCATTAAAAAGGGAATCGACTGAGGCCAAGTACGTTGCGACTTCAACACTAATAGCGCTTCAGACATTCTCGTGTGCGTTTTCAGTGAGCCCTTGATACAGTGCACAGCGACACTCAGCTTCTTTTCTCCTGAGCAGCTTCGAGACAGAACGGTTCAACGCATGCGGGACGGTGTCGCGGTGAATATTTATTGCGCACTTTACATAAGCTAGTTACTCCTTTGAACGGTGCGTTTTTCAACAATCTGTGGCAATTCAACAATATATACAATTTTCACGTCAGATTGGTCACTCTTCTAAGCAAGCTCGATGCTTCTGGAATCAAAGTGAACAGCTTCCAAATAGAAACCTCCTTCGTACATGTTACAGACTCTAATTTAATTAATTGAATAGTGAATATTAATAGAATAATTTTTGTTCAAGAGAAATTTAGTACAACTTTCTTTGAAACCTAGTTCAGCTGCCGGAATGAGTAATAATTTTGTGAAAAATTATTCTTCGAGAAAAATTAGTAATCTTTATTTTATTTCAAAGCGCAACAAGGCAGCGATCATTTACGGCACTAAAAAAAAGATCGTGTCATGCGCTCGAAAAACTTGTTGCGATTTTTATTTGATCAGTAGTGTGAAATCTGGTTACATGTAGCACCAAAGTGACGATATGTGTGATATCTTACAATTGTATTTGTTGCTTCGTTTACAGGTGTGAGACTCCACGGAAATAGAAATGTTGCTATCAGTCGACTAAATCGCTTCTAGTTAAATTTCTTAGCCTCTTAGTGACAGTAAATGACATTTAGGCAGGAGCAATTTCGCCGGTTTCTGAAATACCCTTCATCGATGATCGCACGCCAGAAAGAGCCGAATTTAGTAACCACGTACGAAAATCTAGCGTAGCGGTACGTTCCTAGTCAAGTTCCACAAGAAACTGTTCTGCCACTGTTTAATATTGCAGTCAAGTGGAAACCAAGTGGTGCTCGAATTGGATACGAACTCACTAAGCTCAACTTCCGACTTTGAGGACGAGGAATTGGAAGAATGCGCTGAGTCGTCGAGTGAATCGCGTCAGTGTTCGCGTAGGTTCCTCCTGGTAATATTATGACCTCCATGGTATGGTTATGTCATTTCAGCTTTTGATAGCTGTGACGCAGGCCAAAGCGACGAAGATGACACAAGTATCTCAGAAGAAGAAGGAGACGAACTGGAGGAGGGTGATCTAGAGGAGCTGGAGAGGACTGTTCTGCAGTATTCAGAAGAAAATCCCGAGAAGCCTTTAACAGAGGAACAGGTCAGTTTGTGTTGTTAAGAAGAATTGGCATCGTTCATAATTGTCATTCGTTTCAGGTCGTGTCAGTGATAGAGAGCATTAATCGTCGCCGAGATGCCCCTCTTAATAGTCCACGAGGTCTAGCGAACTCTCCTAGGATTGGCTCTGATTCGCAACAACTGGTTAGTGCTGTGGTGGTTGGTGTTGCTATAGAAGAAGTACTTGCTCTCAGGTTTTTAATTTATCTCGGCGTATATCTCTTGGATATAATCTGAAAGATCTCTGAAATTGGGAATTGAACGCGCTCGTTCTAGCACCACAGCGGCTTAGCGACCGCAAGCGTCTGGTTGGGCTGAGAATAGAACACATTGACCGCCTTCTTTCCTTCTTTAGCCTTGTTATGTTCATTATAGTGAAAATAGCTTTTAAATACTATATAAAATAGGTAATAGGGTCGGATCTTCAAAGTAGCCTCTATGGAAGGTGTGCGTCCTCTGTCGCATTCACGCGATTTATGCTTCGAAATGCTGTCCTCTGTGTGACAGAAACAGGCGGACCGACAGAGATAAATCGTGGAGTACCAATCCGAAGTGCCTAATAAGCATAAACATAAGTAAAATCAATCGACATTGGTCTACCTACCAGTCGACGTCGTCTGCTATGTAGCGACGTGACAGACTGATTCCTACAGTAACCCCTCCCCCCCCCCCCCCACCATTTTTCCGCTAGTACCCCACTGCATACAAACACTGTCTTCTGATTCCGGAAAATTTGTTGCACGACGTCTGTTTAGACGATTTCTGAATACGCTCGCCGCATGACGTCTAATACATGTCTTTTAAATCCGGATCCTCGTTGCTCGACGTCTGTGGCATGTGTCTGAATCCGTATGTTCCTTGAAGGGAGTCTTGTACACGATTTCCGTGTTCCGACGCATGTTACATGACATCTGTGACACATCTTCTGTGTTCCGACTGGCAGTTTGGGCTTGATCCTCATCCATACCTCAACGCGTTGCCTGCTTAATATGTCACACTTGAATGATCGGCTGGCAAGACTATAAATTCGTTCTTTATCGCCCAAAGTTATGCCGCGCTGTGGCTTCCAAACTACCGCATCGCACGGCGAGAGGAGCAACTGTGCCTAAAACCTTCTGTGCGCGCCCCTGCTTTCCTTCTGGGGATGCGACTAGCTGGAGGGACCCATCTGGGGCATTTGCTTTTTCCTTCTATACGTCATCATCCACTCGCTTGCAATTACCGCTCTTGAAGTGATTCAGAATAGATAGTGGTGGCGCGAAACACCATTTGGCCAGCTCGAACTAGAATGACACCCCTTCAGCTACTATTGAGGTTTTGTACCTATAGGTACTTCTCGACGTTTCGTCATGATACTTAATTTTATAACACTTCAGATAGTGTTAGTAGTGGTTTGTATACTACTATTTCTACTTTTGTTATTAGTAGTAAGTTAATAGTTAATTGGATAACTAAATAATCCAACTAATTAATGTTTTTATTATTCCTTGCTTATACGGCTTTCGGCGTTTTCTTAGGGTGAGAGCTTCTACACTCCATCCGAGCGATTTCCACGCAGGAATAACGGCAGCGACGATTCCTTATCGTCTTCGAACGAAGCAGCGGCAGACGTTTTTGCTACTCCTTCAACAAACGTGGCGGATTATGACATCAGGAAGGTTGGTCATTTGTCCTGATGTTTGATAAAGGATAAAGACTGCGCTAGCGAGACCCCACTCCCTCTGGATCGCTGCACGCATTATGCTTCTACTTGGTGTCTTGGAGAAGTTTTAAATGGGTCACCCAATAACTTGATGTCGATAACGTGGTCAGTTCTTTATCCTCTTCGTAGAAGTCCTGCACCAATTTATCGATACCAGTTGAACTCAGACGACTAGTCTGGGAGCAAGTCGAGCATACTATATCAAATGGCCGCACAAGGATCAAGCTTGCGGGCTGCGTCACCGCCACTCTAGTCATTGTTATCACTCTCTAACTAGTTGCATATGGCCCATTTTGCTTGGGTCGCTTTCAGCTCACCTGGTCTCGATAAAACGTCTGTTCCTATATTCCATGATTATATATTGGCGGCGGTTACTGGAGTCTCCGAGATCTGGAGTTAGGATTGTCACCTAAGCTCTATTCGATCGAAATTTCGTCGTAACCGTCTTCTTCAGAAGCACAGTCAGAGCTAGTAAGTTTCGAATGGAAGCAAACTTGGTGAGTGAGACTCCCCCTTCGAGTGTTCTCACCGGTGAGTCCCACAATTGCTTCTTCCACCTACTAACTCTTGAAACGTCGGCTTCAATTTTAATCTTAGAACGAGTAAAATGACTCATGACTTTTTTCCAAATGAGAGTCGGCAAAAACGTTCACAACACAACACTCTTTTCACACACGTTTGTTCAGCAAACTATCCACGTGATCCTGCTTAGTACAGCCATTCTCAGGATGCAAAACCTGTGCTCTAAACATTCACTTGGATGAGCCAGGGAATCAGTTGCGCTGCAGGCAGCGCTTGAGAAAATGGGTTCCTTGTGTTAATGCTGATTACTTGAAACATCAATGTGAATATATATATATATATATATATATATATATATATATATATATATATATATATGTTTTACAGTAGCTGTTAAGTGTTCAACTCTATGCAAAGAGAATTTTTGCTGTCAATTCGAAAATCGCAACTGGAGAAATGCACTGATCTATCTCGTATTCAACTGCTGTCAGTACGTGTCGTGACCCTTTGGTGTCTAGTGGATGGTTGGTTCGTGGCTGGGTCTGCAATTTGACATGGGGAGCTTGGTCAGGCCCCCATGCCGGCTATACTGGCAGATCTATCCGCACAAAACCTTTCCCGGTCGTTGCCGACCGGCTCAGAGAGGCTCATATCCCTTAGTCTGGCTGCCAGATGGCTCAGTACTCGCTTCCGGAGAGGGATGATCGCTTCGATCTGAAAGTAGAAGGTTCCGGCTTCGTACCGCACCAGTACGTGACAACTTCCAACGATACTCCTGGCTTGTTCACCAGTTCACGGACACAGCACGCCGCAGTGTATATAGAGGTTTATCTAAAGCTACACAACGATGGAACGAAGAGTCTGAAGCACAGACATTAGCTACTTCACGAAGAGGAGTGGGAGCTAGACCCGCGGTGTCGGCTGAGCGGGGAGTGCGTCCTTGAGCGATGACTCAGCGGCGACGCTAACAAACTATGCGCAGACCTTCCCCTTGGAGGCCCTATGCTGCTTGGGGGACTCTGCCGGTCCGAGGGAGACTTAAGTTGGTTGACTGCCGATTCTGCTGACAAGAGTGGATTGGTTCCCGACCGCTCGGGAGAAAGCACAATTGCTAGAATGGACCCTGTGCCCATGCCGGCCGGCTTATATGGAGTAAGCGAGCCCAAGCCCCGCCCCTGGATGCGATTGGCTGGCTCGGCGCGCTCCCTCACCCCGCCGACACCGCTCACAATCGATCGATGCCACGTCATCGATGCCGGGCCGTCTGTGCAGTCAACGTGACGGTGAGAAGCGAATCAAACTGCCTAAAACGATATTTTAAAGAAACAAAATAACACACAAATACATTCAACACGGCCCCGGGGGACACCTTGACCTAACACTGCGCTCAAGAATTACTGCTGTTTTGTGTTCTAAGAAAATTTTAAACCGTCATTTTTCCTCGAGATATAAAATGTTTATGACATTTCTAACAGCGTATTCACTTACTAAAGCAGGCGAATTAAAAATTTCAAAGAAGGCCTAAATTTTCCTTTAGCAAAAAAATATTCCTACTTTCTCGTAGATCCTCCTCTATCGATCTAGAAAACACTCGCTTGATTTGTAAGATTTATGTTTGATTTTAAGTGCGCCTTTCTTGCTTATATGAATGTCCTATTTGGTTTAAAGATGTAAAATTTAACGTGAAAATCGCATATATGCCGGAAAGAGCGCAAGACGTATTGCAAGGTGATTGGCGAATGAAGCTGATTAAACTGTGAAGTTCATTCACCAATGTCGAGCTCCATCTGAAAGGCTGGTTTGGCACCTCAGCCATCAAAAAGGTTCCGAGAGGTCGCGGAAACGTATTTCGTACGAAGATCTGTAAAAGTCTTGCTGCACAGTTTCGCTAGATCGATACTTCAACAACGAGGAAAACCAGCCTTCAGAAACAAAAGTTTGCAGAAGAAAGCGGCGGATCTGGAACGTCTACGGACGGAGTCTCGGTTAAAGGCTAAGCAGAAAACAGACGAGGAGTTGGGATTGGGTGGGTCCCTCTTGCGTACCTCCGCGTGCTTTTTCATTAATGTGTAGCTGCAGAAAAAGCAATGGTGGATGGAAAGCCCATGGTCGCTGTGAACCATCTAACGCCGCTTTCGATACATTCAAGTAGCGAGGTACTGCCAGCGAACAAGGTACTCCTTCTTTAAAGCTTACAACTTTTTATCGCTTATTTTTTTGTTGTGCACATTTTACATTGTGCCCTATAGTTTTGTTACATTATTTTTCTTCTTTGATAGCCGTGTATTTTTTCAAAGAATTTTAGAAAGAAGGTCAACAATCGTCTCAACAGTTGATAATCGGCAGTGGGCCAGGCAGGAATACTGGAAGGTCGCAAGTTGTCCAGCCAAGCACTGGTTTGCTTTCGCGTTTGTTCAGTCCTGAAACAGCGAGGAAAAACGAGGTAGGCTTTTAATTCTTCCTTGGAGTTTGGATTAATCCTGGCGTATTCTTGTAGATGGAAAGTGAACCAATCACTGAGGTGGCACATTCTGAGAGTCGAAAGGAAACGAATATTCTTGGCAATGCTCTTCGACGCTTTCGAATGAGACGGGCGCATTCCAGAGGTGCGCTGAACATCTTCAAATGCCGAGGTGCCAATCTGAGTGATTCCTTCCTTGCAGACACCGCTACATCTTCTGCTGCAAGCTCCCCATGCGCGTCACCTCGTTCCGCGGTAACGCTAGCCGACACAGATCTTGAAAATAGAGAACTGCCATGTGCTGCTGTGGCGCCGTCGCCACGTTTGGAAACCGGTACTTCTTATTATTCTACTAAGATTTGCAGTTCCATTTCGCCCTGTTTCACATAATTGCTGTTCAGATGAAAGTGACTCACATGCGCACATCTCCGTAAACGAGCGGAACATACGACTGTTTCATAAACGCGCTGAGAAGATAAGAAGGTGTCTAATAGGTGTTGTTTCCTCCAGTTTTCTCACTGTTTATTTATTTATTTATTTCATACGCTTTCAGCGCGCTTAAACGAAAAGCACAGTCAACCAGGAACAGCGAAATGAGACTACGGTTCCAAGGAATCTTTTAGGCAATCCTAGTACACTGCCCCAGAGACACTATGGAGTTACTCGAACGCTGTCAGGCGTACTGCAAGTGACCCTGTCCTAGCAATAGCCGTACCAGTTGGCCATGGTGCCTGTAAAGAATCTTGTCGGAGCTTCGGGACACGGGTATGCCAACTTACCACTTGGAACCGACAAGACGGGTAGAAATAGCGTAAAAGGGTGCAAGACAGTAGACAACATGACAGCTTAATGTTTAAAAAAGTGCTTCATCTACTAGTACATAGAAGATACCATAAAGAGGTAATTTAATCCCACAGGAACCGATAACAAACGAACGAACAATCAAGAAATACCAGCCAATAAGTCGCTAATAAAGAAAATACTATAAAAAACTATTACTAACAAAAACACAACGAAAGAAGCCTCGAATTAATGCGGTAGTTAGGAACAAACATGTGCAAGGTTGCGTGTATTAAAGCAACCTAAATTCTCTCATAGTAATCACACAATGAGGGCCCAGGATCGATTGTGAGTCAGTGTGAGGCGAAACTCCACGAACTCATTCTTTTGCATCGTAACATCTGAAAAGTCAGATTAAAAGACTGATACACTAGGTATTTTCAAGTAATCTGCAGAGGTTGAGCTTATTTAGTTTGCTCTTAAAAGAGTGACAACTAGTGGCCTCGAAAACATCCATTGGAAACGAATCGAACCACCTGGCACATGTGATAAAGAAGTTGCTAAACATTACATTGTACTTCCTGTTGGAGATCTTTGGATAATCAATATTGAACCCACCGTTGCGCTCACTAGATGACCTAGAAATCCAGTATTTACTAGAGGTCAATTTTACATCTTTTCTCAGAATACGAAAGACGGACGATAGGTCTAAAATTACACGTCTCTTCTGGTAAAGATTTTAATCCGAAGAAGGATTAAAATCATTACCAGAAGAGACGTGTAAGCGGGGTTCCTCAGGGAGAGACAGAGCTCCTCCCTAAGGAACCCCGCCTAGGCAGGAATACCTCAATGAGAAGCTCTGTGGACCCCTTACTGTCATGCCTCTGTTTTCAAGGTAACACCTTAGCCAGTTCAGAAGACCTCCTTGTTTACCAAGGCGTTCTAGTTTTGCTAATAGTTTTTGATGGCAAACTTTATCTACTGTTGTACGTTCAGAATTTATATCGGAAGAGAGCTTCGTCTGCACCTGGCGATTATTTGTGGTTAGATATAGTGATCGGGTGAAAAAGAACTCGCCTTGAAGACGGTCTTTTTATTAAACTGTCTAAAAAGGGCCGGGGGCAAAACTGCCTGGCCCAGTTTCCTGCCGTCGGCGCTCCCCCAACTCCTTTTGAGATGAGGTTCTGAATCTTCATCTTGCAGAATACGTCCGTAGCACGTAGAAAAGAGTCCGTGTTGCGTTGTCTATGGGATGGTAGGCATTAACTAGTATGCTCTTGCGATGTTATCTGTTTATGGCTTAAGAATACCTGTTACTTATTTATAGTTATGGTTTACAAAGATATTTAAATATTTTGGCTAATACATGGGTCCGACCTGTTTTTCTGCCTAGTAAGCATTCTTTACTATTTATTACATACTGGGATGAATTCCATGTCGTCAATTCCATAGTTTCTAGGCAGCATGATGACGAACGCCGTCGTGGAGCGCAGGAGATTCAACGCGGCTTACAGGAGTGCGAAATCCGCTTAGACGAAATAAAAACGCTAGGACAGACGGTGGAACTAAAGCTTCTAGAAGGTATGATACTTTAGTATGATACTTTTCCCTACTTAACTCTGCGTAGTCACATATGAAGGTACCATCATAATAAAAGGCACTGGAGTATGTACATAATAAAGTTTATGCAGCCTTTCGTAGCTACTAGAACGAGAACTTTGTGTCCATTCAAACCTTTGCTGCACCTTTTTAGCACTCATGGATTCCCTTTGGCTGGCATATTAATTTTGCCTTCGCGCTTAACCGCAACTATTTTGGGAAGTAATCATGGAGGACAAATTTTTTTTATCATAAGGGGCAATCACGTGCATCACGAAACTGGTGTTGAACACTGGCCATTCCCGTTTCCGCCTTCCTGTCCAAGACAACCATACACGGAAACGGAAATTCCGCACATCCCAGTTTATGAGTAGCCCTTTTCGTTCCGTAGAAACAACACGAAATACGGAACGGAAGGCGTTATGTGACCGGAGACTGGAGTCAGGAGCACAGAAACAGAAACTCCCCACATCGGTGCCAGTTCCCCGTGCTTTGTGATTTGAGTTCGATTTTCGTCTATATATTTTATATATTATTATATATTTCCTTGGTGCCAAATATGTTCTCAGATTCGAATAACTCTTCAACGCAGACTTATTAGTGTTGTAGCGCTGAGAAAGACGCGTATCTGCGGTTGCAGACATGCTCTCTTCGCATATGGGCATCGGGAACATTCAAAAGAAGGAGTATTGTGGATCCTCAAGTTTGTTTGTTTTCACAGATCCTGAGAACAAGTGGGCTATGGACTCGTGGTTTGCGCTCGTTCATGAAAATGAAATCCTGAAAAGCAAGGAAGAGATGCTTCGCCTCAGCAAAAGGGAAGTAGAACTCGAGGTGAATGCGGATTGTATCAGCTAATTTTGGCATCAGTAACAGCTGCGTGTTTCAGGTAAAATACAGGGACTTGAACATGCGTTTCAAGCAGCTCGGGGAGGGCATGAACGACAATCTGTCTGCGAACGTGAATTTTTAACAATTGCATTGTTCCTTAGTAAGATCTGGTTCGCATTATCTCCAACTGTTTAGAGTGATCTTCTGGCGGCGATGTTGGCAGTTGTCGAAGAGAAGAAGGAAGTGAATAGGCTGTGTGAGAGCGCCAAACAGAGCTATAAGAAGATCAACTCCAATATGAAGGCGTTGAAGGAAAAAGGTCGCAACTTCGAGCGCTTTAAGTCGGTGTTCTCACGCCAGTGAATATTGTGTGAGGCTTAGCCTGTTGTAAGTAGTTGTACGTCCTCTGGTTTCCCTACAGCCAGCCGCCATTGCTGCATTACTCACTCATCTCGCTCATACCTTTATCTCGCATTGTTACTCTTTCGCGTCGTTGATGTTGTTGTGATGTTCTGCGGTTGCAGCTGCTTTCACTCTCCAGTTCTCATGCTCACCGCTCGCTCGTCTGCTGCCAAACTCCGCTTTCGCTTGTCTGGTATACTCCTTAAAATGGTACCTAGTCAACGGTTGTAAGTGTACATTGCTACTACGCTCGTCGCTAGTCAGTCACATTGTTCATCTCCACATTAATGCTTGTAGCGTTACTGCTTGACCACTGAAAAAGTGCCCACATTATAAACCTTTGGCGTTAAACAGCTTTGTCGGGTAAAGTTACTACACTTGTATATTTTGTGCTTGCGCAAAAATTTGTGAAAAAGAGTTACAAGGTCTCTCTCTCCTTCGCCTGTCTTGTCAGATGGAGGCGGACGTCTATATTAGAGCAGTATCGGTTGCGGTCTTTTAAACCTTGAAATTTGTAACTCAGCGTCAGCATAGCCACCTATGGATCGGGGTAACTTGCGAATAGTTTCCTTCCAAGTGGCGAAGTGGATTCTCAGGCAAATGGCTTAGTGCCATTTCGGTTTTTGAATACTCTCGATTCACGGAGTTGCTGAAGAGCAGTGCAGGACCTTCTCCAGTTCTCATTGCCTAAAGCTCTGTTCTCGTGCTATGAGCAGTGAGGTCCATCGTTGTCGGAACTGATGTCCACGCAAGTTATCTTCAGCTCGTCGATTCCTAGAGACCGGCTTTATAACTTATGAAACACCAAGCTGGTAATTACACTATCTTTGATAAGATTGGATACTGGTTCTTGGTGAAGTGGCTTTTGTTGTCTCGAGTGGGGCCAGATTCGTCAACGGCTTACAACAATTTAACAGAGAAAATACAGTCGAAATCCCTGATGGCGCGGCGAAATGTTTCACCATATCGTTTGATAAGCCGCGTTATCAGGGTTTCCGGCTGTATTTGCTGTTAAATTGCTGTAGTTCGTTGATGAATTTGGTCCCTGGTTTCAATGTTTTTAAAAGTCGTTTCTGTTACTGTATTCACAGGTCATAAGGATAAAAAGGATAAAGGACGGCGTTACTCAATCCCTTCTGGGATGCGCCAGCGCATTCTACTTCTACGGGATGTCGTGGAGGCGAAATGAATGCGTATTTGGCTATACAATGACTTGCGGTGGCCAGCCGATGTACAAGTCAGTGCTTTATCCTTCCCAGACAAGTCTGGTACCAATTCACCGACCCCGGAGGAATGGAAGGCTTGGTTGGCCTGGGCGGGAAATCCGAACCAGGAACCTGGTATCGGGTGCACGCGACAGTCGCGCCTCCTCCGACTGCGCTACACGCGCCCTCACTGGTCATACCAAAACAAAAATACTGATTTCATTTTAATCATAGAACCTATTTTAAACATTGAAAATTGGGATGTGTTGTTCATGTAAAAGTCCAATTAGAAGTGTCACTCATAAAGTTCATGTTCGTAGTGCAGATGATGTTAGTTACCAGATGTTATTTCTTTTTTCGGTCTTTTTAACTCATTTCTAGATTATTAGCAATACCTAGGTTGTGTTTGCCTGGGGTGCAACCTGTTATAGTCTCACGGCTCACGGTTTGGCATTCCCTCAACACACGTCTTCCAAATGACGTTCTTACGGTGAACATGTCCAGGGTTATATGTCTCAGGTACTGCTTGGCTTTTAAGGTGGGTCTTGGACAGATAGCGACTCACCCAGATGGCGACTCACCCCCTGAAGGTTCGCTCACGCTGACGACCGGCTGCAGATGAGTGGAAGTCGTGGTGGATATGCAGCTGTAAAGCAGTTGTCAGTCTGAACGTTGGGCGTCGCATCTACGCCTTGTTTCGTCGAGAATGTTGGTTTGCTGCCGTGCGCGGTGTCCTCTGCGTTGATTGACCAATCGCTACCTTCCGCCCGACACTCCATTGTGTGCCGCGGTGATTGCAAATGATGCCCTGCACCTTCGGGTACCTGAAGGCATACTATGAGGTCTCGCACTATCTCTGAGACGTAGCACCTCATATTGCTCTTGCAGCTTCACCTCTCCATTAATCTTATCTATGCTGATTCCTCTGACGTATCCGAAGTTAGAATTCTACTCTAATGTTCGAAACAATCCCACACTCCTATTTCTACTGGTACGTGGTACTGTGCTGTGCAGACCACTGGTTCTTGTGACGTTTTACTGAAGCAAAGGAGTCTCAGGAGTTGGCCATACCACAGGCCGAGCCTTACTAGCTCAACTAACACAGATCGCAGGACATAGGGAGGCTGGGCTGAGGTAGTGGGTCTAGTGTTTGGCGCTGAACTGTTGTAGATGCACTCCGTCACAATGGCGAAGCTGTAACGAACGCAGCAATACGGCTGCTAGAATAGAAGCAAACAGCCAGGTGGGAGCTGGAAAAGGGCAAAATGGCGGTGGAATGAGACGGAATTGCTGCTTACACTGCATCGCATCGCATTAAACTTTTGAACCTGTCATTGCGTGCACCATGGTTAGGGCCTATTCATACTTCGCGACAAGAGCGACTCGTCGCTCGTGTGAAGTCGAATATGTGAGTATAGTCGTTAAACGATAAGTCGATACTGTAGTTGCGATATAAATACCGTGCCACGCGGGACTTCGATATTCGACCTCAAACTTGGGTAATTAGACTTTATTTACATACAAATATACCGACAATAACGAAATAACGAAATACACCAATAAATACAACAATAATCAAGGGCTACCTTAATAATAATAATATGACGTCTTGTCCTTATTTACTTCTTATTGTGCAGTGCGGAGGAGGATGATAGCTTATAGTGTATTTGTAGTGTACCTAGGGAATTAATGTAACCATATAACTAGAAGACGAGAAGAGGAAGAATAACTAGAAGACGAGAACAGGAAGAACTGGCTCACAGTTACAGCTCGCGCCTTTTATACGCTAGTCCCGCAGGAATGCGGCGAGGCGGAGCCTGAGTCATATCCGATAACGGTGCGAAACTGCGCTGCCGCAGGGCAGCTATATCAGATAACGGTGGGAACTTCTCCGCCGCGGAGCGGCTCATCAGATAACGGTGAGAACAGAACTACCGTAACTTCACGGCTTCAAAGAACAGAGCACATTCTTGAGAGAAATGAACAGTATTAGAATTATCGTGTAATTGAGAGATACTGAAGTAATTCAGTATACTCCGGCCTAACCTAAATGAATCAGATGTTCCTTGACGGTCCTGGAGCCATGCTGTCGAATTGACGTCCTCCTCGCACTGTCTCACGGCCTGTCGTCGATGACGATGATGGTAGGCATCTCCTTGTTTCCAGTTCAGTCAGAAGTTGGCGGTAGTGGTCGTATTCTTCCTTGATCCTTATTCGATGCTGTTGTGCGTTAGTAAACTGTTCAGGCTTAGGACAGATGCTAGCATGATGATCAGAGTACTCGTGTTGAGACTCCGGTTTGCCGTAGTTGCAATAGAAACACTTTACCTTCTTTTTACATTTCTCTCCCTCATGTTGTTGTAGGCACGCTCGGCATCGATCCTCATCAATGAGGACATCAGTTCGTTCCTCAATCGTGCGGTATTTAGGGCACGCGTCTGAATAGTGTGTTCCCTTTTCTAGGCAGTACACACACATCAAATGGTACTCGCTATCCTTCATCCGTCTGTCGCCATAGTGTCGTTCGCGCATGATATTCTCGTCCAGGTATCGGTCGACCTCGTGCAGTTCTTCTTCGCACTGCCTTAATTTCTTCTCGTACTCGTGCTTGAGCTCCTCGGGGTCTTCATCAGGTTGCTTTCTCTTGGAGCCTGCTCGTGCGTTCCTTGGGTTGTTCGTGGGCTGCTGAGTTGGTAGTGGTCGATTACGGTTTCTTGGCGTATCCTCGAGGCTCATCTCGTTGAATCGTTCATGGAGTTCCTCAATGTTGTGCAAGATCCTTTCGTTCTTGTCGTTCAGGTTCTCTAGGATGTAGTTCGTGTGCTTTTTGTAGGCATTCTCCAAGTTCTCCATGCGACGTTTGACCTCTTGAATCTCCTCTCGCACCTCGAGTTGCAAGTTCTCCATAGCAAGCCGTAGATCGGTCAGCACCTCATCCTCTAGCCTTCTCGTGAGCTTCGAATGGGATTTTGCCTCTTCCTTTGCTGATCTCTCTTCCTCCAAGAGTGCGTCAATCTGGATCAACTGGAACCGAACCATTCTGGATACGTTGCTCCTTTCATAGTTCCTGTGTATTTCCAGAATCTCGGGATATTTCGGATGTCCTGGCTGAGTAGATTCGTAGAAGATTTCTCGATTGAGTTCGTCTAGGAATCCCAGTCGTGCCAGCTCGTCTGCTTCATGTGCTGCAACTAGAAGCTCGTACCACTCGTGCGCCATTACGAAGTTCTCAACGTTTCTCACTATGTCGCTCCTATGCTGTTGGTGTTCATAGTGCAGTGTCTTGAGCTTCACATAGAAGTGAAGGGCTCCCCCTCTTGCTTTGAGAAACTCGTCCTGGCTCGTCATGAGATTGGCAAATTCCCTTTGTGCTTTCTCGATGATCTCTGTCGCCTCAAAGCATTTGTTCCCAGATTCTTTCAGCCTTTGTTGAACCATGGCTTCCGATGGTCGAGCCGGCGCATGTTCCAAAAATCGGAGTTTTTGTTTGAGCTCTCGTTGAAGGCGTCTTTCCAAGTCGTCGGAGGAATCCATTCTGAAAGGGATTCCATGAAGTAAGTCCGAGAATGCGAATGGAGTGAGTTGATAGTCGTGCTGTAAGCTGGCAGAGTAGTTGGATGGTGCGGTTGTGTTGCTCATAGTGCGGTTATAGTTGCTTCTCCTCCAGTTTTGAGTGGTGGGAGTAATGGTTCTGTCGAAGACGAAAAAACAGTCTTACTGGTGTGCATGTCACTATCGTGCAGAAGCGAACGGTTAGGCATGCAACTGTTAGTAGTAGGCGGAAAATTAGTCGGATCAGTGAAGAGAGTATTGTGCCGCTGATACAGGTATAAGTAAGCAGCAACGTTGCAGCTACAGCTGCTATTGTTAGCCATAGTGTTGCAGTCCACTGAAAGAAGACATCGATCATGTGTCCAAAGTCTGGAATATTGATTTCCGAGAAGATTTCGCTTTCTCCATTGATTATTCGTCGAAGTGCCAAGTCGATGCTTCCAGTGTAGTGAAGTATTCCAGTTATTTCGAAGTTTGTGTGCGTTTTCCCGCACTGAACTGTGCATTTCGCGTGGAATCGTGCTTTGTCCGCGAAAAGGCGAATTTTCGAAGATGTTCCATTTGAGGTGCAGGGTATTGTGAAGGAGTTCTCTTCGCATCGGATCTCAGCTTCTTCTTTCGGTGATGAAGACTTACAGTTGACTTCTGCTAGTGCACCTTTTGCACAATTATAACATCCTTGACAGTGAGTGTTCTCAATCGTGCAAATGGCGTCCGAAACCACTGCTGAAGTTTGAAACGTCCCTCGGATTCGTAGGATGATTTCAGCGGTCGGCAGCTGCGGAATTCTGGCGACTAAGCGATTCTGAATAGTCCTTAATTCCACATTTGGACGGAGTAGCGGTAGTCTGGAATCGGTAGTGCGAATGTAGGATCTTAGGTTGACGTTTTTGCAGTGACATTTCATCTTCACTTCTGCTGGCGTGCATATGCAGTCTTCTATGACTTCGCAAGTCAAATTTTGAGCATCTTGACTTGTGCTGCATACCAACGTGGATTGTAATGCGATGGAGCGAAGGCGGTCTGATTTCCATCCGTAATGAAGGTGTTGGCTAAGACGGGAGTGGGCGGAAATCCCACTGACGATAAAGTGATCGTTAGCCACGAAATGCTTTCCGGTTGGTTAGGTAGGGCTTGAATGAGGAAGGTCTTCGAGTTAGCCCTGTTGCTGGCAATAGTTACGAGAAGTTGCGCGTTCTCTTTCCATCTTGTGCACTTGTAGAACTCATAGATGTCGTCGTTGTCCGGGACCAAGTAGATTCGGTAAAACAAACATCCTGAGCTAGGATAGAAGCAGTCACATCCTGGTCCACCACAGCTTTCTACACATCCAGTAACTCCTGGGAAGTGATTCGCGTTCTGTAGTTCCGGTAGTAGTGTTGATCGATTGACCGAACTGCATTTATCCCTAGTGCATGATCCAGCGTGTGGGCATCTCTTGCTATCCAGTAGTTTGTATGTTGTACTTCGTGTGTACAAAATGGTATCCTTTTCGCAAATCAGTTGAAGAGTTTTCCAAAGTAGTCGAATCTCTGTTACGGTAGAGTCGTTTGACATCAAGCGAAGACATGCTTCCCTCTTGAAGGGATTGATTTTCACGACGTTCGTGGTATCGACTGAGCAAGTCGTGCCAATTTTTGATTGAGTGCATGATTCCATTTGCTGATGAAGTATGCTGACTTCTTGGCATCCCATCGATGTTGTTGCCAGTGTTACGAAAATCGCTAACTCTGACCAAATTCGTCGTCGTCGCCGGTGCCTTGTTCGTGCAAAGATATGCAGGAGTGCGTTGTAAAGGCGCGTGACGAGAGTAACCATTGTCTTCGCAATTAATATGGCGAATAGTCCCACAAGCCTTGCGAAGTTGACCATTGGTGTTCCAAGTACGATGGGAACAGCGAAGAAGACGTAGCATATTAGAAGAGTGACGTATAGTGCCAATCCAAATCCGATGATTGCTGCTCTTGGCCAACATTCTGGGTTGGCGATGTTGGCCACGCAAAATGTGCAGTCAATACTCGGGCAGAAAGGCGATGATTTGCAGGTAGTCTCTATGATGTCGATTTGTTGTCCGTTCGTTATTTTCCACTTCACCGTGTAGTCGTGTAGAGTTGCTTGGGGAGGGAATTTGACGACTTCAACCGCTCGAGGTGTTGGAAAGAAGACGCAGTAGCCCTCCGTGCAAACATCGTACGAATTGTTATTGACGGTTTGGGTGAGTTGTGCGCCACCTTCCACGCACAGCAGTTGGTGACTTTGGGGTGGGTCGGAACTGGTAACGGGGAAGGGGGTTAGGAGTAGGAGAAGTGTCAAAATTCATGTCATATTGCGGACCAGATTCAGGTGCGTGGGGTTTGCCGGACTTCCGTTGGCGTTGGTCTCGTAGTCTTCTGCATAAGTGTGTTGCTTCCGTTTGCGAAGATTGTACGGAATAGCAGAGGGCATTGCTGTGGCAGGTGACTTAGCTGCAGGTGGAGTAGCCGAAGTAGTTGATTCTGGATCGCTGTCGTCTTGAACTCTATCCATCGATGTTGAACCAATTTCCAGCGGAATTACGCGATTGATTGGACGTCGAACTTTCCTTTTACTGGGCAGCTCTATTATGACTTCGCGAATCGTTTTTGCCCGGTTTTGGTCCATGTTTGTAATTCGACCAATGCTCCAGGCATTCCTTGGTTGGTCTGGATCGCAGAGTAGAACAACGGCCCCTTCTTGTGGAGTTGTTGTGGTACCTCTTTTCGCATCCATATTCCGTCTGTGGTGCTCTCGAAGACTCGTCAGATATTGCGTACTCCAGATGTGCCAGAAATCCTCGGTTAGTTTAAAGGAAGACTTTAAGGCGTTCTCCACTTGGAGTTGAGTCGCGAGTTGTTGTGCTTCTTCTGGAGTATGGTATGTAGGGTCGTCTGAAGTCGCACCAACGTAGTCTAACGGATAGTCTAGGATGATATCCCTCTGGATAAAGTCTATTGGGCGAATGATGGGTTGTTGATCCCAATTTTCCTCTTGATGTGTGAGTGGTCTTGAGTTCAGCACTGCTTCAATTTCTGCAAGCATCGTTCGTAGGACATCGAATGACACTTTGCGTCGACCCAGCGTCTTGTATAGGGATTGTTTTATGGACCGTATCAGCCTCTCGTAGAATCCACCCTGCCACGGTGCATAAGGGGTGATATGGATCCATGCAATCTCTCTTCTTGCAATCGCGTCGGTCGCGTCTGAGTGTTCCATCATCTGCTTTATCGCCTCGTGTAATATCTTTTCTCCTAGTAGAAATGTGGGCGCATTGTAGCAGGTAATGGTCTTCGGTGTGCCTCTCCTTGCGAAAAACCTTCGTAGTGCATTCAAAAATTTCTCCGTGGTCATGTCTTCAACTAGTTCCAAATGAACGAGTCGAGTTGTGGCGCATGTGAGGATGCAGCCGTAGGCCTTATCCGACTGCGCTGTAGTATTCTGAATTGTAAGTGGACCAAAGTAGTCTAATCCGATATGTTCGAATGGTCGTGCTCGTTGTACTCGTCGTTCGGGCAGGCTTTCCATCTCCGGATAGCGGTAGGGTAGGTTGTTAAATTTTTGACATGGAAGGCATTTCCTGAGCAGCTGCGACACTTGTTGTCTCAGTTTTGGTATCCAGTATATCTCTCGTACTGAAGACATTGTGTGAGCTACTCCTTTGTGATACTGGTTGTGAGTTTCCCAAATGATGAGCTGAGCCAATGCCGTTTTTGGTGCGATGAATATCGGTGTTCTTGCAGATGCGGCTATATCTGCGTGTTTGAGACGACCGCAACAGCGTAAGATTCCTTCGTCGTCCTGCTGAATGTTAAGGTCCTTTTGTGACTTGACGCGATGCTCGTCAACAAATACTCGTTGATGATCGCGAATAATGGCCTTCTTGGCTTCTTGCAGCTCTAAGCTTGAGAGTTCGTGTCTCCAACATGCACATCTTAGTGCCGGAATGGAGGAGAAAATTGCTTCCTTCCGAGCTGGTGGGAAGTTGTGTAGCATTCTTCTTAGAAGTCGAAACACATATGCTACCACTCTCTGGGCTTTGTAGAGGCTATGGAAGCGGGATAGGTCGAAAGCAGTGGTCGCATCGAGAGTTTTCTCTCGTTTTGTAGACAGCGAGGTCACGGCCACATTGAATGTGATCTCGTCATTTTCTTCCTCGTCTTGTGTTGTGATTGCGAACATTTGCTTGAATTCTTCCGTTGCAATAGTGCCATTCCGAATGATCTTCGGTCCGTTCCACCATAGTTGAGGTTCACACGATCCGGAATTGAATCCGCGTGTGCCGTAGTCTGCGGGATTCTCATTCGTTGGTATATGTCCAAATAAGCAGTTAGCTCCTTTTGATTCCAAATCCTTCACTATTCTCCTAATTTCCTTGAGGCGATTCGATACTAGGACTCCTACAGCTTGTCGGTGAGGTGGAGCTTTAATCCATCCTAGCACAATCTCGGAGTCTGTGAAGAACAGAATTTGCTGGATTTCCTGTATCTTGTTCAACGATGAGTGAACATAGTGTGCCAGACGTGCGCCAAGCGTTAGGGCATTCATCTCCATCTTCGGAATTGTAATAGCTGTCTTCAAGGCTGGGAGTTTCGACTTTGCCATAATTAGATTGGTTGACGAAGATGTACCGATATACACACATGCTGCCATAGCGAATTGGCTAGCATCAGTAAAGACGAACATAGTGGAAGGCTGATTACGATCTACTGCCTGTCGCTGTAGTCCCTTATAGAAAGTAGATATCCCAGTCGATATGATTAGCCACTGTTCTCGTAGGTGTGGTGACAACGGTGTGTCCCAACTGTATTCGTCTTTCCACAGTGCCTGAAGAAACACTTTAGCCGGTAGAAGTACAGGGACCAGTAATCCAAGAGGATCGTAGACAGATGCAAGCTGCATCGTCACAGTGCGTTTGGTCACGATGCTTGTCGTGCTCATCGTGCCGCGGAGGACGATTGTGTCCTTGCTTGGATTCTAGCTGACTCCCAATACTTTTGGACAACTTGTTTTTGATCGGTCGTCGTCCGCTATCGTCTTGTTGAAGTCTTCATCATTTGATAGGAACTCTCTTAGGTTCATATTGAGTCCTGTAAAGATGTCCTTCGCGATGTAATACTTGTCTAGTGCCTCCTCTTTTGACTCTGCTCCTATGATTAGGTTGTCAACGTAGAGATTCTCCTTGATTTCTTGGCCCATACTGCTTCCTGAGGTCGTATTGTCCAAATGAAATTCGATCGTGGACGCCAAGAGGAAGGGTGATGTATTTAGACCAAAGGTGACTCTGGTGAAACGATACACCACGATGTTCTCGGGTGTGGGGGGGACGTCCTATGTCTCTCACCCACATACAGCGCGTAGCGTCTCGGTCGATCTCCTGTAGGCGTACTTGTAAAAACGCCTTTTCGACGTCGGAGATAATTGCTATCTTATGTGCACGAAATCGTAGCAGAATGGACACCATATCTGAGAGTATAAGAGGTCCTTGATGAAGGACATCGTTCAAACACGGTTTGTCCTTGTAGTGCGCTGATGCGTCAAATACGATCCGCATCTTGGTAGTTTCCTTGGCGGGGGTTATTACCGCTTGGTGTGGAAGGTAGTGAATTACCATCCTTTCAGTAGAATTATCTTGCGAAACTTCTTCAATGATGCCTTTTTCAAGTTGGTCCTTGAATATGCGGTCGTACTGCTCCAACATTGGTTTTTCGTGTGAGAGCATTTCTAGAACCTTGTGAAGTCGTTTCATTGCGATGGACTTGTTGTCCGGGAGTGAAGCGTAGTGTTCTTTCCATGGCAATCTAACGTAGTAACCGTCGTCTCTACGTTGTATGCTGTTACGAAATTCTTTCAAGAGCTTGTCATGGGTCTGCTGCACTTCTGATCGAGTGGATCCTGTGAACTCATTTGTGCCCGAAGATTCTAGTGCCCAATATCGATCCCATATTTCCTTCTCCTCATTGGAAGTAGTGATCGTGAGGGCTTTTGCCGGTTCCGTTGTCACTTCTGATTGACAACCGCTGACTATATACCCCAACTTTGTTGGTATCAGCTGGAGACCGGACGGGAGGATTAATCTCCCTATGGGCAACATAAAATTCCACAGGTAGTCACATCCTAACAGGATCTGTGGTTGTAGTGCAGACGTTTTCCTTTGCATGGATAAGGCAATGCCATGTTGGGCGATGAAGTTAAGATCTTCTTGACCGAGATCTGCTTGCTCAATCTTACCCGTAATGTATTCGCTCCTATATAGTCGTAGGTCATGTTGGCGACCTTCAATATCACACAGTTGCAGTGTAGTTATGCCATATTCCTTTGATGCAGGCGACTGCGAGCTAAATGTGCTAATGACGAGTGTCGTATTGTCGATTATGGGTAATTCCAAATCGTCCGCAAATTCATTACTGATGAATGACAGTTCTGATCCAGTGTCCAGAAGTACGATTGCTTCGTGGATCCTATTCTGGGAATCAAGAACTTGTGCGGAACCCACTAGGAGAACAACCTTGTTCCGTGGAGTTGTGTTGTCCCGTTGCTGTCTGTAGGTTTGCAGTACTATTGTATCCTGCTGCATCTCAGTTGGGTGTTCTGCTTCTGCTGTGACCGCCAATTGCTTGGACAGCCTCGTCGGTTTACGTTTCGGAGTGTCCGCTGATGCCTCTTTATTTCCACGCGTCTGGTGTTGCGTTTCTCCTCTATTGGTATCCTTGGCTCGAGGATGTCCTGTTTTGGTGCAAGCCGCGGTGTGGTGCTTGTCTACGGGATGTCCTGTTTTGGTGCAAGTTGCGGTATGGTGCTTGCCCTGACAGTTGCGGCAGTTGCCGCTCAAACACGATGCGACACGGTGCGTGTCCGAACCACAGTTCAGGCATCTGTTTGATTCTATGAGAAACGCTCTTTTAGCTGACGGTGTTGGAATTCCCAGGCACGAATTCCATCTATGTCCCTTTTGTTTACAATATTCACAACAATTGGGAGCACGAATAGTGCTTGGGCGTATAGTATTTGGTCTCTGATGAGGTGTTTCCCTTAAGAAATCTGCGGACATCATCTCCTTCAGTTTCTCTTCTTGAGAAATGATATCGTCTATGGCATTCAGGCCTTCTGGATTCTGCTATGGAACTTCTGTAAAAATGTATGGATCGTGAGGTAACTGTCTAGATGTTCACCGTGATCCTTTAGTTGAGCTGCTATCGCTGATACCTTCTCGAACAATTGACGCTGATCCTCCGTGCGAGGGCCTGGTGCTGTACAGTTCTTCAAGGATTTGTACAAGTCGCGGACTATTCCGTCTCTTTGTCCGTAGCGCTTCTTTAAGTGTTCCAGCGCTTTGAAGTAGTTAGCTGCTTTAACTTGGAATCGTGCGATTGATTGCTTTGCTTCGCCTGTGAGTGAGGACAGTAGGTAGTTGAATTTATGCAGATCTGTCAAATCCTGGTTGTGCACGTTCGCCTGGAACAGTGCCCAAAAGTTGTCCCATTCCCATCGCTTACCACTGAATATTGGTATGGGAATTGCTGGGAGCTTGCTAAGTGAGAGTAGGCTCGTACGTCCTATCTCTTGTTGTGCGTCTTGATTCTTTCCATTGAGATCGCCTTCCAACTCGTGAAGAGTGCTTATCAGATTGTCCTTCCGATCCTGCAGCTTCATCACGGTATCTTGTGCTTTATCCACATATTTTCCAAACTCCTTGTCCTCCTCCTGTGAACGGTCTTCGACGTTGTCGTACGCTGCTGCCAGCGTGCTTAACGACGATTCCAAAAGTTCAATATAGTCATCGCACATTTTCAGTGCTAGACGACATTTGCTTGCACGTTTCCTTTTATCCTCGCCTGGAGGTGTATACAGCAAGGTTTCGTTATTGTGCAGCCACTCGGAGATCGCGTTGAGGCGTTTAGTCATGAGTCCTTTCTGCGTTCTAACCACTGTAGCCATTTTACGGTCAATACGCGGAAAGTCAACGTGGTATAATGCTAGTGTGACCTTAGGAGTCTCCCGTTATAGTGCACAAACTTCGATCAGTAAGGTGCGAGGGTGCAGTTTAGTGTCGAAGTTGTGAAGCAGAAGTGAATAGTAGAAAATAAGTGCGCACCTTCTCCAGTCGTCCTTTGGCCGATGCACCAATTGAAGTCGAATATGTGAGTATAGTCGTTAAACGATAAGTCGATACTGTAGTTGCGATATAAATACCGTGCCACGCGGGACTTCGATATTCGACCTCAAACTTGGGTAAATAAACTTTATTTACATACAAATATACCGACAATAACGAAATAACGAAATACACCAATAAATACAACAATAATCAAGGGCTACCTTAATAATAATAATATGACGTCTTGTCCTTATTTACTTCTTATTGTGCAGTGCGGAGGAGGATGATAGCTTATAGTGTATTTGTAGTGTACCTAGGGAATTAATGTAACCATATAACTAGAAGACGAGAAGAGGAAGAATAACTAGAAGACGAGAACAGGAAGAACTGGCTCACAGTTACAGCTCGCGCCTTTTATACGCTAGTCCCGCAGGAATGCGGCGAGGCGGAGCCTGAGTCATATCCGATAACGGTGCGAAACTGCGCTGCCGCAGGGCAGCTATATCAGATAACGGTGGGAACTTCTCCGCCGCGGAGCGGCTCATCAGATAACGGTGAGAACAGAACTACCGTAACTTCACGGCTTCAAAGAACAGAGCACATTCTTGAGAGAAATGAACAGTATTAGAATTATCGTGTAATTGAGAGATACTGAAGTAATTCAGTATATCGTGCAAAACATGCATATCGATCAAAACCGAGCGCGCGCCGCCGAAAAGTGTTCATACTCGAGCGCCGGCGCTGTCGCTGCAGTCGCGGTTATCGCTCCAGTCGCTGCTGTCGCCTGTTCATACATCCGCGCATTGCGCACGCCGCGCACGCTACGCTCTCGTCGCTATTATCGCTGCTGTCGCGAAGTATGAACAGGCGCTTACCCTCGTTGTAGATGAACGAGAGGAATCTTGCATGCGGTAACACGCCCAGAGAAAGTTGCTAATTTCTTCAAACTTTGAACAAGCCCAGAACATCGCAACATGGCCAAAGTAGATTTCGTGGATGTCGTGAGTGGCTTAGTCGAACGCTGAAATATTCGGATCTTTTCACTTTTTCGCAGATTTTGAACTAGTTGCTTCCATTGAAATGGCGTGATCAGCGCAAAACGTGATACTCCGTCAAAAGGGGAGTAGAGGTCCAATTTGATGAATTTGGATTGAGTTAAGGCACACCTTTTTCAGGAATGGTAAAGTGTACTCGCGGATATAAGGTGAAGGCAGTTAGAAGAAATTCAAGTTTTAGGAGGTCCATGATGGCCTCTATCTGTACCCCACCATCAGCTGGAGACTGTGAAGAAACTGGAGCTGCTGAGTCCGACTTCCCAGCGATGGTCGACGCTATACAGCATACGTACTTCGACGACGAAGACAACGCACAGGTCGAGGCCATGCATTCAAACGAGAATCTGTGTGATTCCTTCTCCGGAGCATTGAAGGCTGAAGGGTCTGCGCCTACAGTAGAGGCGCATGGCCCACTGAAACGCGGGCTCAAGCGAAAACGGCACCGCACTAACTCTTCGAGCATTAAGCCCCGAGAAGGCAAGTTATCTATTTGTGCTGTTTTCTTTATATTTGAGCGCGGTTTCCTTTTCTTTGTTTTCGGTTGGGATCGCACAGCTGAGATTGCGTGGTTTTGTTTCCACCATTTAGCACCTCACTTGTTGGCTAATCCGATCTTCCAAGTGTTGCCTAATGCGTTCCTCCTTTTTTCATTTGAGTGCAAAGTGTCCCACTGAGGGAAAGCTCTCATTTAGCCAGCTAGCAATGCCACCACAAGGAAAGTTTCAAGTATACACACATAACGCGAACTGAAACCCAAGTTAGGTGGGAGAAACTGTGTGAATCCTTTTTGTTGTAATAGAGGAGACTCGCACTTTCAGAACTGCTACACTCGCTCCCATTCTCTGACGTTCCACATGTCGCATTTGGTTGTGCAGACTTCTCCCACGTTATTTGTTCTACGTGGAGCGCGAGGTTTTACCCTGTCCTGGTTGTCGCAACAAGAAACCCGGCGTCCTTCCAAGAAAAGAATTTTTTTTTTAGGACGAAACAGGTCTAGGTAATTAGGCATTGCTGGTGAATGAAATGCCCCATGTTGCTTGCAGTAGCCAATCGGTGGGTGAATACTTCATCGTCCCACACCAGTCGAGCTCCAACAGGCAACATAAGGTGGTGAGCATGGAAAATGCGATAGGAATACGGGTACCCGTCAACATTAGCCTGCAAAGATGGGTGGCGCTGTTGGCCTGTGCAGTGGGAGACTTGCCCGCGAGGGGTGAAACACTGCCTTTCTTTCGCACATAGCCCAAGTTGTTACATAGACGAAATTCGAATTAGAAATCTCTCTGTGAGATCACGTAATCACATAGAAATTGTATGTTTTAAGCATCCGAAAGGCTTTCGTAAACTTCTGCTTCCATCTTTGCCTTGTAATCACAAAGCTGCTGCATCTCATAGAGCTTCTTCACAAGTGAGGCCGATACTTGTCTAAAATGAATTTCAGGCAGGCACCTTGTTGCTACAAACAATGACCCTCCTGTCGGCCTTATTTCCAAAAGGTCAAGAAAGAGAAAAAAAGGTGGGGATGAGTTTCTAGGATTGAAAACTCATATTTATGTATGGACGGCTGCCTTCTAGCAAAATAAATGTCTCAGCCTTCAAAAGAATACAGGGTATGACTAAATATCTTGAACCGGGCGAGACTCGAACGTTCATCTCTTGCTTTTTTGGCTAGGGTGCTTTCTTCTCTTAAACCTCCATAACTTTAGTGCTTAGCATAAGGTTCGTGATTTACTTTTTTGTTGTTCATTAAGCACCATTCATACTTCATGTAGGATTGTTGTCTGCTCGGTAAAATCGCAAAGGAGAATTTGTCACCAAAATATATTTAAATTTTTAACAATGCAGCCATTTATTGGGAAATTTAGCGAAACGTCGCACACTTGCACGCAGTGGGAAATCCAATATTTCCATCCGCAAAGAAACGATGAAGGGAGGTAGAGGTGAATATTATTTTTATACAAGTTTTTCTGCGATTTTTTCCATACGCTGCCGAATAATTCAAGTGGTATCTTGTTCGAAATCGGATTTAGAAATATCAGCAAGCTTGGTCTCCGATGTGGAGCGTGACGTGTCGCGCCGTCTTTACCCTTCGCCGAGTTTTCTTAAGCTCTCCACTCTTGATGAACGCTGGAGTGAGCTCTGTGCCGAGCATTCAGGCCACTCAAAACGCTGTGCACTTATTGTTGATGTGGGCAACTTTTTTCGCAATAGGGTAAGTTATATCTCAGCTGATGCAGAGTGATCACTCATATTCTTTTTCAAATAAAGAATCCGTTCCTGCGAACTGTTGTGGAGGAAGGTGGGAAGGCCCATGCTAAATCGTTCCATGACGATGTTCGGCTACTGCTGCGAATGCTACGTCACCTGGCAGACTTTCTGATCGAGTCTGGAAAGGAAGAAGACTGCAGTCTTATGCTCGGTTCGTGCACCTTTGTAACATTTTTGTTCTTTTCAAATGCGTCGCTAGCACTTCTTTTTCTGGCCTGAAATCGAGCGCCCATCTGTCATAGGCTGGTATGAAGCAGCATGAGCTTTAGCTTGTCTAATGCTAAAGTGCTTCCGCTCAAGAACGGCGTAATAAGATACACTTCTTGCGTAGCTCTAACCACTAATGGTAAGTAAATTTATATTTTTTGGAACTATGATAACGAAATGGATCGGTTTATTCGCTAATTAGTCCTTTAGAGGTGAAGCATGCGCCCATTTCTTTATGACAACTTTAGGCACTTTTGATGTGTATTGGACCTATGCAGCTAACCACTGCTGTAAACCTGTGAAAGCGCAGCGGTCTATCACTTCGGGAGGGGGCCGTTCGTATCGGCTGGTTGTAGGCGCCGCGGTCGCGCGCCCAGGTGGCCATACTGCGGCATCATTCACCTGCTCGCCGTTTCCGCTCACGCTGTGACACCCGTCGCGCGCGCGGCGGACAACGGCCAGACGTAGGCCGTCGTCGGCGGCCCCACGACGGCGGCCCGACGGACGAGCGGAGCACACAGGTTGACCGGATTTGATAGGACTGCAATCAATAGGGTGTTCAGAGGATTTACAAAACCAGTGTAAAGATACATGTTAGTGTGAAACAAACACAGCTCTACATCAGAATTTCGAGCTCTATCTAATGAGCTTTACCTCAAGCTTATCAATGCTACCGTTGATGAGATATTCTTCAAATTTAAAACTGAAAAATAATTCTTCGCAAACCTGCGACGAAGCTGTGAAAGATATATTTCCTAGATAAAATTTTACAAAGAATTCAACTACCTCGTCTAAATACCTTCTAAAAGGTCTCTTTTTTTTTGAAGAAAAAAACGTGCGTATCACACCGTTGGGGACATGTCTCCAAGCCAACATTCTACGCAGAATTCAATTACGAATTTTGTGTTCGCAAATACAGTGTGTTTCAAAAATGTATACACTGTTTGAAACTTTGCTCAGAGTAAAGGTACTGAAGAACTTGACGGCTCATATGAAGGCTTAAGAAAGTGGAAATCATCTCACAAATGGGCGGTATGAATTGCGCCATGCACTCGTCCGGAACCTTGAATTTTATACTCGATTGATTATTTTCGCTTGAATGCTTATTTCTCCACAAAATGGCAGTTTTCGATTGATGTGAGCTTCTTTAAAGGTTCGAAGGGTATAAGCACACTATGGCTTGCGAAGAATGCAGTGTATCCTAAAAAATTCATATACAATTTGAGTGGTTCTAACATTGATCCTAGTGAAGCTTGTGAAGATGTTTGACACCCACATGGAAGCACAGGGTAACGAAATTTTTGTGGCATGCAAACAGTCAAGATTGCGCTATGCTCCCGCCTGGAACATTGCATTTCAGACTCGATTGATTCTGCATGGGCTGACTACTTGTTAAAATCCTGCTATTACATTGCCACACTAACCTGTGCTGTGTCTCTTTTAACGTTTAGAAATTGACAACTACGTGAAAGACATGTGACATGTGAGTTTATTGACTGCACAATTTATCGCTTTCGCTATCGCTACAGTAACCCTCTCTACGTATCTACGCTCACAAAAGAGTCAGGCCTGGCTCTAGGCTTTTCTTAGAAGAAAGGAGTTTATCCTGAAGTCCCATTTTAAGTTCGAAAGCACCGTCGAAGTGCATAGGCGATTCAGTTACTTCACTATATAGTCCATTCACAGAAGTAATGAACGGCGGTAAACAAGGATTGTCCTACCCCTGGAGGCACTGCTTCCAGGGCTTGGTAGCAGCGAGCAAGGAGCGATTAATAATCATGACCTCAACCCTTGGAGGTACTGCCTCAGGGCTCGCTAGCAGCAAGCAAGGACCGATTAATAATTAACCTCTACCCCTGGACCGACTGCCTCCAGGAGGTCGAGGTCTTATGGGAGGGCAATGAAAGACTTTTTGTGTTCAGAGAACTCGATTACCCCAAGGGAGGAAGTTTCGCACTGCTTGATTGACATCCACAAAGAATCGATAATTTGATCAATATCGATTGATGGCGGTCGAAACATCAAAAGCGAACTTCAGATTCGTGTTCGGCGGTCTCGATTACACCCAGGGCTAAAGTTTCAGACCGCTTGAATGACATACACAAAAAATACACAACTCTTTTATATGTAATAGGATAGGATATCAACTTCGTGATTGAATTCTGCGTAGAATGTTGGCTTGGAGACATGCCTCTAACGGTGTGATACACACATTTTTTCTTCAAAAAGAGCTCCTCTGGGAGGTATTTAGACGACGTAGTTGAATTCTGTGTGAAATTTTAGCCTGGACATATACCTTTCACAGCTTCGTCGCAGGTCTGCGAAGAATTATTTTTCAGTTTTAAATTTGAAGAATATCTCATCAACGGTAGCATTGAGATAAGCTTGAGGTAGAGCTCATTAGATAGAGCTCGAAATTCTGATGTAGAGCTATGCTTTTTTTCACACCAACATGTATCCTTACACTGGTTTTGTAAACCCTCTGAACATTCCATTGATTGCATTCCCAGCAAATCTGGTCGACCCGTGTGCTCCGCTCGTCCGTCGGGCCGTTGTCCGCCGAGCGCGCGACGGGTGTCACAGCGTGAGCGGAGACGGCGAGCAGGGGAATGACGCCGCAGATGTGGCCACCTGGGGGCGCGGGCGCGGCGCCTATAACCAGCCGATGCGAACGCTACGCACCCCACAGGCACTTATTTCTTGCCGTACCTTTCTGTGATTTCTTTGAAATTTTGGTGCCGCACTGATCACCATGACTATTTCCAGCTACTTACATCCTATGTTAAAGTCTGGTTCCCTAAAGGGACTCAACAAAGCCTGTCAGGCGGTCTTTCAGCAGCCTCTCCTTGCTTACAGTTTCAAGCCATTTTGCATTGCGTAGTCTCATTTATTTATTTATTTATTTATTAAATGGGAAACCCGTGGTAATTGTGATATTGTACAACATTACAAAAACAAACCAACGAGAACGAACAAGAAATAAGACGATAATGCAGAAGTAACACTGTGGTAGAACATATGAAAAAAGGCAAGTTCAGCATTGAGGATTCAGGTGTTTTTCGATAAAGGTTTTGAGTGAATATAAGAATTGTGGAATTGCACGATTTTTGCTAATTTTAATATAGCTGGATGTTACCCTGCAAACGAAGAAATGTGAAGAGATGATTGCTGACTTGATAGTCGGTCCACCTCTGTAGTCTAGTGACCACTCCACTGTGTACTTTAAAATCAGGTCCGCGGGAACTTCCCCAGTTCCGTACTCAAGAAAATATCACCTCTGCAAACTATGATGCTATACTGCAATGTCTTTGGGATGTTGACTGGTTCGGATCTTTTAATAGAGTTAGGTTTAATAGATAAATATGAGCTTCTTATCACTATCTTGAGTCACTGTATAGAATTATTTGTACCTATGAAGAAGGTAGCTAAGAATAAGTCGTGACTTCCTCCTAATCTTGAGAGACTTCTCAGAAGGAGGGACAAGGCCTGGTTTACAGCAAACGGACCTCCCGCTCGCAGGATTGGGACCAGTATCGAAGAGTTGCTCGATTATTTGAGGTTAAGCTGAAAAGATTTAATTGTTCTGTGGAGAAGCACGTTGTTAATTCCGGAAAGGTTTATGAATTCTTTAAGTTTTTTAGCTCCCGTCTCAGAAAGGAATTATCAATCGGTGCTTCTCCTTGTGGCAGGACTTTTTATAGAGACAGAGAAAAAGCAGAGTTATTAACCAGCTTTTTTCTAAAAAAAATTGAAATGACGCACGTTGGCCGCAGCATTACCCACCAATTCGTATCGAGGTATCCAGTAATGGAGGACTCATTCTGGTTCCATAAAGATGCAATTCTTGAAATGTTTTTGAAATAGCCAGGCGCTGAAAGTATTACTCCTGATGGAGTATTACTCCCGTTGTCCTTCATTGAAAGAGTAGCGCATGTTATAGCTGCCCCTTTGGAATTTATTTTCAACGTTTCCTTCATGAACGTGGAAGTGCAAATTCGTTGGACGCAGTCCATAATAACAGCTGTGCCAAAAAACCTCCCTTCAGTATTCCGTCTAACTTTAGACCTATAAGCGTTAAATCCTTATTTGCCAGGCTGTTCGAAAAGTTTGTCAAGAAAAGCATTGTTAAGCACCTTGATATGCATCATATTACTTCACCTAAGCAGCATGGTTTTTAGAGAGGGAATTCAACGGTGACGGTGATGATTCAGCCACTTGACTACTGGACTAGGGCCGTTGACCAAGGTGGAAGGTCGACGTTGTGTACTTTGACCTTAGAAAAGGTTTTGATAGGGTATCGCATGACAAACTGTTTGATACGATGGCACCAACGGGGATCCATCCGAGTATAATTTCTTTTACTAAAGCCTTTGTATCTAACCGCTAATATAGAGTCTGCATTAGCCCTAGCTTATACTTGCCCCTCCACGCGGCGCGGCATCACGATAGCCATAGATATTGATTTTTCGCGCCGCCCGGTCGATATCTATCGCGACCATCGTGCCGCGCCGCGCAACGCCGGAAGTATAAACTAGGGCTTAGCAATTCCCTTTCAGAGCCTAGGCTTACGAGTTGCGGGGTACCTCAGGATGGTGCACTATCGCCCGTCCTTTTTAACATCTGCACGTTTCATCTGCTAAGTCCGCTCTCTGACGATCATGTTGAATTTTGTGCGTTTGCTGACGATTTTAAAATCTACAGATCAACGAATACTACTTCACAGACTAGCACCCTTCAAAAAGCGATTGATAAGGTTTATCAGTGGTCTCAGGAACGAGGTTTGCCTCGAAAGGTCCGCGAGCAAGCGGTTTGCCCACGGCCGACCCAAAACCTCAGCCTTCTATAACACCTCGACTCGGACGGTACGTCCTCGAATAAATATTCATCCACTGAACTACCGTGTACCTGGAAAGGGATAAAATTTCTATAGGTGGCATATAGCGCCACATTTTGGTGCATCGGCTAAATACCGATAAAGTCCCATCTCTCAGAGACCTGCACGAGCCAAATTTGAGCACTTAAGCTCACATCCCACCATATTTAATAGAGGAGGGTTTTTTGTCTCAACGTGACCGTGGGAAACTTCGTAAACTTTGCGGGCTCAATGGTTTAATCACCAAAGTTTGAGGCAGGTTCTCGACTTCTCTCTCCGAAGAGGAGCGCCGGGAGGAGAGCAATCGCCGCCGCCGAGGAGGACACGTGAGTCGTTGCGAAATAGGCCGGTGCCGCGGCTCTGTCCGCTCACGTGTTGGGTGGCTACTTCCTCGAACTGACCCCCTTGAAGGCTCCTGTCCTTGCTCGCGGTCAATTAATGCTTGCAATTAGGTGCTGCTTCAGTTGTGTTACCGCAGGGTACGACTCTGCCGCCTGTGTGCATGGCCGAGGTCACTGCTCATTCCTGTTGTTGCTACCTCCTCTGTGTTCGGGCATAACCTTCTGATGTGCGCGAGCTTCCGCCTTCACTTTTCTGAGAACACCTTCTTTGTTAATCCATACTTCCGCTCTTCGTTACTGCCTTTGCCACCGTTTCACTTTGTTTCTCTTTGAGAGCCTTTTAAGTTGATGTCAGTGTTGTAGTGAGAATTTGCGGCCCTATTCTAGTGCTCCTCGCTCTACACGTTAGAGTATGCCCCTTGGTAGGAAGGCACATGTATGCCCATTCACGGCAGAAGTGAACTAACTTGGTTCACCATAGGGCTAGAACCCACCAGTGCTGCTGATAGTTTTGAATTTCATACAACACAAAACGACGGATTGGGCGTTCCTACATCGTGGGCCTCCCGCCCCAGCCTATTTGATCCCCACTGCTAGTCGTAGCACTTATATCCACTCGTGTGCTTCTTAAAGAGGCTGACAACCACTTAACACGATGAGCCCTGTCCACCCGAGCCGTTTTGCGCGTGATTCTGTAGGCTGTAAGTAAGATTCTCCCATTCTAAGTTCGTTGGATTGAGCCCATCAGTTTCTCCCGCCCCACTTAAACTTCCTACTTCCTACACTCTTCCAAGCTGTTGGATTTTTATTCGAGTGATAGCAGAAGTTGAACAACAAACACAACGGTGAGGAACATACATATCCCACTTTTGTGGTTGAGTGGCTTTTACACTATCAGTCGATTAAAAGCTGCGGTGAACTTTTTCGAGGGCATGGCGCGATCTCATCTTTTACTGCGCTATATGCTTGCTTATTAGCTAGGCTGTAAGTAAGATTCTCCCATTCGAAGTTCGTTGTGTCGAGCGCATGCATCAGTTTTCCCCCGCCCACTCATGATTCCTATTTATCGCTTGGGCACCCTTCCAAGACGTTGCGATATTTATTCGATTGATAACGTAAGTTTAACAACAAATGCAGCTGTGAGGAACACACATATCCCCACTTTTGGTGGATCAATTAGGTGGCATTTTTGGAGTGCATGGCGCGATCTCATCTTTTAATGCGCTATATGTTTGCTTCTTAGCTGCGGGCTGTAAGATTCTCCCATTCGAAGTTATTTCGGCTGAGCGAATTTTACTCGATTGATAGCAGAAGTTGAACAACAAATACAACAGTGAGGAAGACACATATCCCCACTTTGGTGTAAGTAAGATTCTCCCATTCGAAGTTCGTTGTGTCCTTAAGTAAGAGGCATTTACACTATCAATCAAATAACCAGTGGTGCTATCGGTTTTCTCTCAGACCTAACCGATCGGGATTGGAGTTGCCTGATTGTGTTTTCTGACGGGAGCGTTCAACAGTAGATTGGGCGTTTTGATCAGGCAGTCGATATGGATCGATATTATCGATCATTTGAGTGGTGCTATCGGTTTTCTCTCAAACCGAACCGACCGGGATTTCTATCTGACACATTGGAGGTAGGGAAATCAGAGACAGAAAATCGCACCATATATGTAAAGGAGGGAGGCGTAAATCACTGTCTGTAGTGGTTCGTAACAGCGGAAACCAAGTTCCAGTCTCATCCCCAGTTTTCGACTATATTAGGCTCTCGGAATAATTCTTCCCGTACGTTACCTTAAAATTAGCGGCTAATGATTCTTCCCGTACGTTCCCTCAAAATTAGTGGCTAATGATGTCACCTCCGGAATTCGCCACACCTAGCGGCTCGAAGCACGACGACTGTACAGAAATGTCAGATATTTCCTTAGGCTTGACAAGCTGCAATAGGCTGTGAACTCAACGCTAGATGAAGAAGGAGTGCTGAGGACGTTCTTCTGCGTGCTATACTGAGATGTGAATGGTACCAAGCTAGGAATCAGCCTGGAGTAGGCGCAAGTTTCAACGTGCTCGATGCCACGAATGCATCCTTTCGCTGGAGTGTGCGGATAATAACCAGCAAATCCCGTCTTTGCGGTAATCCCGTTTGAGGCTTGGATAAAGCACAAATAAGGCATATCGGGTGACAAAAAGGCGCTGAATGACCGAAAAAATGGCACCCACCTTCCACAGGAACCCAACCAAGTTTAGCGCACAAAGCTTGGAGACGCTAATATCCAATTATCACGCCTACACAGAAGGAATAAACCCAACAGGCGATGAGAGGGCACAATGCGAACAATATTGTACGGCCATAAGCCTGATCACAGGAGGCACAAAGATAATGAAGTCGGCCAAAAGTTTACAAAATCTGATAAACAAGCAGGAGAAATTGTACGAAGATTCGAACTCCGATGGAATGAAAAAGGAAATCGAAGCCGAAATCGAGAAAATCGATAAGGAAAGTCAGGTTAAGGGTAGAATTGTTAAAGCGAATGACACAATTTTCGTTCTTGAAGCTCGCATAAATGAGTGCTAAGATAATGCTCAAAAATTAGCCATAGGTTGGAACTGGATACGCATAGGCGCCAAATCTTCACTGAAAAAAAAACAGTGGAAACGCCGAAAGAAGGGGAGAAACTCTCACTGCACCAAGGATACGGAGGATATCAACTCGCAGATGCACAGTGGCTATCTGAAGATATCTCGGAGGTCTCATTGACCAAGGGGATATGGCATGCCGCACAATAAAGCCTAAGCAAATGAATCTTCCACGTTTTTACGGAGCTGAAGAGGAATTCCCAGAATATTGGGCGACATTCGAAACTCTTGTTCATGAGAACAAGGTTCTAAATACGGCCGAAAAAAATGGTGCTTGTCAAACACTCACTAAAAGTCGTGTAGAAATGACTATCAAGGGCATTCAGCTCATCCCCCAAAACTATAAATGGATGACTGAAGAGCTAAAGAAGAAATTCGGGAATGAGCCCGTAAACCGAGCAAAAATTGATTAAAAACTGTCAGACATGCGTCCCGCGTCTAACAATGGTGAAAGTTGCGGAAAAAACCACAAAAACCACAAAGCCCAAATGCTGGTCAACCAAATGGTTTCAGCAGGGCAAGATATTAGAGCTGTCCAGGATGCTCTTCCGACTGAGAAAGTTCTGGAAAAGTTTCTATACAACATTGTCAAAAATGTCTTAATTTCTATCCAAAACCAGGATGACATCACTGTTGATGACGTCATGAAGGAAATTGAGAAAGAGATAACAGGAAGAAATTCATTGGTGCAAGGCTCAAAACTAGGGCTAAAACAGAAAAGCCCAAAAGGAATGAAGTCATCGTACAGGCTACTTTAAAAAGCCTACAAAATTTGTCTTTTGCGACCAGAATTATCATTCTTCGGCGTCTTTCAGAGCCTTTACATATGGTCACAGCAAGCGAAACATTGTGCAGGAAAGGAAACTGTGCTGGAAGTGTTCTGTAAATTACATAACAGTTTTGAATGTTCCTGGACCAACTATTCTCAATGTGGCCAAGCGCATAATAGAAGTTTTTGTACTGTGACACCTGATACTTCACATCAGAGAGGTCGTAGCCACAATAAACGGCCATTTGGTGGCAATAGATCTTTCCCGCAGCGGTCAACGGGCAATAAACCAACTGCTGCAGACAGCAGACCGAAACCTTGGCGCAGAACTCTACAACCACGAGGCTGAGCACCGAAATGAAGAGCAAATCGTGCTAGCGACTGCGCTAGGGAGCATCTGGAACTACAGATCAGGACAGTTTGAACAAGTACTGTTCTTTTCGACACAGGCGCTCAGAAAACGATCATTAGAGAGGAATTCTCTCAGCAGTTTGGATTGCCATGCAACAAAACTGAAATTTGCACAATGTTTGGAATTGGAGCACACATTGAGCAATTCCAAAGCAACTTTGTGAAACTAAAAACCAGTGATGCATATGGGAAGAACTCAATATTGAGGTTCACACAAAACCCATCATTATTAACGGGTTTCCTTCGGTGAGGCTTGTTGAAGCCGATAAGGAATATCTCCGCATCTACCAAATTAATATCAGCAATCCAAGACTTCGCGGAGAACACCAGACGCCACATTTACTTGTGGGTTTGGACTACTATTATGATATAGTATTAGACAATGCAAGTACTACATCAACACCATCCGGGTTACGTATTGCAAAAACAATCTTTGGGCCTACACTACATGGTCGGGGCATATTAAATTGTTCGTTCAAACCAGAACACTCCGTAGAATATGGATTAATGCGGTGTTCAACAATAAGGGACGCAATATCCTGCGAAATCTCTTCGAACTAGAAGGATTGGGAATATCTTCCATTAAAGGAAGTAAGGAGGATAAGGTCAATAGCTATCTTGAGGATTACGCTAAAACTATAATGTTCAAAAACGGTCACAACAGCACCGTTTCCCTTAAAGGATAACACAATCGACCTTCGCGATAATTACGCAATCGCCTTCAAGCGACTAATCGCTTTTCAAAACCAGTTGGTCAACAACAAAGAACTGAGATCATGGTATTGGCGAATTATGAACGATTATCTCATGAACGACGTGATCGAAGAAGTGAAATAGGGAAGCAGCATACTACCCAAGTATTACATACCACATTCGGGGGTTTGGCGCGCTGAGAAGCCAAAACCACTACGCATCGTATTTGATGTTTCGTCGAAGAAAAAGGCAAAACTGCCCTTAAACGACGTAATTTTCAAAGGAGAATCGTTTATAAATAAAATTCACGACATTCTCACTGCCAGTAGAGCCAACAAAATCATAATGTTATGTGACATTGAGGCTGCGTTTGCACAAATACGACTCGATCATAAGCATAAAGATCTCTGTCGCTTCTTCTTGCTCAACGACGTTAACCGTCCAGCTTCGAAGGAAAACATAACGGAATTCCGCTTCAAAAGGCTAGCGTTCGGGATAAACGCTTCCTCAAGCATACTCAATATGTCAATTATGTCATATCTGTTGTCGCTAAACGATGAGATAGCATCAGAAATGGCAAACAATCTATATGTAAACAATATGCTACTGGCGCCTTTCACAACTGAAGAAGCTATCGCCAAATATCAGAAATCCAAAGCAACTTTTGCGCGAATTGGAATGAATCTTCGTCAATATATATCAAACAGCGAAGAGGTTAATGCCGAAATCCTAGAGCAAACCCAACAGGTTGAAGAAATCAAACAAACAAATGTGGAGAAAAGCGAAGATAATTTATCTCGAGAAAGTGATAAAACTATCAATTTGATGAGATTTTCGCGAATTTCTCCCTTCAAAAGAACAACGCCAATAGTAGGAAAAAATCTTAAAAGGTGATTTTAAGTACCAACACTAGTCGCGCCGTCGATATTAAGATGGAAATATTAACTAAGTTTTCCGATTCTGCTCAAATTAGCGCAACAGACATAGTGCTGGCGGAGCTAATATTCATTTTACAAGAGCAAAGTACTTATAGTATCAAGGAATTGCAAAAACGACATCCTCAAAAAAGCTAGTAAACGATAGCTTTGGCATCATACGATATGTATCAAGGTTGCAAAACGCTTGCGTTCCAGAAGATACGAAATCATCAATATTTATTCCTTATAAATAGGACCTCGCCAGATTGATAGTCGCGGGTATTCATAAGAAAAATGCCCACTGTGGCAACGAACAATTGCTTACTGTCGTAAGGCAAAGATTCTGGATTCCACAACCATCAATTGTCATAAAAACGCGTATTGAACAGTGTGCAATATGTTGAAAATGTCACGGACTTCCATTCTCACTACCGCAAATGGCACCATTACCAAAAGGTCGAGTACTCGTATCGAAAACATTCGAAAAAGTGGGATGCGATTTCTTAGGGCCTATCGAAGATTTGTCTGAACGGTACGCCGGAACGGCAAGAACGAGTACTATAGAGAGAATCCCCGTCCTCCAAATAGTAACAGAACATGTTTTGTTTTTGCTGAATCCTTGAGGCAAACGAGTACGAGGGTGTAATAGTTAAGGGTCCGCAGAGCCAGCTCTTCACGGCAGCGCAAGATCCAGGTGTCGTGGACTGGGTGGCGCAGTGGTAGAGGGCACGCCTCATGTTCATGAGGTCGAGGGTTCGGTTCCAATGATACATCGCGTTTTTGCACTTTTACCACTGTCGGGTTTCCATAAAGATTTCCATATCTGAACTTGTTTTTGGAGTTTGCTACGGTAAGATGTTTTTATTACTTATTATTTGTCGACATCTTGTAATTCACCAGCAATGTCCGAAATATACCAAATGCGATTTTGTATGAAACTTTTACTCCAGTAAATTGTTCTCATTTGTCAACGTAAGAAATTTTGACGCAGGAACAACATGAAACAGCGGCAGAATGCCTTAAAATGCAATTTATTAGTGTCGGTGAGGTGAGTGCCACCAGTGTACTCACAGTGTAGGAGAGACCACATGATCTTCAACTTGATCTACCACATCGATCGATATTCTCGCCTCTCTTATGCTTACAAAGTCGCGTGGTTATAACAAGCTGCTGCCGCCAACACTGACTCTACAATGTCTGCTAACCCTCGAGTGGTCATTCACCTATTGACACTGAAGTGCGGATCTCCACTAGATGCTGTCCCTTCGAGAGAAGAAATGAAGCTGGCGTAAAGGATAGCAGGTATCCTACAGGATTTCGATCTGCGGCAGCTGGAAATCGACGAAGTGAAGAAGTTGGAGGTAGTGGAAGAAGAGGGCTAAGAGTTTCAACCAGAAGAGGATTGTGCCGGAGTCACGACACCACTAACCAGTGAAGGCACGTTTTCGGGAGGACAGATCGTTTCGGAGGAAAAGGTTTGGCAATGCTAGAATTGTTATACTATACAAGTTTGAGAATTGGGGAAAGTGGGCTGTATCGCGATTCCAGGCTTGGGCTGCAGCGGAGTACCACTGGGCAGGAACTGTGAAGCCAAACACAAGTTCAAATATGGAAATCTCTATGGAAATTCGATACTATGGTAAAAGTGCAAAAATACGACGTAGCATGGGAACCGAACCCTAGACCTCACGAACATGAGGCGTGCCCCCTACCACTGCGCCACCCACTCCACGATACCGGGATCTTGCGCTGCCATGAAGAGCTCGCTCTGCGGACCCTTTACCATTATACCGTCGTACTCGTTTGCCTCAGGGATTCGGCAAAAGCAAAACATGTTCTGTTACTATTTGGAGGACGGGGATTCTCCCTATAGTACTCGTTCTTGCCGTTCCGGCGTACCGTTCAGACAGTTCTCTTGTTAGTCAAAAGATAGTACAGAGTCTATCTGAAAACAAGGCAGAAAGCGCAAACGCGATAATGTCCTACTATGCTGCAGAAGGAATCCAATAGATTTTTAGCCAACCAAGAGCTCCCTGGATGGGTGTCGTCTGGGAAAGACTGGTGGCACCAGTGAAAAGAGTTCTCCAAAAAACGTTTGGTAGAAAGAAGCTAACTTTCACCCTACTATGCGCTGCAGTTGCCGGAATAGAGGCTATTCTGAATACTGGGCCAATTACCAAGGTGCAGACAAGTGACTTAAGTGAGGGCGGAAACGTCAGTTTCTCAGTCCCAGATACTAGTCTAGTGCTGGACATGCCTGATCCGTTGTATGATCCGGAGCTTATTCAGACAGTGGCTCAAGCAAAAGAAGCGTTTGCATTCTCGGAAGGATGTCATCAAAATTCTGGGAAAAATGGAGTGTTGACTACCTGACAGCTCTTAGAGACACTCAAACAAACAAGAGTAAACAAAGGCGTGCCGTAACACGCTCTTTTCCTCAAGTTGGAGTACTTGCTCTTGTCGAACAAGAGCTTATTCCCCGTGGAAGTCGGGCACATGGCAAAGTCCAAGAAATTGCGAAAAGCAATGATGCACAAGTACGCACCGTAAAAGTACTAATGCCGAATCATCGTATTCTGCAGAAACCAATTAATAAGCTTTATCCTATGGAAATTAGAAGCGTTCCGGATAATGTGTAGCCTAGCCTCAATGGAGGCGGGAACATGGGCCTACCACCAATATCAGAACGACGTGTATTTACCTGATCGTAGGTCAAAAACCATAGCTTACGAAGTCATACAGAACTTCCAAAATATCTTGTAAGATAACACGGTGCAAATCGTACATGTCGAAGAGGGTGATAACCCCAAAACGACAGGAAGAACGGGGGCAGTCACCCGATTCTGGAGCAGTAGCAGCCACATATACACTGTGCTGCTCATATTTGCTTGCGCAATTCAGCCTACTTGGTCGTATGCGCACGCCAATGGACGTACACAGTGCATAAGCGGCATTATAAAAATCGATCCTCCTTCAGACAGGAACCCATACGAGGTATGTTTCGCAAATGACTGCAGGAAATACACTAACCAAACTAGTGAACAACTACCTTGGTGTGTCACCATTGAACAAGTGTCAACGAACAATGTCACCTTGAAAACGCTACGTGCCAATAAACTGACATCACAAAGTGAAGCATGTGCTCCGCCGAAATTTTGCTCATAAGCGCAAAATTTCATGTCAAAAGGATTGGTTGGAAACCCACATTGCTGGCCACTAGGAGCAATTATGTCAGTGTTCCTAATAATCTACCTTGTGTTGGCGACTATCCTACTAGTAGTCATGTCGATAAATATGAAGCTGAAGCAAAGACGCGTCTCAGGTCAACACATTCAACAAATTGTGGACCGAGAGTCTGCTAGTATTCAAAGTGCACCACTTCAGTTGTTCAATCCTACACCTCTCAGCAAGGTGTCAACGCTTACAATGTGCTTTATTATAGCCTCCATCATGCAAACAGCAACAGGGCGCCAACATGGTTACATGCGCCATGCGGTAAACCTATTATGCTCCCAAAAGGGCAGTTGCACATATGAGTACAACGAGGAAGTCAATTTCAATTTCGATTGACTACATTCTCTGTGTATATACAAATTAAGCAAAACAACGAAACCGCTGAATTCGTAAAGTTCAACTACTACCCACTGAATTTGACATGTTCTAAAGTTTCACATTTCTTCACTAGAGATTCGGTACCGAAAATCTTTCATATCCGTCGTTGCCCATAAATGGGATGATGTCATGATGACAGGTGCAGCACTTTCAAAAGGGATAAAATATTAGGTTGGCAACTAATTTCGTGGACTCTCAAGAATCTTCAGCAAAAGTATTTATTAACAAATAACTAATGATAATCTTTAGTTAAAGTAAGATCCCTCGGAACGCAGAAGTGCTTCCCATATATCAGGTAGCTGGTCTATCCCACGACCACGGAATTATTGTGCTTTTAAGGCCAAGAATCTTTGGAAGTGCATTTTGACGCGGTCCACATTATTAAATCGTCTTCCAACCAAGAAGTACTGCACCGAGCTAAAAATGCGGTGGTCACTCGGCGCAAGGTCTGGGCTGTAAGGTGGATAAGTTTGACGCTCCCAGTCAAGGTCTTCTATTTTTTGAGGCGTCCGGTTCGCTGCGTTCCCTCCGTTTGGTGGTGTCAAGAAGGTATTAAGTTCTGGAAGCTCGTCAAGAACGGTACCAACATTAATGCTGTAATCTACTCTTCTCAACCTGGCCGCGCGCAGGCTGGACTCTGCTGGAATCGGTTCAGATAGATTTTCAGGAGCGGAATTATCTATCAGCAAGATAACGCCAGATCAGACGCCACGAATTGGGAGCTTCAAAAAATCGAATTCCTTAGCTGGGAGCGTCTAGCTCATCCACCTTACAGCACAGACTGTGCGCCAAATGACTAGTACCTTCATAGCTCGCTGCACCGCTTCTTGGTTGGAGGACGACTTATTAATGTGGACCATGTCAAAATGCACCTCCAAGGATTCTTGGCTTCAAAAGCACAAGAATTCTACAGCTGTGGGATGGGCCAGGTAGCTGATAAATGGGAAGCAGTTCCGGGTTCCAACAGATCTTACTTTGGTTGAAAACTGATATTTGTTATTTGTTTATGAACACTTTTGTTGAAGGCGTTTGAGAGTCCACGAAATTAGTTGCCAACCTAATAATTCCTGAGGTAAATGAAACTGCATGCTACCCAAGGTACGTGACCTGTGCCTCATCATGCGCAGGAATTGCTTGCGGATGTCTCCTACCTACGCCGTCGTGCTTATTTACAGGTTTGTACACGTACCGGTGACTCAATTTGTGTATCAAATTGTGGAGTGCCTAGAATGGAAACCAACGGTTACGGTAGAAATCGAGACAACCCTCTATAATAAATTTAGCAAAGCTCGCTATACACTACAGCCGTATGTAAGGCATAGCATAGGTGACTACAATGTGACGATTATTCCCATACAGCAACCACAGTCACCACTTTTGGGCAAGAAATTTGCTGTAAGCGTTGAGGAAACCGTAATAATCCCTTAGCGCTATCGAATGTGTATCGGAAGAAATGGCATCTAAAAACTTTAGCCAATGCTCAACACATTTTGATTGCATTTGCCGCGATTATCACTCAAAAGCAGGCTGCAATTTCCTAAAAGAGTCGATATCAGAGATCAGGTCGGGTGCGATCAACTCATTATCGATCAATACTCCTACCACGACACTTTATTCCAAAAATAGCGACGTAATATTACGTTCCATGGAAGCAGAAGTACTCCTTGTCATACAGTCTAAAGTGCTTCTAATCACCAATCAGTTTGATGTTGAACAACCCTGTGAAATTCAATCACAAGATCTGATGGCTGTTCTGATTGCGCGGAAGGTGCACAAGTAAAGATTTCGTGCAAAACCGAAAACGCTACTAGATAATCCAACGCGATGATCAAACATTCTCAATAGAATGCAATCCGCAATATATAACTAATGTAGTGAACCTTGACGTCAACAACGCTGTCGTACATAGCACATGTGAAGCTAATTGCGGTTGTCAATCAAAAATATTCCTATTGAAAGGCACACTCTCATTCCATGAGGAAAGAAAAAGCGATAGCGTATTCCACGAATTATATGTATCACAATCTATGCATTGGTTAAATGATATAAAGCTACCCAATATAGTGCCAATATTGAATACTATTAAAGAAAATTGGCGAGTCACGACCATAGCAGTGGCCGTGTTAGGAACGTTAATGGGTATAACCTATATATTTGGACCGTTGATGGTTGTACTGATAATAATGTCAATTCCACCCATCGTGCACTGTGCTCTGAAATGCGCCTCGAGCATTGCAAGGGTCACTTGGACAATTATCACCACCGTAGACGCATTAATACGACGTATTAGTGCTCACATGAACTGTTGATTCAATATCTATTCAATTATGGGACAACATATTTAAACTGCTGTTTAGGTTGTATGTAAGCAAACATGTTTCCTTTATCACCTATTTATTAGGTTGGAAAAAGTCTCTTCACACTTCGAAAAGTTTTTTACCGTTCTCCTTGTATACGCATTAGCCAATATTGATTGCTGATTTCGTAATCCTATCACACTTGTCTACCGTTCGCAGGCGGACATAAGTCAAGACCCTTCTTGTACTTCGTTATTTATCCAATCTTCCGGACTCAATGCTAGATCTACCTAATGACCATTTTCGGCACGGCATTCTCCATGAATTCATTAAATGATCTACAGCACGTCAGGCAGCCGACCAAATTAACCATATACATGGCTTGGAATCTACTACTCATCGCGTCTGTTATGAATGGTTCGAAAGTTTTTAAAGGGAGATTATTCACTCGAAGACAAGGCAAGGTCAGGAAGGCCAGCTGAATTCGACGACACTGAACCGATACCTTCGTACCTCTTCGTACCGATAGTGGGCAGAGGACATGTCAACTGGCAGAGAAGCTCGAAGTGTTTCAGGATAGTGGGAATCCATATGAAGAACCTCGGCTTTGCACGGAAATTTGGAGCTTGGATTCCACATGCCCTGTCAGACACTCAGAAAGGCCAACGGCTCTCCATCACTGCTTCTCTTCTGTCCAGATACGAAAGAAAATCGTTTCTGTTGCGGATTGTGATAGGCGATGAGTCCTGGGTTCTGTATGCCAACTTCCGAAGAAAGAGGCAATGGGTACAAAAAGGAGAGAACCCTAAGCCTGATCTCAAGCCAATGTTCACGAAAGGAAGATTCTCTTGAGTGTTTGGTGGGATGTCAGAGGAGTGATTTGCTGGGAAACTCTCAGAAGTGGAGAGACACTGCTGCCACATACAGTGGCCAACTCCACAAAGTCGTCGCAACTCTCCAAGAAAACAGGCCGGAGAAGTCAAAGGTGATGATCCTGTATGACGATGCAAGACTACTTGTTGCAAGACTCACAAGAGAAACAATAAAGGAGCAGGGCTGTGAGGTAATGCCATATCCACCGTATAGCCCTGACCTCGCCCTTACCGACTACTATTTTTTCCGTGCTCTCAAACAAGAAATTAGTGAGAAATATTTTGAAACGGATGAAGACCTCAAAAATTGGGTTCAGCAATGGTTCGACTCTAGAACTGCAGTCTTTTAAGCGAGAGGAATTGGAAAATTACCCAGTCTTTGGAGAAGTGTAGTGGAACAAAATGGAGTTTATTTCAATTGATTTAACTTTGTAGTTGTGAAGTAATAAATCTTTGAAAAAAATGAAAAGACTTTTTTCCAACCTAATACTAAATGGGCAGTTCAGAGGAGTGTGGGCGGTCCACCAGTACACGGACGACTGTAAAAGCCAATCCCTTATAAAAGCCGTCTATAGCTTAGGAGCATTCAAAATGGCCAACTACAAGCCTCTCCTTGATGCTGATCTCCTGCACACGGAGTTCCTCAAAACGATCGATAAGAAGAGCGACCATATCTGGCTGAAGCTCGTGTGCTTCGTCTCTGTCATCGTCGCTCGTCTGGGTAAGATTCGATAAGTCTCTAAAGAGGCTGTTTTCTATACCGGATGCTCTACAAGAGCTAAGCAAAACGCTAAAACCGGCGATCTGTGATCTTATAGAGCGAACGAGACCGAAGTCAGTTTGCATATTCCGCACACTGGAAGACAACCTCGACTCCCATACCAGCGGGTGCTGTCCGCGGTTCTCCGGAACGTATGCCCTTCTGTTGCAAGTCTCGAAGATGAGACTTTGCGGGCAGTGCCTGAAGCTGGCACATGAAGAGGAATGCCTGATGAGATGCAGTGTCTGCCGTCACCCACATAACGCTTTTCGGTGCCCGGGACGAATGGGACCAAACCCTATGAAAAATAAATTTTGACCATCATCACTTCGTCAGCTACCACCATCCATCTTCATCTTCGTCTTTCTTGTCTGCATTTATTCGCCAGAAACGGCCACTCTGAATCGCCTCAAACTATTCTACCCTCACGTCCGGACCCGACTCTCGTCTATTCTCTACCAATCGTTCACCCTTCACGTCAAATACCGGAGCCAACGCCGTCGGACAGCGCCACTCGCCTAAGTCGTCTACGCTCGTCAGGTTAATGTCCCGTCTACGCCGGGGGGAGCCCGGTTTTCACAACGACGAGGGCGCCGCCCGCTGAGGCCCCGCCCCCTTTGTTCCGCCCATTTGGACTAGTTGAATGCCTGCATCAATTAGATATCGGAAAGTGGAGCATTTCCTTCGTCCCTGCAGCCAATTCTGCTGCAAGTTTAACTAGCTCTGCTACTACGACTACTGCTCTGCTGTTATATTACTTCGACCACTAACGCAACGCCATTGTGAGCGTATGAAAAAACGGTAGGTTAGAAACCGCTTTCTAAAAACAAGATATCCTTTTGTGAAAGCTTTTGTAATCGCTTTTCCACATCCACTGCATTCGTTTGCTATTTGACTAAGGATTCCATGTATATTTGACTGCATAAATCTTTTCTGATAAGCAAATGATGCAGACGTCTTTGCCTTATGAAGAGATCTAGTTTATTGGTCGTCGCCATTTATTGTAGGTTTACCTTTTAATTGGAACTATGATATTTTTGAGTAATAGTGCCAAGTGCAAACCGTGTGAGGAGCTCCATACTGTGTCTCTTCCTAAACTTTAAGCTCTGCCCTAAAAGCAGCGAGCCAATATATCCCTCTGCATTCATAATTTAGGTGTAAGCATGCTTAACGTTTTCATTTTGTAAGTTTTTGGCTCTTAGTGTTCTGATCGATCGACAGGATCCCCCCTCCGCTCTAGAGTTGCGCATAGTGCCATATTGGTCCCTCATTTAGACGTTGGTCCCCTGTATTGGAGTATAATTGGTTGCTGGTACTCCGCGTTCACCAGATGTCGTGACCTGTGCAGCTCCTCGCACCTTTTATGGTCCTTCGCATCTGCATTGGCTGCTCTCAATAGATGCCTTAGGCGCCTCTTGGCAGACGTACGAGGGGCGAAATGCTAGCTATTATTTGAAGTGGCCCACCGTTGGAAGAGAATAGAGTACAACTAATCGGGGATGGGGTGATGTGCGCCCAATTTTGTGTGCTGACTCCTTCGGTATCCTGCGACTTTTCTTTCGTTTTCTTCAACAGAAAAGGGATTTCCGAACGACGCGCCTCTCACCTCATAACAAATAGATAAAATAATTCGTTTGCCAGGCATTTCGCAATGGAGAAGACTACGGGTTGCATTGGTGGAGCCGATATAGGGCCTGTGAAGTTAACTGATACCTTAACAGATAATTTAAAGAGTAAATGACTCGTCCTACCAATCCATTAGTTTGAAGGAATACTGTGGCGGACTAGTTGGTCGATATCCTGCAACTTGACCTTTTGTTTGCTTCAACGGAAAAGGTTGCCATCTTCTTCTTCTTCTTCAGCGTTTGTCCCGCTTAGTTGCGGGGTCCGCTTTCCTGGAATTTGGCGTCACTTTTCCCGACCAAATGCCTGATCAATGCAACCTAGCCAGGTTCAAGTCCTGATGCAGCGTATCAAGCCACCACTGTTTTGGTCGCCCTCGTGGCCGCCTAGCGGACACATCAAGGTTAAGACCATTCTTTCGGACAGTGTCATTATTTGCGCGAAGTACGTGGCCGTACCATAGCAGACGAGCTTCGCGCATCTTCTCGAATATCGGGGTAACACCGAACCTCTGCCGTATGCAGTCATTGCGTACTCGATCCAAACGCGTAACTCCGGCCGTCCACCGCAGCATCTTCGTTTCCATTACGCTGAGGCGCCTTTCAATTTCTTTGGTAAAGAGCCAGCACTCAGCTCCGTAAATAGCTACAGGTCGAACGACTGCCCTATAGATCTTCGATTTAAGCCGCTCTGGTATCTTCTTGTCGCAGAGCACTCCCGCTCTGGTATCTTCTTGTCGCAGATTTGGACCACTCTGCATTCACGCGTGAGTTGGCTTCAACGAGTAAACCGCCATCGGACGCGATTGCTGATCCCAAGTACTTGAATACCGAAGGACGTGGCAGCTCAATGCCATTTACCTTAATGGAGCTGGACTCATCTTCGTCAGTCGTCATATATTCGGTCTTCTTGACATTAATTTTGAGTCCAAATCTCTCCAAGCGATCGCACCAAGCTTGTACCTGCCACTGGAGTTCAACCTTATATTCGCTAGCGAGCATTACGTCATCGGCATACAGCAGCGTCCAAGGGACTGGCTGCTGAAGATCGCGCGATATGGCATCCATAACGACGACGAAGAGTAGAGGGGAGAGCGCAGACCCTTGATGTACTCCGACAGAGATGGGAAACTCCAACGACGTACCTGCTGCAGCTTACACTCGACTCTTTGGACAAGAGTACGGTATTCGAACCCACTCTACGAGTTCTTCGGGGACTCCATGTTCTCGTAAGGCATACCATATCACTTCAAGCGGAACGCGATCAAAGGCCTTCTCCAAATCCAGGAAGGCAAGATGCACCGGCTTCTGTTTCTCCCGGTGTTTTTCTATCAGAAGACGAACGGTGTGTAGGGCATGGCAACGACTGTGCCACAACCAGCTACAAAGCCGCATTGATTGGTAGAGAGATGGAAAATATCACGAATGCGCCCGTCGACAATCCGCTCGAAGGTCTTGCCATGAAGTTCAAATATATTATCAATCATTTTCAGGAGCAAATGATTCAGCTGCTTCAATAGAAATCGTTTTCCGAACAAAACTCTCCCCCCACGGTACCGACAGGGAGAGGTGATGAAGTTAAATGGTAATTTGACAGACATTTTAAAGGTAAACGAATTCCTCTACCAATTCGCGGGGCTTCGCCCCCAAACCCCCGAGAATAGAACACCCCGACTTTCTCTTCTTTAGGACCTCTTACTTTCATTACATAAAAAACTGGTTTTGCTGTATAGAATAGTATAGCGGGATGTAGTAGGGCAAAATCTTCAAAAGCTGCTCTTATGAAGCTTATTCACCCTGTATCGTATGTAGAGTTTCATTCTCCGAAGTATCCATTATCTACATGGCTAGAAGCAGATTGTGAGAGTCCCTGTCCGAACTGCTTTATTCGCAGAAGCATAAATAGAATCAATTGGTATTGGTCGACCGGTCGATATCGTTTGCTGTCGGACGGCAATAATACTCCTCCGATTCTGTAGTCATTCTCCCTTGCACCCCCTCCTCCTCCAATACCACATTACCCATGTATCGGCAGAGAAACGAAGTGAGAGTTAAGCACGCGCATGCCCTTTGCAAGAAGCCTTTAAAAGGTCTTCTGAAAACCCAACGCATGCTGTTCAGAGTCTGATCTGTGGCACGTCTTCTGGATCTGAATGCACGTCTGTGTAATGTTTTTAAAATCCGATCACATATCATAACGTCTGTGACACATTTGCCGAGTCCCACGCACGACGTTGCTACGACTTCAGTGACATGTCTTCTGCACCCCGCCACACGTGGCTCAGTGGTTATACGCTTTGATGAGAAGGCACTTGTATGTACAATTACATTATAAATGACCTACCTCAGATCGCTGGGGGTAGAACACACTATTGCTGCAAAACGTTCCGGTTTCAAAAAGCAAAGAAGACTGTACCAAATGGTGAACGCCGCCCCCCCCCCCCTCCCCCAAGCAACTTCGCGATCTTCCCTGTGTGACTTATATACCATTTCCAGTTAAAATTCAACGTTTTTCAAATCAATTTCAACGTTTTTCTGATCAAATTCATTGTTTTTCAGATGAAATTCAACGTTTTTCAAAGCAAATTCAACGTTCTACTAGAATCTTCTCTCGAATCATATAAACGGACCTCTCCACTTTTCTTGTCATTGAGCGATTTTCCATGTCTGCAGGCAACATAAGCAATGATCAACAAGACGTTCAACAAAGCCAGCGACGCGGCCGATACAGTCGAGTGTCAGGAGATCTTGGTCAAGTTGGTGTTTGTCGACGGAAGGTCCTGCTCAGATTGCTGGTGTCAATGAGAACACTGCGCGAAGCATTATCAACTTTTGCAAATGAAAAAACGAAATATATTGTTGAGAAGGCGAAATTGTTCTAATTTTTTTCCTTAAAAAATCGTTCTAATCTTCTAATAGTTCTAATAATAGTAGAGAAGGCGAAATAGTTTTAGTTTTCGTTGGATAGCCTTTTTCTGGTGGATAGCCTTCAGTCCTAATTTTCGTTGGATAGCCTTCAGTTCTAGTTGTCTTCCTTGTAAATTAGTTCTACTGGAATCTCTAATCTAATTATTTACTTTTTATGTTTTTTTATGTTGGATATCCTTCAGTTCTAAATTTATATCTTAAAAACAGTTCTAATTCTCTATTCTATTAGTTTTAATGTTGAATGAGTTCGCTCTGGTATGCGCAAGTACCACGCTTGAGCCTTTATTCAGACAGACGGTCTGAGCTACCGCTCAGTACCGCGCACCCAGCTCAATAATGACGCGTGCCCCGGGCGCTCGCCTCTTATTGCCGATGGCGCGGGGACGCCACGCCTCCCTGGTTGGCGGGGAGAGACCACGCCTCCCTGCGGCCGGCCGCGGCGTACCGGAGATACGGACAGGCACACGCAAAATAATCAATACAACACCTTGACTACGATATCTACAACCTAGAAACAATTCAAAACAACTACAAAATATAGCTAGTAAACACTATATGACAACACAACTACACATGTGACTACTAACAGTACACTATCACGATCAATACTAAACAATTTTAGGATGCGAAATAGTTCTTAATTTCGTTGGATAGCCTTTTTTGACATGCTGGAATTTTTTGAGAAGAAGTAAACATTGAAGCGTACAAATTGCAAAGAAGACGTGAAATTTGACTCGAAAGTCGTTGAATTTGATTTGAAAAAATTGAATTTGCTTTCAAAAACGTTGAATTTGATTTGAAAACATTGAATTTGTTTTGAAAAATATTGAATTTTATCTGAAAATGATGTATATTACCCAGTATACGTTATTGCTATTATTCTTTTTTCCAGGATAAAGAACAATTTTAGGGCGCTTCCCACAGCCAGGAATTCAGTGACTACGGCTAGCTGAGCTGATTTTTTCAAAGGCAGACATCTTTGTGGTTGTGACCTTCAATCATAGATTGCAAATCTTACTATATATAATTCGCTTAATCCGTAGGTCACATTGTCAGTCACGGAAAGGAGGGACTGTAGCCAAGAGATGCCTACGACGGTGCGGCGTATGCCAGCCGAATCTTCATTCAGGCTAATCATGAACTTATAACATTGGCAATTGACGATTGCTGGCGAACTTATAACATTGGCAAGGATCGTCCAATTTTATGATATATTCGGCGTGCAACGTATCAGGGTATGAACGGGGATCAAGTGCGGAGCGTAGGGAATCGAAAGACGTGACCTAGACGTTATTCAGCCTGCGTCAGGATTCAGAAGACCTGACGAAGACGTCATCGAACGTGTGTGGAGATTCAGAAGACGTGCCCTAGAGGTCTTCAACGTTCACCAACATTCAGAAGGCGTGCCGCAGACGCCTAGCTTGCGTAGGAATTCCGAGCCCAGTAAGGGGGGATGGGGAGAGGCAGTAGAATGGAGGCCAGTGAGGAGGAGATCGGCAAAGGGGGATTGGATGGGGAGGGAGATGGAGGGAGACCAGTATTTTCCCTTAATATCGTTCGATGTGCGTCGTATTTCTGAAGACGGGTCACTGAAGTCGTGGCACGTGTGTCGGGCTGCAGAAGCAGTGCGAAAGATGTCGTGGCTACGTGGTGAAACGTGGGTCGGGACTCAGTGTCACATGTCCGCGCTTGACTCTCACTCCTTTTCTTTTCCAGCACATGCGTAAGTATTAGCGGGGAGAATTGGGGAGGGGGCGGAAAGAGGTGGTAGGGAGAGCGACTATGGGATTCGGAGGAGTATTATTGCCGTCGAACAGTGAACGGTGTCGATTCTGCCTTACCATATCTGGCTGCACTGATCTATATAGTAAAACCAGTTTTTTACTGTAATAAAAGTGAAAAGGCCTAAGGAAGAAAGGAGGAGGATCAGGGTTATTCTATTCTCGGGCTTTGGGGCGAAGCCCCCAACCAGACGTTTGGCGGCCGCTAGGCCGCTGAACGTCTGGTAATCTTATAAACGAGCACTGAAGAGTACTTAAGGATATTAGATATTATTAGAAATTACCTTTCACGTGAAGCAGTTGTTATTTGTAAACCCAATGCGTGAATATTATTCAAGAGAATATTATTCCGGAAATCGGTTGTTTTTATGAAGTAGTAAATCTTAGTAGTATCATGTTACTAGACATCCACAAAAATCGACAATTTGATCAAAATCGATTGATGGCGATCGACACTTCAAAAACGAATGTCAGATTGTAAGCTGTCACAACGATGTTTTGCTGCGATCAAAACTTCTAGCGGCGGGACGCGAACCCGCACCTCCCTCTGACCGGGCGGGAATGCTCTACGCCTTTACACTACCGGCGCCATTTGATCGAACGCAACATCCACACCTCGTGGGACCGATCAGCACCCACCCTTATCCGGGATGAAGAAACTGATTTGAATAGTTTCTATCAAGACCATCAGCTTAACTGGTTCCATGCTGATATCAGCGGCCAGCTCATCCCGGACACGGGTGGGTGCTGATCGGTCCCACGAGGTGTGGATGTTGCGTTCGATCAAACGGCGCCGGTGGTGTAAAGGCGTAGAGCATTACCGCCCGGTCAGAGGGGGTGCGGGTTCGAGTCCCGCCTGGCGCTAGAAGTTTTGATCGCAACAAAACATCGTTGTGACAGCTTACGTCCTCGATACCAGCCAACTGAGGCTTAAAGAAACTGGTTTGAATTGAATGTCAGATTCTTGTTCATCTTGTTCAGCGACCCCGACTATCTCCAGGGCTGAAGATTCGGACCACTTGAACGGCATCCATAGAAAATCGATAATTTGATCAATATCGATTGATGGCGATCCATACTCCAAAAATGAACTTCAGATTCGTGTTCGGCGACCTTGATTGACCTTAGGGCTGATGTTTTCGGTCGCTGTCGATCGCCATCAATCGTTGAATACCGCCGTGCCCCCACTCCAGTGTGACAAACGGACGAAGTGACGGAAAATGGAATTAACGTCAGAATCCCCAAATCTCTACCAATCAGTTGAAATGCAAAAGTGCAGCAACGCAGAGGAACCAAACTCCTGACCTCCCTCGCACTAGTCAGCCCTCTACCCACCTGCGCTCCGAGCCACTGGCTGGAGACGCATCGCGGACGTACAGGATCCCCCAAACGCGTGCTGCGCCGTATCCCGCCGTATTGTGACCCCCTACTCCTTGGATTTAGCAACTTGGCAAAAAATAAATAGTTATAGTTATAGTTTATTACGACCATTTAAGATGGACGTGAGATACAGCAACAAACATGGTATCGCCACCCAATTGAACAGGTACATAAATAGCGACAAAAATCAAAACGGTGTAAAACTGCAATTGTTAAATTAAAAAAGGAAAAATACAGTAACAAGCAATCGAAACAAAAACACAAACAGAAAACGTCATCAGTATTTGAGGAGGGTTCTCCCAGCAAGTCTTTTAAACGAGTGATAATTGTTTAGAGTTGGATTTATAGTGCTTCTTAACGCTAGATATGCGGATCGGAAACACATTTTCAACCAATTACGGGGTGAGGATTCTCCCCATATGACTCGCTCCTACCGTTCAGACATACGCTTCAGACCCTTCCCTTGTCAGTCAACTCGCTGAGAGAAAGCCATGTGAAGGCGTGGAAGAAATGTCAACTTAATACGTGCGCACCACGCTGGATGCCTTTCCTGGATGCCTTCCACGTAGTCTGAAGACCTGTGTCCATGTCAGAGGAAGTAGTTTTGTGATCTCATCGTGTAATTGTGTTTGCAGATATGTTGGTTAAGGTGTACTAAAATTTCATGTTCCAATCTTTTTTTCGTTCGTTTTTATAACGGTGAGTATTGGGAGCGCAATTTGGGACAACCTATAAAAACTTAGCTTTGGTAGAAATCACTGCAATGAGCATGAAATTTTCAAGAAAAGTCTTGTCAGTGTTTTAGTTTACCTTGTAAGGAAAATGGCCTCTATCTAGCGCCCATTTTTCAGAGTTATTAGCTCCTTCAATGACTCAGCAAAAAAGACATCTTTCTACTATTTGGAGAGTGGAGATTCCCGCAGCTAGACTCATTTTCGCCGTTCAGACATACGCTCGAGACCCTTTCGTGGTCAGTCTAATCGGCGTAAAGGAACAAATCAAACAAACAAACAAAAAATTAAGGATTGAGGGCTTGGTGTGGAAGAAATTGGAGCAAAATCGAGGAATTCCTGTATGGAAATGGTGACCCGTGACTTTCAAGCGCTGACTGCTTGTCGTTCTGCTCTTCCTGTCTCACACTGCCAACAAACTGTGAATGTAGAACAGCCTTATCTTTAACGGTGGCATGGCAGGTGGATTTTAGAGAAATCTGTTTTTGCCCTCGGTTAAGGAATTAGCCCCTTATGAAATTAACGGCAGCATAGCGAGACATTAAAAAATATAAGTGTGTACCACGAGTAAGTTCTTGCGTTTAGAAAACTTCACTCCGAAAGCGATTGGATGGTTGCACTCATTTGTTGAGGAGCAACTGCCGACATGTCCAGTAGTGCTACAGGAAAGAATTCGTGATTTGTTCCTTCAAACATACAAAAGGTACGTGATATGTATCACTCCCTCATGGTTTCCATTTGTTCTAAAAGTCCCAAGCTTAATACTGTATTTTTCAAGGGGTACCGAGAAGCTGTCCTACTCCTTAGAAGACGATTGTTTTCAGAACCGCGTCTTATGTGTTTTCGACACCATTTCTAAAACCTGCAATGTTCATCGATGTGGTGGTTGACCGCAGAGAGGTGATCACGTCATTAAACCTGGGAGAACTGAAGGTAAGACGGTATCCTTATGCTTCTGTTGCACATCACACCTAGGAACAGGATTTTTCTTATTGGATTGGTCCAATATAGTTATCCCTTAATGGGATTTTAACGAGAAAAGGAATACTCATATTAGAATTTCGACGTATTTGCTGACAATACTTTGTCAATTACTCGAATCTCTGGGTTTTAGTGTGGATCAGCCTCCCCACGCCTTCCCCGCAACTCAATCCGAGTAGGAGCTGAAAGGGAATTTCGTGGAAAAAACGTTTAATTTCGAGAAATCTGTGGATTGCTGTTTGCAGAATGAATGCGCGTGTTGTATTTTGGCTTCGAAAAAATTAATTTCAAAAGTTGGTGGTGTTTCCTCTTGAACGCTATTTTGCTCCCTTTAAAATCGGAAACTGTGCTGTCCAAACCATCACCAAATATTCCGAGAATTTTGAAAATCTCCCCGCTGTAGGCCATTCGACGCATAGCAGGAGAATTTATGTACCGGCACGATACGAGGCCGCAGCCAGCTGCAACATGCATTTTTGGAGTCACTCATCTTCGGTACCCAGGCTCTCACTTGAATCGCTTCTTGAGAGACTGGGTAGAACTGTGGTACGCACTAACTGCGTGTGGTTTAGACCGCGGATATGATACTGCAGCTAGACTATCCAAATCTCAGAGAGTTGGTATGGCACAACGCGAATATGGAGAATTTTATGGTGAGCAACTTTTAGTGATACGAGCTTCAATTTCTTCTGGTGTTACTGCTGGCGAGATGTAATCTCCATTACCAGTAGGTAGTTACCGCTGCTGCTTATCGGAGATCGTGAATTGACACTTTTGAACTAGACATGAAGTTGATTCATGTAATACTTATGCTCTCGCAAAAAAATTTGAATATTCGAATGGTTTCGAATATCGAAAATTTTCGAGCACTCGAATATATTCGAAAAACATGGTTTTTCTGAATTTTCAAATTCGAATACATTCGAAAAACGCAATTTTTGAATATTCGAATTCGAATACATTCGAAAAACGCGATCTTTCATATATTCGAATCCGAACGAAAAATCAGGTTATATGGTGGACATGATAGACGACAGCCTAGAAGACAAAATGACAGCAACACATAACGGGCCCCTTCCTTTTAAGCACTAGGCTTTTATCGACAGGTCTCTCATAAACCCTCTTTTGCTTCGTGAAAATGAGGTAGAGAACTTACACATAGTAGATAGAATCAAAGGGCTTATGTAATTGTCGAAATTTCTTGTTTGCTGGAACACGAATTTTTCTCAATTGAGTGCTTGCGTGTTCTAAAGTCTTCATGGGGAACAAACGAAAGGTTTTCAAGACATCTAAAGGCGACACAATTTGCTTCAGCCACCGTAAGCTTGGAGCTCACTTCAAAACGATCATTTTTGGAATTGGTGGCTGACCGACTGTTCAAGAACTTTCATGAAGCAATGTTTGCGCCTAACGGCAACTAGTGACAGACTGACGACGTTAGAAGTATTATATGTAAATCTGTAGCAAATCTATCCTGCTCATCTAAAAACGTGAAATACCACACTGTCAATTTTGCGGAAACAAAATTTATTACAGGTAGCTAGGAATAGGCCAGCCATGAGGGCCGGTCTGATTCCTTTCTATTGATTCGCTCAAGTAAGTGGTAGAAGCAGATATTTCTTATTTGAGATGAACTTGTGGATGTACCTACTCTCCAGCAACATTGATTAAACGGTTGACTTAACAAAAATCGATCGTTAAATAACAGCCAAACGATCTATACATGCTCCCTTTTGTCTGGCATACGGCCGTCATATCCACGCGACTCCAACACCCAATGGTGAATTCAGAGCAAAAATCGTAAAGTCGATCGGTAACAGCCGGTCGAATAGTCTATGCACTGTGTCACTGTAAAAGAAGAAAGAAACAATAACGTCGGTACCAAGTGGGCTGGCACCCGTTTGCACACCGGCAAGTTATCTTAAAACGTATAAGTTGGATCAGCCGGACTCCGGAGGTCCTTCCATTCTGCTCTCCTCCGCTGAAGCGTCACCGTGTTTATTTATTTATTTGTTTACTTGTTTATTTTATCTGAGTGTTCCATGACCACGTGCAATCTCGCAGCGGGCAGCAGCCCGCTAAGTACCATAACGTCGTTCTTTACCACACGGCTTGGATAAAAATGTGTCCATATTATAGTTTCACGTTACTGTATGTTTAAAGGTGCGTGGAAGCACAGCAGGAGGTGGAGGCTGTAGCGTGCACCCCAAACAAATGCCATTGGTTCGGGTCCCGCTTGCACCCCTTCGAGGTTCCTGAACTGGTACCACCTTTCGAGCGATAAAGCAGGGAGTTGTTTATCGGTTGGCCAGCGCAGGTCACTGTTTAGGCCAAATACGCATTCGAATTGCCTCCGCGACATCCGTAGATGCAATGCGTGCCGAATCTCAAAAAGGACTGACGCCGTCGTTCACCTTATAAATATAGCTTTTGCAGGACCGTAGTTGTTGTAGAAACGAAAACCAGAAGCAGAGCATTCAGCGACTACGGAGAAGAGTAGAGCATGACGAGTAGCGTGATGAAAATTGCAAGGCCGACTCCATGAGGCATGTTCTACATAAGGAAGCATCGGGCGTGACACAAGACCGAGTCCCACCCCTTTTGACCCTCACGCACATCCTGCAGACATTTGATGACCTATGGTCTCACCAGGATACTATCTCAACGGTAGGTCGGAACGGCGCAAGTGTTGTATATGGGCAGAACCGCCTCTCTCTGGGTAGTAACAAACTGCAGGTATCTGGACCCCAATACAACTCTGCGCAGAGTTAGGGGCGACGGAAGTCGCGGGTTGGCGCCCTGTTGATTCACGTGCTCCACAGCTGACGGGCGCGCGCGGGATGAGGGCTCGTATCGCGGCCAAGCGCAGTGCTCAGGCGGCATAGTAGGGAAGAGCTCGGGCTCGTAAACGCGGGGTCGGGGGTTTGGATCCTGCAGACTGCGTTGGCTTTGCACTTTTGCAAAATCCATGTTTATCATGTAGCTAATCCACCTAGGGGTATTGTAGCGTGTTATAGAGCATGTTTACAAATAACATGTGCTTCAAACTACAGATTAGCTAGAATGTTCACTTCTGTGTCACTTGTTTGGAGCCTATTTTGTGTGACCGTAGTTATGTAACGATAGATATTTTGTGGCACTAGTTAAAAGTTCTGACTCCACCGACAAGACTTCGATCAAAAAAAATTCCGCTGAAACTTCGTCTAGGGGGGTTATCTGGGGTGCTGATCACGAATCTGACATCCGTTTTTCACGATGCGGTCGGAGACCACCCATACCGTTAACAAGGGTGGTCCAGGCAGAGTCACCGATTTCGCTGAAACTTCGTTAGGGGGGTTATTTGGTGTGCTGATCACGAATCTGACATCCGTTTTTCACGATTCGGTCGGATACCACCCATGCCATTAACAAGGGTGGTCCAGGCAGGGTCACCTATTTCGCTGAAACTTCGTCTAGAGGGGTTATTTGGGGTGCTGATCCCCTGCGCATTTTCCCGCTGTATGCTGTGGAGAGTAACTTTCTTGCGACTTGTTCATTACTGTCCGGTTTTTTAAGGAAAAGGCAATGAGAATGCTATTCAACATAATGGTATAGAGGAGAAGTTCAACATCAGCGATACATAGGGACAGAGTGCGTAAAACAGAAGCACTGGTCACAGTACGACAGCGTTTATAAAGACTAGAGACTCCTCACAGTTTGCATCCATACATGGACCAGTGACATCGGCTCCATAGACGAAATCCAATTGAAGACGTACTCTTTCCCCCGAAACAAGAGTTATCATATGTCCACTGCTTGCTTGCCTCTCCACGTCTATCGCTTCATCTTGCGGATCCCAATCTTCTTGTTTCTCCACCACTTCCAGCTGTTCATCTTCGTCAAATTTAAGTTGACGTGCGTCCTTGAGTATGGTGGCCATCCGTTCGGCCAGCTTGATTTCTTCCCTGGAAGGCTCATTGCCTAAGGGGGGGGGGGGGGCGGGAGGGGGCACCATTCACCGTAAGCAGGTGGATCACCACTCGAGCATCGGCGGACATTGTTGGTGTTAGGTTTTGGGAAACCTTCAACCGACATATGATTCCCAGGTGACAGGCAAAGGTGAGGGAAAGAGTGTATCGACTGTTTAGGTCAATTGCGGAATCCACAGACCTTGTTTCACATTTTAACCACCTGAGACGTCACATCTTGGTCGTTTTGAAAATCCGAGCAGGGTTTTCCCGATGTCATTGACCCATGTATCACCTGTCACCTGTATCACCTGTCGTCCCGTTGATTATCGACTTGCTCGAGTGGGCGCCAGCAGCGTCTCCATTCCTCCATGTCGCGTGCCAGAGTGCTCCGATGGATTCTCCTCGCTCGAGGGACACGAAGAGCGTCATTGGTCGTTCATGGCTTTCACGAAGAAGTATGACCAACACGTTGGTGGGCCTCCTGGTGTTCTCTTGATATCCGGCAGAATCCAATCTGCAACGGCTCTCGTCCAGCGGGTGCCTGCGAATCGCATTACGTGGCTGGCCCACCTAATTTTCGACAACTTGGCCTATGCGACAGCGTCTCTGATCTTCGAACGTCGGCGAAGCCCGGAACTGTGGAGGCCTCTCACCTGCGTGAGTCGTGCCACTCCGAGCATCGTCCTCTCGATTCCACGCTGCGCGACGCTGATCGCGTGTTCATCCTGATTTCGTATAGCCCAGGTCTCTGAGGTGTATGTTAGGGCAGGAAGAACAGTGGAGTCGAATAAGTGGACGCGGAGTCGGACGTTCTTCGTCTTCTTCACGACTTCTTCGACGCTCTTGAAAGCTCCCCAAGCCGCTCGTTTCCTCCTGCTCAGCTCGAGTGCTAGGTCGTTGGCCATGTTGAATTCGCGGTCCAGATACACATAGCTGGAGCATTGGGAGATGTTCGTTCCGTTGAGCGAGAATGGGGCATCAGAAACTTGTCCGTTCCTCATGAACATCGTCTTCGTAAGATTCAGCTGCAGTCCAACGTTCCCACACAAACGATCGAAGTCGACCAACATTCGCTCCGCCTGGCTTATGCTCGGTGTTATGAGCACGATGTCGTCAGCGAAGCGCAGATGATGCAGCTGCCGGCCGTCGACCTTCACTCCCATGTCTTCCCATTCTAGTTCGCTCATGGCATTTTCGAAGGTAGCATTGAAAAGCTTCGGGGATATGGTATCCCCCTGCCGAACCCCTCTCTTTACGTCGATGATGACGTCGTAGTAGAACGGAGAGATCTTGGTCGTGAATCCACTGTACAGCTCTCGAAGGACTATGATGTACTGAGTAGGAACCTCCTGAGTGAGCAGGGCGTCGAGGACCGCTTCAGTCTCGACGGAGTCGAATGCTTTTTCAGGGCGATGAACAAAAGGCACAGCGGCAGCTTGCACTCTCGCGACACTTCGATGAGCTTCGTAATGGTGTGTATGTGGTCGATCGTGCTGAATCCTCTCCGAACAGCTTGTAGACTACGGACAGCAGGCAGATCGGGCGATAGTTGCCAATGTCGTGCACGTCTCCCTTCTTGTACAGCAACGCGGTCCTGCTGGTTTTCCTCTGAGATGGAACCTTGCACCCCGACAGGTAGCGCGAGAAGAGCCGCGCCAGGGTGTTGATGAGCGCTGGCGGGAGGTTCTTCAGGTGTTCTGGTCTGATACTGTCGGGACCCGGTGCTGTACGTTTCTTCACCGACGAGATGGCGTGTCGGATCTCGGAAGGGAGAACAGAGGGAACGACGTATCCATCCTGCGGAAGATGGCGTGGGGGCAGGTGGGCGTGGCTATCGAAGAGATCGGAGTAGAAGTCGTGGATGTACCTTCTCCATGGTCCTTCTGGAAGAGGTGACGGTTCCGTCAGGACGTCGGACAGCGGTCATCTTGGTCTTGAAGTTGGCGAAGTTCCGGCGGGCATTGCGGATGCTCAACCTTGCTGCTTCAGCCAACACTTCCGCCCTTCTCTCCTTAAGATCCTCCTTTATCGCCGCTCTGCATAGCTTCGAAAGCTCGGACGTCAGCTGGTAGTTGCCTGATCGTGCTGCTCCACGCTGGCATATCAACTCGAGAGTTTCCGGAGACAGGCGTCTCTTGGTGGTCTTCAAGCTCTCGGCTCCCTTAGCACTATTGTGGAGATGGTGCACTAAGCGGTCGTATTCCTCATCGACGTTGTCCATGACGGCATCTTCCCAAAGGCCGGCAAGAGAGGTGTAGAGGTTCCAGTTGATGGTCGTTCTGGGACTCCTCTTCTTGAACTTCACGGCCTTCTCTCCTTGACGCGAAAAGCGGAACCTCGCGAGAAGGAGGCGATGGTCCGATCCCGTGTAGAACTTGGGGACAGCGGAGACGTCGGTCAGGCAATACTTGCGGTTGAAGATGATATGGTCGATCTCGTTGTGGAAATGGCCACCGGGGGATTCCCAGGTCCATCGTAGGGAGGGAGGCTTCTGGAACTGCGAGTTTCCATGGATGGTCTTGGTCGACATGATAAACTCAGACAGCTTTTCACCTTGTCCGTTACACTCCAAACCGTGGGTTCCGATGTGAAGTACTTCCGGCGACATTCGTGGCCCGATCTTGGTGTTGAAGTCGCCGACGATTATCTTGTAGTAGGTGTGGTCTTCCTTATAGAACTTCTCCAGCTCTGCGTAAAAGGCTTCGACCTCTTCGTCGTCGTAGTCGGATGTTAGGGCATACACGACGAACACAGTCAAAGCTGGCACAGAGCCACATCGCTTCAGTCGCAGACGTTCGGATCGGCTTGTCAGAGACGTGTACGGATCGATGTTCATGGCCAAGTGCGTGTTGACGAGGACACCGCCTACTTCCCTGCTGTCGCATGTTCCGAGGAACAGTTCTTCTCCGGAGTCGTAGGGGCGTGTAGGGGGTGTTGTCTTCTCGTCTCGCTCAGTCCGATGACGTCGTACTTGATCTTCCTGGCTTGCATCATCAGGTCCTCGACAGATGCTTCCGATGCAAGCGTGCGGGCGTTGTAAGCACAGATCGTCATCCTAGTCCTTCTCAATTTGCGCAACCAGGTTGGGCCCTGAGATTTTAGCAGCCTCTCCGTACTCGTTCTTCATCGCTGCAGAAATGGGGGCTCTTTCGGGGTCAAGGGAATGAGGCCCTTTAGTCTACCGAGTGCAAGCTTTTGGCCGGGCCGACGCAGTTGCAGTCCGCACACTCGTGAACACATCCACGCACAATGTGCATGAACATGCCGCTCCCAAGCACAAGGAACGCGTCGACCCGACACAGCAGGAACAAGGAGCCTATCCCCAGCATCCCACCTGCGTCTCTGGGCAGTACACGGTCGCATTTGGTTTGCGTTTCATCCCCTATTCACCACCCAGGGACGCGCCCCTGCGACAAGCGGCCCGAGATCCCTCTTAACAAGAGAGCCCAAGACTCTCTATCGAGGGAGATCTGTGGGTTAGTCCATGTAAGGAAACAAACTGTGAGGAGACAGTAGCTTTTATGCGCTGTCCGTATTGTGACCAGTGCTTCTGTTTCATGCACTTTGTGCCTGTGTATCACCGATGTTGAACATTGCCGGACGTGATACATTACCAGACGTTCAGCGGCCTGCTGGCCGCCAAACGTCTGGTGGAGGGCTTCGCCCCTTAAACCCGGAAAATAGAACACCCCGACAGTCTTCTTGTCCTCTTTAGGCCTTTTCTCATTCATTGGTGTGGAAAAAAAACTGAAATACTGGTCCCCTTATTGGTCCCTTTCACTGATCTCCTTCACTAGTCCCCTTTATTGGTCCCCCTTTGATGGTTCTATTACTGGACCCCTTACTGAATCCCTTAAATGGTCTTCCCTTTATTGGCTCCCTTACTGGTTCCTCCTTGACTGGTACACTGGTACACCCCATTTATTGGTCCCCTTCACTGAACCTCCCCCTCACCGCTCCCCATTACTGGGCCCACCTTCACCCCTTTATTGGTCAACCGTTTACAGGTACCCCTTCACTGGACCCCCTCCCCCTCCTTCACTGGTCCCACCCTCATTGGTCCCACCATTACTGGTCCTTCTTCACTGGTTCCCCTTTATTGTCAGCCCTTCGGTTCACCCTTCACTGGTCCCCCTCGTCGGTCCCTACCACTGCTCCCTCCTTCACTGGAGCTCCCTTTACTAGTCCCCTCTTCACTGGTCCCCCTATCCTTCACCAATCCCCATTACTGGTCCCACCCTCACTGGTCCCCCTTTCATTCATCAACCCTTTTCCAGTCCACCTTCACTGGACCCCTCCCCCTTCACCGGTGCCCATTACTGGTTCTTTTCTCACCGGTCCCCCCTTCACCTGGTCCCCCTTCACTGAACCGCTTCCCCCCTCTTCACCGGTCTCCATTACTGGTCCCTTCCTCACCGGTCCCCCTTTAACTAGTCCCCTTCACTGGTCAACGTTCTACCAGTCCCCTTCACTGAACCCCCCCCCCCCTCCTTCACCGGTCCCACCCTCATTGTTCCCACCATTACTGGTCCCTTCCTCACCGGTCCCCCTTTAACTGGTCCCCCTTTAACTGGTCACTGGTCAACCTTCTACCACTTTTTCTCATTAGTCCCCCTTCACCTGGTCCCCTTCACTGAACCCTTCCCCCCCCCCCCCCCCTTCACTGGTACCCATTACTGGTCCCTTCCTCACCGGTCTCCCTTCAACTGGTCCCCCTTCACTGGTCAACCTTCTACCGGTCCCCTTCACTAGACCCCTCCCCTTCACCGGTCCCCTTCACTAGACCCCTCCCCTTCACCGGTCCGTATTACTGGTCCCTTCCTCACCGCTCCCCTTCTTCACGTGGTCCCCTTCACTGGTTAACCTTCTACCGGTCCCCGTTTCACTGGACCTGCTCCCTCACCGGTCCCCATTGCCACTAGACCCCTCCCCTGTCTCAACTTCACCGGTCCCTCCTTTATTGGTCAACCCTTTACCCGTCCCCCTTATTGGACCCCCATCCTTCACCGGTCCCCCATTACTGGTCCCACCTTCACTGGTAACACGTCGTGTGAATCCGGAACCCCTTGTGCGACATCGGTGACACCTCTTCTGAACCCAGGCACCTGATGAACGACATCAGTCTTCTCAAGCCATGTCTTCTCAAGCCGGACGTGCCTTGCGCGACATCGTTGACGGGAGGCAGTCGTTAGTCCCGACTCGGATGCGCACTAACGATGCCGACAGTGCCTCCGGAGCCAATTAGCGTCGACTCGCACCGTGCCACCCGCCGCTTCGCGACGACCTCCAAGGCAGCCCTCGCCGCCGTGCGATGGTGATCTAGCCGAGCACGGGAGCCTGCAGATCGAGCGCGACCCCACTGATGACGAATTTTGCAGATCGGCCAGATTTACAATTACAGTAGATAACTTATTGACACAGCGAAAAGAGTCGTACCGGTGCGAGACCTACACACTTTCATATCAGAATTTCGAGCTCTATGTGATGGGCTATACAAGAACGCCTAAAAATTCCTCTGTAGAGATGTTTTGACGCAGGCTTCGAGTCAAAGGTTTCACGAACAACTAGGCACGAATTTTGTATACTTTATTATCAAAATTTTAAGCTCTATCTGTTTGGCTGTACAAGAATGCTTAAAAATTCCCTGTGGAGATATTTTGCAGGCCTCCGGATGAAGACTGCGCGAATAATGCAAAAAAAAACTTCTCCAGGACATAGACTTGGAGGCAAAATGTTTACTGATGCTTGTAACGGTGCTCCTCCTCAGAAGTTTTTCTTCATTCGTGAAGGATGCAACTTAATCTACTGGCATGACACTGGAAGAACAATTTGACATGTTATGTGATAAAATTCAATTACCATGAATTTTTACTCTTACCTATTCAGTCTTAGTCTCGAGGAATATCGTGCTGGGCATCACAAAAGTTCATAAAGATGTCAAGGATCTTAGGAAAACCTGAGAAATATTGTGAAAAAACTAGAACAGGATCCTGCTAGGAAGGCTCTCTACTAAATGGATTGTTCGCGCAGTCTTTATCTGGAGACCTCCGTCAAAATATCTCCAGAGCGGAATTTTTAAGCATTCTTGTACAGCCCGCCAGATATAGCTTAAAATTTTGATAATAAGGTATACACAATTGATGCCTAATTGTTCGTGAAGCATTTGCTTCCAAGCCTGGGTCAAAATCTCTCTACAGAGGAATTTTTAAGCACTCTTGTACAGCCCATCAGATAGAGCTCGAAATTCTGATATGAAAATGTGTAGTACTCGCGCCAGTACGACCCTTTACGCTGCCTTTGTAAACCCTCCAAATGAGTTATCCACTGTAATTGTAAATCTGATCGATCTCTGAAGTCTCGCCATCAGTCCGGTCGCGGTCGAGCTGCCGGCTCCCGTGCTCAGCTAAGTCACCATCGCCACGGCAGCGAGGGCTGCCTTGGAGATCGTCGCGAAGCGGCGGGTGGCACGGTGCGAGTCAACACTAAATGGCTCCGGAGGCACTGTGGGCATCGTCAGTGCGCATCCGAGTCGGGACTAACGACTATCACCCATCGTTGACACGTCGTCTGAGTCCGGAACTCCTGGCGCGACGTCAGTGACGCGTCGTATGAATCCGTACAGGCATTTGGCGTGTCACCTCTTCTGAACCCAGGCACCTGATAAACGACGTCAGTGACATGTCTTCTCAAGCCGGACATGCTTTGCGCGACATCGTTGACACGTCGTCTGAGTCCGGAACTCCTGGCGCGACGTCAGTGACGCGTCGTATGAATCCGTACAGGCATTTGGCGTGTCACCTCTTCTGAACCCAGGCACCTGATGAACGACGTAAGTGACATGTCTTCTCAACCCGAACGTGCTTTGCGCGACATCGTTGAGACGTCGTCTGAGTCCGGAACCCCTGGCGCGACATCAGTGACGCGTCGTATGAATCCGAACAGGCATTTCGCGTGTCACCTCTTCTGAACCCAGGCACCTGATGAACGACGTCAGTGACATGTCTTCTCAAGCCGAACGTGCTTTGCGCGACATCGTTGAGACGTCGTCTGAGTCCGGAACCGCTGGCGCGACATCAGTGACGCGTCGTATGAATCCGAACAGGCATTTCGCGTGTCACCTCTTCTGAACCCAGGCACCTGATAAACGACGTCAGTGACATGTCTTCTCAAGCCGGACGTACTTTGCGCGACATCGCTGACACGTCGTGTGAACCCGGAACCCCTGGCGCGGCATCGGTGACACGTCGTATGAAACCGAACAGGCATTTCGCGACATCGGTGACACCTCTTCTGAACACAGGCACCTGATAAACGACGTCGGTGACATATCTTCTCAAGCCTGACGTGCCTTGCGCGACATCGTTGACACGTCGTCTCAGTCCGGAACCCCTGGCGCGACATCGGTGACACGTCGTATGAATCCGAACAGGCAGTTCGCGACATCGGTGATATGCCTTCTCAAGCCGGAAGTGCTTTGCGCGACATCGTTGACACGTCGTCTGAATCAGACAGGCCTTTCGCGGCATCGGTGAGACCTCTTCTGAACCCAGGCACCTGTTGAACGACGTCGATGACACCTCTTCTCAACCCGGACGTCCTTTGCGCGGCATTGGTGACATGTCTTCTGAACCCAGATGCCTGTTGAACGACGTTGATGACACCTATTCTAAGCTCAAAGCTCATATTCACGACATCGATGACACATGTTCGGAACTCGGACGCCCTTTGCGTGACATCGGCGACACAGGTCGCCTTTACTGGTCTTCCCCCCCCCCCTTCCCTCCCCCACCTTCCTGGTCCCAACTCCTCGCCCACTTCTTTGTTTCCACTATTGACTTCCGTACTGGTCCCTTCTTGCTGGTTTCCCCATCCTAGCCTCTCCTCCAGGTTGTTCCTTTCCTTCCTTTTCGCTCTCCTGGTCCACCCTAGAGGTCCCACTTACTGCCCTTCTCCACCACCCACTTAGTGGTCCTCCCATGCTCACGACAGACGTCGGTGACACGTATTCAGAATCAGGACGTTTGTTGCGCGACGTAGTACACACGTGTACAATGGTTAAAAAGAAAACACAAACATCCCGTGATGTACATCTCATCTCAAAGTCCCATGGTCACCTAGTATCCCTCCCTTGTAAATTAGGTTAAAGGTCAACAAATTGAAAGATCAACTGTGGCCCCTTGCGGGTGCTGTGTGTCGGAAAGATTCCGGGTTTCACTCTTTATTCGTCCAAAGAAAGGCGGGATCGGGTGCTCCGCGACCGCGAGTCGCGATTCGTTACGACGGCCAAGCGGCTGAGCGGTTGGTCGGGCCGCTGGCTGAGGCCGCGGTAGCTGGTCGGATCGGCGGCTGACGGTGGTCGACGGCTGGAGCAGCAGCGGCGGCGGCGGCTGGAGCAGTGGCGGCTTCGGCTGGAGCGACGGCCGCGGCTGGAGACTGCGGAAGAGAAGACCGGAGACGGAGCACTGGAGACTGACGATTGATGAATGAAGACTGGCGACTGGCGAACTGGTCCGGTGTGTGGTCCGGCTACCGTTTATAGACGCTTTCCCAAGCCTTTTATCGGCGTATTGGTGACCAGCCACGGTGACCACCCAGGATGACCACCACTACGCCAACGAAGGTTCTGAGCTACCCGATGAACCACAGGTTTTGTTATGTTTTATAACAATGTAAACAGCAAGACCGTAGAAGTGTTACTGTACAATAACAAGCAACAAATATCCTCTACTCAGCAAAATTATTCATTTCATGCAATCCCTTACTTACTTGGTGGCTTCGTGTGAATGACATTTACACAATCAAGGAAGCATCGAAATGTGAGACGAGTGCATCGCACATTTCTGCATATAATAGCTGTTGCCTCTATGCTATCAAGTTATGAGCTGGATTAATATGAAATGACGATTTTATGGACATCCATGGAGTGGCTAAATTTTTATGTAGAAGTCGAAAAGCATTGCACTTATAACATCGACGTCACGTACTATATAGAGCGCAATATTTCAGGAGGATTAGGTGACATTTACGTTTATCCTTTATCTGTTAAAGCGATGCCTTTCAGGACACGAGCTTTCCTGAGCTAAGAGTACTCTCCTTGACTGCATCTGCATCGGCAATGACAGGTTTTGAAGTAGTGAGACGCTGTCCGAGACTAGTGCACCTTTACACTGGACTGAAAGTGCCTGATGATCCGTAAGTTTGTGACCGCTGTGTGATTCCTTAACCTACCTTGAGAAGCTGGTTGTCATGTAGGCATGATTTGAGAGTATAACGTTTCGCCAACAATGCGTTTGATCCAAGACAACACCCTTGTGCTGGCCAGTAATAGCGGGAACCAGTCAAGGATGCTGCGTCGAAGAACATCTGCACCGAAGGGGAAGCAGTAGTTGGGCGATTGACATGTGTCCTGTCGAACACAGAATTTCTAGTTATCAACCGGAATACTTGTAATACTCAATGACTTTCCGTGACACCCTCTCCATGTAGGTGTAAAAGTGACAATCCGACTTGCTGTGGAATTATATTAGCTCCAGAGGCAAGAAGCAACGAGACTATAATATAACTACGAGACTTTTGCTTTTCAAGAAGACTCTGTTCTGAACCAGAGTCTTAGACTCTTCTGAACCAGACTCTAAGAAAAGTGAGGAAAATACATGGCTTTTTCTGTTTAATTATGTTTTTGGGTCATTTTCCTTGTTAATGGTGTGGTTTATTAAGCAAATATAAATATTACCTGCTTTGCTTTATGAAATAGTATAGCGGGATTTGGTAGGACAGGATCTTCAACACTGCTCCTATGAAGCCCGTCCATCCGTTATCGCACGTACGCGATTTATTCTTCAAAGTACCCGGTCTCTACGCGGTGATGACCAGATCGTGAGAGTCCCAATCCGAAGTGCTCAATCTGCAGAAACAAATAAATTCAATCGCTATTGTTCGACCGGTCGATATTGCTTACTGTCCGACGGCTGTACTATCCCCCCCCCATCGCCACCTTACCAATGTGCTGGCAGAAAAACAATGTGAGAGTCACGTAACCTGACCCGCGTTGAGGACGTCCGCAGCACGTCTTCTGAATGCACGGCACTTGATCTTTGTCCGTTCCCTGTCGCATTTCCCTCCCAACGTGTCGTAAACTTGGGTGATCCGCCGCCAAAATTTCAAGTTCGCCAGCAATCTCCCATGGTTAAGCTCAAAGAAAGACCGCCTTACGTGCGCTGTCCCGTCGAAGGCGTTCCTTGGATTTGGTCCCTTTCCCGTGACTGACAACGTGACCCACGGAATAAGTGAATTATGTATGGTAAGATTATTATTGACTATTGTTGTTGGGTATTATGACATATGATTCTCAAGAAGCCTACTGGATACTCAGCGCACAGTAGATGTTGCGAAGGTGCGCGGTGGAAATATTACGTCATTTTTGTTAGAGATATGAGAAGTGCGCCAGCACGGGTTTGGGTGGGCACACTCCTAGGCGTAGATATTTTGGGTACAGCCTACGGTAAGATAGAACACCTCACTTTCCTAGCAGTAGGATTGCACTAAAGTATTGAACTCTGGTAATAAAAAGGATAAGAAAAACTTAGCGTCAGAAGAGTGTCCCCCCAAACGTATTTAAGGTCTAAGCACACTGTATGTAAGAGCCGGCATAGGTATAGGGGAAGAAGCTTCTTATGGTTACAGGACCAGGTTCGATTTGGATGTCTTACTGAGGTCCTATCAAACGTTCTGGAACACCGCCGCGCCTTCCACCGAGGGTAGAGTTGCTCCTTTGGATGAAGATGCGGAGGACAGTGATGGTGGTCGTGCCATGATGTGTGTCATGCCGAAACTTCGTCATTTGTCGTTTTGGAATGCACCAGAGAAGGTAGAACTGATCACGTCGAGGGTGGCTCGCGAAACTGGGGCGAAAGTATAGAGTTAGGGTTTAGGTGTTCACAATTATGGCGAAGAATGGCATTCGCCTCGAAACGTTGCAGTTTGGCCAGCTGGACCAGTCGCTCTCACGCCTGTGCTCTCTAGACTCCATCATGCAGGTCAGGTTGTTACCCGCAGCTGCAGCCATCCTTGTTGATGCCACTTGAGCAGTCCTGTTGAGATTTCAGGCTCTATTCAAGTTCAACCAGCCGAAGTATGAATGCTATAAGCTTGCTGTTTCGCATCTGAAGGTATACTAACTGTCACATCGTTGAGGTCCGTCACCGTTTCCGGTTCGTTTCAGATGTACTTGCATGCAATGCCGGTAGTGTCGCTGGACTACTATTTACCACAGCTAATGATGGGTATAAACGACGTAAGTTTGAAATCGACTCCTGCGATGGTCTCCATGTGTTGGTGACAGTGCGCTTGATTTGTTGAGTTTTGAGGCGTGCTAACACGACACAGAACACACGGCAGTCACGTATTGCTGGTTCCGATGGTGTCGTAATCAAGTTAAGGATATTGGCCAGAAAGACAGAAAGTGGTTTAAAACAGCCGTCTTCTTCGTCGCATCACATAAATCGGAATTTTTTTGGTGTTTTCTGTATGCTTTGGTATACCACAAGTTAACCGTTGCGCCGTTCTTCGCGGAAACGTGCTGTGAAGAGCCTATAGCATTTATGGGCTTCTCATATTGTGACCGGCTGCTTTGTTCCAATCACTTCATGCCTGTCTACGACTATTACTGAACATTCATGGTTAGACACTGCAGCCGGCTCCTTTCGATTGCATACGGTTGAAGAAATATGCAGAAAACGTTTGAAATCTGTGTAGAAGTCAGACCCGCTCAAAGCTCAACCGACCTGTAGAATTGAAAAAAAAATGCCGCCACGAACGGGAGTTGAACCTCCAATTTCCGTTTCATGAAACCACATCACTGTCCACTGGGCTTTGTGCCGCAAGGCACTGCGGCGTACAGATAACCCACCACAGCACTCATAGGGGCATCTCGCCGCCGCCGTGATTTCGGTTCAAATATGTGTGCCTTCCCTTTAGACTGTATCTTGCATCACTGTCACAGCTGACATTAGTGGCGACGGTAACCTGCGGTGGAAAACCCCATGGTTTCATCGAAATGATGCTTGCGGATTTTCCTGGCATATTCATTCTATTCATTTGTTTAAAAAATAGACTGGCCAGCTAATTATGTTGCCAATTTTTCCTTCAGGAGAGTGCGCATTCCAGGCGCTGTCGTGCATTCGAAGTCTGGATTTGTTCGTTCACTGCTCATTCTCGTCATCGATGCCCTCTTCATGGGTGCTGGAAGGGCGACCGAGGAACTCCAGTTCCAAGCTTACGTCTCTCACCCACTTTTCTTTCCATATTGACGGGTTTTGTGTTGTTAGTATAGTTAAGGGTTCCAGGAACGAGTATTTTGAAGAGGGTTTTCCATCTTTTCAGTTCGAAGATCTCGACTGCCACTTGCCGCCCTCAACTTCATGCGTTACAATCTCTCTGTCCCTACCTACGATAGGCGCGGAGCGATGTGTTTCTTCATTGTTACAGTTCATAAGGCGACTAGCGAGTGTTAATGCTTACCCGGATTTAGAGGAGCTTCATTTGCAGGTGAGACTGGAATGCGCGACCACTGTACTTCTTCTCAACACTTTCCTTGCAGGTTTGGGGTATTCGATGTGCAGAGAAGCTGCTGAATCGCGTCACCGACCACCTTTCTGATGTTCGCCGCCTAAGCGTTATCGCCATGCCACTGGAGGAGGACAGGAGCCGTCTCATAGACCTCATAAGCCATGTCGCCTCATCCTGCCATCGGCTGGAGTCACTTCGCCTTAGCGCCGAACTGATGCGACTTCTTATCGACGAATACGGAGGTTCTGGGTTGCTATTGTTTATTCTGGAGCGACCACAGTTTAATCAATGTGCCCTCTTTTGTTAGATCTGTGGAAGACGAACTGGAGAATGGCTATAGCTCGAGTAGCAAAGGAGTGCGGACTGCGGGACTCGTGTGATTTGGAAGTGGATACCTTACCGCGCGTTTCTGGCTGTGACGAGTACTTCGTCGTTCCTTCCTTTCCCCAGGTATTCGGGAATTTTATTCGCTTTCTCGCAAGGGAAGAAGATCAGGTTACCATAACAATTTGAGGTGGAATGTATATCAGCCTTATACAATATGGCTGAGGTTTGGAAGGAGAACCTTTCCACCTCTCGTCTCGTGAAAGTGAGATTCAATAGTACCAGTGAATCAGTTTTCCTTCCTGGCGCCCTTTTTCCTTTCGATCTTGCATAGAATTCGTTGTTTGTGGGCAGTGCAAACGCACTGCACTACAGGAGAGTCTAACCACAAACCACGCCCTCTCTCCACGCTGTTCTAACCGCTGCGCCACCACGGGTGCTGACGTTAGGCATTTCCCACTACAGTTGAAGAAGTGGCGACGCGCTCGATTAGCTGTTGGATGATCGGGTGCCGCACCATCGGACGAGATTTCACGACGAGATGAGGCGAGTCGAGCAGAGCGCGTTCTATACTTTCTCAGTCTACGACAGCTTCAAGGGCTAGGCTCAGCCCAGCTTCTCCTTTCTGCTTTTCCTATGCATGTTTTATCGTTTGCTTTCTTTTGCATGTTTTATCGTTTGCTAGTATGTGTAGTCTTCACTAGTGTGCGGATGAGGTTAATTCGACCGTTAGTCTTTCGCTAAAGCTTATTATAAGCCCTCTCACCCACTATGAAAGTACGTGACATAGACAAGGGAGAATTAAAAGCGAAGAAAGTCCACAATCTCCTACCCATTTTAGAAACTCTGCTACATGGCGCATAGTCTACTTTGTTCATCCGTTAAGCCTCGTCCGAAGCAGGGTCAACAACCACTTTAGGCCTGAGTTATACTACCGCGGGAGCATTCGCGGACGGGCGGGAGTCGAGCCTCACCTGCCCAATCGCCGCACTCCATCACGCCCGCCGTTCGCGGTGCACCTTCCGTTCGTCCTCGTCCCGGAGAGGCTAGCGTCGCATTGGAGCGCGTTTTTGGCGCTCGAGTCCGCGGGACGACAGCCGTCCGCTGTGCACGGCCGGAGTGTCTGGGCGCGGTGATTGCTCAGCTCAGGAATCCCGGCGCGATTCCCGCCCGTCCGCGGATGCTCCCGCGGGAGTCCTACTATGGCCTCTGTTATACTCCCGCGGGAGCATCCGCGGAAGGGCGGGAATCGTGCCGAGATCGCTCACCTGGCCAATCGCCGCGCCCCGCCACGCCCGCCGACCGCGGTGCACCATTACGACTTTCCGCGGATGCTCCCGCGGGAGTATAACAGAGGCCTATATATAAAGCAGCAAGCGTGTGTGTGTGCGTGTGTCACACTGTCCGTTCGTCACACTTGAGTTGGGGCGCGGCAGCCGAACACGTCGGCAACCGTGCATGGCGAGCCGTAGACGTGCCGAACACGTCGACAACCGTGCATGGCGAGCCGGAGACGTGCCGAACATGTCGCATGGCGAGCCGTAGACGTGCCGAACACGTCGCATGGCGAGCCGTAGACGTGCCGAACACGTCGGCAACCGTGCATGGCGAGCCGTAGACGTACCGAACACGTCGGCAACCTGCATGGCGAGCCGCAGACGTGCCGAACGCGTCAGCGGCACGAAACTTCAGCCCTGGGGATAATCGAGGTCGCTGAACACGAATCTGAAGTCGACCAATCGATATCGATCGATATTATCGATTTTTGAGGATGGCGCTCAAGTGGCGCGAAACTTCAGCCCTGAGGGTAATCGAGATCGCTAAACACGAATCTGACGTCGGATCAATCGATTCATCTCGATGAACATAAAGGTCAGATGGCCAGGGAAGAATAGGAAACCCGTAGCGGCCATAGCGTCCTATTCTCGGGGTTTGGGGGCGAAGCCCCCAACCAGTCGTAGGCGGCCACTAGACAGACGAACGACTGGTATAACATAAGCCTTAAGGCCCCTGCACACTTGAGCGGTGTTGCCGCTGCCCTATCCTTAACCATAGGGCAGGGACGCAGAACGCGCCTCCGGCGGCGTCCCTGCCCTATCCTTCACCATAGCGGCGAGTATAGTTGTGCCCGAACGAATATATTCGAATAATTTGTTCATTCGAATTATTCGATCATTCGATATTTCTTGATTTTCGAGTATTCGTTCGAATTCGATTATCGATGATTTTCAAAAGTCGAATATTCGTTCGAATTCGAACATCGAAAAAAGCCATATTCGAATATTATTCGAAGAGGGTATAATTAAAATCAATTCGATAGAATAATTGCAATCAAATCTACTATATACAGGGTGGCCCATAAGTCCTGCAACAAAACTTAGTTGTATAAAAAGGCTAGCAATGCACCAAATTTCGTACAATTTCAATAACTATTTGCCCACACTGTGTAGATTATGGTGGAGCAGTATTTTTCATAACGAACCATTCCTGGCGTGATAAAAGCCTTTAGATCGTATGGTTATCCCGCGTCGGAGCGCCTCTTACGGAATTTTATTCCTCATTTTTTTACTAAGAAGATGCTGCTCAATATTTCTTTATGTGATACATAAAGCAGAATTTTTTCTCTAAAACGGTAAATGAACAAAGACCAAAAATCTAAAATTGCAGGAATTCCACAGCTAGTCTTTTTCAGGTACGATGTTTGGCAGATGGGTGGAGAACTGCTACCACGTACTCTTCGTTTTGCTATTGGAGTAATCACTTTACCAGAATGTGCATTTTGCCTTTAAACAGCGCGACTGAGTTTCCAATATATGGTGTTAACTTTTTGTGCCCTTTGAGCAAGTATATATTACTGATTTTCACTCTTTTTACATAAAAACCTAAGGTGTGAGGGGAGATATTTTGGAAAATCGTTTAAGACGAACAACTACCATGCGTAGCCATTGTTTGCATCACCTGTATCACCTGTCGTCCCGTTGATCATCGACGTGCTCGAGCGGGCGCCAACAGCGTCTCCATTCGTCCCTGTCGCGTGCCAGAATGCTCCAATGGATCCTCCTCGCTCGAAGGACATGAAGAGCGTCATAGCGGTCGTTCAGGGCTTTCACGAAGAAGTCCGACCAACGCGTTGGTGGGCGTCCTGGTGTTCTCTTGACATCCCGCGGAATCCAGTCGGTGACTGCTCTCGTCCAGCGGGTGCCTGCGAAGCGCATTACGTGGCCGGCCCACCTAATTTTCGACAACTTGGCCCACGCGACAGCGTCTCTGATCATCGAACGTCGGCGAAGCTCGGAACTCCGGAGGCCTTCTCTCACTTGCGTGCCCTCTCGATTCCACGCTGCGCGACGCTGATCGCGTGTTCATCCTGCTTTCGTATAGCCCAGGTCTCTGAGGCGTATGTTAGGGCAGGAAGAACGGTAGAGTCGAATAGGTGGGCACGGAGTCGGACGTTCTTCGTCTTCTTCGCGACTTCTTCGACGCTCTTGAAAGCTCCCCAAGCCGCTCGTTTCCTCCTGCTCAGCTCCGGCGCTAGGTCGTTGGCCATATTGACTTCGCGACCCATATACACGTAGCTGGAGCATTCGGAGATGTTCGTTCCGTTGAGCGAGAATGGGGCATCAGAAACTTGTCCGTTCCTCATGAACATCGTCTTCGTAAGGTTGAGCTGCAGTCCAACGTTCCCACACAAACGATCGAAGTCGACCAACATTCGCTCCGCCTGGCTGATGCTCGGTGTTATGAGCACGATGTCGTCAGCGAAGCGCAGATGATGCAGCTGCCGACCGTCGACTTTCACTCCCATGTGCACCCATTCTAGTTCGCGCAAGACGTTTTCGAGGTTGGCGCTGAAGAGCTTCGGGGATATGGTATCCCTGCCGAACCCCTCTCTTTACATCGATGACGACGTCCTAGTAGAATGGAGAGATCTTGGTCGTGAATCCATTGTACAGCTTTCGAAGGACTCTGATGTACTGAGTAGGAACCTCCTGAGTGAGCAGGGCGTCGATGACCGCTTCAGTTTCGACGGAGTCGAATGCTTTCTTCAGGTCGATGAACGTAAGGCACAGCGGCAGCTTGTACTCTCTCGACACTTCGATGAGCTTCGTAATGGTGTGCATGTGGTCGATCGTGCTGAATCCTCTCCGAAATCCTGCTTGCTCGCATGGCTGTCCTTCGTCCAGCGTTCTGCTGATCCTATTCAGGATGACTCGAGTGAACAGCTTGTAGACTGCGGCGAGTAGGCAGATCGGGCGATAGTTGCCAATGTCGTGCACGTCTCCCTTCTTGTACAGCAAGACGGTCCTGCTGGTCTTCCACTGAGATGAAAGTTGCACTCCGACAGGTAGCGCGTGAAGAGCCGCGCCAGGGTGTTGATGAGCGCTGGCGGTAGGTTCTTCATGTGTTCCGGCCTGATCCTGTCGAGACCGGGTGCTGTACGTTTCTTCACCGACGAGATGGCGTGTCGGATCTCGGAAAGGAGAACAGAGGGGACGACGTATCCATCAGGGATGAGCGGATAACAAAATTTTGAAATCCGGATAACGGATAACGGATAATTTTGCCCAAGAATCGCCGGATAACGGAAAACGGATAACGAACAAACGACAAAAATAATATTGGGCTTAAACTAATCTAGTTTCAACAGCAAACATGAAGCGCAACTGCTGTCAAATAATAAATCTTTGCTAACGACTTTAATGGGGTTTTTTGGAACATAGTGCAGTCATTTTAACAAGGCCCTATGGGATTCTCACAAAACTTCATTAAAAAGAAACGCTTCTTCATTGCCATTCAAACCGATGCTCAGTTCGATTTGCGAACCACAATTCCTTCAGCAGGTTCCGCGAACAAGACCACTAAGCTGTAAAACTAAACCTGCTTTGCAAGCTCTACTCTGCTGATGTTTCGCCATGATCACCTTAATCAAAGTCTGGAAAAGATAAGGAGAGATTGAGAAGGTGTCCATCCAAGCACATTCCGTAGTACAATTTACAATTTTTCATGTTTTTGCCGTTAAAACGCATGGGAAGAACCAGACAAAGGATGCTCAAAACAGCCCAAAGCAGTATAGAAACATTTATAAGTCGCCTTTGGAGGGCGAGAATGTGAGACTCATTCACCTCTTATTCACTCACATTTCGTTCATTGAACAGCAGCTTGCCGGCATTTTGTAAGTTTCCATTGTTGGGTTGTTCTACTGATCAATCGTCAGGTTTTCTTTTCGAATTAAGGCTGTGACCAAATAGAATGATCCTTGGATGAATGGCTCCTCCGGCGCCTCTTGACTTTTCTATGCTAGGCCGACTCAGCCAAATAAAGTCTGCATAACAATCTTGGTTTCGCAGCTTCACGCAGATCGATACTCTTGTTCGACACTATCCCAAGATCTAAGAAGAACGGGTGAAATACCAGCTTTCTACAGGCTAGCCACAACAAGCCATTGTGCAGTCCTAATGCAGAGAGATATGAAAACCAGAAAAGCGGAAGTAGAATGTCCCTGAAAGTCAATCTTAAATTAAAAGAAGCTGCAACGTCCGCAGCGGGGAATCAGTTTAGTACAGTTCAATTGCACTATTTTGATTTTTAATAGAGAGGATCAGTTCCTTAACATTAAGGAGGTACCACCAGTACCAGCGTTCAGAAAATGTTTTCAGAAAATCGTTTCTAATACAAACACACCTCAACAATTTGTAGGAGCGTAGCTTTCTCCACTCATTTAGATTGAAGCTATACCCATTTTGCTTGTATTCATTGCTGCTTAGCCGTATGTGTTTAATGCGTTACAACAGTCTATCAGTAAAAACTAGAATACCTTTGTCGCATGCTACCTACACACTGCAATCGTGGAAGAGGGCGCTTAATTCGGCACTAAGCAAATCATCTTGGGATGTGCCCTGCCCTCCACTTGTGACCGTCAGTAATATTCAAGGCAGCTCGTATGCATTCTTGGTCTGCACATGGCTTTTGGTGACAAGCTCATGAACAAATCAATCCGTAGTAGGTTCCATAGATATATGGTATAAATGAACGACCTTGGAAAGATGGAAGTTAGACGTCTTTCCAACTACGTCACCTGTGCCTGAAGTCACCTCACCCTTCTAGATTAAAATGCCCTCTATTGTTTCTCGCGATCCCTCCTATGAATGTGAAGCTTCTACACAGCTATCCAATACCACGTCCAGACCTGGGTATCAGCTAATTTGTTGTTCGTTATCCGGCCCAAAATTGCCGGATAACGAAAAACAAAACGGATAGGCCAAACCCCCCGGAAACCGGATAACGGATAACGGTTAATAAGCAAATCATCTTGGGATGTGCCAGGCCCTCCACTTGTGACCGTCAGTAATATTCAAGGCAGCTCGTATGCATTCTTGGTCTGCACATGGCTTTTGGTGACAAGCTCATGAACAAATCAATCCGTAGTAGGTTCCATAGATATATGGTATAAATGAACGACCTTGGAAAGATGGAAGTTAGACGTCTTTCCAACTACGTCACCTGTGCCTGAAGTCACCTCACCCTTCTAGATTAAAATGCCCTCTATTGTTTCTCGCGATCCCTCCTATGAATGTGAAGCTTCTACACAGCTATCCAATACCACGTCCAGACCTGGGTATCAGCTAATTTGTTGTTCGTTATCCGGCCCAAAATTGCCGGATAACGAAAAACAAAACGGATAGGCCAAACCCCCCGGAAACCGGATAACGGATAACGGTTAATAAGCAAATCATCTTGGGATGTGCCAGGCCCTCCACTTGTGACCGTCAGTAATATTCAAGGCAGCTCGTATGCATTCTTGGTCTGCACATGGCTTTTGGTGACAAGCTCATGAACAAATCAATCCGTAGTAGGTTCCATAGATATATGGTATAAATGAACGACCTTGGAAAGATGGAAGTTAGACGTCTTTCCAACTACGTCACCTGTGCCTGAAGTCACCTCACCCTTCTAGATTAAAATGCCCTCTATTGTTTCTCGCGATCCCTCCTATGAATGTGAAGCTTCTACACAGCTATCCAATACCACGTCCAGACCTGGGTATCAGCTAATTTGTTGTTCGTTATCCGGCCCAAAATTGCCGGATAACGAAAAACAAAACGGATAGGCCAAACCCCCCGGAAACCGTATAACGGATAACGGTTAATCCGCTCATCCCTGGTATCCATCCTGCGGAAGATGGCGTGGGGGCAGGTGGACGTGGCTATCGAAGAGATCGGAGTAGAAGTCGTGGATGACCTTCTCCAAGGTCCTTCTGGAAGAGGTGACGGTACCGTCAGGACGTCGGAGAGCGGTCATCTTGGTCTTGAAGTTGGCGAAGTTCCGGCGGGCATTGCGGATGCTCAACCCTGCCTCTGCTGCTTCAGCCAACACTTCCGCCCTTCTCTCCTTAAGATCCTCCTTTATCGCATCTGCATAGCTTCGAAAGCTCGGACGTCAGCTGGTAGTTGCCTGATCGTGCTGCTCCACGCTGGCATATCAACTCGAGAGTTTTCGGAGACAGGCATCTCTTGGTGGTCTTCAAGCTCTCGGCTCCCTTAGCACTATCGTGGAGATGGTGCACGAAGTGGTCGTATTCCTCGTCGATGTTGTCCATAACGGTATCTTCCCTAAGGCCGGCAAGAGAGGTGTAAAGGTCCAAGTTGATAGCTGTTCTGGGACTACTCTTCTTGAACTTCACGGCCTTCTCTCCTTGACGCGAAAAGCGGAACCTTGCGCGAAGGGGGCGGTGGTCCGATCCCGTGTAGAACTTGGGGACAACGGAAACGTCGGTCAGGCAATACTTGCGGTTGAAGATGATGTTGTCGATCTCGTTGTGGAACTGGGCACCGGGGGATTCCCATGTCCATCGTAGGGAGAGAGGCTTCTGTAACTGTGAGTTTCCATGGATGGTCTTGGTCGACATGATAAACTCAGACAGCCTTTCACCTTGCTCATTCCACTCCAAACCGTGGGTTCCGATGTGAACTTCTTCCGGCGACCTTCTTGGCCCGATCTTGGCGTTGAAGTCGCCGACGATCACCTTGTACAGGGTGGTAAAAAGTATTGACGCACTAAATGACGGTTGTGGAAATAGTATTGCGCAGTAAGTTTTAAAATATTCACTTGAGAAATATGGAAAATGATCTTGCAAACACGATAGAATAACTCGTTGTTGACATTGGCTCCTTTACTGTGAATACAGGAGCGAAAACGGCGGAAAAATTCATGAGCACGCGCCGCAAGTATTCGCTTGCATTTTGTTCCGTTCTTCGAACAGGGTAGCCTTCTGCGACTGTTCACTTCTGTTGAAAGTAGCACAGACCTCATTCTTCAAAATCACCTAGAAAGAGTAATCCAGCGGATTCACGTTTAAGTTGTGCTCGCCTGAGAAGCTGTTCACACCTGCGCGCGTTATCTGTTTGCCGTTATGGGACAGAGGTTGACAATTTTTGACTTGAACGTTATCGTGCTTGAACATCTTGTAATCATCATCTGTTATGACAGAGCCGCGGCTGACGTTTGGGTTGCTGACCTCTTTTCTCATCCACCATTTCAAACACAGTTTAATTCTCTTGTTAAGGAACTACTAAGCTCTTTGGGAAACACAAAAAAGGGCCACCGTAACGATGACGATCATGTTCCTTCAGTTTTTTCCCGAGTGTTTTTTGAGCACAATACAGACAACAAAAATAACACACAAAAACCTAGAGGGGTACAAAGAGAAGCTGGAGCTGAATCAAAAAGTAGGTGCGTCAATACTTTTTACGCGCCCTGTAGAAGGTGTGATCTTCCTTATAGAACTTCTCCAGCTCCACGTAGAAGGCTTCGACCTCTTCGTCGTCGTAGTTGGATGTTGGGGCATACGCGACGAATACAGTCAAAGATGGCACGGAGCCACATCGCTTCAGTCGCAGTGTACTGCCCAGAGACGCAGATGAGATGTAGGGGATGGACACCATGCTCCTGCTATGTCGGGTCGACGCGTTCCTTGTGCGTGGGAGCGGCATGTTCATGCAACGTGTGTGTGGATGTGTCCGTGACTGTGCGGATTGTAACTGTGTCAGCTCGGCCAAAACCTGCACTCGGTAGACTGGGAGTACATCGTAAGGCGATTCGAGGCCGCCTTAAGTCTCGCCCCGTCCCTTCGGGAAGTCTGGCTGGCTGCTCGGAGTTCTTCGCCCGCACGACAGAGCCCAAATAGCTACTATACCTTTGTCCTTTTCGAATTTCGAATAGTCGAATTTCGAATAAATTCGAATTTCGAATATTCGAATATTCGACTATTCGAAAAAAAGTCCAATATTCGATTTATTCGATTATTCGAATATTCGAGAAAGTCCAATATTCGAATATTCGTTTATTCGAATATTCGAGAAAGTCCAATATTCGATTTATTCGTTTATTCGAATATTCGAAAGTGGCCAATATTCGAATATTCGTTTATTCGAATATTCGAAGGCTTCGAATATCGAATATTCGAATAGTCGAATATTCGAATATTCTTTATCAATCTCTTAACAAGTTAGTGGCACTCTTTTTCAAAAACCAGGGGAGTCTGACCTTATGATAAAAAACGATGTTTGAGTTTCGCGCGTCGCTCAAAGTGCGCCGAATTGTGTGTACGTAATCTGACAAGAGAAGTCAATGAACTTCCCGTGGAGATTTCCAAAATGATCTATTGCTTGTTATAAGGGTGTGTCTAAGAAGCACCGTAGTGGTCTTCAAATGTCCTGCGGGCATCTGGGTAGGTCAAAAATTACAAAAAACTGTAGCACTTCAGTGCTGGCTGATAAGGCGAAAGTGACGCCTTGAATGGCCTTGAAATACTCAGAAATTAACATGCAGATGCTATAGAGCTTTAATTATAGTTAGATGTTAGAAATCTGACGATTTATTAGGTCAAATAAATCATTCACTGCAGTCAGGGCGTGGATAGCGGGGAGAGGTCCAGGTTCGAATCTAGGCGAGTTGTTTACGGATTGCTGTGCGTTTTGGTAAATGTAGAACATATTCTCATTTTAACCATATTTACGAACATGATCGAAATGTGTTGCTTCAGTCCATCTCTGGGATGTGCTGGTCAGTCTTCGGGTTCCTATAGAGAACGTTTCTCTTGTAAATTTTACTAATTTTAGCATCTCTTATAAAATGCATCATTTTTGACCCACTCCGTAGTATTGTACTCCGTAGTATTCGTAGCATTTGCATATAACACCAAATACAGTACTAACCACTAAATTAATTAGTCACCTTCTTCACTGACGAGCCTCGGGGTGACTAATTATAAACATGTTTTGTATGAAGGCAGAGGCGAAACAAGACATGTTTAGTATTGTTGTTAACATTGTTTTAGTTATTATTTGTTTTAGTTGTTTCTTGTTTTCCACTTGTGTTTGTTATAGTACAGTGTGATTTAGAGTTCATGTACATATACCCCAGGTTATTTCTAATTCTACTTCGTTGTTTAGACGTTGAATTTAAAACTGTTTGAGTATTAAAATTTACATATATGATTAACTTATTGGTGTTCTTGTAGCCTATTCTTCCTCGGCCACTCTCCCGCACTGACAGGGGGGGGGGGGGGGCTTTGGAAACGTAGGTACTTGTATTAATCCCCATGACTTCGTAAGTAGATAATAAAATTTCGTACAAATGTTGTCCTGAGGGTTGACTGAATTCTGATCACGAAGCTGGCAAACGCGATCGGTGTTACCGTCGACCACAATAGGCGACGGTGAGTGCGAGAAAAGGTGCAGAATAACCGGCCGCGTTGTACTATTGTGACTCCAAAAGTGGAGTGGAGGTCGATTTTTTCGCTCAAACATCGCCTGTACTGTTATTTTGGATGCTGAGCACGAATATGGTATCCAATTTCGACAATTTGGCCGCTTACGATATTTCATAGTGTGTGTTCGTGAGTAAGGATGGGGTTGTCATGACCACTGATTTCGTTCTTTCCTCGCCTTAGGAAATTATTTAGGCTGCTGCCACGAATCTGTCATTTCTTTTTCTAAATTATCCATTTTTCGTGCACTACTTTCCATCTCAAAGTCGAAGACTGGAAAGCAAGTCTGATCACATATGTAGGTGAAGAAAGCGATTCTATGTACTCAAACTGATAAACTTGATCACTCATGAAAATGTGGAATCACGCGATCACGCGAAAGCGTTTACTAGATTTGCGATCAGCACCTCAATTGGCCCTCTAGACGACGTTTGGGCGAAACCTGCTTTCGATCTTCGGAGTTGTGGGAGTACAAGTCCCTAAACCTTCGATTAGCAGAGAGTGGTGGGGAGGCGATGGGCAGCAGAGGTGTGCGTTAAATTTTTTCGGTAAATTTTTAACGACTACTTTTTAACGAAAAAATTTCGCGTTAAAAAGGTAAATTCGGTGAATTCGTTAAATAAAATGTCCCTTAGCTGCATTCAGTTTTAAACCACTGGGGTGCCTCTCGGACAATCCCCCACAGCGCTCAATAGGTCACTTATAAGATTCCCACGGGAGGTTCATTGACCTCCCTTGTGAGTTGACGCGAAGTAAGCGGTGCAAGCGCGACCCTCCGCTGCGCACCTGCTTCCTTGTAAACGGCCGTCGAGCGTGCTGTGGCCATTCACGTGAATCGCAAGTGATTAGGATTATGCCTGTACACAGATATTTTTACCTTCAGTATACTACGGGAGAATCTTCGTTTTGTATTTCTACCCCAGTTACAACAAGGGAACGATTAGAGCCGAAGGGGCTGCGGTAGGGAGGTAGAACTTTTAGAGGCCTAGAAAGCTCCTGCTTTCTGCCAGTAAAGACGTTGAAGAAGAGAGGAAGAGCAATGGCTATGGAGTACAAGAGCCAGTCATACTCCGTTTCCTATGAAAGTGAGCCATGAGTCCCCATTTTCGCTCTAACACTGTCCAAGTCGTAGTGTCTTGTCAGATTAGATTCCAACGCGGGTCCGTTTCTCTTCAACGGAGTTAGAACACAAACTGAATGCCATTCATGAGACTCCAGTGCGCCCTTTCTGCACCAGATCGCCTTTGTGTCATTTCTCCGCCCATGATAATCATTCTTTTACCACCTGGAAGCTTCCGTATGACATAAGGAAATATAGCAACCGATAGTAAAAGACCTATAACAATCTAGCTCTGCCTACCCAAGGTGTTTCTCTCTTCTCGGTGCACAAATTCTTAGGGAAGCAAAGCGTGCTTCATTGCCGTTATACCGCTGTTATTGTCCTGTGGTCTCGTAAAGGAAATGGATGGAGCAGCCATCCATTTCCTGGGTAATAAAAAATAATTAAATGTCAACCACTGGGTGACGACAGTAAATAATGGTGTTCATTTGATTATTCGAATATTCGACTATTCGAAATTCGATTATTCGAAATTCGACTTTTTGAAAATCGAATATTATTCGATCATTCGAAATTTGTAATTTTGAAAATCGAATATTATTCGATCATTCGAAATTCGAAATTTTGAAAATCGAATATTATTCGACCATTCGAAATTCGAAATTTTTTCCCAAGGACAAAGGTATACTAGCTACCCGTGTGTACTCCAGTCAAAAACAGCAGCACTGAAGGCCCTCATTCCCCTGACCCCGAAAGAGCCCCCATTTCTGCAGCGATGGGAAGGACGAGTACGGAGAGGCTGCTAAAATATCGGGGCCTAACCAGGCTGCGCAAATTGAGAAGAGCTAGGATGACTATCTGTACTTACAACGCCCGCACGCTCGCATCGGAAGCATCCGTCGAGGACCTGATGATGCAAGCCAGGAAGATCAAGTACGACGTCATCGGACTGAACGACACGAGAAGACATCATCCCCTACACGCCGTTTACGACTCCGGATAAGAACTGTTCCTCGGAGCATGCGACAGCAAGGGAGTAGGCGGTGTTGGTGTCCTCGTCAACACGCACTTGGCCATGAACATCGATTCGTACGAGTCTCTGACAACCCGAATTGTTTGCATATTGTATTGTATTGTATTTATTGACGTAGACTGTGCCTACGTGGAGAATAACAAAGCAAACAAGCCAAAACAAGTAATATGACTTGAGACACAACACAAAAGAAGAACAAGCAAGAAAACAAAAATACCCAACGAATAGTAGTAAACAATAAAACAATACTTAAAGGGAAAGAAATCAAGCATGCAGCGAACGGGAATCTTCTGCATATACCAGCTTCTCTGCCCTACTCCTAAAACTGCGCAAAGACATGTTAACCAACTCTGGAGACCAAATTTTATTGAGCCGTGACATTACTCTGACGGAGAAAAAGTTAGCACGCACCTGTGTTCTGGCAAATGGAGCCCTGAATATAGTGGCACTCCTTCTAGTTCTAGACGGTGCTGAGGAGAAAAATTCTTCATTATTCAGAGAAACCCTTCCCGTTAAAATCTTGAAGGCCATAAGAAGATCATTCCTAAGTCTTCTACTTCTTAAACTCTGCAAACCGTACAAAAGACGTCTATAAACACCATTAGGAATAAACTGATAGTCCAGGCCAGAACACCTCATGGCCAGCTTACGAGTGAAGTTATTTTGAACACACTCTAATAAAGCAATGTCCTTCTTTTTGTGAGGGCTAAACACAGACGTCCCCGTTTCTACTAATGGTCTTACATAACTCTTGTATGCATTAACAAGTGTTCTTGCATTCCCACTCCTCAAGACTTTAAATAGATTATACGTTCTACGGATCGTTAGTGAGCATATAAATTTATAATGAGTCTCGAAAGAAAGTTTATCATTGAAACGGAATCCTAAATCCCTTACCTCGTGCACTCTTTCTAATTTATCGGTACCAATTTTGTATTCAAAAGAGTGCGGATCCTTACCTATGCAAAACAGCTTGGTCTTGTCAGCAGCAAGAGGCAGTCCCCACTTTTGTGACCAGGTTACAACTTGATCAATAGCAGCTTGTAGAGATAAAGAGTCCTCTACACTCTCAATAACCTTGTAGACCTTCACATCGTCGGCGTACATTACGCAGGTGATACCCAGCTGAGATATCAAAGACGGCAACTCAGCAGTATAGACCAAGAATAAGAGGGGACTCAAAACTCCACCTTGCGAAACACCGCATGGTATGTCAAAAGCTGAGGAAAACTGGCTGCCAATTCGGACTTGGAATGTACGACCATGTAAAAAGTTACCAATCCAGGCGAGGATTCTGTGGTGGATCCCAAACGACTCAAGTTTTTTTAGAAGCAAATTTGTAGGAACCCTATCAAAGGCTTTCGAAAAATCAAAATAAATCACATGTGTGGTCTTTTTATCATCATAGGCCCTAGTCCAGTCATAAAAGGAACACAGGAGGGCTGTCTCAGTTGACTTACCCCTACAGAAACCATGTTGAGAATTTGGAAAAAGTTCCTGCTCATGAAAATAGTCAACTAATTTACGCTTAACAATTTTCTCAAACACCCTAGCAAAAACTGATGTAATACTAACGGGCCGATAATTTAGAGGACAGTGTAATGGAGGCTTCTTAGGCACAGGTACTACGAGTGCTTCCAACGTCTTGGTACTTCACCCGTAATATAGGATAAATTAAAGAGAAATTCGAGAGGGTAGGCAATAAAAGGAGCGATACGTTTGATAAAGTGTAGAGGTACCATGTCAGGAGTCACTGTAGTTGATCTAGGCCACTTGGTTATGATTTGAACAATATCGTCCGCATAAAACCAGATTGTAGGCTGCATTGCACAGTTCATCTTAGAAACTTCTACGTTTGGAAAAACATGCGACCCAGAGTAAACGTTATAAAATTCTCTAGCAAGCAGCTCAACCTTGTCAGCATCGGTAACATAAACACCACCAGAACCAATAAGGGTAGGGATAGTAAACTGTTCTTTTAACCGGGAACGAATGTATTTGTGTAGTTTCGCAGGATCCTTGGCGGCCGCTAGTTTGCTTTCGACAAATGTAGTGAACCTTTTAAGTGACTTTTCTACTTTGCTATTGTAAGACTTGTACCTAGCCCATCCCTCTATCGAATCAATTTTAGTTGCATTATCCCACAGGAAACTATGTCGGGAGAGCATTCTATCGAGATATTTAGGCAACTGCAGTGAGTTCTTAATGACTTTGCGAAGAGGAATAAACAACTCGATGACATGATGTAAAATCGCCAAGAATACCTCATATTTTTCATCTACGGTGGACGGATTACCCAGCGACCCAATCCAATCAATATTCGCTAGATAGTTCCTAATAGCGACATAGTCACCATTTCTGAAGTCTCTAACGTAGGATTTTTCGCTAGAACAACCATCACAATTTACGGTGAACTCAACGGCTGAGTGATCACTACCACCAACAGGTGCTACAACCCGAACATCACTGACGAGACCGACGTCATTGGTAAATAAGAGGTCGAGAAATGAGCAACCATGACAAGCTGAGAAAGGTTATGCGAGCAAAAAGTGTTGTAAAAATCTAATGAGGTATCATGTAGGCATACAGGTTGACTCCAGACAATATCAGGCAAATTGAAATCACCTAGGACTACAGTTGGATTATTATGACATGAAAAATCACTGATGACTTTTTGAAGCAAATTAGAATTGAAGGCAGTGCAATTTGGAGTGCGATATACAAGAATGAACCTAATAGTACCAAGAGAAAACGTAATATCCATAATTAAGACCTCATAGCCATCCTTTACAGATTCCTTGAAAACCTCCCTAAAAGGAATGGTAATCCTAAGAAGGACCAGAAGACCACCTCCAGTTTTATGCGAGCGGTCGCATCGAGAAAAGGAATAGCAGGAACTGGCTATCCCTAGCAGGGGTGCCACATCATTCTTTGAGCCTAGCCAGGACTCCGTTGTCAGAACAAGGTCATAATTTTTATGAATTAATATGGATACCAAAAAATTGCTATTTTTAACAAAAGACCGGATATTGGTAAACATGCACTTTATACCACTTACATCACGACAAGGAGCAGGACTCAGGAGTTTCCCGATGGCGCAGCATGCGAAACATTTAGCGAATAGACAGAGGGATTGGGTCCTTGAGAGGCATCAATTGTGGTAACAGAACCAGAAGCATCCTGAAGCCTACGGTTGGAATTGCGCGCAACTCGCTGACGTTCCAGTTCTTCTTTGGAAAGCGAGGGGCGAAGAAAAATGCCCTTGCAGAAGAACGTTCGCAATCGCGAAGCGCGCTTAACAGCAAAGTCTCTTTGTTTAGAGCTTGGCAACACAACTTTAACGAGCCTGGAGCCATTGACTTTAGGCTTACCCATGCGATACGCTGAGCAAGGAAGGCACTCAACATCTAAATGGCTAAGAATAGAAGTAACATGAGATAAATCGTGGAGGGCTCTATCAGTTGCGGAAAATGATGAGAGTTCTGGAATGCCATATATGACAACAGATCTACGTCTTTCAAATTCATGTAAAGAATTCTGAATCATGTCGTTGGAAGCAACCATATGAGATGGAGGATTGGGACTTGGAGACAAACTATTTTCAGCAGCCTGGACACTGGAATTTTTGCATTCAACTAACTGCTTCAGCCTGGCATTTTCAATCTTAAGCTGAGCGTTTTCTTCCGAAACTTTGAGACACCATTGTTGCAGAGTTTCCATCTGACGTCTAGTTTCGAGAAGAGCACTGAGCATGACCTTGGCATAGGCAGGTATCTCGGAATCCGCTCCAGACAGAAGTTGCGAGAGGTGTTCATCCTTGTCAGGCGAAACGACGTCCAAATGCTTCCTCTTAGTCGCTGGAACGGAAGAGGCACGAAGCGGAGTGTTCATTTCAGACATAAAACAACTTCAAGTAGAATGTTGACCTGCTCAGGTGGCGTTCGATAATAGGCCAAATCGATTCCCGCCACAAGGAATCACGCAAGTCAGACGAACTCAAACAAAAGACGACTGGAATCCAACTCGAGGTCCGCAAGTTCGGCACAGAACAGCAGAATACCAGTATGAAGAACTTGACAAGTCGAGATATGGAAGAAACCAGAATACCACCAACACAGCAGTCACAGCGCACGGAATCAGACAGAAGGTCAAAATCGACCGCTCGGGACGGGCGCAGGTGGTGGAAAATATCATTATATTTCCCAGAGCTAGCATTAAATGCACTGTTATTTAGACCTTTCTGGGATCGCTTAGCTTCGAGAAAATTTTCTTCAAATGAAGCGCTGGCTGAATACCCTACCTGAGCGACGCGAGCTGCAGAGCAACCCATAGGATCTAAATGCTCTTATCAGCCGGGAATGGCCCGTTATGAATAATACTGCTCCAGCATAATCTACACAGTGTTGGCAAACAGTGGTTGAAATTGTACGAAATTTGGTGCATTTCTAGCCTTTTTATACAACTATCTTTTGTTGCAGGATTAATGGGCCACCCTGTGTAAAAGCGTAAGCGGTTGTGTCTGTCGGCCCGTCTGTCTATCTGACCTTTCATAGACGTCCTGTCGCGTGCGTCAGAAGACGTGGCGCGGATGTCGCTCAAAGGACGTTCGGTTAAGGATACGTGTCACCGACGTCGTTCAGCAGTCGTCCCGGGTTCAGGACGTGCCACCGATATCGCGCAAATCGCGCAATGGGTGTGTGGGTTCAGAAGAGGTGTTACTCATGTCACGCAGGGGAAGTCATTGAAGAAGGGGGTATCAGTGAAGTAGGAACAGTAAGGTGGGGGAGGCCAGTAAGGTGGAGCCGGTGAAGGGGCCAGTGAAGGCGGTACCAGTAATGGGGACTAGTTAAAGGGGGACCACACCCGTACGATGGGGGAAGGAGACCTGTAAATGGAAAGCAGTGGAGAGGAGACCTCCAAAGGTGGGAGCAGTAATGGGAATCATCCAAGGGGGGGGGGGCAGCAGCAAAGGCAGACCAGTGAGGGAAATATGAACCATTAGGGGGGCGTAAACAGTGAGACCAGTAAAGGTAGTACCAGCGAAGGGGACCAGTATGGGCGAGCCAGTATTTTTCTCAGTATCATCCAACGCGTATCGGGCTGATTCAGAACATGTCACCCGACATCGTACAACGTGCCTATCAGATCGAACTTCGCACAGCATCCGTGAGATTTTCAGAATTTTTTTTAAAACTTCGTGCAACGAGTGTGTGCGTACTCGACTCTCACCATGTTTCTCTGCCGGCACATGGATAATTTAATAATGGCGGAGTGGGGGTAGGGAAATTGGCCAAAGGAATAATAAGAATATTGTTGTCATCAGACAGTTAGCGCTATCAAGCGGTCTACCAACACCGACTGATTTCATTCATCTTTCCGCAAATTAGGCCCTTCGGATTGAGACTATCACAATCTGTTCTTCGCTACCTAGAGAACGTGTACTTTCGGAGAATAAAACCTACGTAAGTTAGTCTCATCATCTACAGCGCTGGCAAAATTTGCAATTGAACCTGGGATATGGCTGCAGCAGGGAAGGCGTGCACTTCCCCTGCTGCAGCCATCTGGGATACACTGCTTAACACAACAGCACCTGAGCGAGTTTCTGAGCGTCCAGATTCAGAAGCCGTGACGCCGACTTCATGGCATGAACATGAGAGGACCATCAAAGAGGTGAGAGTAGTAGGGGATCTTTGAGGGTGAAGAACCGACAGCGGCGAAGAAGGAGCATCCTGGGGCGGACTCATCAACGCTTACTGCAATTTAACAGGGAAAATACAGTCGAAGTCTCTGATAGCGCATCATATAGTGAAGCATTTCACCGCGCAATGAGGGATTTCGGCTGTATTTTCTGTTAAATTACTGTAAATCGTTGATGAATACGGCCCCTGGAGAAGGGAATGATATGTGGTTAATAGGGGGAATAAGGAAGCAGGTCAGGAGGTTGCGCCAACAAGGGTGGAAGCAATAAGGGGTCCAGTAGGAAGTTATCAATAAGGGAGGAAGTAAGGAGGACCAGCAAGGGGATCCAATATGAGGGGACCAGTAAGGGAGACCGAGACCGAATTTAGAAGATGTGATACCGACGTCGCGCAATGGGCGTTCACTTGCCGTCGTGAACGAACGCCGAGCGTGGGAGGGCAACGGGGGCAGACATATCTCCAACGCCGCGCGAACCCCCTGGCGTCGCGCACGGTGCGCGACGAAATTGGACGAGTTGTCGCGGTCCGATGCTTCCGACGTCTACAAACGCTTCCTACAGGGACATGCGGCACGCATTTGCCTTATTTCAATGTTTCTTGGAGATTGTATATGAAAGTGGTTTCAATAGGTCGATCAGCGACAGTTTATACAGGAATGCTGCATGTGGATGGTTTCTAGCGTCAGTATTCGCCATCTACAACTTCTTCGGTCAATTTTTACCCGTGATTATGGTTACACTACGGAAATAGGTCACTATCGCCCATTCTAGGAGCGATTGTCCTACATCAGGCTGTTGCCTACCACATTCTGTGGGATCTTAAATTCCTTGCCAGAAATGTGGTCTGGGAACTTAAGCACTGAAAACATTTTGTGCTCCGCGGCTAACCATGCGTCACCGAGCGCACGTCCGCGTTTCAGCGCCGCGACGTCGCGTTGGAGTTAGGTCCTGGAGCCGGAGGGCAACTTACAATTAATCGGGGTAGAGTAAGGAAGACTACGGGAGGGGGGGGGGGGTGTGAGGGAGCGATCAGGAAGAAGGGAACTGGAGGCGGGACGAGGATGGGGAACGAGCAAGAAGGGAGCCGTAAGGGAATTCATACGGGAAACAAGGAATCTTGACACAGCAGCAACTGCGCGCGATTCTGAGCCTATGGGTTCCGAAGACGAGTCTTCTGAACTTCTGGATGCAGAAGACGGACCCTAAGGTCCCGCAACAAGAGTCTGGTGTTAGAAGAGGTGTCCCCGGCATCGTGCGACGAGCGGCCGCTCTGAGAATCCAGCATTATCTTATGTTGAACGAAAAATTTTACCCGCGCTAGATACGCCTCTGCGTGTCTCGCGAAAGCTACGTTTGTCGTTCAACATGGATGCTGCTGCAGCAGAGGAAGCTTTTTCCTACTTCACACAGCGACATCTGAGCGCGTTTCTGCACGTCTGGATCCAGAAGACGGGTCCCCTACATCACGCAACAAGCGTCCTTATACGTATCACCGACGTCTGCCGTGAGCCGTGTGCACAACGGGAAAACCAGCTAGAAGAGACCAGTAAGGAGGAGGGGGAAATAAAGAGGGGGGGGGGAAGACCAGTAAAGGCGGACCAGCAATTAGATTCAGTAAGAAGAAACGAGTGAGGGGGAACCTGGCGTCCGGATTAGGAAGACGTGTCAACGATACCCGGTAACGCAAGCTGTTGGGCATGAGAACGGTTGCAGAGGGCCAACCTGAGGGCAGAGGTGCTGCGCAGCACAAACCAATGGCGTTAGGACGGTCCGGAGAGAATGTGTATGATCAATGCATGGAAGTGGTGAATGGCTTGATGCCAATAAAGTACACAGCAGGTCCTAGATGTAGGCGAATTTTAAGCCCTATAAAAACTACTTTCCGTAGGTCAGTGGTACTGCAAAGTCGCGCGAAGCGCGTAAGTGCGAGACACGCCGTTAGGCGCGTCAGAGTACTTGTGCTCCAAAAGGCGTGCTCCTAGGAAGAATTCTTTTCGTCTCGATGTCTATTTCTTCGTTGTAAGAACGAACTAATCGTAAGGTTTGAAAGGAAGGGCAAAAAAGAGAAGGCCGTTGTGGATAGGATCATCATATGGTTTCTGAAAAGACCAGGATTTTAATTTTTCAACAATATCATGCAAACTAGAGTGCGTGGCACATTACAAAAGGTTTAGCGATATCATCTTCTACTGCCTTAACAGTTTGCAGGATTGGAATACTAATCGGTTTGTTTACTATAGATGCGCTTTAATGCACAGCGCAATACGGTTATTCGTTATTCGTTCATTCGAACAAATCATTCGACTATTCGACCATTCGAAAATTTTCGACATCGAATAAATTCGGTCGTTCGTCGTTCGGGATCGAATAAATTCGATGTTTCATTCGTTCGGAAATTTTCGACATCGAATAAATTCGATGTTTCATTCGTTCGGAAATTTTCGACATCGAATGAATTTGTTCGATCATTCGATCGGAAATTTTTGACGTCGAATTTTTTCGTTCGTTCATTTGTTAGATAAAATTTCGAAAAAGCACAACTATAGTGGCGAGCAGCCTTGCCGCGGAAGTGCGCGGGAACCTTTACCGAAGTCGGGCGTGGCGGCGGCACGTTACCGTAATCCGGGAAGATGACTAACTTGCGGAACTCCCCCTCCCCTCTCTAGCCTGCTTGAGCTCGCCAACTTTTGGTTGGCGGACTCTGCGCGCAAGCAGAGGGCTAACAAGGCAGGCTGAAAATAGACCACAACTCCGTTCTTGGAAGCGTGTAGCAGATATGGAACGCATATGTATTTGGAACAGTACTAAAAGCCGCAGCTACGTAGCGTAGCTATATATCTCATCTCAAAGTGCCATGGTCACCTTCCCTTTAAATTTGTTGCTTTGCGGTAATAAGTTCGGCGTTAAATTTTTGTATTTTTGTGTAAACTTGTATTACTTGAGGAGCTCTTAGAGCGTTCCGGAAGAGGAAATTTGAATGGAAATAAGATGATTTCTAGCGCTTCTTAGACAAAGGTTTATTGGGCAGAACGCATAAAAGTAATGTCTTCTTGTAATTCTTCTCAACCACTTATCTGCTTTGGTTAGGTTTTTTTTCTTTTCTAGTTTTTTTAGGAAAGGCGAAAGTTGGTGGAATAGTAGGGCGTACCATCGTGAAATTGTTTGCTTCAACAAAACGTAAGAAATCGTTGTTTCAATTCAGAGAGATTGAGCATTATAATACGGGGAGCTTTCCAGTGGAATGCAAACAAAGGGTTATTGAGCTTTGCGGTAATTGTGCATTGATCACCACAAAGCGTTTTCTGCTGAGAATGCTGAGCAGTAGGCGTGCAAAATGTGAAGTGCTGAATGGGCTGGCTAGCATATCGTCTTCATGATCGACGAGACTATCGAGCAACTAGAGAACTGGGATCTACTGGACTTATCAGAGCAACTATGGTAGTAGCATCAAGGATCACGGCAATGATCAATGATCACGACGTTTCTTCAGACTTCATACTTAAAGATGAGATATATGCGAAATTTCAAAGGCACAGGTTATCTTAAAATTGGAGCCAAGATAGGCAGCTGTAACAGGTCCAGGTAGCTCAGTGGACCATCTGTGCGAAGCTCTTGGTTTCAGAATAGGCTTATCACCATCGCTAGCTGTCGGGGTAAATAGGCTTCAAACACCACTGCTGGGTAAGCATGGTGAGGCAGTTCACAGAGGCGTGTGGTCGAAAAAGGTCTGTGGTTCGACTCCCTGATGACACAGAATGTTTCCACTTCCTTAAAAAAATCCGACATGACCAGTCGAGGTTTTCTGTGTGAAATCGCAACAAAAAACTTCGGAGGAAAGGAAACCAGATTGGGTTGTATTTATCTTTAAAGAACCCACACGAGGAATCAAGTTCTCCATATCGCAATAAAATGAATCCGGTTTCCTTCCTGGCGACTTCATATGGAGACCTTCGATTGATTATGTTTAGTGTCGGATCATTTTTATGAAGTGCAGTGAATGAATTTAAAAAAATTAAAACGTTTTGTGCTACTCTCAATGCCAGTTAAGCTGCAAGTCCACAATTTTTACATTAAGGCAGTCATTCTCAACGATGTTTTCCTCGAATGCTTGTCACATTCTCTATTAATTGGTTATGCGGAAATTACAGGCTGGTGAAGCCGATGTGGAATCCAGTGAATCAGCGAAGAGCGAGGTAGGATTAGAATGCTACTTATCTTGGTGGATTCTGCGGGAAGACTAAATCACTAGTAGGTTGTATGATGAAGCACCAATTTTTTAGGATGAATCTCGGGACGCCGATGCCGATGTTGGAGACAGCGACAGTTGCTCGAACGACTCGTTCGTGGTAGGAGATGAAGCGCTGGACTCTGGCGAGAGCGAGGATGCGCTTGACCTACTGGATCAGCAGCTGGAGGGAGAGACCGATCGTCGTCATGAACGATACATGAGGAAGGCAGGTTTCTCTTCGTTATCCCTTCGTGACGGAAGTACACTTTGACCACTTTTGTATGCGTCTGCCGGTGAAGGGAGTGTCTTTTTCAGATAATTCGCCATATCTCGACATCTTCCGAAGGGGAGCAGCAAGGTGACGATGACGAGGATGAGAGCGATGTGGAGTACATTACTGACTACGAGGATGAAGAGGACGAACAAGACCAGGTGCGTAGCGCCGTTGTTCACACCAGTATTCCAACTTCTGGTGGCTCAGAGCGCGTGGTGTTGCTTCTGAGATATCTTCAAAGTACTGTATTACTCCGTGAGTGGTGCTAGATCATAAACTTTCTCAAGCGCACAGTCTGTTCAAGGAGAGCTATTGTTTGTCCAAGTGGCTTAGTTGTTTCTGTGCACTTTCTCACTTATTAGCGATTAATAAAGAGGGTAAAAACGCAAATGTAAAGCGGCTGGTCCATAGTGGTGGGTTCATAGATTAGGTGTCTCCCTGAGTGACGGTAGCGTGCCACCGCCGCCCGCCATCGCCCCCGATTACAGTAGCGTGGCGGGTTGTTGAGCCCACCTTGGACGAGGTGCAACGGATGAATAGAGCAGACCATGCGCTGTGGAGCAGACTTCCTGTTGTAGGGTAGTGATTGACGACTTTTTTCCGTTTTCTGCACTCAACTAACGGAGTATAAAGCAAGTGAAAGAAACCACATAGGAAAAGCTGAAAAGAGAACATGACCTGAACGAAGGCTACAAAGGGTCGCGCACTAAAGAATTGTAAAAAAGGAGACTTGATGTGTGCTCCTTTTTCCATTTCGTCTTTGTAATCTCAGAGGTGGCATGTGGTCGGACTCAAAACTTGCAGAAAAGAAGAATACAGAGCCAAAAATAGAGAAGAATCGGATCCGACCTGCTTCAGTATGGAATCTGCTTCACGGCAGCAGTGCGCGCTCTTCTTGACTAGTCTCGTCCGTCTCGTACTCAAACCTCGTCCGTGGCGGGCGCGGCACCAGATCTGCCTGCGGTAATCGAGCGCGTCGCTCCGCCTTCTATAGTAGTGGAAGACACCTAACGCAACGCACCCCTTCGCAGTTATGGGCAAAGAAATGCTTTGGGGATACTCGAGAAATTTTAATAGTATGCGAACAACACAGGCTTACTGTTATTCTCCTTAATGAGATTATGTAATGAGAAGAGTGTATTGGTTTTCTACAAATAGTATCATACTGACGCAAAAATTAAAGTGCGGGAAAGATGGCAACATCATATTACTAATTGGGCAAATTTAGGTTCGTGGGAATGCTGTTTGCTGAGATCAAATAAATATCGCAGTATAATATGAGCCCACGGAGACTTTTGTATGAAAACATTTCATTCCATGGCTTTAAACTTAATACAATTAGTTGTAAATCTATGTATTAAATTGTTTAAATATTTATTGTGTTATCCTTTATTGAAATTAGAATTGTCTGTTTTATATATAGCTCTTCAACAACATGAAATACAACGACACAACAATCTTATTTAAAGGACAATAACATCCAAAACAAAGACAGCTAACAACAACTTAAACATGTTTTGTTTCGCCTCTACCTTCATACAAAACGTGTTTTTAATTAACTACCCCGAGGCTCATCAGTGAAGAAGGTAACTAATTAATTTAGTTGCTAGTACTACATTGTAGAATCGTTAGCATATTGTTACTAACTATAAACCTAATGTGACATATACAGTGGCGTCCAAGAGTTTGTGAACGCTTGCATTTTGCGCCAGAACTCCCTTCAAATCAGCTTTAGAAATGTGAAATTTGGATATGTTGTGACAAATAACAAACATTCTTATATCGCATCATCACTGCTGTTCTATATTAGTCCTCTCCATATTTCAAGTATAAAAACGAAAAAACCGTGAAATCTACCACATATGTTACACCACTTCGGCAACATTCTTAATTACCAAATGCTGGCAAGTTGTACACAGAAACAATGTAGCTGTACTAGTAGCGAGTTGCAAAACCTTTTGCTTTGATTACAGCTTCACATCTTTTTGGCATGGACTTTAGAAGCTTATTGATCACGTCGGGTCCGATATCTTCCCATTTCTGCTTTAATTGTTCAAACTTTTCGGCCTTGTTTCTTGCTGTGAGACCTGCTAAACTTCTAGCAAGGTGTTCCCAAAGGTGTTCCATTGGGTTCAGGTCCGGTGACTGAGAAGGCCACGACATCAGGTGAATTCCATTTGCACTGAACCACTCCTTCACCGTCTTCGAAACATGTTTCGGGTCGTTGTCCTGTTGGAAAATCCACGGCGTTTGGAAGGTATTTTTAACGTATGGAAGCATAACATTGTTCAAAATCTCCTGGTAGCGTTTGGAGTCCATAACTCCTTAGATGTGGTGAATAGGGCCTGTTCCGTGTGCACTGAAGCATCCCCAAACCATAACGTTTCCTCCGCCATGTTTAGTAGTTGGTAGTTGATACATTCTGTCGTACCTCGCGCCTTTTGGACGTCTAACGTAGTGTGGTCCATCGGATCCAAATAGGTTAAACTTGCTCTCGTCACTGAAAAGCACTTTTTCCAATCGTCTATCGTCCAGCTCAGATGCTCCTTGGTAAACTGGAGTGTAGCTTTCCTATTCTTCTCGCTTGTGAAGGCTTTCTTAACGGGGCGTCGTCCATAGAGTCCAGTCGACGTTTTACCGTGCTCACGCTCACATCTAGGCTGTGGTGAGTGGCTACGGACTTTTTTTATATCGACGGCAGTCAGCGACGGGTTACGCCTCGACATCCTATGGATGACAGAATCATCTCTAGAGGTCGTAATACGTGGTCTGCCTGACTTCGGAGCATCTTCTGCTGTTCCGGAATGTTTCATTCTTCTGACTATGGCAGCAACTGTCGAAATCCCGCATCCGAAAAGCAGTCCTACCTGTCGATAAGAGACTTTTTTCTGGACGAGTCGAAAAATTGCCTCTCGTACTTCAGCAGGGATATTCTTTCCTCTCGGCATAACGAGGAGTTTGCTAAAGACCACAGTATATCAAAACGCTACTATATTGGCTTCATAAGAAAATGTATTGATAACTACGCTCAATGCTTTAGCAGCTCACCTTTGACGGTTGCGCGCACGTCTGACTTTGCACTTGCAAAAAATCGATAATAACGAACGTAGATCAAGGGATTGTCATTGCGATCTAATTTGCTACCACATATCCAAATTTCACTCTGTTTGGACCTTTTTGAAGCAAGTTATGTCGAAAAATGCAAGCGTTCACAAAATTTGGACGCCACTGTATGTACACACATACTGATATACATTTTTTATAAAATTTATCTATTAATTTTTATTTATTTTTCATAATTTTAGTTTTGCTTTTAATTATTAACTAACTTTTGTTTTTGATGACTTCAATTTCTTATTGACTTTGATTAAATTATGTGTTTTTTAATTAATTTTTAATAATTTTAGTAATTTTATGTACTCCTATTTTTTATTTTATTATTTAATCTATTTGTTTGTTTTATTTTATTTATTTTATTTTTCAGTGTATTAAAAATTATAACACAATGTATGTATTACAACTTAGAAACTTACTGGCCATTTCAAGAGGTAATAATAAAATAAAACTATGTTTACGTAAAAGTATATCAAATATATCTTTATCACTATCCGTCAAAATACTTCTTCCTTCCATTCTAATGTTAAATATAATAGGAAAAACCTTATTACTCTATCGGAGAAGTGTTATTATTTCAGTATTTAATATTTTTGTATTATAATTAAGTAAATTGGGTATAAGATGTAATATATTATGTAGATTATATTTATATAATGAATGCTTCTTTCTTCTAAAACATCCTACTATATATAAAGCAGCAAGCGTGTGTGTGTGCATGTGTGCGTGTGTCACACTGTCCGTCCGTCACACTTGAGTTGGGGCGCGGCAGCCGAACACGTCGGCAACCGTGCGTGCCGAGCCGGAGACGTGCCGAACACGTCGGCAACCGTGCCTGGGCATTTAGATGATCATCGACGGTAGAGGTTTTGGAGGCAATCGATATGGATCGATATTATCGATTTTTAAAGGATGGTGTTCAAGCGGCATGAAACTTTAGCCCCGGGGGTAATCGAGGTCGCTGAACCCGAAGTTCGTTTTTGAACTGTGGATCGCCATCAATCGATATTGGGCAAATAAGCCTTTTTGTAGATGTCGTCCATTTTTTCGCTTTTTTTCTAACTTGCCCTAATCGACGTAGTTAAGATGTTCTCCCTGAGGAAACCATGACAAAGGTGTCAGCTACAATTGATGATGAGAAGTTATTGCCACGGCGAAGCCGTCAAGAAGCCATCGGTGCGGCCGAGAGGCCGCACTGGCGGCTGGTTTCAATATATTTCTTATGTATTATGTCTTGGGATAGTTATTTTTAATAAGCCTAATTATCAGTTTGACAATGTTTTCAGCTAAGTCGTTAATAGCTGTGCAGCACCTAATAATTCTTAATGTTTCTGTGAATATTATTGATTTTTCAACCTTAATAGATATATATATTAAATTGAAATGTGGGAATCTAATAACGTAAAATTTAAAACTGTCTGTTTTATCATATAATTTTGTTATTAATTTTTTTGTCGACAATTCTGATGTTAAGATCGAGATAATCGCAATCGTAATCTGACTTATGCGTTGTTTCAAATTGAAGTGAATTTTCCTATGTTTCCTAAAGTAATTCTTGTATGTATTTTTATTATGAGTTATGAGAATATCATCCATGTATCTAAATGGATGTATGTTTATATGACGATTGTGTTACTACCTTTTTACAAAATTTATATACAAAAATTGATAAGGTAAGATCAGAAGTAAAGGACTACAATTACTTCCTTGAGGTACTCCTTCAATTTGTTTATAAATTGTGCCTGCAAAAATTGTGAAACTATTTTTCAGTAAATATTCAGTGAAAAACATTAAATCTTCTGCTGTATAATATTTGTATCTACTTTGTGTATCATTATTGTGTAATAAATGTTGTTGTGTCAATTGTATGCAATATATTTTTTACTGGCATTACGAAAACATATTTTTATTAATTCTTTTTACATTTTTAATATAATATTATGAGGAAGACTAGTAAACTAGTAAAGTCTGCTGAAGTTTTATGGAGCTATTATATGCTTCACTAATAAATCTAAATTTCACTGGATTTTTGTGCAGTTTTGGTAAACAATGTATCAATGGAACTTTCTGTTCCATCAATTGTAATTTTATTATTTAAGCATAATATTTTATGTCTGTTGATAATTTCCAGTTCGTTCTCTTTGTTATATATTTCATACGTTTGATTAAAGTTAGAAATCTTTAATTTACTATTTTCAGAAACAGTTCCCATTTATTTTGCTAAAGTGATTAAATAGAATTTTTTACAAATGAAACTGTAATTATTAATTGCTTTGTCAATAGGGCATATAACAAATTTTTCTTAAAAAAAAAATTCAAGTTTTCTATACTATGTGCACTTAATATTTTAAAAGATCTGTTTTCCACAGTAATATGATATAGTAAAGATTTCCATAT
>OX377202.1:49336771-49372300 GCA_947396885.1 Heligmosomoides polygyrus polygyrus
CCCTAGTGACAGGCCGGCCTGTGGAGATCCCATGTCACATCACATGGTTGATGACGTTAAGTGAGTATCGAGGTAATGCTACGGCGTCCGCGGGAGCCGACGCGCACTCGCAGAGCCCGGCGAGTGTGAGAAGTATGCGAGGGTCCCTGATGCGAAGACGGCATCGGGGGAAACTGAACTAGTCCGAAAGTCCCGTAACGTAGGCAAGAACCGTAGCGTAGCTACGCTGAATGTGGGTACGTTGACGGGCCGCTCGTGCGAGTTGGCAGAAGCACTGGAGCGAAGACGAATCGAATAAGTGCGGTACAGGAGACGAGGTGGTCCTGTTGTAAGTCGAGGGACATAGGCCGAGGCTTCAAGGCCATTCTGTGCGTCAGTCCCAGGACTACCAGCGGAGTTGGTGTAATCGTCTCCGAACGTTTCCGAGACGCGATTATAAGCGTGGAACGTTTTAATGACCGCTTGATGAAGGTCGTAGTCGCTGCTGAAGAGCGTATGTATCATTTCTTCTCTGCATTCGCTCCGCAGGCAGGCTGCTCTGAGAGAGCCAAGGATGAGTTTTGGACCCTGCTTGATGAAAAGACAGCAGAGGTACCGTCAGAAAACGCTGTCGTTATCGCAGGTGACCTCAACGGTCATGTGGGGACTGCGAAAGATGGTCGCAGCTGTCACGGCGGTTTCGGATTTGGAGCACGTAACGCTGATGGTGAGCGAATCCTTGAGTATGCGGACTCGCATAACCTCATCATCGCGAACACCGTATTTCGAAAGCGTGACTCCCATCTGGTGTCGTTCTATAGCGGGAGCACCAAGACACAGATCGACTTCATCCTTGTGAAGCATCGCGATCGAAAGCTGGTTAGAGATGCGAAGGTGGTGCCGTACGAGACTGTCGCCACACAGCACCGTCCGCTGATATGCACTTTTAAGTTCGCCCCTCCGAGGCTGAGGCATGTCGAGCGATGTGGTCCACCGAGAATCAAGTGGTGGCGATTGACGGAAAACGCTGCAGCTTTTGTTTCTCGTATTCGGTTACCGACGGTGACCACCGTCGACGAAACATGGAATGATGCAACCGATACGATTTTACAAGTTGCATGCTCTGAATTAGGCATGACTAATCCTGGACGCCGCAAGATCGAGAAGCTGGCGTGGCTGTGGACTAACGACGTAAGAGAAAAAGTCCGAGAGAAGAAAAAATTATATCACGCGTTCCTGCGCGACAAGACTGCATACAAATGGCGTATGTACCAGGAGGCGAAGAAAGCGGCAAAGAAGGCCGTAGCCGTTGCTAAAGCCGTCCATTATGATGATCTCAGCGATAAACTCTGGACGCGCGATGGTGAACGACATCTTTATCGACTTGCCAAGGCACGCCATCGTCAGGCCGAGGACATCGGGAAATTCTTTGGCATCAACGATGAGAATGGCCATCTACTGACGAACCGCAAGAGGGCTATGAAACGATGGCATGACTACTTCGAGAGAATTTCGACAGAAGAGTTTGCCCATCTGCCCATCCCATGCGTCCCTCCTACGCACGGTCCTGTGCAGAAAATCACTGTGGAGGAGACGGAAGCGGCTTTGAGGAAGATGAAGCCAGGCAAAGCAACGGGCCCCGATGATATAGCGGACGATCTATGGAAGTTGAGGTGCTGGAGTCCTGTTGAGTGGCTATCGAAGTTTTTCAATCAGGTTGTTACGGAAAAGAAGGTACCTGGTAGTTGGCAGGAAAGCACGACGATCCCGATATGGAAGAAGAAGGGCAATCCTGCGGACTGCACGTATTACCGTCAATTCCCTTGCTCTCGCACAGCATGAAAATCTTCGAGCGAATTGTAGATGGACGTATTCGCGATATCGTCCAACTTTCCACAAATCAATGTGGCTTCGCAGCGGGCTGTGGCACCGTCAATGCCATACTGCTGCCCCTCTTCTGGTAGAAAAGCGTCTCGAAAACCAGAAACTGCTGCGCCTAGCTTTTCTCGACTTGGAGAAAGCATTTGATCGTGTACCGCGTGAGGATATATGGTACGCTTTATGACAACACGGTGTTCCCGAAGAGCTTATTGAGTGGGTGCGCATACTTTACTCTGGTCCAAAGAGTAGTGTGCGAGCGCCAGCCAGGCACATCAGCGGAGTTTTCTATCTCCGTCGGTGTTCACCAAGGCTCTGCGCTTTCCCCGCTCCTATTCATTGTCGTAATGGATCCCATTTCGAGAGACCTTCAGAAGCCTGCCCCCTGGACGCTGCTGTATGCGGATGACGTAATGCTTGCAAGCGAAGAGAAGAGCGAAGAGAAGAGCGACAAGCGCAAGCTTGGTACGACCGCTTGGCGATGTTCAGGCTCAAGCTAAACGTCGAAAAATCTGAGTGTTTGACGACAGACGTAAACGAAGCCGGATCCATTGAGATCAATGGCACCGCGCTAGTACGAACGACAAACTTCAAGTACCTTGGATCTGCAATTGCGTCTGATGGTAGTCTGACGTTCGAGGTGAACTCGCGCGTGAGCGCAGCGTGGTCCAAATGGCGCTCGATGAGAGGCGTTTTATGCGACAGGAAGATACCGGAACACCTTAAATCGAAGATCTATAGAACCATCGTCCGACCAGTAGCGATGTATGGAGCTGAGTGCTGGCCTGCAACCAAAGAGGTTGAGACTCGCCTCAGCGTAATGGAAACGAAAATGCTGCGGTGGACGGCTGGTGTTACTCGTCTGGACCGTATTCGCAACGATGAAATACGCCAGAGGTTTGGTGTCGCTCCAATTGCTGACAAGTTACGTGAAGCTCGCCTTCGGTGGTATGGCCACGTTCTTCGAGCTAGTGGTGACACTGTTAGGAAGATTGGCCTTAACATAGATGTGCCCGGAAAACGGCCGAAAGGGCGGACGAAGCCGCGATGGCTTGATACGTTGCATGTGGACCTAAAGGTTGCTGGTATCCATCCCGATCAAGCATTTGATCGCGTAAAGTGGCGTCACCACACCAGAATAGCGGACCCCGCCTCGAAGCGGGACAAACGCTGAAGAGGAGGAAGAAGAAGAAGATATATAGTGTTTTCGTTGTGGTTTTAAATAATTACTGTTATTATTGTTAAAACAGAATTTACATAACACACTAACAAGAATTCTATAACTATTAAGATCTATATTAACCAGACTTTCTTTATTATGTGTTAATTTTATAACTTTTTGAGATATTTTTTCTTGAAAGTATTAATGTATCTATACATTTCTGCTGTCGAATTTAATTGATTAAGTCTATTAAAAAATGTACCCATATTGAGTGTATTGTTTATGTTGTTATTTTCTCGTTTATTATTCTTTTTGCCATTTCTTTTCCTATCTTTTGTAATTTTTAATTTATAAAACGGATGATTTTCTTTATATGTTAAAGGGTTTTCAATATCAGATATATTTCCGTAACTTTTAATATGGTCATTAAAACCAAAAGGGTAAGCTGTATTAATTAATTTTATCCAAAAAAGTTCTTTCTGTAAAAGAATATCCTTGTCTACATTAGCTTCTAAAAAGTCCAGAATTATTATCTTAATTGACAAACTATTACAATTATTTTCAAAATGTGTATATAAATATTTATTAATTTTAGGATTTTTAATTTGGTACAGATGTTCTCTAATTTTGTATTTTAGTTTTCTAGTTGTAATTCCGATATATTGTTTTTGACAATCGTTGCATGTTATACAGTATACAACATTACTTACATTGCAATTATCATTGTTCTTGTTATAAGTGTTAATCTTTAAATTTGTGACTGAGGAATGAATATATTCAGTTTTATTAATTATTGTGCAAATATCACAACTTTCGGAACAATTATTGCATTTGTTGTCATTTCCAAAATTATTTAAAATATTAATTCCGTTAACCTTACTTAAAAAAATATTATTCATATAGTAATGATTTGGGTTGGAAGGGTTACTATTATGTGTTCTTTGAGGAGGCCGAAATAATGAAGTGTAGAACAGGCCCAAGCTCTACACTGTTTTGAGTTAGGGGGGTATTTAGTGGGACTGCCACTGGGTTACCGCAGGTATGTGGTCCATACCACCCTATTTGTGTTCCTTCAAATGTAAATAAATGTTTTTGATTAATTTTTAAAACGCATATGTCTTTTAAAGGAACGTTCTTTTGGAAGCACAGTAGTTTTCCCCTGCAAACTCCTGCTTTTATCACTCCGTCAAAAGAACCCCTTTTTTATTAAGGCAAGAGGTGTGGTCCTCTTATTCCTAGATTTTAACTGAATGTATGAATTAGAACACACATTAGAATTAAGTTCTATAGTTGAAAAAGACTTTAAAAGTGAATTTTGCGTTATTTAACTAATATTTCAAATTTGTTATTTTCTATCTTTATCACTTTAAAAAAGTATTTTCTAAATTTTATTTTTAATGAATATAAACAAAGGTTATTTTATATACAAAATAATGATTACATACTTTGTTTATTTTTCTAAAAAAAATGTTTTTATAATTTATATACATAAAGAGAGGAGGGACGGTTTGAAAAATTTATATAATTAAATTGAACTGAGTTGCCTATTATATTATAATAAATAAATGATGGTAAGGTTAAAAAAAGTTTAGAAGTAAATGAAGAAAATGACAACCAATATCTAACACACGTTTATATTATCAAATAATTATATAATATAACATTTGAAATATTAGTAATATTAATAGGGGTAACTAAATATAACACGGCTAATCGATATTATAATTGATATTGTATAAAATATTGCAAAATAAATTCGAAAATACGTCTAACGCGACGTGTTTTCGATTTTATTTTCGTCTAAGTTTGTGTTTTTTAGAATATATTGGAGCTTATATTCGATGGTCGCTCAAAAAGTTTTCGTCAGAAAGTCGTTTTTTAGGCATTCTTTCCTCTTGTCTAGCTAGTTACCCTTGGCACATAACAATTAGCTTTTCTTCAAGTATTTAGAGCCCTGCTCTTAAGAATATAGGAATTCACTATGGTTGTCAGCATTGTTTCCATAACCTACCTAAGGATAGATATGCACTTGTTTTCCCGGGAGATCTGCAGCTAGGTGAAACATAGTTGCTTCCCTTGTTATTTTTTTATTCTTATTTATTTTTATTTAAAGACGCGAGTTACTGTCACACGCGTAAAACATCAATTAAATAAGAAAAGGGCAGGAATATGTCATAAAACAACAACTAAAGCTCTATTACAGAAACACAGAACTTCAAAATATGTCACTAATACATCTAACTTACTATGTGGCTACGAGAAAGTAAGGCCTTGAAAACTTGAACAGAGTAACCCAGGAGGCGTTCGTCGTCATTCAGTAAAGAATTTAGCTCCTTAATGCTCCTGTATGTAAGGAAATTTGTCCTAACCCGCGACCTAGCCATGGCGACTCGCAGCCCGAGCTTTCCTCTCACGGTTCTGGTCAAGGAACACCGAAGAAGTCTATAGACCTTATTGACAGCTTCCCAAAAAGTATTTCAAACATAATCAAAAGATCTGCTTTCTTCCTCCTGCTAGAGAGGGAAGGTAGCCCGAGTAGTTTCGATCTCTCAGCACCACAGGGGACTTGAGCGTAACATTCCGAAACATCGCATTACTAGTTTACGGGTAAAGTTGTTTTGAACTCCTTCTAGAAAGTCAATGTCAACCGGATTAAATACGGTCACTCCACTTTCAACTATGGGACGCACATAAGTCTTATATGCTAGCCAATATACCTGGGGATCACTCGTTCGTAGGACTTTAAATAATTTGTAGATCCGATAATTTGCTTTTTTTACAATGTTTTGTAGTGGCTATCAAAACTTAGGTCATTTTATCCGCTAGGGGAAGATTCCATTTTTCGGTCCAACCATCAATGTAATCGGTTGCTTCTTGAACAGCGCAACGATCTTTGGGTTTTCAAGGGTTTTATAAATTTTGATATCATCCGCGTACATCTTTGTGACCACTCAAATCTGGAAATAGCTTCCGGTAGTTCGAACGTGTACAATAAGAACAACAACGGGGATAAGGCTCCTCCTTGCGGAACCCCACTGAGGGCCGAAAACACAGTGGAGTATTGCTCCAACATACGAACCTGATATGTTCTACCGATAAGAAACTCCTGTAACCAGTTTATTATCATGGGAGGTAGGCCTACTATTTCTAGATTTTGCAGCAGCTTTTTAGTTGGAACTTTGTCAAAGGCTTTGGCAAAATCGATGTAGATTATATCTGTTTGTTTTTTCAATTCCACAGCGCCAGTCCAGTCGTTTACTGATGAGAGAACAGTGAGAGTTTAAAGATCTACCTTTTAAAAAACCAAATTGGGAACCAGGTACAATATTATTTTTGTCGATATGTTCCATAATATGCAGCTTTGCAATTTGCTCAAACGCTCTAGCGAAAATTGAAGTGATACTTATCGGTGTATAGTTTTTGGGATTACTGAAGGGTGCTCTCTTAGGAATAGCTGTGATAAAAGCGTGCTTCCACTTGAGGGAACTTTCCCTCTCATGTAACTAAGAGTAAGAATTTGTTCCAACGGATAGGCTAAATAGTCTACTAGATTTTTGATGAAATTGAGCAGGACTAGGTCAGGAGTTGTAGAAGTAGATTTAGGCCATTTCTTAAGAACTTTCGCAATGTCTTCTTTATACAATCAGAGCGAGGATTCCATTTTCGGAAAGGAGGCTAAAGTATTGATTTCATCTCTTGACACTGCTGAGCATAACTCATCCGGCCTGATGAATACTTTCTGAAACTCTTCAGCTAATAAATTTGCCATATCATTCTGAGAGAACACAGCTTCGCCATTTTCCTTCATTAGGCAGGGGATCCTGGTTTTATGCTTAGCTATAGAGTTTATATACCTACAAAAAGCTGTCTTATCACTAAAGCTAACCATTTTCCGCTCAAGATGTGCACTGTATCGTAAAAGAGCTTTTTCCAACCTCTTATTCACTGGCTTGAATTTGTCCCAGACCTCATCTCCCTTATCTCCACTGTTGCATGCTCTACTCCACAGCAGCGACCTACGGTGGCTCATTTTCCTAAGATAAATTGGGAGGTTTTTCTCATCTGCCGGAACCTTGCGCATTGGCACATGCAGTTCGATAACGTGATAGAGTATGGCAATAAAGATTTCATACAGGTCGGTTACGGAATACCCGCTGCCGAATATGCCAATCCAATCAACATTCATTAAGTGTTCTTTTATACTGTCGTAGTCCGCAGATTTAAAGTCCTTTATCCACAGTGATCCTTTGTAAGTGACTTCTATATTCAAATGAAACGTGATCACTTCATGATTGCTGTTGCCAATAGGTGGTCCCACCTTTACTTTAGTGACGAACTTTGGCTTGTTACATAAAACCTGATCAGTATTGAATTACCTCTAGTGGGGATCTGTACATATTGTTCGAGTGCATGCGCTTCAAAGGCACGTAAAAGGTTCATGATAACGCATCAATATTTTGGTACATCAGATCCGGAAGATTAAAATCTCCTAAGGCCGGGGGCATACTTCCATCGCCGCGATGCCATCGCGGCGCTCAGTCCATGCCCATTCCTCCGCGAGCGGTCGAATAGTCAAAGGAAACTTCGCTGCGGCTGCCGCAACAGTGGCGGTCGGCATGTGCGATGGCTTCCCGCGCCCATCGCAGGCATGGTATACTTTTTCGCGCCGCGCGCAGTGTTTAGCGTTGGTCCAGGACAGATCGCAGTCGTGTGGAGCGATGAGCGATGCGACGAGCACTGAGAAGTTCAAATTCTTTCGCGTCGCTCTGCAAAACTCATCGCAGCGATTCCATCGCGGCGACGGGAAGTATGCACGAGGCCTAACACGTCATGGTTCCGATTGAGAAGTCGCTTAGATCTTTAAGCAATTGCCTGGATCCACCTAAACTGCAACTACATAATGGCTCTATACACACCTATGATACGGAAGGATGCTGAAGTGTTTACAATATCGCAGACCAAAATCTCATAAGAGTCTTTAATCACATCTGTGTCACCAGGTCCCGTTGGTCATCGACTTGCTCGAGCGGGCGCCAGCAGCGTCTCCATTCGTCCCTGTCGCGTGCCAGGTTGCTCCAATGGATCCTCCTCGCCCGAGGGACACGAAGAGCGTCATAGCGGTCGTTCAGGGCTTTCGCGAAGAAGTCCGACCAACGCATTGGTGGGCGTCCTGGTGTTCTCTTGACATCCCGCGGAATCCAGTCGGTGACGGCTCTCGTCCAGCGGGTGTCTGCGAAGCGCATTGCGTGACCGGCCCACCTAATTTTCGACAACTTGGCCCACGCGACAGCGTCTCTGATCTTTGAACGGCGAAGCTCGGAACTCCGGAGGCCTTCTCTCACTTGCATGAGTCGTGTCACTCCGAGCATCGTCCTCGAAGAGGTGACGGTTCCGTTAGGACGTCGGAGAGCGGTCATCTTGGTCTTGAAGTTAGCGAAGTTCCGGCGGGCATTGCGGATGCTCAAGTTTCCGGAGACAGGCGTCTCTTGGTGGTCTTCAAGCTCTCGGCTCCCTCAGCACTATCGCGGAGATGGTGCACGAAGCGGTCATATTCCTCATCGACGTTGTCCATGACGGCATCTTCCCAAAGGCCGGCAAGAGAGGTGTAGAGGTTCCAGTTGATGGTCGTTCTGGGACTCCTCTTCTTGAACTTCACGGCCTTCTCTCCTTGACGCGAAAAGCGGAACCTCGCGAGAAGGAGGCGATGGTTCGATCCGTGTAGAACTTGGGCAACGGAAACGTCGGTCAGCCAATACTTGCGATTGAAGATGATGTGGTCGATCTCGTTGTTGAACTGGCCACCGGGAGATTCCCAGGTCCATCATAGGGAGGGGGCTTTTGGAAGTCCGACCAACGCATGGATCGTCTTGGTCGACATGATAAACTCAGACAGCCTTTCACCTTGCTCGTTCCACACCAAACCGTGGGTTCCGATGTGAAGTTCTTCCGGCGACCTTCGCGGTCCGATCTTGGCGTTGAAGTCGCCACCTTGTAGAAGGTGTGATCTTCCTTATAGAACTTCTCCAGCTCCACGTAGAAGGCTTCGACCTCTTCGTCGTCGTAGTCGGATGTTGGGGTATACGCGACGAATACAGTCAAAGCTAGCACGGAGCCACATCGCTTCAGTCGCAGACGTCCGATTCGGGTTGTAAGAGACTCGTACGATTCGATGTTCATGGCCATGGTGTTGACGAGGACACCAACGCCGCCTACTCCCCTGCTGTCGCATGTTCCGAGGAACAGTTCTTCTACGGAGTCGTAAGTGGCGTGTAGGGGGTGGTGTCTTCTCGTCTCGTTCAGTCCGATGACGTCGAAGACTGCCCGAAGGGACGGGGCGAGACTTAAGGCGGCCTCGAATCGCCTTACATGTACTCCCAGCTACCGAGTGCAAGCTTTTGGCCAGGCCGACACAGTTACAATCCGCACAGTCACGGACACACCCACACACACTGTGCATGAACATGCCGCTCCCACGCACAAGGAACGCGTCGACCCGACACAGCAGGAGCAAGGAGTCCATCCCCTGCATCACACCTGCGTCTCTGGGCAGTACACGGTCGCATTTGGTTCGCATTTAGTTTCCCTATCCACCATCCGGGGACGCGCCACGTGGCCCTGCGACAAGCGGCCCGAGATCCCTCTTAACAAGAGAGCCCGAAGGCTCTCTATCGAGGAAGATCCGTGGAAGAGCCTTTTACAGATTCCTGAAAAATTACATTGTACGAGAAGTGTTTCTTAAGAAGCAGTATGACGCCTCCTCCCTTTTTATGACTTCTGTCGCACCTAGTACCGGTATATTGACTGCAGGCTATTCCCAGTAGAGGAGTAAGCTTGTTCTGGGAGTTCAACCATGTCTCGGTTAGAGCAAAAAGGTCGTAGTTGTTAAGGCAAAGATTTATTACTCCGGAGCTACTATTTTTGGCAAACGATCGAACATTAGTTAGCTCATACGATAGCTTGGAAGTTCACGTGTAACAGCTCAACAGTTTCCCGAGAAACTGCTGAGCCTGGAGGAAGCAACGGTGGTGTTCAGGTTGGTAGAGTGTCCCGGTGACCGTGTACCACCGAACGCAGGAACTGCTTCGCCAGCATCATGATGCACCGGTCCCCCACCACCTAGCCCATCCGCTGACCTGTGCTGTCTCTCCTCAAACGGAAGGGATGCCCGCAAGAAGATACCTCCGTTTGGAGGAAAGAAGCGCAAATACGGGGCCCGCTTAACCGCTTGCTTTAGAAATTTGCTTGCTGGAAGTACAGCTTTAATTAACCTTGGGCGTCTCTGATCAAGTTTTCCCATACGGTAAACAGTTGTATCTCTACAATCTACATTTGAATAGTCGAGAAAATGATTCACACATGCATAGTCATGAGCTACCCTTTGCGCAGCTGTAGGAGCTAAAGACTCAGGGAAACATTCCAGTACAATCAAACTGGACATTTCACGATCTTCCATGACAGGTACCTCTGGGCTGGAAATTACAGCCCAGAGGTATCTGTCAAAACTATCCTTATCAGTTGATTTCGAATTTTCCGAGGCATCAATTTTTTGCTTTAATAGAAAGTTTTCTTCCGTCAGCAGGCGTAGCTCCGCGATCAATTCGGCGTTTCGCTGATTTGCATCCTTGATCACTTCCCTGGTTTCCACCAGCACGTCGAGCACCAACTTCAGATACTTCGGATCACGGCCATTGTTAACCAGAGCTTGAAGTCGGCCCACCGTGCTACCTTCACTGTTAGACATCGCCACATCTGGAGATCTTGTCGTGGTACCTTCAGCTGCAAGAGGCATGCCTACAGCAGGAGTCGCCATGATCATCGATATCTTTGGCCAAGAAATCAGTAGCAATACCTCTTAAGAGTTGCAAATTCGACAGTAACAGATTTTTTGTCTCCTTGCCACTAGAGACCACACGACGGGATCTTTGGAAAGCAATGAGAAGTTCCTGGTACAGAACGATTCGTCGAATAAGGACGAAAACAACGGTCGAGAATCAGTGCGACAGAGCTGACCGGAAACACAGCCGCACGCGAACTGTCCACGCGTGCGTATGTTATGCCTATTTTAATTTCAAGGGGTGAAAATCCTGCAGTAAAATCAGCTGTAGTTTATCAGTTTTCTGTTAGCCGGCTAAAATAATCGCGACTCTAAACACGGAACTATAGGAATAGAAAAGACCGGAATTCCTATCATGAAAACGCAAACTCCTACATCCCTGATCCTAGACTTTCACAGTTGTTGTCAACGTTGCCTTACCTTATACCTGGAATAAAGCCCTTCATTTTTCGAACTATATGGAGCCAGCATTCCACGAATAGCTTGAAAGCCAGTCCACAGTTTTAACGCGGTCTCTGGGACGATACGCAGCATAAATGATGTGTATGCGCCAGCCACTCTAAAAATTGATTGTGCCACGCGAGCAGCACTGGAAATTACGCGTTGTCCAGTGTAATAAGGATGTCATCGGACAAAGCTATGTTCTTAGTTCAGAATCCTTTCATTGACGGTGAGGCTGAACAAGTCGAGAGCGGCGCAGAGTCGGAAGACGGAAGCGAAACAGAACCTGAGGGAGAAAACGCGGCATTCAGCAGTGACGAGGAAATGCTTGTGAGTTATGTGTTTCCCAGGGGTTGCTTGTTGAATTGGGCTATGAAGTTGAAAGATCTCCCCATTATATTATTTCAGGAGGCAGCAGTTCAAATGATAAACGCGAGGCCGAGAAGAAACTGCAAAGAACAGAAGCAGAAGAAGCACTTGATTGGTAGGATTGCATTTTTATTTTGGTTAATATTTTAGAAATTTCAGCGCTGTGGTAGTTGGAGGTCACCGTATACAAAGTGTCGCTAACACGGAAAAAAGTAACGATAGACAATGATAGTAAGGAAACCACCGAGTAGCACCGAAATTTTAAGCTTAAAAAGATGTTTGCTTAACGGTGTGAAATTTGTGGCCGTGAGTTCTGCAAAGAAGGGTTGCTCGAACATTCGCTTCGGTTTGACACATCTTCAGCTTTTGGAGCAATTTCGACTACGAAGGACGTGTGTATAAAACTTATTAGAGCGATTTCAGATTAGTGTAAATATTAGGTTTACCGAAAGTTTTGTCGCATGGCAAAATTTTTACAAAACGTTAGTGCTCAATTTGTGTACGATTTTGATGTAGTGTAAATACAGTTTGTATCAAGAACCTTCCTCCATCTAATATACGATTTCTTTCTTGAATAATGACGAATGCTGCGACTCAAAGAACCACTTTACCTCGGATTCCAGTTGCGCCTGGTCATCAAACTGTCTAAATATCCCACAGATGCTGTTTAAGAACCCGAAATAGACGGTAGTCAAACAGAACAAGGTCCGTTGGATAAAGTGGGTGGGATAGCAACTCGCACCCAGGCACCCAGTCAAGGCCACCTTGCCGAGATGAAATGCACTGTCATTTAAGAGCAGTGGGCGTCTGGGGAGTGGCATGTCCTTCCACAGTTTGCTAGCAGGTGAAACGAACGTGTGAAATGATTCCACCCAAATGGTGGACAACTTCGAGGAAGTTGCGTCGGCAGTGCGCTGTGGCAAAAAGCTTTCCGCGATTAAAGAAAATGGTTTTATAAATAGCATGTCGAGAAAGAGGTCCATGCTGCACCACTTCCACAATGGTAGCTTTGCTCTGGTCGATCCAAAGAAGTAATCTTAGACGCCCTTCTACAGATACAACTACCATGCATACATAAGCTTGCTTGATATTTTATTTAAAAAAAATTGAAAAAAATTGTAGGATTTTACGACGAAGATAAAAATTCTCCCCTCTCTGTACTTGTGCCCCTTTGAGAATTTAACTCGCTGACGTACAATGTCTGGCACATGAAAGTTGGATGGACGCCCTCTCCCTCTAGGATTGCACCCATACCTTTCATAACTTGGCGCACAGGCGTCCAAAATCTGGCATGAGGGAGAACCTGTATCACTCGCTAAAATCGAAGACTATTGGTTGACTGATCTAGGCTTTCCATGTTCTGTGAAATAAAGAAATGCAACGGAAAATGCAATAAGGTCAAGGCCTTGATAATATCTATCGGTATGTTCTATTGATTGTTGGTCATTCTGTGACAAGTCTTCTGAATGACATCTGGGCAGGCGCCCCATCTCAAACTTGGGTGATTAAACCATCGAGGCCACACAGCTTACGAAGTTCGCCGTCATTCACAGCAGATAAAATACCTCCCTCCTTTGTGTATAGTAGGATTCGGAGAAGAACTCTGCGTTCACAATAGCTCTCAATATAACGCGACCAGTGCTGAATTCAGGCCTACACTGAAAGTAAAGAGGAGCAAGATGCTGACTGCGTTTCGTAGTCAGACCTACCATTCCATGGTCTCGTTCATAGTCACGAGAAGAGGGCGTGACTATGGATTTGGGCATTTTTCGCACACGCGCAGCACCCGAAAATGCTCAACTTGCGGCAGTGTTTCGAGACTAACGCAAGAGAGTCGAGAGTCGCAGGAAGCTGCCTTGAAGTGGAAGATTTCCTCTGCAGAAAGAGAAGTCGATGCAAACTTGCCGTTTGATTACTCACCGAAGAATGGTCTCAGACACAAGTGAGCGGCGAAAGCGAATACCACTGCAAAAACCTCTGCCTTTCAAGGAGTAGAAGGGCATGTTCCTTTTCTCAAAGGCTTTAATCCTACCGAGTTCACGGGCATGATGCATATCACTATGGAGTCGCAGAACATCGAATGTGCAGAAGAAAGCGCAAAAGTACGGCTTCAGTGGCGCGGGGTGAGGTGCTCGATTCATTGGCCAAATATTTTGTGAATTTTCTGCATATTCGATGTTTCGAAGTAATGTCTTATACGACTGTGCGATTCCATTGTAAAGTTTCCCTAACTCGATAGGTTTAAGGGCATTGCAAAAACAGAATATACTTTTACTTGAAGAGTGGGGTTCTCGTAGCCGAGCTCTACTTCTCCGTTTTCCTGTGCTTTTCTCCGTTTTAAACCAAACCTTCGATCTATGCTTGAGACCGTAACCTGTTCATTTTTGTTATAATGATCGCGTCTAACTTATCTCTCGTATTCGCTATATTTCGTATCTTTTGCCGTAGTTGTGCCTATTGCGAAGGGAATATCGAACACAGGAGCAGCACTAGTCCTCTGATATTATTCTTTGCATTCAGCTATCTTTATGGTTGCATATTTCGTAGCTATTTTATCTTTGGATGCGATTTTTAGGAACACGATCCTAAATTAATGAAGAAAGGCCAGATCCAATTAATATTCGACTACCAGTATAACGCGGATTTTCCTCTATGCTGAGAGGAGACTGTATCTTGTCGGGTCTTCCCGAGGTACTGAATCCAAATATGCAGTAGAAATCTGCTAAGTCAGTTTGAAGGGGACTAAGGACAGGCAAACTTTGCGGGCACAGGTTAAGTTACGAAGGAACCAAATGTGTCTCGCAGACGCATTCGTACCTGTGGTTGGTAGTCTAACTTCATGTTCGCATGAATGAGGGTTCGATTCTCGAGCTGTAGCCGCCTTTTGTAAAATGTTGAAAATAGGTGGTTTCTATTTTCCTTGTGTTTTCGGGTGATTTTAATGTCTACTCACTAACGACGTGACACTTGGCTGGGGAGGGGCAGAGTTCATGTACGACTGCCCAGCGAGGATATCATAGATTTTGCGTTGGAACAAGCATCGCCGATGGTATAACGACATAGCATTCTTCTCACAAAGCAACGGGTGCGGGTTCTAACCCTTCCTGGAACAAGATATTTGCTCACAGCAATACATCTTTGCAACTACATATGACCTTTCTGCCATTGGCTTTAGATTTTTTGAAGTTGAAACAAATGTTGTAAAGCGTTGCCTAAATCGTTACCTTCGATACAAATTTTCTGCACATTGGTCCTGATACACCTTCAGTACTGTGGTCTATGTTCACAGTGCTGACTCGGGATTCGCTCGCGTCCTTGTTCCCTTTTTGAAGTACCACTTGATTTCGACTCCTGTGGTCCGAGCCTTTCCATCTCCGCTCACGTGAACAGCCTCGTGACTTGCTCTACGGATGCTCAAGCATTACGCCGAGTTGCTATATGATGGTTGAGAAAGAAAGAGAAAAAGTAGCACTGTAAGCCGGATTAGCTAGCGGTATGGTAGGTATGAACGTTCTCGTCCGAACCAGCACACAAATAGTGCAACTATGTTTATCAAGAACAAAAGAACACGCCATAAAAATACACCGGATCACAACATTGAGCAGCGACGAGTCGAATCGACGAGGCGGAGATGATACGTTCGACAGCAACCGGGGGTCGGTAGTATGCGTCCACGAAGAAGCCAGAAGTCTGGCGGGATGGATCTCACTAAGAGTTGATCTCAGAACTCCACTAAGGTTGATCTGAGGGCACTGGACACGGATGCGGGGATCGAACGGGACCAGACGAGAACGGCGCGCCCCCCTAGCTGCTCTTTTTAGATTAGCTTGTTTCGCGCGCCTTCGCCCCCATGACCATATGACCTGCCTCACAGTGCCCTACGTTTTAGGGGGACCCTTTGGGGTGGTTTCATCTCCGCCTCCGTACACGACACGTCCCCCCCCCCCCCCCCCCTCCTGAGTCGATGGCCTCATCGACCGATCAACGAGTTCTGGCAACTTAATCTGAGGGTCACGACGTCTTATACACTCATACAATTGCTTGGCTGCTGCAGCACCTGAGGCCGAATTAATCAAGAATTAACTCGTGGGTATGCGGGTGATAAGGGGTAGAGATAAGATAAGAGTCAGGCAGAGATAAGGCAAGAGTCAGAGACGCAGGCTTCATTGTGGGTATCTCTACCCCTTATACCCGCGGGTTAGTCGTTGATGAATCCGGCCCCTGGATATGCTCTGAAATAATGTGCTGACGACTCTGGAACGCCTACTTCCACAAAAAGTTTTCCTTCAATAAACACATTACTGCAGTAGAAAACATCTGATCTGCAGTGGCGATTCTCGAAACAGTTGCGTCCAACGTTTTCCATAATTCAAACATCGACATCCATCCGTCTTTCGCCTGCGCCGTGATTGGTGACCACGAAATCATGATACGACCTCCTTCTTCAAGATGTCGGTTGGCTGGTTTCACGATGTCGTCCATTACGGCTTGCTCTCCTTCATTTTCAATCGGATATACAATAATCCATATACCGAAAGTCTTCCATTCGACTAGCGTCTGCTTCCGCTGCAAATAGGTCGTCGTCACCTTGGTTATGAGGTCTCCTCTAGGATCATCTTTTTCCAACAACTTCGCCGTGTCCGGAGCTGCAAATCCCACTGGTCCTCGTTTTTCATCCCGCGGCTTCCTGTTTTCCGACATCAGATTCTCCTTGAGCTTTTCGAAAGCTATCCTATAGAAGTCGAGAATGCAATTTTCTTCTATAGGTGGGTGTTCTTGATGCCTCTGTGCACACACATGAACTCTGTCCAGTCCGTGGAAAGCTCGTAGGCAACTCTTAGCACGTTCCTCAGGGCGACTGCATTCATTACGACGACGCGCTCTTTGTGTAGTCGGATCTTCTCGGCCATCGACACGTCAGTTCTGATGAAGATAAACGCAACTTTCCAGGCCGACCATAAGTCTCCGAACAGCTGCTTGGCATATGCACCGGGAAAAAGGATTTCACTGATATCTCCTAAGGTCGCCTTCTGGAAGCACTCATCGACACACTGGTACATCAAATGTCCTCTGTCCACGACGCTGTCGATCTTGGCGCTGCTGAAAATACCACAATGCATTGAGCATATTCGGACCTTTGGTTTTCTTCCCTTTTTCCCTCTCATCCGCTCTGTATCCACTCTTTCGTCCGAAATTTCGGGAGGCACTACTCGTAATTTATCAAACTGAACTCTCACCTCCTCAGAGTTACTTCGTATTCTTGACACCAGTGCTGAATTCTTACTACATTCTAACATTCTGAACGGTCCTGCCAATTCACACATTGGTTTAGGGTGTGTTCTACCTACTTTCTCATTAGGGGACAGAACGTATACCCTGTCATCCACTTTCGGGTACGTCTTTGCCTCAACTTTATTTCTGTCATCATACTGTTGTTTCATCTTCTGGCGCGCCCGTTCGTTACATTCTTTCACTCGCTCATGGCCCTCCGCGACGGCTGTTAGAATCTCCGTTTTGTACTCATCCAATGCCTTATCCATGGCGTACCATGACACCCCTCCATTAGGAATGATGTTGGACGGGAATGCTTGATCTCTCCCGTGCAGGATGAAATAGGGGCTCTCCCCTCTTGCGCTATGAGGCACCATGTTATGTGCCATCATGCAGAATGGAAGCCTCGTATCCCATTCCGTTGGGACAATCGTAGTACGTCTTAACATCGCGGGGATAGTACCATTTAATATCTCGGTTATCCCGTTCTCTCTAGGGTTGTACCCCTTGGTGGTTAGGTGGGTGATCTGAGTTATTTTCATTATTTCCTTCATTACCTTATTCACAAACTCACCCCCTCGATCGGATAAGATACACGAGGGTCACCTGCAACCCTCTGTAATCCACCTTACAAACAAGGTTCTTGCGATTGTTTCGGCGGATTTATCCGGCACTGGGTACGCTGCGGTGTACTTCGAAAAATGGTCGATGACAGTGACCGCGTACCTGTCTCACGTTTTCGTGGGACCCAGCTCTAGCACGTCGACATTTATTGTTTCATAAGGCAGCGAAGTGGACAGAGGTTTCAACGGCGGGATCATTTGCTGATGGGAGTTGTGCGCAAAACATTTCTGACACTCTCTGGTCCACTTATGAATGTCTTGCGCCATCCCTGGCCAATAGACCTCCCTTTTCAGTCTATTCAACAACTTGTGCGCGCTGTAATGTCCAGCAAATGCACCACTGTGGGCTTCGTGAAAGATCTCATACCTGAAGGGCTTTGGCACCACAAATACCGATCGACCGTTCTCTAAGTACATTTTCAATTCTCCGTCTTCTAATACAAAATCACCTACTCTTAGCCACAATTTCTCACCTGGCAACCTCACAACTTGGTCCCACTCTTTTCGCTCCACTAAGCTCACCACCTGTCCTAACTGCTCGTCATTCCTCAATTCTCGAGCCATTTAGTCCTTTCCTTGGTTCCCACGCAGTTCACTACTGCTTCATCCAGCCCTTCTAAGGACCTCTCTTCCTCTGTTGTTGGACACCTGCAACGACATTAGCTCTTCCCTTGGCATACCTAATTTCCAAGCTGTATCTCTGCAACTCCAACGACCATCGAAGTACTCGCGCAGATGCATTTACTCGTTTGAATAACGCCGTAAGCGGTTGATGATCCGTTATCACTACTGTAGGTGACCCATATATGAACGAGTGGAACCCTCGAACCGCGAACATCATCGCTGGTGCCTCCAGGTCTGTCACGTGACACCTACGTTCCGCTTTGCTGAGGCTCTTGGAAGCAAAGAATACTGGGTGCATATTTTTATATTCTCCTTCTTGTGACAAGACTGCACCTAATCCATATGCTGACGCATCAGTACAAATAATGAATGGCCGGCCGCCGTTGCGGGCCACTTCTACGTCGGGCTGTTTCAAGACCGGTGCGTACATTATCATCTTTGTCATCCTGTCAAACGCCTCCAGGTTCTGTTTCTGCCATTCCCACTTTGTTCTTGCCGACGTTAGGCCAAAAAGGCTGTTTGCGTGCTTCGAGAAATCCAGGCAAAATTTTCGGTAAAAACAAGCCAGGCCCAGAAAACTCCTAAGCTGCTTGACATTACGCGGGACTGGGTATTCCTGAATTGCCCTCACTTTTTCAGGGTCCATATGAACTCCTTCTTGGTCAGTGAGGTGGCCTAGGAAAGCAACTTTCTGTTTCAACAGGTGACACTTCTGAGCATTAAGTCGCAATCCGGCCCTTTCCATCCGAGAGAACATTTCCTCTAACATTTCCAGATGCCGTTCCAACGATTTCGTGCAGATCATTATGTCGTCTATATAGCAGAAAACTTCACTCCCTAGGAGGTCACCTAATACACTGTCCATCAACCTCTGGAATACCGGAGGAATGGTCCTAAGCCCAAAAGGTGTTACTCTGAACTGGAATAATCCTTCCGGCGTAACAAATGCGGACTTCTCCTTGGCTTCCTCAGCCAGCGGGATCTGCCAATAGCCGCTGCATAAGTCGAGTGTTGAGAAAAACCGTCTCCCGGAGAGGCCCTGCAGGGCTGACTCTATATTTGGGAGCGGGTAAGCTCCAACTTAATTCCCTTATTTAATTCCCTATAGTCCACACATAATCGGATTGAACCATCTTTCTTTTCCACTAATATAATAGGAAAAGCCCAGTCTGAGCTGCTTTTCTCTATTACTTTCCTTTTTAGGAGGTCCGTTAACAGCTCCTTCAGTTTCGGTCTTATTCCCATAGGGACTGGCCTCACCTTCATTTTAATAGGTGCACAGTTGCCAGTATCTATCGTCATGTGCACTAAGTCTGTCTGGGTCAGTTCTTTATCAGAGACTGCGAATGCATTCGGATGTTTTGTTAACAACTCCCCAACTTCCGAAGTCATTTCGCTCGAATCCATGTTCTTTTCAATGAACTCGTAAAGCATTTGCATCCTCTCATCTCCCGCCATCTCATCATCAGCATCTCAGGCATGAGGGGGTTTAGCTCTTCCCATCTTTCGTGCCACTTGTCGGTTCCCCAGTATCCTATTTCGTCTCCCTCTCTTAAAATCATGGGCTCATCATTATTGTTAAAAACAGGCATGTTTGTTTGCTGGTCTTGGATCCTATACAGTCCCGCTTCAACTCCAATCTTACTTGACCAAATCACTCGCTCTGCACCGTCTTCCAAGTCTCCTTTACACAACACTTGCACTACTGCCGTCTCCCTCGGTGGCACATATATCCTTCCTACTACTGCCACCTTGTTCTCACCATCCTGTGCACACTCACCACTCCTCGCCGTTCTATTACGTATAGAGACTTCTACCGCTAGTTTATTTAACGCGTTTGTGCCCATTATTAACTCTTCCCTTTTGTGGCACTGACATGAAAGGCAGTTAGACTTGGATCGCCTCCTATTAACTGCGCTTCCATATAAACAGCTCCTATGAAATCCATCCTGTTGCCCGATGCATCAAATACTGGTGTGAGGTTGGGTTTCGAAACGACAGATAATGCGTCCACCTCATATCCACGGTCTTTGGCTTTGGCCAATATCGTCACAGGAACAATGCTGATCTTTGATCCAGTGTCTAGCAATGCAGGATATTCCTCTCCCAGAACCTTTACCGGGACTACAATCCGTTTTCCTATGAGGTCACTTTCCATCCCTTCCTTCGTCGTCTTGACTCCTAGTCTTCGCACCTGACTAATTGTTCTTATACTGTGTCCTCGGCTCTAGTGCTTTGCTGATCCATTCGCTCAATTTGGTTCACCCTAGTTGAACGACGAGTACAGTCTCGACCGATGTGCCCATACCTTAAGCAGTTATAGCACTTCTTGTTTGAGTCATTCCTCGGGGCACCATTGTTTCCAGCTCCTACCTCCTGGGTCTATCGCTACCTATTAACAGCTGTGGCTCCGTGTGCCTGCTCGCAAAACCTCCAGCTCCCACATATCGGTTACTTCCTATCCTACTGTCCTGGTAAGCGTTTGCCCTCGCTCTCCAGTCCGAGCCACTCTGCCTTCTCATACCAGCTCCTATCATCTGTTTCGATTGCTCTATGCTGAGAGATAGCTGCTTGACTTCCTCATAGGCCCTCCTCGGTCCCCCCCCCCTATGTAACGCTCCCATCAATTGAAAATGTTCAGGCCAATACTCAAATTGTCCAGTAAGATCTGGGCGTATTCCAACTATCGATCCTCCTTGGAATACACAGGATAGGCCTCTCTCCCTAACCTTTCGAGAGTTACACAAAACTCGGCGACATCCTGATGCGGGCGCATTTTCAAATTCCGAAGTTCTGTCAGGGCCCGCAACAGCGGTGTGCGTAAATTTCGTAAATCAAAATCGTAATTACGGAAAAACCGTCGTAAATCGTAAACCGTAAATCGTAAGAGTCACCTGGCCTGCAGTGCAATACATCTAAATTTCAGAGAATTTTTTCTGCTAATGTTCCCAGCCGAACAATTTTCTTACCAAACTATTTCCATTTTTCGCATCTTCTTGCTAGTAAGACATCTTTCAATTCAAATTTTACACTTTTCAGGAAAGTCGAAACAACTGTAGATTCAAAAACTTTACCTTAGTCCATGTGTTGTTTTGCAACAAAAAGCCTACATCGTTTGCATGTTCATTGAACTCCTAGCTTACTACCAATTTTTTAGCTTCACCACTGACCAATGCGGCGAAAACAGGAAGTGCGCATGTTGTAATCCAACAAACATACTGAGTCATACGACGGAATTGGGTTATGTGTAGTGTGTGAACGCATGAAGCAATCCTATCGTGTGACGCGACAAGAGATCTTCGCTTTTCTGCATTTTCAAATTAGTCCACGGACATTTCCATAGCAGACGGATAAGAGAGTTTCGGCCGCCGAGACAGCATGACCATATTTCTTGGACATCTTTCGTAGTCGGTTTAAAATAGGAAGGTTAACGTATTCATTGAGGCAACCTTCTTGAGGCATCTCCAATTTGATTCTACAGAGGAGACAATCTTGATTTAGAAGGTATCTGGATTGATTTAAAAGTAATTCCATTCGAGTTCTGAGTTGGAGAAAACGCAGTTTAAATTAAAACAATTTCAGTTTAAGTTTGCAGAAGTCCATTTTAAACGCAGCAAGTGTAACTACCTTCTTACAATGGTAGGTAGACCGTTGTAAGAAGGTAGTTACAGATCCATAGAGAAGGTATCAAGCAATAACCACATTGTGATATTCGAATTCAGAAGATCTCTTAAATGTGGAGAGATTCCAGCAAAGGAAATTTGTAACATTAAAAGTGCTTTCAAATTCTGAACCATTGATCAACAATATCAGCTGTCGCGATGACCTAAACCTATCCAGAGTGCTGGTTTCCAATGGAAGTTTGCCTACACTCGTCCGATATCAAAAACTAAATTATTGCTCTGTTGTTTAATAAATCTCCAGTCGCTCGAGCTACCCTTCGCCAGTTATGCAACGAACGTTTGCTCTCTGGCAGTCTGCAGGATCCTAAATGGATCAGATAGGGTGAGTACGATAAACTTAATCACACTACCGAAGATGGAGCAGCAATCAAAACTTTCAAGACCAGTTCATGCTAATTCTGATAGAAACGTCAGTGGTTTATTGTTTGCATCTGAGTGCTAGCAACTTTCTAGACTCCGCCTCCAATCACAAATGATGTTCGATCGCGGATTTGCATCAATTCTGTTCGTTAGGGTTAGCATGCATCTATTATTTAAAAAAACATTGACTAGACCTCATTACTAAAGACGACGTGGATCAAGAATACTTGTCTCTATCTCTAGGAAACTGGTAAGTCGGACTCGAGAAGCCTGCTCACAGGATGACTTCTGCCCCAGTAACACAATAAAACACCAAAAACAACGCTAAAGGGAAGTGGTAATGAGCTATGAGAGGATACCATTACAGTGTGCATATCTTTACAACCAGGCTTACATAAATTTGGATGCCAGCGGTTGTTGACCAATGATCACATTTACGAAGATTTACGATTTACGAAACGAAATGTCGTAAATAGTAAATCGTAAAAAATTCGACAAAAATTGCCGTAAACCGTAAAATCGTAAATCGTAAATCGTAATTACGCACACCCCTGGCCCGCAATCTACTTGTCGTAGAGTCTGCAGCTAACAACTTCGCCATTTCACTGACAACACCTTCGAACCCTCTGCTTTACTTGGCAGCGTAATGAATATGTCTTGGCCTCCCCACCTAAGTGATCGTCACCTAATATTTCTACCAGTGTGGTCCACAACTAATAACATTTTCATACTTTCTTCTTATGGAAATTTTCATACTTTAAACCTTCTTATGAACTCCCGGAAGTCTTCTCTCTTCTCTCCCCTAAACACTCCCGGGCTGACACACGCCATTGACCTTAGATAAGTAACTAGCGCACCTGCTTCCTCTATTGCGGGCACTGTCGTCGCTGGCGAAGGCTGTCTCCAATGTCCTGCAGATTGCTGACCAATCAAAAAGGCTGCTCGACTCGACTGAAACTGGTTCATATCTCCGTCATCAGTTTGTCCCTCTAATAGCACTTCATTGAATTGCATTAGCGGCACCCCTCCCTTCTTCGTGCAGTTTCCGGACCACGTCCCTGACCTGAACGACATCACTGTTAACTATAATATGTCGCGTATTTCTGCGAGTATCTCCCCATCTCGCTCCATAATCCGTATGTATTCTCTCCACTCATCTATTGATTCTATCCCCCTGCTTGAAAATTACTTCTACATTACTAACCCAAGGAGAATTGATACTTCGCCTAAGGTGTTCCTTGCCTGTTGTATTTTTTTCAATTTCTCTTTCAATCTCACATTTCTTGCCTTTCGCTAGCTTAGAATCACCTAGGATTTGGACCACTCTTTTCTTCATTTCCTCAAGGGTCCCTTACTTATTCTCCCGATTCCTTGACTTTTATCAGACAAAGAGTCACTCACCGTTGGAGGCGCATTTTCGCACTCCATCGCCATCTGATCGAGCGGCAGCGCCATTCTGGCAACAACGGTTTTATGCCCTCTCCTTCTTCAACGAGGATCGCCGGCTCACACAGGACGCGGGTCCCCTTAAACCGCTTTCCTGCCTTTGCGGTATACATATGTCCAACACAAAAAACCCTTGCCCTGTGGTAGCCTCGGGTGATGCACGCAATGTACGACGGCACTCAGAAAAACGACAATACGGAAATGCAGTCCACACGATAATCGGCCGACGAACCAAAAGTAAGCGACAAGAGAGCAAGACAAAATGATTACCAAGAATCTCGACGTGCCACAAGTCCTAAAATTTTGGCGGGCAGCCACCAATACTGACGCGCTTATGGGCTCGGTTGGCGCAGTTTGAGATTAGCCCTGGGGCGCCCTTGCCGATCCCCGTCGGTGCACGTTCCATCGGTTCTTCCATTCCATCGATTACGCGACGGTTATTTCCGACTTGTAATCGACCTAAGATGCTCTGCGTAGTCGGTTCGGCCCCCATGTAAACCGGATTAGCTAGCGGTATGGTAGGTATGAACGTTCTCGTCCGAACCAACACACAGATAGTGCAACTAGGTTTATCAAGAACAAAAGAACACGCAATAAAAATACACCGGATCACAACGTTGAGCAGCGACGAGTCAAATCGACGAGGCGGAGATGACGCGTTCGACAGCAATCGGGGGACGGTAGTAGGCGTCCACGAAGAAGCCAGAAGTCTACGGAGAAGATCTGGCGGGATGGATCTCACTAACGGCTCGCCCCCTAGCTGCCCCTTTTATATTAGCTTCTTTCGCGCGCCTTCGCGCCCATGACCATCTGACCCGCCTCACAGTGCCCTACGTTTTAGGGGGACCCTTTGGGGTGGTTTCATCTCCGCCTCCCACACGACAGCACTTGCACACACTCTAGACTAACGGCTTCTAATCAGATATATGTTTATACGAATAGAGAAGTTCGTCGAAATTAAAGCCACTGAAGGTGTCAAGGGGGTCGTTCACAAATTGTACAGGGTGTTCCAAAATAACGTGTTGAAGTTTTGACGTTCTTCCAAGCGAAATCAGTCTGCAGCGTGGCGGCAATAGCGTCTTTTTTGTGCGTATCCTTCTATCCGTGTTATATCTTTTCAAGTAATATTTTGCAACAGTTAAGGTTTTTCTCAAGATGTCAAATCACTGCACTGCGATTTTGGAGCGCCATCGTAAGGAAAGCAGCAATGCGACATCGTTAACCTGTTCAACCGACTGTCTCCACGGAAACTCAACGATGTAAGGAGCTTGGCCATGAAGGTGGTCGTCCAGCACAAGAAAAAAATCGCGCTGTCGCCGTAGACCCGAATATCATCGAGAAGCGAAAAATCCCAGGTCCGAGGGTCTCCTGAGAAAACCCGCCCGTGATGTCGGTGTCAGTCTCACATGAGTGCATCGAGCAGCCAGAAAGAAAGGCGGTGGAGCTCTACAGTTCCATAAAGTCCAGCTGCTGATGGACAACTATAAGCGCGAACGGCTCCATTGATGCCAACAGCTCAAGCTGCGGGCCGCAGGTTGCGGGTGGGAGCGAACCCTACGGACGAGAAGCTGTTCCCCGTGAAGTAGGCTCACAACCCCCAAACCGGCAGTATCTGATCTGGAGACGCTCCAGCCGCCTCTGCCATCGCCAAACATTGTCAATTCCGCAAGTGCTCATGGTTTGGAGAGGAATCTAAGGCAACGCAAGACCCCTTTCTTGTGGACGAAGAAGTAAAAAATAAATGAAGATGTGTACCGACGGGACATCTTCGAGGCTGTTGTACTTTCCTGGTTCCAGTAGCATTTCAGCAATGCGCAGTAGACGTTTCGACAAGACTCAATCCCTGCGTGCAAGGCGAAAACCACGCAAACATTTTGCAAGGCCAATTTTCCAGTCTTCATCATGTCTGCGGAATAGGCACCGCACTCCTCGGATCTGAATCCGACGGACTACAGCGCGTGGTCCATTTGGAAGGCCAGGGTCCGTGCCAAGCGCCGCCACAACCGAAAGGCCCAGAAGGAATCTCTGCGTTGTGTTTGGGAACGACTATCTTTAGATGACCTGCGGCCCATCATCAAAAACTTCACCAAGCGTTTTCACTTCTGTATTCGCGCCAAGGGAGGCCACTTAGATTCCGGTCGAATATATTGTTGCCTAGTGTCTATGTTCTTGTTATTTATGTGTTGATTTGTAAAGTTTTCAGTCGTTTCATGGTTATAATTTAAAAAACCTTCATCACCTTATTTTGGAACACCCTGTTATCGTTGTAATAGCCAAAGAATAGGCAGCGCTGAATTATACGTGGTGTGAGCTGTCTGGTGGATAATAAATGCAAAATTGAACCCTCTTCTTATCTGATCGATTAAGAGCGTATATCCTGTGAGTATAACTAACTCCTGCTAGGGAATGAGTGCGGTGCATGGAGCAAAATATGTATAAGTCACCAGGGGTGTGCATAAATGAAATTTGGAATGTTGCAAAACGTAAATCGCAATTACGAGAAAACCATCGTAAATCGTAAGAGCCTGACATGTGGTGCCGCACAATTCAATTTTGAGAAGCTTTTCTATAAATGTTAATCAGATGTGATTCAATACTTATTTATTTGTCGTGTTATTTTCAGCTAAAGCTGAACAACTCTCTTACCAAACAATTTCCCACTTTCACTCCTAATGCTAATAAGACACATTTCAAATCAAATTTTACAGGTTCGAGAAAGGGGAAAACTGTAGGTTCAAAACCTTACTTTGCATATGCATGGTGTTTAAACAAAAAACCTGCATCATTTGAATATTCATTAAATTCCTAAACCGATTCTTAGCTTGTCTAGATTCATCAGAATTCAGCGAAAAATTCGCCGCCAAAACTAAAAATTAAAAATCATTTCGTCACTAATGGTTGTGTCATACGATCGCATCATGTGTACTGGGTGAATGCGTGGCGCAGTCCCACCGTGTGATTGAAAGGTCTCCGCTTTTCTGTACTCTGAGATAAGTCCAGAAACATTCCCATAGCAGAAGGATAAAAACCTTTTGGTCGCTGAAACTATATGATCATATTTCTCGGTATCTTTTGTAGCCGCTTTAAAGTGGGAAGGCTAACGCGCAACTTTCTTGAGCATCTTCAGTTTGATTGCATAGACGAGACAGTCTTGAATTAGTAGATGTCTAGCTCGATTTGAAAGCAATCCCTTTTGAGTTGTGAGTTGGGAAGAACTCGGTTTAGGTTGTAACAAGTTCAGTTTGAGTTTGCAGAAGTCCATTTTAACGCAGAAAAGCAGCAAGTGAAGACGGTATATAGGCCCCTGCAGGAAGGTATTTAGTTAAACATCCATTGCTTAATGAGCGGGTACCAAGCAATAACACTGTGCGAGACTCGAAAACTTAGACCTACCTAGAGCGCAAGTTTTCCTGCTCTTTTCCGATTTTGAAAACACTAGTATTTAATAATTTTCTGCACTAGCTCGGGCTATCTTTCGCCATTTCTGTAACGAACGTTTGCTCTCCGAGAGCCTGCAGCATCCTAAGCGAATCAGATAGGGTAAATGCAATAGCCTCAATCACACCCCTGAAAAGGGAGAACAAAAGTGCTAGAACCAGTCCGTCCTTGTCACGAAGTGTTCGTTTTTACCGCACTTTTTATATCAGTTAGGCTTGCACTATGAAGTGCAATATAAACCAATAGGAGCATCAATGGTTATCCTTTCCAATGAATGCAGCAACTTTCTAGACCCGCTTCCAATCGCGAATGATACCCGATCGTTAGGAATTCGTGTCAATTCTATACGGTAGGTTTAGCATGAATGTATTAATAACAAACTAACTTGACCTCATTCCAAACAGGACGTGACAAAGAATACTCGTCCTTCTTCCTCTAAGAAACTGCCCCCAATGCTTCTACAGAGCCTAGTTTCATGATATTGCACTTGTTTCTCCTCTTGAACTGGTCTGATTCTAACCCACGCAATCTTAGAGAGATGGAAAATTAGTTAAGCGAAGTGGTAAGTGGATTCGAAAAGCCTGTGTTGTCTTCTGTCGCAGTAACACATTAGGACATTAAAAAAACAACTCTAAATGGAAGTTGGAATGGGCTATAGGAGGAGACCATTAGACTGAACACGTCTTTATAACCCGGTCTGCATACATTTGGTCGGCAGTTGGTTGTTGATAGAGGATCACGTTTATGAAAATTTACGATTTACGACCCAAAATGCCGTAAGTCGTAAATCGTAATTACGCTCATCCCTGTAAGTCACTGACCTAATTTTTTAGTACACCTTGTTTTAATAACGTAGTGGAAAGCTGGCGGAAAAGCGTTTTTTCATGCCCAGTGACCGAAAGATACGATGGCTAGCTTTAAATTTTGCAATTTCTGTTCATTTTCAGTGTCCGACAGCGAAGAAGACTGAGATTTGCCATGCTGTTTCGAGGAGTCGCACTTATTATTCGTCAGTTCGCTCATTCGTCTGGATCAACCCGGTTCTGTGCGATTTCGCTCGCTTTATATATATGTGGGACGGCGCTAGAAATCAGTCGTCATCGGGCTCACGGTGATTGGCTCTCGTTTCTCGAGAGCTCTTGTCATATATCGTTGGCTTGTTCGTTTTTCTCGATGAATCTCTGTTCCGCAGGGAATTTAGCACCTCAGGACTGATCTGTTTCGCAAGTGTTGTGTTGGACGGGGTTCGCTGATGTCGCGAGCTGAATTACTCAATGACCAACATCCTTCTGGTGTTGGTTCGTACTCATTCATGGTTTCGGCTACGCTTCAAGGTGTTTTCTCATAATCATGTTCGTTAGAGGCTTGAATCCTCATGAGTATCACGAGTCGGTGAGCCGAGTGACCAATATCCCCCTGGTCGTGCAGCACTTCGTGTGGGGAACTGTGAAGAGGAAGATTTTAGCCTGCAAGAAACGCTTAGAAGTGATGCCTTTGTATTGCGCATTAAAGTTTTCGGTTCCACACAGGTTGTTATTGAGGTGCGTCACAAATGCTGAGATCTGAATAAAACCTTCGGCTTAGGGCCGATACGAGCACATATTCTTTTTCTGTTGAAGATATTCGCGGACTGCAAGTAAACGGAAGGAATGGAGGAGTTTTACTCAACGAGGTCGAGCCTCGATTAGTCAGTGACCCAGTTGGCTCATTCGTTCCAATCGTAGCGGATCGATTGGGCTGCAGTCCATTAGTAGCGTGTGATGACGTCTGAAATAACGCTAATCGCTTGACGTCGGTGATCTTCATCTACGAAATATGCATTAAAGCTGACCTGCTAAAGGTCTGGGCGGGGCTTCGACTCAAACCCCGAAAGTAGAAAATCCTAGCTGCTTCCATTCTACTTCTCCTTTTAGAGCCCATTTTCTCCCAAGATCGACCTTTTAAAATGGTGATGAAGGCCACGGATCTCCCCCTATAGAAAGCCTTTGGGCTCTTTAGTTAAGAGGATCTCGGGGCTATGTCGCAGGCCACATGACGCGTTTCCGAGTGGTGGATGGGGGAATGAAACGCGGACCAAATGCGACTGTGTACTTCCCAGAGACACAGATGGGATGCAGGGATGGACTCCTTGCTCCTGCTGTGTCGGTTCTCGTTCCTAGTGTGTGGGAGCGGCATGTTCATGCACAGTGTGTGTGGGTGTGCTTGCGTCTGTGCGGATTGCAACTGTGTCGACTCTTCCAAAAGCTTGCACTCAGTTATTCACTCCGCTGTGAATTCTCTGTTTAAGTTACGTATGTCGTTGAAGAATCCGACCCCTGCTTTCACTTATGGAGATGTGGTTGGATAGATTGGAGATGGCTTGCGGAAACTAGAACACCGGAATCTGAGCGTTCTTTTCTTTCCTCTCACAAGGGAATGGCCTGAAGTGTATGTGACGGGGAGAGCGAGTCATATAGGAAGAATCCCCGCCTCTCAGTATAAAAATGTGTTTATTTTTGCCAAGTGGTTGAAGCCAAGAAGTAGAGGATCCTTGAGGTCACAATGGAATCGGTGCCGCACGAGTTCTGGGGTCTCCTGTACGCCCGCGATGCCTCTGCTAGCAAGTGGCCTGGAGCGCATTGAATAGTGATGTTGCTTCATGCGAGGGAGGTCAGGGGTTCGATTCTTCTGCGCCGCCGGATTTTTCCATTTCAACTGATTGGCTGAGATTTGAGGGATCCTGGTGATACCATTTTCAGTTGTTTTCTGCGCATTCTCCACAGCTGTATGCTGTGGAGAGCAGCTTTCTTGCGACTTGTTTATTACTGACATGATTTTAAGCAAAAAGGGTATGAGAAATATATTGAACACGTTCTGCTCTCCTTCTTTGAGTATGTCTTCGTCTCACAAATGCCCGATAGCTGATCTTACTGACTCGTAGGCCGGCTTCTCGAATCACGTGGCGATTCAAGCTACTGTACCCCAAGAGAAGATCTTGAGAATCCGGACTAAATCTTCGTTCAAATTCAACCACCCAACGTGTGCTTCTTCAGCTACATAAAGCGGCTTATGAACCCATTTTACTCTCATGCCGTTGCGCACGATTTTTCTCCACAAAAATTGGACAAAATCCTGAAGGTAATTGTCGAAGTTGCGGGTAGCTAAAGGAGGACGGGTTTATTATAAAGGCATCGAAGGTCGTCTCACTAGCAGGATCAAGCTTGAGGTTCGGGAATCGAAGGGGGTCGTACTGTGGCCTCGTCTGGAGGGGGGGGTCCTGCTCTTCCGGTTTTGGCAGAGGATTCTCTCTTATTCTTCAGGTTTTTAGGTGATGTTTTTAATTCTTAATAAGCTGTTTTTTTTTCAGGAATGCTTACGAAGGTGTGGAGTCTCTCCTTCGTCCCGCGAAGTTGTAAAAATTAATATAAAAATCCGCGCAACACGTAGACGGGGGAGGCAGTCCTTGGCTTCGACCGCCTTGAACATAGCAGTCGGGTTTGGTGACGTGGAATTTCCCCCATTGTACGCGTACGTACGTGTAATGCAAGTTGCACCGAGAGAGGCCTAGGTGAAACTGGTAAAAACCCGTAACTTTTTCGAGTACTAATGGACTGCCCCCCTCGTCCACTAGTTGCGCCTAAAAATGCTTCAAATAATGGTTGTATTACTCGCTAAAAATATAGATTTTCTGCAGCCAGATTCGGAGTCAATGAGAAGTTCATTTTTTTCAGTTTTTTTTTCATGAAGTCATGGACGCGACAGTTTTCAGCCTGAACGAGCGAAATCTACGTCCTAAATTGCAGTCTATAAAATTGGAAGTGTCAACTGTTAAGGAAAATTAAGTGCTTTTCCTACAAAATTTTTGAAAGGGCTCTTCGAAGCGATGACCGGATGGCAACCGGAGGATGGACTTGTCACGGAACTAATTTTCTCTCTTCTGCAGGAAACAGCATCAGAAAGTGGAGTTGTATCAAGTAAAGTTCTAATCCACAGTTTGACACACGGTAATAAAACCTGTTTTTCTGAAACGATCCACTGTATGAACAGGCGCTCCGATTTGTATGATTTGCCGAAAATTTTCGACACCGTTAATTACATGGAGGCCGCTATTTTTACAGCCTGCTTTTGAAAGCGTAGAACCCACACTTCTTATCGTTTTAAAAGCTCTGTGAATTTTTCATAGATGTCAGACAAACTCCGAAATATGGCAGGTTACGTGGAGCCATTGCGTTCTCCGATATCACTATCGCCACTGAAGGATGGACTTCTCGCGGCAAAAATTTCTACCTTCTGGAGGAAGAGCATCAGAGAGTGAAAACTGTGCCATCTCAGAGTTCAAGATGTGATTAATATACAATCAAAAACTAAGCTTCTTCGCAGCGATCTCCGATATGATCAGGGAGGATCGATTTGCAGATTCTCATGTTTCATTAAAAATAAATTTTTTACCTGAAACAGATCACGCACACAGTTGAAATCTTGCCACAAAAATTTACAAGTCTTCTTCAATGCACAGTGTAAAAATCATGGTTTTCTGAAACGAATAGATTGGATCGACCAATGGTCGATATGGCACCGACGTCATGGGAGCGACGAAATTCGACGTTCACACAAATGACTATAACTCGGTAAGTTTTTCACAATTTGAAGAAGCCAATGGCTTCTAAAAATTAGAAGGAAAGGGCTTTCACATGGTATAAAAATCGGCTTTCAAAAACTAGGTCTTCATACGGGGCGGAGGCTTTCGATTTTTAGCGAAAAAATTGAAGTGATTTTGTATAAATAATTATATCCCGGTAAGTTTTTCGAATTTTAAAAGATTTAATAGCTTTTTGAAAACTAGAGGAAAAGCGCTTTCGAACCATATAGAAGTTAGTTTTCAACAGGGAGGTATTCATAGGGGCGAGGGGGTGTTCGAATTCTGGCCCTTGTTGCAGAAATACGTGCCAAAAATCGACCCCCCCCCCCCTCTATGAAGACCCCTTTTTTGAAAACTGGTTTCTATATGGTTAGAAAGCATCTTTCCTCTATTTTTCAAAAAGCAGTTGGGATTTTTGAATTTCAAAAAATGAACGGAGTAAAAAATATAGGAAAGATGCTTTCTAATCATATAGAAACCAGTTTTTAAAAAAGGGTCTTCATACGGGCGGGGGGGGGGGGGTTAGATTTTTGGCACGTATTTCTGCAACAATGCACCAGAATTCAGCCCCCCCCCCCCCCCCCCCGACCCCTATGAATACCTCCCTGTTGAAAACTAATTTCTACATGTTTCGAAAGCGCTTTTCGTCTCTCGTTTTCAAAAAGCAATTCGGATTTTTGAACTTCGAAAAACGAACGGAGTTATCATTTTTATGAAATCACTCCAGTGTCGACGAGCAGTTCTTCACAAATTTGATCATAACTCGGTTCGCTTTTTGAAATTCAAAAATCCCAATTGCTTTTTGAAAAATAGAGGAAAGATGCTTTCTAACCATATAGAAACCAGTTTTCAAAAAAGGGGTCTTATTGGGGGGGGGGTCGATTTTTGGCACGTATTTCTGCAACAAGGGCCAGAACTCGAACCCCCGTCGCTCCTATGAATACCTCCCTTTTTTGGACTGCATCACTGTCCAATACGATTTGGTGGTTCATAGTTGGGCTAGTCATATTTATTTTCCACTTGATAACTTAATCACGACATTATAACCGATATGATGTACATACAACGGCAATAATGTTGTCCTTGTTGTAGTTGTTTTATTGCTTGCACTGTATTGTTTGTCTTGTTAGCGGGTCCGCCAATGGAGTGAAGTCCAGTGGAGCGAAGTTGAGTGAAGTCGACTGAAGCGTGGAGAAGTGGCTTTTCAGCCGAGGGGCCCGCTATTTATACCAACGAAAAGTGGGTGGTATTTATAGCGGTTTAGGCGGGCGGAGCATGGTTGAAAAGCGCTGTAAAGCTACTGTTGTAAACCATGACTCACGAACCACGGCCTGTTTGTGTGACTCATGAACCACTGTTCATGACACTCCGCACACCGAAGAAGGGTCGTGCGAGTGGGGAGACTTAGTTAATGAGCATCCTCCCCGCATTTTTTGCTTGTGTTGCTTGTTTGCTTCACTTTTGTTTTGTTACGAGAATATACAACGACGAAGCAACAGAATAAGTACATGTTTGTTATGACTTATATGTCAACACTACAAACTATACTACTCATTCACTATTCGGCTGTGTATTGAGGGTGCTATGCCATAGAGTAAACACTGGTGTGGTGAAGCAGTGTCGTCGTTGACGCTGGCAATGTCGGCGTTTGCGGTGAGGCAATGTCGGCGTCGGAGTAGTGGAAGTGCTGGCGTCGGTGTTGTTTTGGTGTAGTAATGTCCGCGATGATCGATGAGTCATGCTGGACGTCGGCATCCTGTTTGTTTTAATTGTTTGTTTGTAACAGTGTCACTAAGTTGTACTTGTTTAGGTTTGTAACAACGAAAGCCCTTTTAGCGGTAGTTATGAAGTTTATTATGTTGTATTATATTGTTGTCTTGTTCGGAACCTGCTGCAGCGCATGTTCCGCAGTTGTATAGTTCCCATATTTTGTCTGTCTTTTCTTCTAATCGCTGCTTTAAGTTTGTTACCGTTAGGTGATTTGTTGAAAGGTAAAGCTCCAAGTCCGAAAGCTCCGTAGGAAAATTCCACGGGGGACTATATTGGTTTGCTTCTTTGATTAGGTCTTCTAACGCGTTGAGTTGTCTTGTTAATTTTTGTTTTGTTGTTTTTAGACTGGAGAATTCTGAAGCCATGAAGACTGAAGTTGCTGAGACGGCTGCTGCGAAGAGCGAAGTGTGAGGACGAGCGATTGGTGGCGGTTTATATACTGCCGTGGACGTGCCACTTTTGATGGGCGGAGTGAAGTGTAATAAAAGGATGTCAGGTTGTTGTAATGTTGGAGGCACGGTCAGGCCGCCTTTTGACGGAGTATTGATTGTGAAATTGGTAAGAAGTTGAATTTGAGCCGTTTTATAAGTTCATATCTCCTTGTGTGGTTGGTGTATGGTGGGTAGGCCAACTAACCAGTTCGTTAATTGGAGGAAGAGGTGCCACTGGGAAGGCAACGTTGGGGGCGACAATTTGTTGTTGTGATTGGAACTGATTGTAAATTGGCGTTAAACCGGTTGTGCCATGAGTTGGATAATTGTCATTGGTGGTTCTTCGTCTACTGAAGGAAACGATTTGTCGAAGAACTACTTTTTGGCAATCAAGCTCTACAAGGCGTCTCTCTAGCTGACGCAATAAATTTGTCGCGAGGCTAATTGTCGCCTCACCTTGAATTTCGCCCCAATGACTGTCAAGTTGTTGCTCTGCTGCCATTTTGTCTTCAAGGTTAAGATCAACAAGAGCGTAGTTTGAGTCTACATAAGAAGCCCAAAGAGTGTCTTTCTGTTGTCCGAGCCTTTCTTTTAAGTTGTTAGTTGTAATTGTCTTTGTCGTTAGAAAAAACCTCAGTTGAGTGAGCTCCATTGGGAACATCCAAGGCGTGCGGTATTCTTCTGCCTCCTGAATCAGGTTTTCCAAAGCGATTTTTTGTATTGTTAAGTTTTGTTTTGTAAGTTTTAGATTAAAAGGAGGTCTAGAACTCATGAAGAAGCTCAGAATGCGGGACGCTAGCGTAAGCGAAGTGGATCTAAAAGCGTCTGAGGGGTTTATATACTTGCATGCCGTGAGATATGTGGGCTATGCTTTGAGAATTTGACAGAAGAATGTGCTTGTGTGACTTGTAATTGATTTTGCTATAAGAACTTGCCGCGGACAAGTCAAGCGCACGTATCACTTTACAGCGTGTCATCTCTGGAATTTGGAGTTATCACGCATTCTCTGCTTGCAGCTGCATCGCTAATCGATTAGACCTGTATGATAGTATATAAAATAACGATAGGCTGTATCGCTAAACAAGATCTCTGACAGAGAAGGAGTCCGACTTTTCTCGTCTGCAGGTGGCTATACGCAATAAGAGACCACTCAAAAAGTCTCATGAAAATTTGTTTGAGGCTGGCCAAGCCTCTTTCACAACCTCGTTTTGCCGGCAGCTTTACTTTACTCCAATAAAATCCTTAGCACCTGCGCATAGACTGATTCGTAATTACGCAAACTCTTACTTTGGGCCCTGAAACATCAAATCTTTAACAATGTCGGACTAATTTGCTTGGTTCTTGTAGAAGTGCATTGACAATTTTGTTCTTTTTGTTCTTCTTCTCAACAAACCCCTTTTTTTTACTGCGCGCTTTTTTTTAATAGACTTATATGATATAAAATACAAAATAAATGAGTATACGGAAATAGAAAAGAATGAGATCGCCTGAGGCTGCACCGTAGGAACTACCCGTAACGTGTGCTATGGTCCGGATACATAGCGCACGTAAGTCAATTTTGTTCCTCAAGGTGCAAAATTGTTTGTTATTTGGTTTTGAGTA
>OX377202.1:49372500-49767553 GCA_947396885.1 Heligmosomoides polygyrus polygyrus
CACTGTCCAATACGATTTGTGGTTCATAGTTGGGCTAGTCATATTTATTTTCCACTTGATAACTTAATCACGACATTATAACCGATATGATGTACATACAACGGCAAATAATGTTGTCCTTGTTGTAGTTGTTTTATTGCTTGCACTGTATTGTTTTGTCTTGTTAGCGGGTCCGCCAATGGAGTGAAGGTCCAGTGGAGCGAAGTTGAGGTGAAGTCGACTGAAGCGTGGGAGAAGTGGCTTTTCAGCCGAGGGGCCCCGCTATTTATACCAAACGAAAAGTGGGTGGGTATTTATAGCGGTTTAGGCGGGCGGAGACATGGTTGAAAAGCGCTGTAAAGCTACTGTTGTAAACCATGACTCCACGAACCACGGCCTGTTTGTGTGACTCATGAACCACTGTTCATGACACATCCGCACACCGAAGAAGGGTCGTGCGAGTGGGGGAGACTTAGTTAATGAGCATCCTCCCCGCATTTTTTGCTTGTGTTGCTTGTTTGCTTCCACTTTTGTTTTGTTACGAGAATATACAACGACGAAGCAACAGAATAAGTACATGTTTGTTATGACTTATATGTCAACACTACAAACTATACTACTCATTCACTATTCGGCCTGTTGTATTGAGGGTGCTATGCCAATAGAGGTAAACACTGGTGTGGTGAAGCAGTGTCGTCGTTGACGCTGGCAATGTCGGCGTTTGCGGTGAGGCAATGTCGGCGTCGGAGTAGTGGAAGTGCTGGGTCGTCGGTGTTGTTTTGGTTGTAGTAGTAATGTCCGCGAATGATCGATGAGTCATGCTGGACGTCGGCATCCTGTTTGTTTTTAATTGTTTGTTGTAACAGTGTCACTAAGTTGTACTTGTTTAGGTTTGTAACAACGAAAGCCCTTTTAGCGCGGTAGTTATGAAGTTTATTATGTTGTATTATATTGTTGTCTTGTTCGGAACCTGCTGCAGCGCATGTTCCGCAGTTGTATAGTTCCCATATTTTGTCTGTCTTTTCTTCTAATCGCTGCTTTTAAGTTTGTTACCCGTTAGGTGATTTGTTGAAAAGGTAAAGCTCCAAGTCCGAAAGCTCCGTAGGAAAATTCCACGGGGGACTATATTGGTTTGCTTCTTTGATTAGGTCTTCTAACGCGTTGAGTTGTCTTGTTAATTTTTGTTTTGTTGTTTTTAGACTGTGAGAATTCTGAAGCCATGAAGACTGAAGTTGCTGAGACGGCCTGCTGCGAAGCGAGCGAAGTGTGTGAGGACGAGCGATTGGTGGCGGTTTAGTATACTGGCCGTGGACGTGCCACTTTTGATAGGCGAGTGTGAAGTGTAATAAAAGGATGTCAGGTTGTTGTAATGTTGGAGGCACGGGTCAGGCGCCGCCTTTTGACGGAGTATTGATTGTGAAATTGGTAAGAAGTTGAATTTGAGCCGTTTTATAAGTTCATATCTCCTTGTGTGGTTGGTGTATGGTGGGGTAGGCCAACTAACCAGTTCGTTAATTGGAGGAAGAGGTGCCACTGGGAAGGCAAACGTTGGGGGCGCGACAATTTGTGTTGTTGTGATTGGAAACTGATTGTAAATTGGCGTTAAACCGGTTTGTGCCATGAGTTGGATAATTGTCATGTGGTGGTTCTTCGTCTACTGAAGGAAACGATTTGTCGAAGAACTACTTTTTTGGCAATCAAGCTCTACAAGGCCGTCTCTCTAGCTGACGCAATAAATTTGTCGTGCGAGGCTAATTGTCGCCTCACCTTGAATTTCGCCCCAATGACTGTCAAGTTGTTTGCTCTGCTGCCATTTTGTCTTCAAGGTTAAGATCAACAAGAGCGTAGTTTTGAGTCTACATAAGAAGCCCAAAGAGTGTCTTTTCTGTTTGTCCGAGCCCTTTTCTTTTAAGTTTGTTAGTTGTAATTGTCTTTGTCGTTAGGAAAAAAACCTCAGTTGAGTGAGCTCCCATTGGGAACATCCAAGGCGTGCGGTATTCTTCTGCCTCCTGAATCAGGTTTTCCAAAGCGATATTTTTGTATTGTTAAGTTTTGTTTTGTAAGTTTTAGATTAAAAGGAGGTCTAGAACTCATGAAGAAGCTCAGAATGCGGGACGCTAGCGTAAGCGAAGTGGATCTAAAAGCGTCTCTGAGGGGTTTATATACTTGCATGCCGTGAGATATGTGGGCTATGCTTTGAGAATTTGACAGAAGAATGTTGCTTGTGTGACTTGTAATTGATTTTGCTATAAGAACTTGCCGCGGACAAGTCAAGCGCACGTATCACTTTACAGCGTGTCATCTCTGGAATTTGGAGTTATCACGCATTCTCTGCTTGCAGCTGCATCGCTAATCGATTAGACCTGTAATGATAGTATATAAAATAACGATAGGCTGTATCGCTAAACAAGATCTCTGACAGAGAAGGAAGTGTCCGACCTTTTCTCGTCTGGCAGGTGGCTATACGCAATAAGAGACCACTCAAAAAAGTCTCATGAAAATTTGTTTGAGGCTGGCCAAGCCTCTTTCACAACCTCGTTTTGGCCGGCAGCTTTACTTTACTCCAATAAAATCCTTAGCACCCTGCGCATAGACTGATTCGTAATTACGCAAACTCTTACTTTGGGCCCTTGAAACATCAAATTCTTTTAACAATGGTCGGACTAATTTGCTTGGTTCTTGTAGAAGTGCATTGACAATTTTGTTCTTTTTTGTTCTTCTTCTCAACAAACCCCTTTTTTTTTACTGCGCGCTTTTTTTTTTTAATAGACTTATATGATATAAAATACAAAATAAATGAGGTATACGGAAATAGAAAGAATGAGATCGCCTGAGGCTGCACCGTAGGAACTACCCGTAACGTGTGCTATGGTCCGGATACATAGCGCACGTAAGTCAATTTTGTTCCTCAAGGTGCAAAATTGTTTGTTATTTGGTTTTGAGTATTGTTGCTACTTGTAGTGACACTAAGAATTAATTGCAAATTTTGTTATATTTGGGCCCGATGCACCATTTTTGGACTGCATCACTGTCCAATACGATTTGGAGGTTCATAGTTGGGCTAGTCATATTTATTTTCCACTTGATAACTTAATCACGACATTATAACCGATATGATGTACATACAACGGCAATAATGTTGTCCTTGTTGTAGTTGTTTTATTGCTTGCACTGTATTGTTTGTCTTGTTAGCGGGGTCCCGCCAATGGAAGTGAAGTCCAGTGGAGCGAAGTTGAGTGAAGTCGACTGAAGCGTGGAGAGAAGTGGCTTTTCAGCCGAGGGGCCCGCTATTTATACCAACGAAAAGTGTGGGTGGTATTTATAGCGGTTTAGGGCGGGCGGAGCATGGTTTGAAAAAGCGCTGTAAAGCTACTGTTGTAAACCATGACTCACGAACCACGGCCCTGTTTTGTGTGACTCATGAACCACTGTTCATGACATCCCTGTTGAAAACTAATTTCTATGTGGTTTGAAAGCGCTTTTTCCTATAGATTTCAAAAAGCCCATTAAAACTTTCGAAATTCGAAAAAACTTATGGGGATATAATTATTTATACAAAATCACTTCAATTTTTTCGCTCTATAAAATCGAAAGCCTCCGCCCCGTATGAAGACCTAGTTTTTGAAAACCGATTTTTATACCGTGTGTGAAGAGCCCTTTCTCTAACTAAATTTTTAGAAGCCATTGGCTTCTTCAAATTGTGAAAAACTTACCGAGTTATAGTCATTTGTGTTTAACGTCGAATTTCGTTCGCTCCCATGACGTCAGGTTGCCATATCGACCAGTGGTCGATCCAATCTATTCGTTTCAGAAAAACCATGATATTTATACTGTGCATTGAAGAAGACTTGTAAATTTTTTGTGGCAAGATTTCAACTGTGAGCGTGATCTGTTTCAAGGTAAAAAATTTATTTTTAATGAAACATGATAATTTGCAAATCGATCCTCCCTGATCATATCGGAAGATCGCTGCGAAGAAGCTTTAGTTTTTGATTATATATTAATCACATCTTGAACTCTGAGGATGGCAACAGTTTTCACTCTCTGATGCTCTTCCTCCAGAAGGTAGAAAATTTTTGCCGCGAGAGAAGTCCATCCTTCAGTGGCGATGGGTGATATCGGGAGAACGCAATGGCTCCACGTAACCTGCCATATTTCGGAGTTTTGTCCGACATCTCTGAAAAATTCACAGAGCTTTTGAAACGATAAGAAGTGTGGGTTCTACGCTTTCAAAAGCAGGCGTAAAAATAGCGGAGCCTCCAATGTGAATTAACGGTGTCGAAAATTTTCGGCAAATCGGACAAATCGGAGCGCCTGTTCATACAGTGGATCGTTTCAGAAAAAACAGGTTTTATTACCGTGTGTCAAACTGTGGATTAGGACTTTACTTGATACAGCTCCACTTTTCTGATGCTGTTTCCTGCAGAAGAGAGAAAATTAGTTCCGTGACAAGTCCATCCTCCGGTTGCCATTCGGTCATCGCTTCCGAAGAGTGCTTCCAAAAGTCTTGTAGAAAAGCACTCAATTTTCCTTAGCAATGGACACTTCAATTTTTTATAGGACGGCAATTTAGGACCGTAGATATCGCTCTGTTCAGGCAGAAAACTGTCGCGTTCATGAGTTCATGAAAAAAAAAACTGAAAAAATGGAAACTTCTCATTCTGACTCCGAATCTGGATGCAGGAAAATCTTTATTTTTTAGCGAGTAATACAATCATTATTTGAAACATTTTCATATTAATTTTTACAACTTCGCGGGACGAAGCGGAGACAGTAACAAACAAGTCACAAGAAACTTATCCTCGACAGCATTCAGCTGGAAAAAATCGTAGAAAAGCCCCATAAAATTGTGGTAAATGTCAGAACCCCATCAAATCTCAACCGGTTAGGTGAAGCACAAAAACACCGCAACGTGGGGAGAACCGAACCCATACCTCCCTCGCATGAAGCAACTCCGCTATTCACTGCACTCCGAGCGGCTTTGCTGGGGTCGCAGGCGTATAAACAGATCCCCAGCGCTAGTGAGGCTTCGATTCCATAGTAACGTCAAGAACCTCGTACTCCCCTGGGTTTAACGACTTGGCAAAAAAGAACCTCGGATCACCCCTCGATCGAGAGCCTTCGGGCTCTCGGGTCGCTTGTCGCAGGGCCATTTAGCAAGGAATGAGAGGCTTATTAAACACACAAGGTGGACACCGTGAGGAGACCCGCAACGGGCACGGTTTCATATTAAGTACACGATATTACTGCCCGATAACAAAATTGATAATGAATCTCATCGTTAGAGAGCCTTCGAACTCTTTTGTTAAGAGGGATTTTGGGTCGCTTGTCGCAGGGGCGCATCCCTGGGTGGTGGATAGGGGAATGAAACGCGAACCGAATGTACTGCCCAGAGAAGCAGGTGGGATGCAGGGGATGGGCTCTTGCTCCTGCTGTGTCGGGTCGACGCGTACCTTGTGCGTGGCAGCGGCGTTTTCTTGCACAGTGCGTGGATGTCTTTACGCCTGTGCGGATTGTAACTGTGTCGGCCCGGCCAAAAGCTTGCACACGGTATGGGAGTACATGTAAGGCGCTTCGACGCCGCCTGAAAAGTCTCGCCCCGTCCCTTCGGGCAGTCTGGCTGGCTGCTCAGAGTTCGTCGCCAGCACGACAGAGCCTGACTAGCTACCGTGTGTACTCCAGTCAAACACAGCGACACTAAAGGGCCCGATTCCCCTGACCCAGGAAGAGTCTCCATTTCTGCAGCGATGGGAAGGACGAGTACGGCGAGGCTACCCCCTACACGCCGCTTACGACTCCAGAGAAGAACTGTTCCTCGGAAAGGGAAGTAGGCGGCGTTGGTGTGCTCGTCAACACGCACTTGGCCATGTAGATCGATTCATACGAGTCTCTGACAACACGAATCGGACGTCTGCGACTGAAGCGATGTGGCTCCGTGCCAGCTTTGACTGTGTTCGTCGCGTATGCCCCAACATCTGACTACGACGACGAAGAGGTCGAACCTTTCTGTGGAGCTGGAGAAGTTCTATAAGGAAGAACATCTTCTACAAGGTGATTGTCGGCGACTTCAAGGCCAAGGTCGAGCTACGAAGGCCGCTGAAATACTTCACATCGGAACCAGGGATTGCCGGAATTTCTGTTTTCTGTTTTCTGATTTTCTGGCCATTTCGGGCAATTTTTTCGTTTTCTGGGGAAATTAACTAAAAATTTGCCAGAAAACAGAAAATGGGGGCGAACAAAATTATATCACTGAAATCCAATAGGAAGCATCCAAAAAGCATCATAAAATCATAAGTTTCATTCCAAAATAATGTTTCTAGAAAATTTTAGATTGGAAGCATGTGGCGTTCTTGGATGTGCTCGTCTAGAAATTGCGCCATATACTCATGACCTAATCCGCTTTGTTTGTTTGGGTGATTGTACAAGCGCTGCTGACATGGAGTCCCTTCATAGGAAATTTCTCGTCTTTCATAATTTGGCATTCGTTTTTTTAAATTTCAACAGTAGTTTGGACCATCTACGACTACAAACAACTTTATATCAAGGCCACAATACTATTGTTCTGAGGGGCATTTAGTTATCGATTAATTAACAGCTTGACCTATAGTAACTGGGTAGGATTATTCTTCACCTCCGGTTTAAAAAATTGAACAGTGTTGGCCGGTCATCCCCAACGATCGTTCTCTGCAGAGCCTCTGGCGAAGCTGCTTTTCTTAACTCTGAACATTGCTCAGCTTTTAGTTGTCAAAAATTATGTGGAGAAATATAAGATTTAGTTAGGTTTGATTTTGCTGATGTAGTGATGCAGTTGTGGTACATTGAAATTTTCATGAGTCACCTGTAACATCTGTCGTCCTACTAATTATCGAATTGTTCAAGCGCACATCAGCAGGTCTCCACTCGTCCCTGTCGCGTGCCAGAGTGCTCCAATGGATCCTACTCGCTCGAGGGACACGAAGAGCGTCATATCTTCGTTCAGGACTTTCACGACCAACGCGTTGGTGGGCGTCCTGGTGTTCTTTTGACATCCTACGGAATCCAGTCAGTGACGACTCTCGTCCAAGCGTGTTTGCGAAGCGCATTACGTAGTCAGCCCACCTAATTTTCGAGGGGTCTATGCGACAGCGTCTCTGATCTTCGAACTTCGAGGAAGTTCCGAGCTTCGTCTCCCACTCCGAGCATCGTCCTCTCCATTTTCTGCCGCGCGACGCTGATCGTGTATTCATCCTGCTTTCGTGTAGCTCAGGTCTCTGAGGCGTATATTAGCACGGGAAGAAGAATGGGGCCGGATAGTGGGCACGGAGTCGGACTTTATTCGTCTTCCCTACGACTTCTTCGACGCTCTCGAAAGCCCTCCAAGCCGCTCGTTTCCTTCTGATCAACTCTGGCGCTAAGTCGTCGGCATTCTTGACTTCGTGACCTAGATACGTGCAGCTGGAGCATTCAGAGATGTTCGTTCCACCGAGCGAGAACGGAGCATCAGAAACCCATCCGTTCTTCATGAACATCGTCTTCGTAAGATTCAGCTGCAGCCCAACGTTCCAACATACACGATTGAAATCGACCTGCATTGGTTCCGCCTGGCTGATGCTAGATGTTACGAGCACGGTATCGTCAGCAAAGCGAAGATGGTGCAGTTGCCATCTCTAGATCCTCAATCCCTTGTCTTCCCATTCCAGTTCGCGCATGAAGGTCTCGAAGGTGGCGCTGAAGAGCTTCGGGGGTATGGTATACCCCCTCTTCACGTCAATAACGACGTCTTTGTACAATGGTGAAATCCTGATCGTGAATTTCTCTACAGCTCTCGAAGTACTCTAATGTGCTGAGTAGGAGTGCTCTGAGTGAGCAGGGCGTCGATGACCGCTTAAGTTTCGACAGAGTCGAATGCCTTCTTCAGGTCGATGAACAGAACATAACGTCCTTCCCATCGCTGCAGAAATGGAGACTCTTTCTGGATCAGGGGAATCGAGCCCTTTAGTGCCGCTGTGTTTGACTGGAGTACAGACGGTAGCTAGTCAGACTGTGTCGTGCGGACGAAAAACTCCGGCAGCCAGCCAGACTGTCCGAAGGGTCGGGCGAGACTTAAGGCGGCCTCGAATCGCCTTATTTGTGCTCCCAGTCTACCGTGTGCAAGCTTTTGGCCGGGCCAACACAGTTACAACCCGCACAGGCGCGAACACATCCACGCACACTGTGCATGAACATGCCGCTCCCACGCATAAGGAACGCGTCGATCCGACACAGCAGGAGCAAGATGCCCATCCCCTGCATACCACCTGCTTCTTTGGGCAGTACACGGTCGCATTCGGTTCGCGTTTCATTCCCCTATCCACCACCCAAGGACGCGCTCCGATAAAGCCGAACGAATCTCCGAAAACGCATTATTCGGATCTCATGTCTACTACAAACCGTCTACGTCAGAATCTGTTGGGAGCAGATTTGAGCAGCCCTGTAGCTCTGATCAATATCCCCAGAGACGACATGCAGCAGTCGGTGCAGGCAACAGCAGGCGCCTCCTCCGACTGCGCTCCACGTGCCCAGAAATTCAAATAGAACATAATATTCGCCCGGCTCGATCGAAACTGGAGTTGTCTGAATCGCCCGAAACTCTGGTAAAGCGAAAATCGCCGTCATCTGAATCCTCCGATCCAGATGATCCGGCCAATTTAAAGTATTCCTCATATGGATCACCAGAAGGCCCCGTATGCTCAAAGATGCAGTGATTCGGATAAAATGGGATAAAAAAAGCTTAACTCGCAGTGTGGTGAAATCGAGCGAATATTATGTTCTATTTGAATTTCTGGGCACGTGGAGCGCAGTCGGAGGAGGCGCCGGCTGTTGCCTGCACCCGATACCAGGTTCCTGGTTCGGATTTCCCGCCCAGGCCAACCAAGCCTTCCATCCCTCCGGGGTCGGTGAATTGGTACGAGACATGTCTGGGAAGGATAAAGCGCTGAGTTGTTCATCGGCTGGCCACCGCAAGTCATTGTATGGCCAAATACACATTCAACTCGCCTTCACGACATCCCGTAGAAGTAGAATGCGTGGCGCATCCCAAAAAGGATTGAATAACGCCGTCCTTTAACCTTTATCCTTTATACTTTATTTGAAATCCAAACCTCTTAGAAATGTTAAGGACCTGGGTTGCCTATCAGCCGAAGCGTGTGAGAGAAAGGCAAGCTAAAAGCTAAAATATGTGGTGCTACCATCAGCTTTCGAAGTAACTTCAAAAATATCAGCTTCAAATGCTACAAATGTAGGTGGTGCACATAGATCCCTAAAGTGAGGCGCAGGAAAGGGCAGAAGGCTAGTCACCACATATTTCCTCTATTACGACTCTTTATGACTAAAATATGTGAACAGAGCGAGAAGACATTTTCTAGCCTACTTACTCTACAGTAAGGGGACTTATGCTGCTTCAGAACAGTCACTGATATCAGGCGGTGTCAATGACATCCCTTCGGCAGAAGTCCTGAAATGTTCACATTCCTTTTGGACCTGCTCAAACTCTGAGTATGCATGGAATTGTTATCAACGATTAGCTTCTCATAGCTTTTCTTCTCTCTCTTCATTTTACAAGCTCTAGTTACGCTTTGTCGTAGAAAACTCCCACGTTTCTGTGATGTGTGCTCACTTTTAGATGCGACGTAGATGCCTGTGATGGAAGTGTACTGCAGAATAATCACTCTAATAATACTCGAATAGGTCCTCTTCTTGGAATACGCGAGCCTTCAAGGTCTGATGTTAGTCTTACAGACCTTGAAGGCTCGCGACTCAAAGGTACGCGAAAATTTTACTGCCGTTAGGCCTCTTTATACTTCGTCGCTGCGCGACGCGACGCCACGTATAGTGGCCATATTGATTGTGCGACGCGATCGATCAATTTGGCCTCCTTGCTTGGCCATCGCGTCGCCCGCGACTAGGTATAAACAGGGCCCTAGTGCTGCCATGTCAAACAGTGACGATCCTGCAATTCCAATGACTAGATACTTGACTGCAGCGGAACTGTAAAATAGAAGTGGAAGCCTGAATGTCTCGACATATGTGTTGTTTTGTAATTCAGTTCTATTCCGCGTCCTGTAGGAAACCGTTAAGGCACCAGAAAACCGCAACCAGACGTTCAGCGGCCTAAACGCCGCCAAACGTCTGGTTGGGGGCTTCGCCCCAAACCCCGAGAATAGGAGAGTCCCAATCTTCCTCCCTTCTTCTTTAGGCCTTCCTACTTTTATTACAATAAAAAACTGGTTTCACTATACAGATTAGTGCAACGGGATATGGTGGGTCAGATTCTTCACTGCTCCTACGAAGCCCATCCACCCTCTGTGGCATGCACTCGATTTATTCTCTGAAGTGTCCGTTTTCTACGTGACGAGAAACAGGTAATGATAGTCCCAATGCGGTGATTAATCTGCAGAACCATAATTAAAATTAATCGGTTTTGGTCACCACCGTTTACTGCCGACGGCAATAATACTCCTCCGAATCCCGTAGTCTCACTACGTCTTCCCCCCCCCCCCCCGCCCCACCACCGACTAATGCTTCCTATTCACGTGTCACCACGCTGCCTCGACGTCTACGGCACTCAATCTGTACTCCGACACACGTGCCACGACTCCTGTAAGCTGTCTTCAGAAATCCGACACAGACTGAGCGATGTTGAGGGAAATGCTGGTCCCCCTTATTCACCCTCTCCCTCTAGTGGTCCTCCTTTGTTGATCCACTCCTACTGGTCCCCCTTACTCGGAATCCATACTCAAGATGGACGTCTGTGGCGTGCCTTCTGAACCCCTACCACGTAGGACGACGTCTGGGCACATATTCTGAATCCTGACTCACGTTGAACAACGTCTAGCGCATGCCTTCTGACAAGGAAGGGTTCCCAACTCAGCGTGAGCTTTTGCGATGCTATTTTGACAGGATGTAGGGCCCTGTGAACGGAGTCCGGAACCACAGTTGATTTTTGCCGAACGCTTTTTTTGAAAACTGAAAAGGAGTTCTGAAAGCGTGAGTGCAACTATCATCAACTCCGACAACACCCGACGAAACGCGCTTCGGCGGCACAGTCGGTAGGAGCGGCTCATCATGGAAGCATACCAGCGAGGTTTTCAGTTTGAGTCCGCGTGCTGCCGATATTTTTGCGCATACTAGTTTGTTGTTATTACGCTTTCTCATGATCATAGGAGTCAATTTTAGGCCATCAATGCTTAAATAGGCAAATACTGTTTATTTGCGCCTTCATATGTGTTTTCAACAATACCCATCTGCACCATCACCATATCATATATCGCCAATAATACAGTAACTGTAACTGTAACAGTAACTAGTAACTGCACACAAGTACGCGTACCTTAAGGTTGAATAATATGAACAGGGTCATGCATAAGTCCGCTAAAAATGTCGTTCTCATCTGAACGTGTTGTCGGTTGATTACTTTCCACCTTCACACCGGATTTCACTTCCCCGACAAGGAGAGCCATTGTGGTTGGTCCTCCTGAATGCCATATATGGAGATACCGACAGTCGGGAAGAAAGGGCAGTTCAGGTTAGAGGAAGTGTAATGAAAGTGGACCTTTCTACACGTATCATCCAGTTGGTTTCATAGGTGCTTTTCGATGAGGAGGTGGATGTCGACTAGACACCTGATGGTGATTGTGAGGAGGACGGCAACAGCGAACAATCACCGTTAGAGAAATCAGTCCTCCTTCATGGCAAGCACGTTTCGGAAGAAAAGGTATTGCACCAACAGACTACTACCTTTCCTGTTTCTCCCCAATGCCATGCAAGGAAAAACGTTCGATGACGAGGACGACAAGGAACGCTGGCTGGCTGGCTTTTTCGGATTAGACCTAGAAAATTTCTACGCTGACTGAAAGGTGAAGAAGAGCGATAGAACATGATGGCGGTTACTTTGTTTTGACGTATTTCGCTTTTTTGTAAAACTAAAAAAGTGGTGTCTTGAAAATGGCGAGAGCTTCTGCAGCAACCTAATATTTTGAATAGTCATGTGTAGCACAGTCGGAGTAGGCGCCAGCTGTCGCGTGAATTCCACGGTTCCACGGTTCGGAATTCCCGCTTAGGCCAACCAAGGGAGAAAGCGTGATAACAACAAACTAGTATGTGCAAATATATCGGCATCACGCGGACTCGAACCGAAAAACCCGCCGTTGTGCTAGTATGAGGCGGCACTCCTACCAACTGCGCCGCCGAGGCATATCCCATTGGGTATCGCAGGAGTTGATAATAGTTGCACGCAAGCCTTCAGACCTCCTTTTCAGGTCTTTAAAAAATCGTTCAACAAAATTTAACTGTGGTTCTGAACTTCGCTCACGGGGCCCTACATCTTGTCGAAATAGCATCGCAAAAGCTCCCTTGAGTTGGGAACCTTTCCTTGTGAGTCGCTACGCACGTTGAACGACGTCTTCAGCACGTCTCCTGAATCGCAACGCACGATGGACGACGTCTTCACCAGGTCTTCCGAATTCCGACGCATGTTGGATCACGTCTGCGGCACGTCTCCTGATTCCCGGCGCTTTGCATACGATCTTCATCCATACACTGACGCGTTGTCCGCTCAAAATATCGCAAACTTGGACGATCCGCCGCCAAGGATATAATTCGCCGGTAATCTCCCATGGTTAAGCCCAAAGAATACTCGGCTGGCATACGCCTCACTACCGTAGGCATCTCATGTCTTCAGTCCCCCTCCCCGTGGCTGACAATGTGAGCGACGGACTAAGCGATTTATATATAGTAAGATACCGGTTCAGTAGAATTGGTAGTTAACTGCAAAGAAATCCTACCAAATGTAATTTATAATTGATAATTTTAATCCATGTGTCAGTGTCTCAACACGAGGGGGGGGGGGGGGGAAGGGAAGCCAGAGGGCTAGCCAGCCGGCTGCGTTTTAAAGTTTAACCATAGGCGATTGTCGGCAAATTGGTAACGTTGGCAGCGGGTCACCCAAGATAGTGATTTATTAACAGGGCAACACGTAAGGGTATGGATGAGGATCATTCGCCGAGTGCTGCGATTCAGAAGACGTGCCGCAGACGTCATGCGCTATCCTATAAAGTAAGTGAGAACGTGTCTGTGTATGGATATGCATATATTCGTAGAGGGGGGGGGGGGGCGGGTGCAAGAGAGAATTACAACTACTGAGTCAGTAGAATGAGTGCGCCACCGGACGCTGAACACCGAACTCTGAACAGCGCCGGTGTTGTGATGGCTAGAACATTCCCGCCCAGTCAGCAGGTGCGGGTTCGAGTTGCGCCTCGCCTGGCGCTTTGATCGCAACAAAATATCGTTACAACAGCTTGCAACCTCGATATCAGCATTTTAGAGCTAAGAGCAACTGACTTGAGCACTGACCTATATCGATCACCGACCAGTATCAATCAATTGTATCTATTTTGCTTCAAACTGCACACTTTTGAGTGGAAATCGCATGCGTATAATAAGGGAAAGCGTCGGTATGTGTGCTTGTCTCGACACTGCTTGTCTCGAGGAGGGACCGCACTTTGAATCGCATGAACGTGATTGATGATGGACAGTCTTCATACGATCCGCTTTGAAGACCCCACCAAATCATATCCTAATGTCCTACTCCCTATTATATTTCAAACCAGTTTTTACTGTAGCAAAGCTAAGAATTTGAACGTTGAAAGGGATAATCGCTGCAGTCAAAGTGCTGCATTACCGAGGTTTGGTGCGAAGTCCCCAACTAGACGTTAGACTGCCTGTAGGCTGCTGAACGTGTGGCAAAAATATATACGGAAATGATAGTGAAGAATGCATGCCATTTCACAGTTCACGCAAAGATGCAGACCGACTGAAGTGCGGGCATTCAACACTTATATGTGGTACACAGAGTAAAAACGGGAATATTTAATGTGAGCTCTTGTCCATCAGAGCTCACGATTTACGACTCACCGCCCAAAATAACGTAAATCGTAGTTGCGCACACACCTCATGAAACCTTTTAGGAGCAAACATAGCAATTATTTTTTTTTTGGGGGGGGGGTTCCAGAATTCGACGGCTGAGGGCTTCCTAAATTAGGAAACAAACGAACATCCATCCACTTCAAACATTGTTCAGCGCATTATATATAGTTATGCAGCGTGCCAGTTTTACAGAAGTTTGACAGAAATTCCTAATTATGCGCATTACGAGATGCATTATGTAGCGGCGTTACAAAATGACTCCTCCAGCCCTATAGGCACTTAACGCCATCTAGTGTCGTTTTATGCCTTCATGCTCGACTATTTTCTATTCCTCCTAGTTCTGAGTTTTGTTAGTTTTCGTTGGCGGTGACATCCTAAAGATCCTAACAACAGATGTACGGTTGTAATCCACTTCATATTAAAGAAATCTTCATATTAAAGAAATTGTTTGCCTCTATTACTTTTACATTATCTGGTGTTATCCGAATCGGATATCCCATATCCGATCCGAAGAAAAATCGTTTATCTGGAACATTGAAAATCCGGGCAATCGAAAATTATCCTTATCTGAACCATCTCGGATCGAAAAAATGGCCTATTCGAATCACCCGAAAATCGGCGTTGGATCCAATGCCTAAGGCCTATGTTATACTTCGCCGACAGCAGCGTCGCCGAAGTATAACATAGGCCTAATGCACACAGTCTTATTGCTAAGGTGAGCAAAATTGGCAGGAAGGAGCGCGCCAGCCAATAATAACCATGCAGAGCACAGACCAAACACATGCCAGTTGATCAGGGCACACGCCATCCTATTATATAAATCTCTGAATAACACGCTCATTCAATGCTGTCGGATTGGATGGAGCTGCTTGACGCAGGATGAAATCCGATATTCTTACCCCGATGCATATGGAGTGATCTACATGCATATACCCATAACCATAGGGAAGTGTAGAGCAGAAATGTATGGCCGAACATACGGTTTTTACCCCGCGCGCGCCGTGTCCGTCACATAGCTACACTATGTCCAAATCTGTGGCTTGGCAGTTGGTAGGGGTCGTTGTTTGAATTTGCTCCGCGTTTTTCGTTCTGCCGTGTCTTCACAGTTCACCCTCAGTGGGAATGCAGTTTTTAGGCATCCGTGTGACCGTTTACCAGGACTAGAGGACGGTAAGCATGGTAGTACTTTATGTGGCATGTTTTTTATTCCTGCTATGATTCTTGCGAGAGTATCAGGAGGACCACGCGACTGGACTCGCACCTGTGGCTTTTAGAAATGAAGCTTCTTGTCGAAGACCCCTAAATGTTTTCAAAATGGGAACGACTGTTTATTTCTTCGATCAGGTCATTGAATGTCCTCCCGAGATAGCCATTTTCTCAGATTAAGTGAACCGGAAGGCTCACAAACGCCTGAGCAGAGGCAGCAAGAGGGGTCTATGCAGTTACACGAGCAGCAGACGCCGTGGCCGTCGCGCCCTTTCAGTTCAGCTTTTCCTCCTAGAGCACCCCGTCAAGGATTGTAAAGCCCCTTGTAACCGAACGCAGAGGAAATAGCGTCCATCGCTTCGTAGCTGTGCACTGCATCATCCTGAATCACCTCAGAAGGGTGGGAAATAGGGCATGATTTATCAATCGTTATAAGCCATCTGTCGAAGACTGCAGAATCGAAGAACGACTCAATTGCAGTGACTCCAACAGCGTCCCCTGTGACCTTCGGTGCTGCAAAAGTTTCAAAGGAGTTCTCTTCGGGTTAGGGATGAGCGGATAATAAAAGCTGGAAACCCGAATAACGGATAATTTTGTCCAAAAGTGACCGGATGACAGAAAAGCTGATGACGGACAAACAGCAAAAATTGAAACTAATTTTAAATTGAAACTCCTTCTTCAAAAGTAGGTCGGTAATTGTAAAGCCCTGCGGCAACGCAGCAGCCCTATCTTCAAGCATTGCCGTTAAAGCGGCAGTAGCTGCTGCAAAGGAGGCAGCGGCAGTAATATTTATATCGAGACATTATTGCAGCTGCAGCCGCTTTGCTGCCGACAATTTCTTTCTGGGCTCCAGCTGATCGTGGCGGGATCTAAAATGGAAACTGATAATGGAACCGCTTTGGCGATGGAGTGGGCGGCAATGCTGAGGGTGAGTGCTATAGTTGTGCTTTTTCGAAATTTTATCGAACGAATGAACGATCGAATTTATTCGACGTCAAAAATTTCCGATCGAATGATCGAGCGAATTTATTCGATGTCGAAAATTTCCGAACGAATGAAACTCGATGTCGAAAATTTCCAAACGAACGAACGATCGAATTTATTCGACGTCAGATTTTTCGAACGATTGAACGATCGAATTTATTCGATGTCGAAAATTTTCGAATGATCGAATAGTCGAATTTATTCGATTTCGAAAATTTTCGAATGATCGAATAGTCAAATTTATTCGATGTCGAAAATTTTCGAATGATCGAATAGTCGAATTTATTCGATGTCGAAAATTTTCGAATGATCGAATAGTCGAATAATTTGTTCGAATGAACGAATCCTACTATATACAAAAGAGTAGAGCGCGTGTGTTTCCGTACTTCAGTCCGTCCGTCACACTGGCGTATTGGCGATACTCAACAATTGATGTCGTTCAAGGGGCCCGAAGCACCAGCCCTGGGGCAATCGAGGTCGCTGAACACGAATCTGAAGTTCGTTTTTCGAGTATGCATCGCCACCAATCGATATGGATCAAATTCCACTAAATTGATGTCCACGGGAACCACCAGCCACACCATCCCAACGTGTGTTTCTTGGAACGCTCCCGCTGGCTTACACCACAGTCTGTTGTAGCCCATCGGCTGAAGGTCGTGCTTATGCTTAAGGCATTGGTGTAGTGGAACAGAAAAGTAATAGTCACCTTGAGAGGCCCATCGGAACGCAGTCTAGAATGGCCGAAGTCCTAGAATGTCATGCTGAGCACATAGTATGCCCTGTAATCGCCGAATGTCCCGTTCCGCAGTTGAGCGAACTCAAGCGATCCATCGTGATTCCGAAAAAGTTGTTTGGATCAGCCAATAAAATTCTGTGCGGCGGTCAATGTCGTCCACATTTTTCTTCAGAATGCTGAGGATTGCTTGCCTCGTTGGTGGTTCGTAGCTAGGATTCAACGACGTAACAAACTTTTCAAAGCCTGCGGATGATGCAACTCGCAACGAAAGGGAGCAATCCGCTATTAATACGGCGAGGTTGCCATGTACCAATATTTTTGATTGCGAGTTTATTATTGGGTGAAGGATCGCGTCATAGTCGTTTGAACTTTCATAGCCTCGGAGGCTTCGTCTTTTCAGAATACCGTGCGCTCTGCAGGACAGAACTGTGGTGTTTTTCCAAGTCATACAAAGATTCGTAGTTGTCCTCGACAACGGTATCTTCATCCGCCTTTTGCATATGTTGCACAGAGCAACACGGAATCCATTCTCATCGACATCCTTACTGAAGAATTCCTATACAACACTCGATCCTCGCATTTTTTAAACTCTGAAATGCGAAGGAATACACTTTATTCCAACATCTTTGTCCTTACGATGTTACAACGAAGTGAAGCAAGAAAATGTATCTGAATCAGCAACTTACGCAAGCTTTGCTGCTCAGCTAGCAGTAGTTACTGAATTCCTGGCGGTGGAAAGTTCCCTAAAATTGATCCAACCGGCCCGTAAACGAGACCTGGAGGAGGGTGACCCAAACGATCCTGCGATGTGCCAAGGAAACCCTCAGCGAAACAAAGGGAGGAACCAGAGGAGATAAGGCTGCATGGTTCTGGAATGAAGAGGTGCAGGCTGCGGTGAGGAAAAAGAAGGAGGCCTATAGGCAGTGGCAGAAGACAAGGGCACCCGAGCATTTTACAGCTTACAGGAAGCTGAAGAGGCTGGCAAAAGCAGCGGTAGCAAGGGCAAAGAGCGCGGGGATGGATGCCCTATACGAGAAACTGGACGAGCCACAGGGAGAGAAGTTCGCCATCCGTCTGGCCAAGGCATGTTATAGAGCTAGCCTCGACATTCGAGCAGTGAAGACTGTGAAGAGTGCTGACGGTAGGGTACTATGGAAGCCGGTTGAGGTCAGAAAAAGATGGGAGGAGTACTTTAAGGAACTGCTGAATGAGGAATTCCCGCGTCGGGAAGTCCAAGAAGAACAGCCAACGGAAGGACCCATCCCGTCATGGACGCAGGAAGAGGTTCGCAGTGCCATAGGGAATATGAAGCTCGGAAAGGCAGCTGGCCCTGATTGGCTGCCAGTAGAGGCCTGGAAGGTGCTTGGGAACTGCGGAGTCAATTGGCTGACACAGTTCTTCAACAGAGTCACGATAGAGGATAAGATGCCAGATGACTGGAGGAACAGCATCATAGCCCCCCTCTTTAAGCAGAAGGGGACGCGTCCGAGTGCTCCAATTACCGCGGGATCAAACTAATCTCACATACGATGAAGGTCTGCGAACGACTGGTCGATTCGAGGCTAAGGGAAATGGTCACCATATCCTAAGAGCAGTGGGGCTTCATGCCTGAGAGGTCCACCACGGACGCGATCTTTATCGCTCGCCAGGTGATGGAGAAGTATCGGGAGAAACGAAAGCCCTGCTACCTGGCATTCCTGGACTTGGAGAAAGCATAAGACAGGCTACACCGGGCCATGCTCTGGAAATCCCTTCGAGGTAGGGGTGTGCCGGAACGCCTCATCTCGGTCATAAAGGACATGTACGAGGGCTCGAAAGCGGCGGTACGAACTCCACACGGAATGACAAAGAATATGGATATCCCAGTGGGGGTGCATCATGGGTCAGCTCTGAGTCCGTTTCTCTTCGTGCTGACGCTTGATTGCATAGTGGACCACCTTGAGGAAGGTCCCCTCAGGACCATCCTCTACGCTGACGATATCGCCCTAGTAGCCGACAGCCGTGAGGAGTTGGAAAAGAAGGTGCAGTTGTGGCAAGGAGCCCTCGCAAACAACGGCCTACGGCTGAACGTGAAGAAGACGAAGTTCATCAGCTCCGAGCAGTGCACCGAACCGATCCTAGACTGCCATGGGGAGAAGATCGAAAAGGTGGAAGAATTCCGCTAGCTCGGAAGCGACCTATCCGAGGAAGGAAGCGTGGATCAGGCGGTCAGGGGACGTATTAATGCAGCATGTCTCAAATGGAGGGAGTCCACAGGAATCCTCTGCAGGAATCCTCTGCGACCGTAGGTGCTCCAGGACACTCAAGGGCAAGCTATATAGAACAGTAGTGAGGCCTGCCCTCCTCTATGGCTGTGAGTGCTGGCCCTGGGTAGAGCACAGGAGCGGCAACTGCACGCCGCGGAAATGAGGATGCTCAGATGGGCATGTGGATGGACCCGTCAGGACAGAGTGCGAAATGAGGATGTTAGGACAGTGGTGAATACAGCCCCGATCCAGCTGAAGATGAGGGAGCAGCGGCTTAGATGGTACGGACACATCCTCAGAAGACAAGAGGACCATCCCACGATGTTGGCCCTGAATTTCGAGGCACCGGAAAGCGTCCGAGAGGAGCCCCAAAGAGAAGGTGGAGGGACGTCATCAAGAGAGATCTCGCCGCCAGATGACGCCCTTGATAGAATGAGGTGGCGACGGATCACAAAAGCAGCGGACCCTGCGACTGCGCGGGACTAAACGCTCAGAAGAAGAAGAGGAAGAAGAAGGAAAGTTCGCTAAAATTGTTCTTTGTCCTAGGGAACAGCAAAATAACAATAATGTGTACTGGTTAATAAATAAGCTACACAGAAAAGGGTGCAAAGTTGCTTAGGGAGGTGTGACCATGTGAGGTAGGGCGCAAATAGGGTCCGGGAAGTGGGTCACCATGCAGTACGGTCCTATTTGCTTTTTGAAACCGAAGTTTTCTGCAGCAATAGTGTGTTTTATCCCTACAATGATCTGAGGTAGGCTATTTATGATGTAACTGTACATACACATATTACAAAGGCGTACAACCTCTGACTAGGGTTGACCCACCTGGACCCTATTTGCGCTTGAGGCAGTCCTAAAACACATTTGATGTTGCACTAACTTAAGATTTTTACACCGCACTGGTGTGGTCAACCCCTTTGCTGAACTGATTTCTGAACTGGTAATTAAGCATTCCGTTTTACGAAGGTGGAAACCTCTGAATGTAATGTGACGATAAGATGCGGTCACCTCAAGCTAGGACTGCACTGAAGCGTGTGCAATCTCGATTAGTGATGTCATTAGGCCAGACATTTTCTCTTCGTCCTCATTGGCAGATTTTGTCACTGAACGACGTTAGTATCCCATTTTCCTGTTTTAAAAGCAGCACTAGATCCATTTGGATGAGTTTTCCGAATCAAATAGCTATTATGAAAAAGAAAAATTGTGTGATGGAGATTAATAAAAATCAGATAGCCTTTTAAAGTAAAAAGAAAGATGTAATATATTACAAAGGCATTGCAAAAGGATGTGCCAGTCGAAAAAAAAGAAAAAGAGAAAAAAAAAGAAAAAGAGGAGAAAATGTTTGTCTGGCTAGATAACCTCATTCAATCTGGATGTAGGCAAAAGTCCACTCAGAGCCGTTTCTTGATGTTCACAAAAGGACATGCAGTGTTCCTTGTCATCAGCGGTTGTATCGATTTCAGCTCATTGGCCTCATAACCCGAAACGGAAAATAAGCAGAAAGTAGAAAACAGCTACGTCTCCTAAAAGCAGGAGCACCCGCAGGCTGGGTTCGCGCCTTCGCGGTCGAGTGCTACCACCGCGAAAATATTTGAATCGGGCGATTTTCAGGTAATCTGTCAAGTGGTCGACCTCTAGAGGTTACGGGTCTTTTGTCAAGTGGCGCAAATCCATCCTTCCGGCTGCAGGTTTATAGGGAGCAAGCTGAACATACAAAAGCGCGGGCGGCCGCGGCGACTGCTGTGACAAGCGCGACGTCTACATAGTGTGTGTTGCTGCACTCACGGATTCTAAAGCTCTTGTAACTGCATAAACCTCTTTTGCTGCCCCTGCTCAGCTATTTGAGAGTCCTACGGTGCACTTATTCAAAGAAAATCGATATTTCGAGAAGGAATTGGATGACCTAATCGAAGAAATGCTGTTGTTTGTTGTTTTCAGCTGTTTCCATTGTGAAAAGATTTGGGGTCCCTTTGTGACAAGAAGCTCCACTTCTTAAAGCCACATATCTAGATACAATACAGCATACCTCGGGAGTTTGTTAGAGCTCCATTTCCCCCTGACAGCCCACCTAGAGAGCCCTGCGTCAGTGGCGGTTCGCCGCACGTGCGACAGAGGCCGCCGCGCGCGACCAAAATCTGTATGTTCGTACTACCAGCTCAGGTTTATCCGATATTCGAATAAAATTATTCGATCGAATAGAGTTTGACTATTCGATTCGAATAATATTCGAATATGGCTCCCTTCGATGTTCGAATTCGAATGAATATTCGACTTTTGAAAATCATCGATAATCGAATTCGAACGAATACTCGACTTTTCAAAATCATCGATAATCGAATTCGAACGAATATTCGACTTTTCAAAATTATCGATAATCGAATTCGAACGAATATTCGACTTTTGAAAATTATCGATAATCGAATTCGAACGAATATTCGAAAATCAAGAAAACCGAATGATCGAATAATTCGAATGAATATTCGAATAAATTATTCGAATAATTATTCGAATATATTCGTTCGGGCACAACTATAGTGAGTGCCGCCTAAGCGGCGGTTTTGCCTCCTGCGAGGCGGTTTTGTTGCCTGCCGCGTGCCGCAGTAGTGTGCGCAGGGCTTAACACATCACATGTCAAATGAGCCACTTTTAACCTTCCTATCGGTGTTTTTCATCGAGGCGCGTGGTAGCGAAGTCGGAGAAGGCGCCAGTTGCATGCACTCCGACTCATTGTTCTTGGCTCAGATTTTCAGTCTAGACCTTTTTTTTCACCTAGACAGTCTACCACTAGGGGAGGGGCCAGGAAACTCCAAATAAGGCCTGCCAGAACCAATTGCCGTCGCTTCTTTTTTGCCAATAGAACGTTGCCGCTGTTTGAGAATCTTACCAAAAACAATTCCAAAATATTAAGCTTCGGTACCTTCAAAAAAAAACAATAGCATCCTCCTTGATGTCCTACGTCGTCTAGTCTGGTGTGGTCAACCATTTCCCTTAGTTACGTGGTCTTCCTTCTCGGTTTCTCTCACTCCGTTTTTATTTCATCTTTCCTAAAGTTTGCTTAAAATTTTTTGTATTTCTCTTACTACTTCAATAGTTGTTTAGTTGCTGTTTTATTGTTCGGTGGATGTTTGTTATATTCCTCTCGCTATTCTACATAAGTAACTACTTATGTAATAAATATCAATATCAATACCAACAAAGCTGGAAGGAGCTCCTTTCGGGCTCGGGAGTTGGTATCAGGATTGTCCGTGAGGGTTAATGCGCTGGCCTGTCCGTCGACTGGTCACCGTAAGTCATTGGCCAAGTACGTATGTAAACCGTCTCCACAATATCTTGTAGGAGTAGAGTGCGTGGAGCATCCCGCAGAGGAATTGACCAACGTCGTCCTGTATTCTTTGTTCATGTTTTTCGGTTGCAATGGAGTCACTAAGTATAGATCCTACGCGATTTTCTGGGCCAGGATGGGGCTGTCTTAGAAAGAGTCGATTTTTGTATACTCTTCAACCGATTTCAACACAGTTGCCCAGATTGAGCAAAGCTCTCTCTATTGCTCCGTGGAAGAGATAGCAGCTGATGGTAATCGATGAAGGGGATTCAGGAGGCACAGCCAGTGTCTGTAGGTGAGCATTTTTGTTGTAACACATTAGGCTAGCTAGCCGCAGTGAATCAGGAACTTCTTCTCCTGAGCGTTTTAGTCCCGCGCAGTCGCAGGGTCTGCTGTTCTTGTGAGCTGTCGCCACCTCATCCTATCAAGGGCGTCATCTGCCGTGGCGCCGACTTCGACGACATCTCTCTTGATGACGTCCTTCCATCTTTTCCTTGTGTTTCTCTCGGACGCTTTCCGGGTGCCTCGAAATCTAGGGCCAACCTTGTGGGGTGATCCTCTGGTCTTCTGAGGACGTGTCCATACCACCTCAGGCGCTGCTCTCTCATCTTCAGCTGGATCGGGGCTGTCTTCATCACTGCCCTAACATCCTCGTTTCGCACCCTGTCCCGACGGGTCCATCCACATGCCCACCTCAGCATCCTCATCTCCTCCGCGTGCAGTTGCCGCTCCTACGCCTTACCCAGGGCCCAGCACTCACTGCCGTAGAGGAGGGCAGGTCTCACAACTGTTCTATAGAGCTTGCCTTTGAGCGTCCTGGAGCATCTACGGTCGCAGAGGATCCCTGTGGACTCCCTCCACTTGAGCCAGGCTGCGCTTATCTGTCCCCTGACCGCCTGGTTCACACTTCCTTCCTCGGATAGGTCACTTCCGAGGTAGCGGAATTCTTCCACCTTTTCGATCGTTTCCCCTTGGCAGTCTAGGATCGATCCAGCGCACTGCTTAGAGCTGATGAACTCCGTCTTCTTCACGTTCAGCCTAGGCCCTTGTCTGCGAGGGCTCTCTGCCACAGCTGCATCTTCTCCTCCAGCTCCTCCTGGTTGTCGGCTACTAGGGCGATGTCGTCCGCGTAGAGGATCGTTCTGAGAGGGCCTTCCTCAAGGTGGTTCACTATAGAGTCAAGCGTCAGCAGGAAGAGGAACGGGCTCAGAGCCGACCCTTGGTGTACCCCCACTGTGATGTCCACTTTCCTTGTCACCCCGTGTGGAGTTCGTATCGCCGCTTTCTATCCCTCGTACATGTCCCTTATGACCGTGATCAGACGTTCCGGGACACCCCTCCCTCGAAGGGCATTCCAGATTACGGCCCGAGCTAGCCTGTCGTAGGCCTTCTCCAGGTCCAGGAATGCCAGGTAGCAGGGTTTTCGTTTCTCCCGATATTTCTCCATCACCTGACGAGCGATGAGGATGGCGTCTGTGGTGGACCTCTCAGGCATGAAGCCCCACTGCACCTGGGAGATGGGTACCATCTCCCTCAGCCTCGAGTAGATCAGTCGTTTGTAGATCTTCATCGTTTGTGAGATCAGTTTGATCCCATGATAGTTGGAGCATTCGGAAGCGTCTCCCTTCTGCTTGAAGATGGGGACTATGGTGCTGTTCCTCCAGTCATCCGACATCTTAGCTTCTTTCGTGATTCTGTTGAGGAACTGCGTCAGCCGGTTGATTCCGAGATCCCCGAGCACTTTCCAAGCCTCTACTGCACACCGTCAGGCCCTGCTGCCTTTCCGAGTTTCATCTTCCCTATGGCCTTGCGAACCTCTTCTTGCGTCCAGGGTGGGATGGGTCTTTCCGTTGGTTGTTCTTCTTCGGCCTCCCGACGAGGGAACTCCTCGTTCAGGAGTTCCTTGAAGTACTCCTCCCATCTCTGTCTGACTTCGACCGGCTTCTGTAACACCCTACCGTCAGCACTCTTCACAGTCTTCACTACTCGAATGTCGAGGTTAGCTCTGTGACTCGCCTTGGCCAGGCGGATGGCGAACTTCTCTCCTTCTGGCCCGTCTAGTTTCTCGTACAGGGCATCCATTTCCGCGTTCTTTGCCTTCGCTACAGCTGTTTTTGCCAGCCTCTTCAGCTCCCTGTAGGCTGTGAGATGCTCGGGTGCCCTCGTCTCCTGCCACAGCTTGTAGGCCTCCTTCTTCCTCTTCACCGCAGCCTGCACCTCTTCGTTCCAGAACCATGCCGATTTATCCCCTCTGGCTCCTCCCTTTGTTTCTCACAGAGTTTACTTGGCACATCTCAGGATTGTTTGCGCTACCCTCTTCCAGGTCTCATTCACGGGACCAGCTGGATCTGGAAGGCCTGCTTCGAGCACTGCCCATCGTAGCTCGTTCCGCTCTGAACCCCACAGGTTCCACCATCGGATCCTGGGTTCCGTCCTCACTTTGGGCCTGGTGGGTAGAGGTATGCTAAGGTCGGCTACCAAGGGTCTATGCTGTGATGCCACGTCTTCTCCCAGAATGACCTTCACATGCCGGACTGTTTTCAGGGCAGCCCTTCGAACCAGGATGTGGTCGACTTCCGTCCTTCTTCCTCCGCTAGCATAGGTCACCTTCTGGCTCTCCCTCTTCGCGAAGAAGGTGCTACAGACAGCCAGGTCGTGAGCGATAGCCAGATCCAGAATTCGTTCTCCATCCGGGTTTATCAGGCCGATCCCTTTACCTCCATGAACCCTTTCCACTCCTCTTCTGCCACTCCCCATATGCCCGTTCATGTCCCCTGCTATGGAGAGGTAGTCGCCTTCTGGTACGGACCTTATGGCTTCCTCGAGCGAGAGGTAGAAGTCATCCTTGTCGTGCTCGGAGCATCCGGTCTGCGGAGCGTAGACAGACATGATGGTCCAGTAACCCTCCTTCGTGTCCAGCCGCTGTGACATGATGCGGTCGTTTATTCTTTGGACAGCCGCTACTGAATCCTTGAGGGACGCCGCGACAGCTATCCCTACCCCGTTCCTCTTGGTGTCCTCTTCGTTGTAGTACAGCTTGACCCCTTCTCCGATCTCCCTGGCTTTCGCCCTTTTCCATCGCGTTTCCTGCAGACACAGGACTTGTATCCTTCTGCGCTTCATCAGGTCAGCCACTTCCCTAGATCTCCCGGTCAGCGTTCCCACATTCAGAGTCGCCAGTCGAACTAGCTTCTTTAGCCGAGGTCGTTCGGCCCTCGGTAGCCCTCGCATACTGACCACAGAACTCGGGCGGGGGTTCTGTGCGCCACTTCCGGGTGACGTCCTAGCCTTTACACTGATTCTATTGCGACTTGTGATCATGGTTTTGTGACGAGGTTTCTCCATCAGCCGGCCTGTCAACCTGGGCCTGACGCTGGAACCGTTGCCATTTTTGCAATTTTTGCATGGCGGGCATGGCGTGCCGGAGCCGGGAGTCGAACCTCTGACCGTTTGTGCATGAAACTACACTACTAACCACTAGGCTAACTCGGCTCAGCAGTGAATCAGGAAGTTGTTATAAAAAGGCTGGTGATATTTAGAATGCATCTTATAGAATGCTATGACAGGCACAGTGCAGACAAAGGTTTTATACAATATCACATTTATTCCAATCAGAAACAGATTATTCACATTTGTCAATACCCGCTTAGAGTCCAGGGAGAATCTCCGACTGTTTGTTTCGGATCTCCATACCAGTTCACGTATTTAGTCAACAACAGCTAGTCACACAGTGGCTCCCCAGTTCGACACAAACGGCTAAGTAGGGATCGCATCAACGGAAACGACATCTTAGAGCCAACAGTACAAAGGAACACACACACTTATGGGCGACGGTATTCAAATGAAAGAGCGCAGTGTTAAGGCAAACGAGGTAGCAAGTGTCTACAGCAATGTTTCGCGTGTTCTCAATAATCCAGTTCAAATTTAAGGATCTCCGACTTCGACTTCTATCTTTAAACCTTCTCTAACGTACATGAGGAAGCGCGGTGTAGCAGGCAAGAAGAGACTGTGCTTAACCCAGGTATCCGGGAGCGAAGTGGATGAGCTTTCCATGTTCTCGCATCAGCTAGTGTCGTAGTGTAGTAATGTGCTGTCAATCAGCGAAAACACGTATCACTATTAATCCATACAGCTGATATGGATCACTACTACTTCTAGCCACCAAATAGCTCGCCCATTCACGCTTTTCCGTGCCTTTTGCGGCTCACGAAAACCTCCCAGCGAACTTCGAGAGGAAGCTTCCCTGCGGACGCAACATCTGGCATCCTCGAATTGGCACCTCCATCGTCAACGATAAGAAATAGCTGCCATTAAGCAATCCCAACTCCCGAAGATTTTGAGTCCTATTTTAAGCTCCTATTTTAAGTTGATGTAGAATTTTCTCATAAAACACGCTATTTGAGCGAAGGTCGGCCGGGCCTTTGGATCGACTTCGAAACATCGAACAAGGACATCTCGCACTCCTCTCGGCGCAGCGTCGCTGAAGGAGAGAACAGCCTGAAAATAAATTCCGGTATTATGGTTTTCACAGTAAGTGTTCGAGTCTAATAAAATGTTGTCTGCTAGATGATGTGAGTACTCTGCTGGAGTCTTCTGGACATCTTGGCAGTAAGGGTCAGTTAAGTCAGTGGTGTCAGCTAAGATTAAGAATCATCGATACTGGTTTGAAATTTGGTCGTTGCAGTGCGCACTAGGAATCTGTTAAGGAAATACTGTGTCTGGTGTAGATGCCAGCAGCGCTATTCTTTTAGATTTACGTTTTACCGGATGAGCGTTTACGGAGATCAACCTGGATGTTAGGCCTACATATGTTAAACCATTGCTCAGGGATCGTTTAGAATGCAGGCGACGCGCGACGCGATGTTATCGTAAGCTCCCATATCGATTCATCGCGACGCGCGATCGATATGGGAGCTTACTATAACACCGCGTCGCGTGTCGCGTGCACACTAAAGGCCCATGCACACTTCTGCGACACCACGGCGCGGCAAGAGGTGCGACTGCCACTTCCGCGAAATCCGGCGGTCGCGTTAGAGCATCGTTATAGGCAACGGGACCGACGTCCCAGTGGATGTCGCGCCGTCAGGAATGATTTGAACCAGGGGTGCACATTTAACGATTAACGATTTAACGAATTTAACGAATTAACGGGTTTTTTCGTTAAAATCTGGCTTAACGACTTAACGGAAATTTTCAGAAATTTAACGGAATTTTTAACGGACTTTTTTCTCAGTGAGTTTTCCCACCTTCGCCCTTAATCTTCACTAATTTTGCAGGGCTCATCTTCCCGATTAGAAGGATAAAGGATAAGTTCCTGAAAAACTAATGAAATCAGCTAGAATATTTTTATGTTTCCATGGATCTGCTTTGAATTTTTGGAAATAATGCATTTTGTGGGCGCGTGCAGCGCAGTCGGAAGAAGTGATTGCTGTCGCCTGTACCCGTTACCATGTTCCCGGTTCAGATTTCCCGCTCGAGAACACCAAGCCTTCCATCCCTCCGGGGTCGGAAAATTGGTAGAATTGGTACCAGACTTGTCTGGGAGGGATAAAGCGATGAATTCTTTATCGACTGGCTACTACAAGTCATTTGCACGGCCAAACACGCATTCAAATCTCCTCCACGATATACCATAGAAGTGGGATGCGTGGCGCTTCCCAAGAGATTGAGTAACGCTGTCCTTCATCCGTATCCTTTAATGCATTTTGGAGCTAGAAATTTCCTCCCCGAACCCCCAAGTACGTCAACGAATCCACACAGATGCTTGTCTAATCTCCTCGTAGGATGTGCCTATCCTCACCTGGCGTTGCTTATCCCAGAATACTCTTGCTCGCCACTTGGATCGGTTGAGACGAAGAGGATGTTTTCGGCCGTTGGACATATTTTAACTGATTTTTGAAAAGCAAAAAATAGGAAAGCTACTTTTCCTCAAGGTTAACACGTTGTCGACGTGTCACAGCTTTTTGGCTGTGCGACCATGTGACACGATGTCGTGTCAAGGTCTCGACCTCGCAAAAAAATGGATTGGTTCCATGCACCAGGCACTTGAAAATCGTGCGTTCGACAACGTGCTAACCATCCACTGATAGGCTTTTAATTGTATTTTTCTTTTTCTTTCTGTACTTAGTGGGCTGGTCCCCGCACCGAAATTGTATATGCTCGTAGAACAGCCACACAAAACGTTTTCGCAAAGAACACGGAAGGGGGGGGGGACTCCGGGTTCTGCCTGATCGCACATTTTAAGATGCGTTGTCGGTGATCATCTTCAATGATAATTCCTCAGCTGTTTTTATTCGGCACCCTGAAGGTAATTTATTGTTGAAGGCTTGTCTATTTTTCTATGTTGAATTGTTTATTTTAATTGCAGTGTTGCACTACATTCCTTGAACTTTAGCTGTTGACCTCTTGAGGTTGAAACCCATAAGTTTTCCCTTGATTTTTTTCACTTGAAAGAATGGTTTGCAGCTAATTGTGCTTTTTAACGAAATTTAACGTTTTACCGGAAATTTAACGAAAATTTTCCGTTAAAAAATTTCGTTAAACATATTTAACGCACAGAATTTTGTGTGCACCCCTGATTTGAACCATTCCAGCCTGCGGCACTCAGCGCGGCATCGCCGGCGATAGCCGCCGAGATAGCCGCAAAAGTGTGCATGCCCCCCTCTGCGGCGCGTGTCGCTGTGTCGCGCCGCGCCCGTCGCGGCCCTATCCTTCATCATGGCCGTGCCGCGCTGTCGCAGAAGTGTGCATGGGCCTTAAGGCCTATGTTATCTTCGGCGACGTTGTGGGCGACGTCGGCGACAGTGTTACGCGGGCTACTACGCAGTGCGTAGCAGCCCGCGCAACACAGCGTCGGCGATGCGTCGCCGAAGTATAACATAGGCCTAAACGATCTCTCAGGGCCTGTTCATACTTCCGCGCACTGCGTATGCCGTGCACGCCACGCGCGCTGCGCTCTGTCGCTCCCGTCGCCGATGCAGAGCATGAAAATCGATTAAAACCGAGCGCGCGCCGCCTAAAATGTTCATACTTGAGCGCCGGCGAAGTCGCTCAAGTCGCTTTTGTCGCTCTAGTCGCCCTTTCATACTTTCGCGTTCTGCGCCTGCCGCGCACGCTGCGCTTTCGTCGTTGCTGTCAGAAATATGAACAGGCCCTCAGGGGTGAGCGATGGCAGGGACAGACTCTGCCTGACGATTTATCGTTGAAATCAGCACAGCGATGGCCCGCACCGCTAGCACGTCGCCCTCCCCTTTTTCTTTTTTTCACTTTCCCTTCTTAGCGTTGGCATCGCTCATCGCTCTGTCCGTCGCCATCGCTCGGGGTGAGCGCATAGACCTTAGGCAGCCCGCTCTCTTTGTGTTGTTGATTTCTTCCCTCATCACTCCGTCCCTAATTCGCTTGTTTTTCGCTGCTGCAGACGATTTTGGTGCAATGATTTGTCAGCAGAGTCGAACGAGTGCGGTGAGCGTTCCATTCGATTGCGAGGCGTTGGTTAGGCCTATGCTATACCATCGCTTACTTCGAGCGAAGTCCAATGATAAGCTCCCACATCGAACGCGCGACGCCACGAATCGATAGCATTAGGTCTCATTCGGAGTGAGCGATGGTATAATATAGGCCTTCAGTTGCTCAACGTCCATCGCGCCGTGTCGTTTGTATTCTGAAAGAGTTGCAAAAGATCCAGCTCTAGTATGACTTGGGGAGTTAGAGGAATTTGTGGCAAAGAATGAGAAAAACAGCCTTAAGTGCTGCTCAGAACTCTCCAACGAAGATGTAGAAAAACGAACAGTGAAGCGGCGAGTAGTTCAGAAAAGTTCCGAGATATACAATTTATCAAGTGAAATATAGGCATGTAAGCGGATGGTAGGAGATATTCCGAATGTAGCGATAGAAATGTGAGTCACAAAATTTCGCAGAGGTATGAGGCAAAACAATTGCGAAATTCGAAAAAAAAACAAAGCGGAGTTATGAAGGTAGGAGGTTGGTAGGGCGATGGAAGCGTTGGAGAATTTGATTAGAAACTGTAAAATTACTGGCGTGCTGCACAGGGAGCTGCATGAAGTGTAACATACCAGGGCGTTGGAGACGGAAGACGGCTGGGGCAATACATAAAGACGATGCAAAGCGGTAGAAAAAACTTAGCCGAAGAGTGCGATGTCTTGAAGACGCACACGTTCCAAGTAGCCAGTATGGATCATGGTGGAAAGCCAATTCACTCGGCGGGGTAGAGTCCGATTCATAACGCAGCGATATTAAGACAGATAATGAATATCACATATCAAAATATAACCATGACGCGGTGCTTCATCAAGCAGAGCTTCAGAGTCAAGACGAGTGACTGGAGCGTCCTCCTAGCGCAGATGGCCAATGTGCAAAGACGCCATGGGGGACTACGCAAAGCCACTAGGTCAGAATTTGGCTCTCGTACGATGACCGGGTTCCAATCTTTGTCTTATTATTATCCGGCATGGCAGCGCGTCAGGAGGAACACCCGTCTCCTGTTGGGGCGTGGCGTCAGGAGTTACAACCGCTGTTCTGCGGGCCGGGAAATTTTATTTTGCGACTCAAAGGCTTCGTAAGGCAGCCGTTAGATTTCGGTGAAGCCTAGGGGCTTGGGGTGGATAAGCAGGGAAGATGAGAGGAAGATCTCATGCCTCAGGTAAGGGGCTTGGCCATATTGTGTACCTCATGACCGTCCACCATAATATCCGATAGCGGATGTCGCTCGCTCTCAAGAGTGAAGACTAAACGTCGATTCATTTCTTGTTCAAAATTTTCCGCCTGGAGAGTTTAGTTATGGCACTGATCACTTATATGCCGTTTATTTTTAAAATGTCGGTTGATTACGGTGAGTTACGGTAGAATGGTAGTGAAAAGCAAGTGGTTCTAGGAGAGGGACAAAAAAATGTGTCGGGCACTGGGAAACGGAAAATGGAGAGGAAGTTGAGAACAGTTCAACCCTCTCATGTTAACCGATGGGGCAGGTAGAACGAATGATGAAAACGAGAATAGAGCCTTCTTCTTCTTCTCCTGAGCGTTTTAGTCCCGCGCAGTCGCAGGGTCCGCTGTTCTTGTGATCTGTCGCCACCTCATCCTATCAAGGGCGTCATCTGCCGTGGCGCCGACTTCGGCGAGATCTCTCTTGATGACGTCCTTCCATCTTTTCCTTGGGGCTCCTCTCGGACGCTTTCCGGGTGCCTCGAAATCTAGGGCCAACCTTGTGGGGTGATCCTCTGGTCTTCTGAGGACGTGTCCATACCACCTCAGGCGCTGCTCTCTCATCTTCAGCTGGATCGGGGCTGTCTTCATCACTGCCCTAACATCCTCGTTTCGCACCCTGTCCCGACGGGTCCATCCACATGCCCACCTCAGCATCCTCATCTCCGCCGCGTGCAGTTGCCGCTCCTGCGCTTTACCCAGGGCCCAGCACTCACTGCCGTAGAGGAGGGCAGGTCTCACAACTGTTCTATAGAGCTTGCCTTTGAGCGTCCTGGAGCATCTACGGTCGCAGAGGATCCCTGTGGACTCCCTCCACTTGAGCCAGGCTGCGTTTATCTGTCCCCTGACCGCCTGGTTCACACTTCCTTCCTCGGATAGGTCACTTCCGAGGTAGCGGAATTCTTCCACCGTTTCGATCGTTTCCCCTTGGCAGTCTAGGATCGATCCAGCGCACTGCTCAGAGCTGACGAACTCCCTCTTCTTCACGTTCAGCCTAGGCCCTTGTCTGCGAGGGCTCTCTGCCACAGCTGCACCTTCTCCTCCAGCTCCTCCTGGTTGTCGGCTACTAGGGCGATGTCGTCCGCGTAGAGGATCGTTCTGAGAGGGCCTTCCTCAAGGTGGTTCACTATAGAGTCAAGCGTCAGCAGGAAGAGGAACGGGCTCAGAGCCGACCCTTGGTGTACCCCCCCCCCCCCCACTGTGATGTCCACTTTCCTTGTCACCCCGTGTGGAGTTCTTATCGCCGCTTTCGAGCCCTCGTACATGTCCCTTATGACCGTGATCAGACGTTCCGGGACACCCCTCTCTCGAAGGGCATTCCAGATTACGGCCCGAGCTAGCCTGTCGTAGGCCTTCTCCAGGTCCAGGAATGCCAGGTAGCAGGGTTTTCGTTTCTTCCGATATTTCTCCATCACCTGACGAGCGATGAGGATGGCGTCTGTGATGGACCTCTCAGGCATGAAGCCCCACTGCACCTGGGAGATGGATACCATCTCCCTCAGCCTCGAGTAGATCAGCCGTTTGTACATCTTCATCGTTTGTGAGATCAGTTTGATCCCATGGTGGTTGGAGCATTCGGAAGCGTCTCCCTTCTGCTTGAAGATGGGGACTATGGTGCTGTTCCTCCAGTCATCCGGCATCTTACCTTCTTTCATGATTCTGTTAAGGAACTGCGTCAGCCAGTTGATTCCGAGGTCCCCGAGCACTTTCCAAGCCTCTACTGGCACACCGTCAGGCCCTGCTGCCTTTCCGAGTTTCATCTTCCCTATGGCCTTGCGAACCTCTTCTTGCGTCCAGGGTGGGATGGGTCTTTCCGTTGGTTGTTCTTCTTCGGCCTCCCGACGAGGGAACTCCTCGTTCAGGCAGGTTCCTTGAAGTACTCCTCCCATCTCCCTCGAATAGAGCCTTACTCTTGTCAAATTACATCGAGAATGAGCACCTGCATATCCAACATTAGCAAATCATTGAAATTTTAAAATCTCATTCTTATTATAAGGCCGAAAATGGTGTATGGATGACAGAATAGTCACGGTTGCGCAACAGTTCTGCAGGAATATTCGGACCTTACGAGCCTGGAAACATCTTATAGGTGGACGGCATAGCTTGAAGTTCCCAGGTGCTTCACGAAGTACCAGTTTTCGCTCGATGTTCACTAAGTAATCATAGCCAACCAAAACGGCATCTCAAGTCAAACAATCAATAAAGCCTCATGAAGAAAATCTCCCATTTTATATATCCATGCTGATGAAATTTGCACCACCGATGAACAGCAATGAAATCTTGGAGCGAATGGGGGCATGGCGCAATCTTCACTGAACATTTTGCTTCCAGTTGTGCAATAGATGTATATCAATTCTTTGTAGACGTTTGTAGCTAATGGAACAACGGTTTTATGATCGCTCTAAGTTTGAGTGCAATTATTTTAGTGCAGTGATACCCATAGCTGGGAAATTATCTTCTCTCACGGCCACAACAATTCTATTTTATAATTTAGATTGTTTTAAGGATGAAAATCATTTGTAAAATAGCATTCCTCCCGCAGATCCATGGAGGACGGCTTTTCAGTTGATGAGTTGATTAACGTTCAGCGCAATAGTAGTGCTGAATAGGGCCTTCCGTTTTCAACTCCCGGTCCAAAACAAGAGGAACACCGAACGACACGGAGAGGGAGGGACCAAAAAGCTTCCAGATAGTAGGTTTGAAAAAGGTTTGTTATCAATCTTCCGGTTTATAGATTCCTACACACTAAGAGTGACGTCTTAAAATGAAGCTGCGTGCCGCAGTTGTGCTCGAATGACCTACTCGAATAGCTATTCCAATGCTTCTCATTCGAATTTGAGTATTCGAGTCACAATTTTCAAAAAGTAGCGTGAACGCATTCAAATTCGAATATTCGAAATTTGTACGAAAACAAAAAAAAACAACGATAAGACACGGCCTATTGAATCGTCCAGCTGGCATTTGCATCATCTCTTATCTATCCTGCTTTCGTATGTACGTAGCTCACCTAAGAAACGTGCAACAATTTCTGGAGCAGCTGAGTAAGTGCAACCGCAATGAAACCTCAACAACGATTAGGTCACCAAAGTTTTGATGAGGTTGTGTTGTACACGAATACATACAAGAAGAGCAGTTGATGCCTGTTTCCGACTCTTGCAAGAGCAGCATCAGAATCTTCAGCTTCTCTGGCTATTCAGAGATGACGTTGCGGAGCTACTCCGAAGTGTGGCCGATGTGAGCACGTTTCGATTTAGAAACGTGTTCTATAAACAAACATGAGGTCTTGCAATATGAAGAAAGTTGGCACCGCTGCCCTCTGTTATATTCATGGACCACCTCGAGCGGCCAGTCGTGTCTTTCAGAGTGCAATACTTCAAAATGTTTCTTTCATCCGCCTTTTTGTCAATCTGGATGAATAAGCTGTTTATGGAAGAGCGTGAGGTTTCTTTTATATGTTTCAGTGCCGAGCGAGGCTTGAGTTACTAATCAGTCTTGGGTTACTTAACGCTTCGACCACTTCAACATCTTTTCACGCGTTAAACTTGCTCATCGATTCGGACCTTCATTGGATCGCGGGAATTTACTGGATTCCCGTTCGAATATTCAAATATTCGAACACAATACTCTTCTTCTTCTTCTTCTTCTTCTTCTTCTTCTTCTTCTTCTTCTTCTTCTTCTTCAGCGTTTGTCCCGCTTCATGGCGGGGTCCGCTTTTCTGGTGTCATGTCGCCATCTTTCCCGATCCCGTGCTAGATCAGGGTGGAGACCAGCTGCTTTAAAGTCCTTGTGTAACTTGTCAGCCCAGCGCTGCTTCGGGCGCCCTCTAGGCCGCTTTCCAGACACTTCAAAGTTAAGGCCTATTTTCTGGACGCTGTCGTCCTTTCCACGCAGAACGTAGCCGTACCATCGCAGGCGAGCTTCTCGCATCTTGTCAGCCATCGGCGCGGCACCAAACTTCTGCCGAATAGCTTCGTTTCGGATGCGGTACAGGCTCGTGACTCCAGCTATCCAGCGCAGCATCTTCGTTTCCATTACGCTGAGGCAACTTTCAGTTTCCTTTGTCGCAGGCCAACACTCAGCTCCGTACATCGCTACCGGCCGGACGACGGTTTTATAGATCTTTGACTTCAAGCGCTCTGGCATCTTCTTGTCGCAGAGTACTCCAGTCAACGGGCCCCACTTGGACCAAGCTGCACTCAGGCGTGAATTCACTTCAACCATCAGACTGCCATCTCAGGCTATTGCTGATCCCAGGTATTTAAACACCGAAGTGCGTGCAAGCTCAGTGCCGTCAATCTTAATGGAGCCGGACTCGTTTACTTCAGTCGTGAAATACTCGGTCTTCTTGACGTTCAATTTGAGTCCGAACATCGCCAGACGGTCGCACCAAGCTTGCACCTCTCGCTCGAGTTCACATTTGTCTTCGCAGGCGAGCATCACGTCATCAGTATATGGCAACGTCCAAGGGACGGGCTTCTGAAGATCTTGCGTAATGGCATCCATTACGACAACAAAGAGGAGTGGGGAAAGCGCAGATCCTTGGTGCACTCCAACAGAGATAGGAAACTCCGTCGAGGTGCCTGCTGCAGCTTGCACACGACTCTTTGGAACAGTTCAAAAAGTTCGAACACAATACTCGAATTCAATTATTCAAATCAATTTTCGATTTCAAATATGTATTCGGAATATCGCGGTTTTCAAACATGATTAAATTCGAGCATTCAAAAAATCACGTTGTTTGAATGTACTCGAATTCAAATATTCGGAATATTGCTCTTTTTGGAGCAATATTCCGAATATTTGAATTCATATTTGAATATTTGAATTGATTTTATATTCGACTTTGAGTGTTCGTGATTTGTGAGCAGTCGCAACCATTCGAATATTCGAAAACATTTCCAGAGAACAACAATAGTACTGGCTAGGCCACCCCCGCTTAAAATGCAGTTTCGAATCAACTGGAGTTTACGAGCCGCGCCGCCGAACGCTTCATATTGTTGTTGTTTTCGTTCGGCATTACGTTCTAAACGTGTTTGTGTTTTTTGCTGTTGTGTCGAACTCTCCTGGGCTCTTCGCCGGTGTAGAAGTTTTTCTGTACATGAAGAGCGTACTTTTGTCCCTAAGTGTTGGAGTCGGTGGTACAGTAATATGAACCTTACTCTGTCTTCACAGAAAGTGAGCATTCGCTGAGCATTCGCGACGATATCCTTGTTAGAGAGCGAACCGAAAGGTATCCGAGTGCATGAAGTCTCCACGATCTCCCAGCAGCAGACGGCGAAAGCCCAAGCATCCGAACTCGTGGAGAACGTGTTCTGAAGAAGAAGCAAATAATAAGACACTGCACGAAGCGGGAAGGGGGAATGGAAGCCACCTTTAGAATGCTTTCTGGCGCACTGTATCGAAGCTGAGCGTGATGAGAGGATCCCCTCGGCGAGGAAACCTGAGACGGGTATAGGATTGACAATATCAAACATAATTGTGGAACCATGCAGCACGGCAGGGACACTAGGCAAACTTCGATTTCGATTCGAGCCTATCCCATCCCATCTAATAGACGGTAATGATGAGGAAACGTGCGCTGCGAAGAAGGTAATTGTGTCGAAAGAATAGCCTGCAAAGCAGGAATTGGGCGCGTGCGGCTGAAAGTTTCACAGTAACCTCCACCGGTTATTAAGAAACCCTATATGGCGAACTAGTAGGGGTAAAGCAACAAAAAGCATTGCATTTTTGCATTTATGGGGTATGGCCCAGCACGCGATAACGGAGGTGCGATATACCAGATTAGGAGCACTGAAAGGCGCTCTCGATGGTTCCATGACCTGAAGCGAATGAAAACAAGAGCAGATCGGACAGGAAAAAGAGATCAGGACGTTTGGAGCGAACACTGATTGAATATGTATTTTCCCTATCGAGCCGCTTCATCGGTTGAGCCAACCGCTCTTATTACGCTCATGCTTTCTACCAGGCTGTCCAATAATTCCTATCCGAAAACTGTCAAAATTCTATAATTTTCCTTGGAAGTGTTATACTATCAGGCAAGTGTAAAAACCTTCTAGAAGGTTCTCCAGAGTTCCACGCTAGGGGTATATAAGGCGCAGTCGCCGCGTCTAGCTAATTATTGGACAGCCTGATACATTCCCTCAACAACAAAAAATATCCATGTTCTTGCTGTACGTGAATAAAAAACGAGAACAGATGCCAGCTGTTGGGATGACTTGGTTTGCTTAGCCATCATAAACAGTTCATTAAGGTTCAGATCGCGGCTGACAAAAGATTCTACCAGTGGAGCTCAGTGATCGGAGTATCAACAAAAAAAAAATAGACGCCTGCTTTGTCAGGCGAATTCATTTGAAGGATTCCCCAATGAAACAAAAATATTCAGCTGCTCCGCCCTTGGTCTAATCTATGCAAGCTTGAACTTAAGAATGATCTTCAGCGGAATATCATTTTTAATCCTAGCGCGCCTGACCAGGGAATGCTTTCAGCTTCCCATGGAACTTTGAACAATGTTCTAGTTCGTGTAGGAGATCTTGGAACGCTGATTACAAATATGTGGGCCAGATTTGCTACATGGGTCTTCTAAGAAGTTCTAGCTAGTCAATGTTCGCGTTGTCGACATCATATCACTCGCGTTCAGCCTGGCGAGTTAGCTACGACATCGATGCAGTGGTAGCGATCTCGCTTCGAAATGATGGGGTCGTCGGCTCGACTCTCGTGTGATTGTTGCGTTTTGCGGTTCATCGTATGTGTGAACCCTTATCCTCATAACCAACACGTGTTTAAACAAACGCTTGGTACTAACTCTGATTTATGTTTTTTGAGCCTCGAAGAGCCCCCATTCACAAAGTCTGGGCGAAGATGACACTTTAGACCTCACCACCCTCACCCGTTCTTTAAGCTTTGCGTCCAGGCTTCGCACCCCGGTCGAGCAAATGTGGTGGCCGAGGGGCGAAGCTTGAAAACTGAGTATGTTACGCGGTAGATAGGCTGCACAACAAGTTGGATTTTTACGCCCCGTTTTTCTCTGAGCAAGCAGTAGAGAAGCAGAGAGAGTAAAGTACAGTTTGTGAGCGTACGCATTTTCCGCATTCTTCCATCGCTGCTGAGGAAGGTTGGAACATCGGTGTTTATCCTTGCCAGTTGCTTAGTGCGTTTTTGGCTGATTCATGAGATGAATAACATTTGTTATCTACAGCAGCTTTACATCTTGAAACAGCTCGGATGCTAGTAGATCAAAACCACGTACTGTCAAAAACTTTTTAGCTCCTACATCGGCTAAAGGAGCTATTTGGGGCGCTGACCACAAATCTGACATTGGTTCCTGAATTTACGGTCTCTTGCTGCTGATTGTATTAAATAATAATAGATAATCATTAATGGGCCACCAATATGTAGGTCCCAGCGATCACTCCAGCATCTTATTTAGAATTGAATATTCACTGAATTAACCAAGGTATCGAGTTCGAAAAGCATTTCAAAGGCAAACTACGACATTACCTGTCAGTGTTTGCTTTCATTAGATTGGAGAACACTCCTTGAGGGTCGCTTTACTGTAAATGACAAATATGATTCTTTATCTCAATTCTTCATAAATGCATTGTTCAACTAGTACCTATCGAGAAGTTACCAGTACACTTAAATAAACTTCCTCCCAACCTAGTCAGTTTTTCTGAACAGAAAGAAAAACTATGGTCGATATATCAACATTGCCCAAGTTTTGAAAACCTTCACCGTTTTCAAACAATCAATAATAGATTCGACCAACTTTTAAACAAACACCACAGTATGCTGAGAGAAAAATTCTTGATGTTCCCAACAAATCATCGCTTTATAATCTCCTAAATTCTTTGCTGAAACGTACCGAGCGAATCCACACACTGAAGGACGAAACCGGCGTCGTATCATTAACTGTGACTCAACAAAGGCTTCCATGCTGGCTAAATATTTTCAAAAGACCTTTGCAGAACGCTCTTTCACCATTGATTATTCTGCTGTTCTGAATAATAATTCCAGCATGGAAAGTTCGGTTTGGTCCTACATATAAGGAGGAGATTTATAATGAACTTTGTAAGCTACCACCTACATAGCTATGCTGCTACTCCAGATGAAGTACTTCCTACTTCATCAGGAAAATTGCCATCGCGATTGCTCAGCCTCTTGAGCAATATTTAATGCCGTTATATGACTGGTGAAGCATTATCCCGTTGGAAACATGCGTTTGTTACACCTATTCCAAAAAAGCCTCCCCACCATCTTGTATCAAACTTTCGTCCAATTAGCATCACATCAGTTTTTGCTAGGGTGTTTGAGAGAAAACTCAAGGCAGCCCTTCTATTATATCTCGAGTCCAATAGTCTTATCCCTAATCAACATGGCTTCCGAACAGGTAAATCTACTGAAACGCTGGTGTTATCTATGATTGGACAAAATCTCTTGAACAAAAAATTGATGTGGATGTAATTTATTTTGATTTTATGAAGGCTTTCGACAAGGTCCCTTTCGATAAACTAATTGTCAAACTCACGGATATAGGTCACCATTATAGGATTACTCTATGGATAAAAACGTTATATCTGGTAGATCTTTTCAATTTGGGGTAAATGACGCATTCTCTGAACGTCTTTCTATTAAAAGTGGTGTTCCTCAGATGGTGTTTTGTACCCAATCCTCTTTTCTATATATACCTCTGATATTCCATCCTTGGTCAATCAGCTTGGTGCTTCATGTAAAATGTTCGCTGACGATATGAAAATTTAAAAGAATATTTCCCTCATAGAAGACCATCTTTCTCTTCAATCAGCAATAAATGTAATTGCGGTTTGGTTATCAAGAAATTTCCACTATCTCCGCAAAAGTCACAAGCACTCTACCTAGGAGAGCAGGTAGGTAGATATCCTTACTATCTTGACAAGATGCATATTAGTAGTACAGCTTTCCTGTGTGGTTTGGGCTTTATTTTAGACACCCAACTTTCGTTCAAAAAACATATTGAAATAATATCGAAAAAAGCTGAACGAATTGTCACAGCCCTTTCAAATGTTTGCGAACAAATTCTATACAACACCATCCCTCCACCGACATCACGAAACACGTTCTTCAATCTACATACCCTTGAACGTCGTAGGAGAAGATATGATTTAATTGCGATATATAAGTGATAAACGGTCTTACTCGTATTCCCCTTCAAGAGTTCTATACCTCTTCATCGAACACAAGGGGTTATCAGTGGAAGATCCAGTTTCCCAGAGCAAAAAGCAGTATAAGGTCTCAGTTTTGCACTTGTCGTGCTGGCTCTGATTTTTTGTGGTTATCTAAAAACAAATCCCTTAAGGAAGTATAAAAAACTTCTTGATCGATATCTTCAGGATGCAGCTTAGTAGTTTTCAACTGTACTATGTTGATTCTTGTTGCCTGTTTTTTCCTGTTTACAATAACTTTAACATATGTTAAGTTTTGCCTTTTTTCTTTTGCTATGGATAGGTGAGGGTGGTGGGGCCAGATGTACACATTTCGTCCAAGTTGCTTCACCTTAAGGTAAACAATTTATTTTGATTTCTGCGTACACAAAGACTCGAAACAGAGTAAATGACAGTTGTTACCAAGGCGTTGGTTCAAAAAACAGGTTGAGATTGGGATAAACGGTGTCGCTGATGGTGAATCGCAAAGTGAAAAAACTCAGCATCGTTAGTCGAACCAATGACCCCACTAGTTCGGAGCGACAGCAACACCGCTACGCCGCCGCCGTCGCTGCTATCCAGGCCAAGGCCTTTAATGCCTCCCCATACTTTTGCGGCACGGCAGCGGGCGGCGAGCGGTAAACTATAGCGGAGCCTTGAAGCGGATCCTCCCCAATTTTGCAGCACCGTTCATGCACACTCGATGCTTTCCGGCGGGAAGTGGCTGAGGGCGGGATACTCTCTCCAGGGTCCGGATTCATCAACGACTAACCCACCGGTATGGGGGATAGATATACCGACGATGAAGCCTGCATCTCTGACTCTTACTTTGTCTCTACCTGACTCCTATCTTACCTCTACCCCACATACCCACGGGTTTAATTGTTGATGAATCCGACCCAGTCGGGATCTGCTGCCGCTGCTTGAAACTCAAAATTTGACAGAGCTGATTGGTATTGATCGCTGAGCTTAAAGGACACGTCCGCTTCCTCTCTAGACGCCGCCATGTTCGGCTAGAGCGCAGACAAACTCTGGCGGTGCCGCCATCGCGGCTGCCGCGCAAATTCGGAAATCAGAAGTGTGCTGGCGCGGAGCGACGTCGCTCTCCGTCGTCGGCAGGATCCGCGTCCCTACCCTGCGGTTAAAGATAGGGCCACGACGTTGTGGAAAAGAGTGTGCGGAAGTTTTAAAGGATTGATGCACGTAAGGAAGCCCACTCCTTTGGCGACTAGGCAGTGGAAAAAGTGCTCACCAACCTTCGCTCTAAGGCCACCATTCAGAAGAATGTTGCATGGCGTCAGGTGGCCGTGTATCAAACCGAGTGACTCCAAGTGCCTCATTCCCTCGCACACGTCAGCACAAAATCCCAACAGCTTTCCAACCCTAAACACACTCCTGTAAATGGGTCCGAGTAATTCTCAAGTAGTGCCCCTTGAGTGAAGACCAAATCGTTGCGTTTTCAATTTTCAACAGCAACCGTGATAGGGTAGCGCCTGATAGATCTCCTTCAGCCTAAATTATGAAGTTGAACTCACGGAGGCTGAGCTGTGAGCGAATGCAGGTACTGTCGCACATTCCCGTTAGTAGCCAATTCCAACAAGAGTCCATTACTATCATCAACTGCCAAGAGGTTAATGATGTGTTGGTTTTTTGCACGCGCGAGCGTATGCAGTTCGTCGAGAAGTGCATCTCTAAAGCGGCGAATGAGAGGGTTCTATTTCATTAGTTCAACGACAGCTCCGGATCCAACCTTCCGAGAACACAGCGATGATTTTTCGCTGTTTTGTAAGCAGCGGCTCCAACTATGGGAATTAAGCATTTGCTCACGACAGTGTATTTGCCTTGACCGAGCTCCATTCCAGCCAGAATAGACGATGATGGAATCCTGGGTACCTTGTCGACTCTGAAACAAGCGCTGTTACAAATTAAGCAACACTGTTTGCACTACTCAAAGTGAAGATTTTTGAGTGAAAATATTAAAGCAGGAAGAAGAGGAACCGTAGGAAGAACTCTGGAAAGCAGATGGGTAATTCGTCCGCACAGAAACTAAGGTCTAACTCACACTAGCTGTGCCTGCTTCTTAGAGAGGTCGTCACTCTGGCATTTCTTGGTCTCTATAAAGGGTAGCGGCTGTAAAGCATTCGAACGTGTAGTGTCTATCTCGTCTGAAACAGAATCAGCTATAGCTTTCTCTTCTAGCTTCTTTTAGGTTGATGTAAATAGTGCACTCTCAAAACCAGCTCGGAGATAACTTAGCGTCATAGCCGCGCAAGGAATGTCCTGAATTAAGGCAGGAACTAAATCCACTTGATGGATACATGTTAATAGTGGAGCACTTCCGCAGGGAAATCAAATCCGAGAAATGGGCCGACTACTCCTTCTGAATAGAGAAAGCTGTTCTCTTAAAAATCTGAATGAGTTTGTCTCTGGTAAAACCAGGTCCTTTTTCAATCATTTCTATCACCTAAGTTTGTTACAAACAAAGTTTGTTGTGCCTCACATTTGGACAAATTCGCCTTTTTCAAGACTTGAGAGGATATGGAGATACCCTGATTGTAAAATTCATCGGGTCAAAGCATTAAGTCCACACATACCCCGAAGAACATGCACCATGTAGTACAAGAGATCCACATCTGCAATCCTTCTCTCGCCAGTTTCGGAAACCCGACTCAACTGGACACAATGGAGCAAGAAGTGAAATTAAAGTTTTTGCTACCAGGCTGTCCAATAATTTCTGTCCGAAAAATTTCAAAATTCTATAATTTTCCTTGGAAGTGTTATAATATCAGGCAAGTGTAAAAACCTTCTAGAAGGTTCTCCAGAGTTCCACTCTGGGGGTATATAAGGCGCAGTCGCCGCGTCTAGCTACCAGTACAAGCTAAAATGGACCAAGGTCGAATTCGCACGTTCGTGTACTACGAGTGGCTGCTGGGCAACGACACGGGCACCGCGGTCGCCAACATCTGCAGAGCGTGCAAGGAAGATGCAGTGTCCCAACGCACAGTCAGGCGCTGGTTCAATCGTTTCGAGGGCGGCGACACGAGCCTCGAGGACAGGGAACACCCGCTGAAGATCATGCTCTGCTGCTGGTGGGACGCCAAGGGCATGCTGTACTTCGAGCTGCTCCCGCAAGGCAGGACGGTCACCACATCCATCTACACCGATCAGCTCGAGAAACTACCCGCCGCCATCCGAGAAAAGCGTCCCCGACGGGCCTCGGTCCACCTGCTGCACGACAACGCGCGCCCCCACGTGGCGAAGGAGACCCAGCAGAAGTTGGCGACGCTCGGCTGGGAGACGGTTGCCCATCCGCCGTATTCCCCGGACCTCGCCCCCTCCGGCTACCACTTGTTCCGCCCTCTGAAGCACCATTTGGCCGGAGGAAAATTCACCAACTTCGACAACCTCAAATCCGACATCGCGGACTTCTTCGAGTCGCAGCCCCCGGAGTTCTGGGCGAAAGGCATCGGCGACCTGCCCAATCGATGGGCCACTGTTGTGGATAACTGTGGTGATTATATTGTTGATTAGACTTGTTTTTCAATAAAGTTGAAAAAAATAAAAATGGTGAAATTTTCGGACAAGAATTATTGGACAGCCTGGTATTTTTAGCTATCAATATAGCACTATAATTTTCAGTCCGAAATATTTTTTTGCTATTTTTTAGTTATCAAGTAATGGTCGTGTGGTTAAACACAATGAGCTCCAGAAGGGTTGAGAATGCGGATGGAGCAATATCAGATCTCTCAGCTCGCACAAAAAGATGAAGGACTGGAAATCACTGGTGTTGGAGTAGCCACCTTTTCTATTGTTAATGCGTGGAGTATATTCGTGAATTCTGTGTTCTTACACGTTGCGTTTTCATAGCACATACTCAAAATCGTCTCCGAAGTAGGGCTGCCTTCAGCACTTACAATACCGCCGCGTCGCGCGGTCAAAAAGACGGTTTGCGACGGAAAAAATCCGTCGCAAACCGTCGCATGCTCATAACTCCTTTGATTTCAAGTTGTTTAAGAAGTCGTTGGTACCATTCGATTCGTCTCCTCGAGATCTACACAATCATATACAAATCTTTACCAGACCACCGCATTTTCGCCGTGAGTGGCCTAAAAATTGACTATAGCAGGCTCTTGCGATTAGAGCACCTTATTTTCCAGGACGTGCATATGACGTGCAGTGTTTCGGAGTATCAAAAGCATGGCGTACGTTGTCAGTGCTCTGTCATGCCTGGAATGTTCTGAGAGTGCGCCGAGCACAATGTATATAGGAAGAACCGGAGAGCTAACAGCCTACAAATAAGCAAGCTAGTAGAACACTCAAGGTGCTTTAAGATGACATGCTCACAGCTCCCTAGCTCCTAAACTGCCTTAGCCCCAGCTGCCATTTTAGGGCGCCTTACTTAGCGGTTGAAGTTTCTGAGCCCTTACTCGCCCATATTTAAGCTTTAAGCACTCGCAATAAAACCGTTAGTTTCAACACGAAAAGCTCTATCGAATGATGCCAATCTCGACCAATTTCAGAAAAATCGATTTTTTGACAATTTCCCATCGAGGACGGGGGCGCTTCAGGCCGAGCCTGCGCGGTCGATGACGTCTCGAAAATCGATATTTTCGAAAATGGCCAAATTCTCTCCTCAAAAATCACCTAGGGGTTATTTGGGGCGCTGATTACGAATCCGACGTCCGTTGTTGAAAATTCCGCCAATTTCGGTAGGTTTTCGACTTTCTCCTGGATAACTGAGGATGGTCGGGTCAGGATCACCGATTTTGCTCAAACTTTGCATAGGGGCGGCGACTTATATGGGGTGCCGAACACGATGCCGAAGTTCATTTGGACGATTACGACAGGAGACCGCCCATACCGATAACTGAGGGTGATCGGTGATCCTGGCCCGACCACCCTCAAACTGGAAGTAACCTGCTGAAGTCGACGGAATTTTCAAAAACGAACGCCGGAAATTGGAAAAAATGCGTCACACAAGCCTCACCTGCATTTTCGCACCCCTGTAACACTGCCTCTTCCTAAGCTATACCGTTCTACTTTAGTGTGCCACTAGACCATTTTACTGCCTACAAGATGTACGAGTTGCAGCCGAAACGATTTGAACTTGAAAGAGTTATTGCGCTCCGAACACGCCCGCGCGTGCAATTTGCAGGCGGTCGCCCCCGATTGAAAGGTTCGATTCTATATGCATTGTTCATGGCGCACTCCAAAGGCTAGCTAGACAGCCTTAGAGCAATTCTTTAGTAGGGCGGCTAGAAATTTATGATAGAACTCCCCAAACACTCACTCTACCAGTTGTCGAACCCACTCGATTGATAGGTTCATTTCTATAAGCATTGCACACGGCGCACACTTAAGTCTCGCCGAGATAGATTGGAGTAATTCCCGACTAGGGCGAATGGAAATTTCTGATAAAACTCCAAACGGTTCGAAATAGTATTGAAGGCTTTACATTTTCCAGTAAGGGAAGGTAGAAGCGGACGTGAACATGCTTTTGATCTCACTCGATTGATAGGTTCGATCCTATATACATTGTGCGCGGCGCACTGTCGGAACATTCCAGGCATGACAGAGCACTGACAACGTACGCCATGCTTTTGATACTCCGAAAACACTGCACGTCACATGCAGGTCCTGGAAAATAAGGTGCTCTAATCGTAAGAGCCTGCTATAGTCAATTTTTAGGCCACCCACGGCGAAAATACGGTGGTCTGGTAAAGATTTGTATATGGTTGTGTAGATCTCGAGGAGGCGAATCGAATGGTACCAACGGTTTCTTAAACAACTTGAAATCAAAGGAGTTATGAGCATGCGACGGTTTGCGACGGATTTTTTCCGTCGCAAACCGTCTTTTTGACCGCGCGACGCGGGCGGTATTGTACAAGAAGGGCCCATTAGGCGTGCAGACTAATCACTCAGACCTGCATTATGCGGACGCGACCAGAGCCGATGGCAAATCAGCTGCCATCGGTGAGGCTTGTCTCGATGTTTACCCGCACAAAAACAGCACCAAACCCGGTCGCAGCCGGCACAGTCGCACAGCTGGACTGACATTGTCCGAAACTGAACGCAGTGGAACGATTCTGCCACCAAACCCATTCATACTGTGCTTAGGCTGCATAGATTTCGTACCGATTGAAGGAGGATATTTGCCGGGAAAAGGCATACGTGGCTCATTTCACTCTTCATCACCAGGTGCTCTTCTGTTCTAAACAGAGCGTTTCCCACCATACCTCACAGTTGAGGTGCTACCTGACTTTGAGAGGATGATTTTGCTCTATCTTGGTGCAGCACTAACACTCCAGCATGTAGGGACCGTCCGAGCCTTGCAGCATTTACATTATCAAATAAATAAAAATCGCAGCGATGTTTTCAAGTGCATGGCGCCATTTTGAATTTTGATGCACTATATGATTGACGCCTTACTGCACTTTAAAATAAAATTTAATTTATTTTTCCCGAAAAATAAAAAATAAATAAAATTGTTACACTTATTTGAGCAGTCGAACTAAAAAATTCAATGAAAGTTATTTCAGGTTTTCGTCGCACAAAAAATTATCGAAGCCATTTTAGAGAGTCTTGTTTAATGTGGAAGGAGCTCGTTTTGATTTGGAAGATGTTCAGTCGATTTCAAAAGCGTTAAGTTTAGAAGAGTATCCAATTTGACGTGAAAAGTGCCCAATTCGATTTGAAAAGTGTCCAATTTGGCGAGGAAATGGTACACATCCTCCTTACGCAGAAGCAAAATACGTGCCAAAGTGCCATGTCGTGCAAAATTTGTATTCCTATTCCTGAAGCAACGGGAATCGCACACCTGTGAGCGACGGAGGAGGCGGAAAATAGAAGTCGTTCCACGTCGCTGCACCGATCTTCGGCGATGCGCTCTTTGACGAGAAGCTAGACGTAGAGCAGATTTTGAAAGCAGCACTCGAACTTCAAGATTGGAAACGATTGCTCACCTTGTAGTTGTCGTTTTGTCGGACCAGTGAGAATTGGATTCCAAGCAGGACCTAGTCTGAGGAGAAGGGAGCAACCCTGTTATCGTTCTACCCCTAATTTGAGTGATGATGAGGTCCTTGCGGATGTCCTTCTCGAAAATGCTAGACTTGTTCTCCGGTTTCCTTTTTCTCCTCGCAACTACACACAGTATTACCAGCATTAAAGCTAACATCGAAATGGCACCTAAAACACTGATATCGCACTGAAAAAAATCACTCGAATAATGTGGTCGACTATAGATACCGATTGCGCTGTAGGTTGAAGCAGGGGAGAAGTCACCATCCTCCTGCAGGGTCCTCGCAGTGGGCGACTCGTTGTAGAGCACTACAAATAATTGTTCAGACACAAACTGAGCGGCAGATCGACAACGGAGGTGAGGGGAAAGCAGGGTACGGTTCAACAAAGCAACAGGACGGTTAGGAGCCACAACCACACATTGATGTCTGTCAATCCTGACTCACAGTTATAACCTATTGGCGCCTCGTACAATCGATCTGAATCAACTGGTTCGATGAGATGAATATAACTGATTGCACATAATCAATATCGCGGGGATACTGCGCCGAGGCTTCGGGAAAGAAAACATACAGCCTTATCTCCTGCGATTCGAGAAAGAATGCGCGTATGTTGCAACTCAACGCTATCAGACGACAGATCAGAACCGCTACGGTCTCGGTCTGAATAAAAGGGCGAAAGGGCAGATCGTGGCGCTACTTTTCCTCCTTTTGCTCTTCACATGCGCCTGGGGTTGCTCCTCTCTCGTGCGCCTGGGGTTTCTTGTTTTCTTCTCTTTTGCGCCTAGGTAACTTGAGTCTACCCTTAGGGAGAATCACCTGCTGCTAGGAAGTTACTGCTCGCTGCCTAGGGTCTTAGTAATTAGGTTTAGATTTAGGATTTTGTTGTAACTGTTTCGCCATTGTGCTTTGTTTGTTGTATCTGTTTACCGGTTTAATTACCCAAGTTTGAAGTTCATAAAGTGCGCTTACGACTTGTGTGTGAACACTTGGTTCAAGCGAGCTACGAGACAGACAGAATCACCGAGCCAGACATATTTTTTAATCAATTCCATTACAAAGTAGAACTTGTATAGCTTCTAAAGAACAGTTTAGAAGAGGGAGTGCGTATTATGAAATTCGCTGACCAGCTTCAGACGGCCTGTGGAAGTGGTAGACCACCTGAATCGTACAGTGCTTGGATCTTACGTTCTTGTTCGGTATTGCCCTCATGGAGTAACCCTTCTGCTGTTACACAGTTTCAAAGTTTCGACAGAATCTCTCTGGATCGTCATGTAGTCTCCTTTTCATTTCCTCGGGTTTGCTCGATGCAGATTCGCGACTACATGGAACTCCTTGGTGAACGGTTTTGAGTCACCGGAGGATACGAGCGTGCCACTTTATGTAGTAGCTCCTTCTACAGCTTCAGCTGAATCAGTGATATAAAGTCACCTTGGTAGAAGAAAACGATCTCCAGAACTGAGCCAAGCAAATGTAGGGGGACCTTTACGGGATGCATTAAAATGCAAGCCTCTATGTCGGTTTAAGTGGTAAGAAGCGTTCATCTGCAGTGTGAGAATAAAGGCTGCGAGTTCAGTCTTCGGAAAGAGACTGTTCTATTCTACAGCCCCCTGATTTCTTTGCTAGGCAGCGGAGAAGTGAAAGAGACTGCAGTGACGTTTGAAACGCTTAGCGAAACTCAAAGTGAGCCAGTGAAATACCTGCGTGCCAAACTAGGCGTTCCCCTGACTTGATGGAACGCCCGACTCGCCTCAGTCGTGACCCCATACAATAAAGGGTGGAGACGGCGTTACTCATGCCTTTCTGAGATGCGCCACGCATTCTACTTCTACGGGATATCGCGAAGGCAATTTGAATGCGTATTTCGCCAGTACAATGACATGCGGTGACTAGCAGCTATTTAACGCAAACCAATTCACCGATCACAGTCGTACAAGGTTTACTTGGCCTCGGCGGGAAATCCAAATCCGACACCTCCTCCAAAGAATGTGTGAAAGCAAATTATCAATAGGCTGACTATGTCTGGTGGAATAAAAACGACGGCCGGTTGGAAAATATCCTTCGGAAAACCAGAGAATTCAAGAGATCAAAGAAGAAGAGATTCATCATTGAGTTCCTCCTCACGATCGATCCCTTTCTGTGCACACTGCAAGTGAGATGGAGAGAATCGCCTATAGTGCATAAATGTTCTGTGCAGTAGACTCGTGCGAGAGGTAGTCGTTGTGGATCCGTCGCAGTCAGTTGTAGTCTATGAATGTAAAAGAAAATTCCGGCGAAGATTCACCGAACCTGAAGAAAAGTGGACTTCCGTCAAGAACATCCAGTCGGCCGCAAACGAAATTGTTACGCGAATCTTCTTTGCCATTCGCTTGTGCAGTGGTATCCGAAGATCGTGCCTGAGTGAATAGTAATAGTCTCTCATTCGCAGAACACACACCGGCCGCGTTCCAACATACCTTTCTCCACTCGAGTTTGCTGGTCTCGTGCTCAGCGACGAAATCTGCGACGAAAGTGAGAAATTCGAACCGTCCTGACTGAAACACGGTCACTCATTCTGGAGCTGTAAGTTCAGAAGAGAAAATGCTCTCCTGCGTGCAAAGCTTGTAGTCCGGCCTACATATTTCAGTATATCTTTTGGGAACAAGGCATTAATCAGCTATTTGACTAGTACCTTTGCGCTTCCAAAAAGACGGCAAATCTTTAAGGATATCTTGGCCAATGAACTGCCCTCAACAAATAAGTTCCATAGAAATTGATAGCGAAGGTGAAGGAGGGAGCGTCTTGTGTAGATTGATGAAGGCACCGCAACAGCCATGCCCTTCTTTCTGCATTTCTGCTCCCACGCTGTTGAAGGCTCCCAAGCCGCTCGCTTTTCCCAATATTGTCGAGCTACGGTGCTAGGTCGTTGCCCATGATGACCTAAATACAGGTAGCGGGGCATGCGAAGATGTTCTTTCCGTTGAACGAGAATCTAACATCAGAAACAACTCGTCCGTTCCTCATGAAAGTCGTGTTCACAAGATTCAGCTGTAGTTCAACGTTCCCACATAGACGACCTATGTCAGCTAACATAGGGTCCGCCTGACTGATCCTCGGTATTATGGTCAGCGAAGCGAGGATGGTGCAGTTGCCGGCCGCCGACCTTCACTCGTATGTCTTCCCAATCTCGTCGCGCTTGGCGCTTTCGAGGGTGGCGCTGAAGAGCTTCGTGGATACGGTATCCTCTTGCCGAACACCTCTCTTCACGTTGATGACGACGTTGTTGAAGAATGCCAAAATCTCGGTCGTGAATCCACTGTACAGCTGCCTAAGGACTCTGATGTACTGAGCAGGAACGCCCAAGCAGGAGTTTGATGACCCTTCGGTTTTGACAAAGTCGAATGTGGCGTCCGAACGCTATCATGATGGAACATCAGAGCCTTTATTTTGTGGTCATCAGTAGTGATTGTACAACCAGTACGTGGCGCATTTTGCACATTAAAATTTTCAAAGCGGAGGCGAGGAAGGCAACGCTAACGCTGGCATTCAGTAAGGCAGTCCTCACCACAAACTTCGCATCGCTTCTTTCGAGCCTGCACAGAATTTTCGCCCTTTCGGAAGTAAAGCAATGAAATATGTGGTAGCGCTCTCTTTGACTGTCCAATTTCAACTTAATTTTTTACCAAATTGTTTTTACTAATGAGGCTCAGTTTTTGATAGATAGTCTAGGGCTTAAGCTTTAAAATAGCATATAATAATGTAAGCTATGCAATCGCTACTGTATAAAAAATATACAGTTTACGTCATCTACGAGAAAAAATGACATTAAATATCGAACAACTTAGTACACCTTACTTACTTTGTTCGAAATTGCTAAATGTCACATACATATAAAACTTTAGTTTCTAAGTTGTCTGCTAAGGCAAGAATTCTTTGAATTTTAAACGAGGGAAGGTAAGCACTCCTCGAATGTAAAACGAGGGAAGACAAGCATTCTTCGAATGTAAAACAAGGGAAGACAAGATCCCGAGAAGCTAGGCAAGACACGTTTCCTTCTTACTCAAAGTTGTGCACTCAAGAAGCGTTAAAGAACATTTGAGAAACCGAAAAAAAGTGTGTAGACTTAATACAATTTGCATTAAGAACTCCTATTCTTCTATATACATGCCATAGGAATAATTTGGCGTTATCGATTAAGTGTCTCAGATATGTACCTGAAAATGACGTCGATATTGTTCGGTCGACCGTAGGCCACCATCAGTATTTCGGAAAAGTTCCGCAGCTGATCGAACTCGAAGAGCAGCGTCACCGTGCCATCTGTAAGGCAGACCATCTCTGCATCAGCATCGCGACTCACTCGACGAAACGGCTTACCGCTATGAGCCCGACTCCATCCAATCCAGGACCCGTTGCGATTTGCTGCATCGAAAGGCGATGTTTCTGCAACGTAACCATCACTCAGCAGACCTAGGCCTCTGAAATACTTCTTCTGATTCACTCTATCTATTCGCCCTCCATCTATGCTCTGTAAACGCATTGTCCGTGATTACGTCGAACAGGAACCACCTTCGTATTCCTGTTTCTGTATACAAGTCGCTGTTCTCAAACGTGGAGTCTCGAAAATCGAGTTCCCCGACATGTGACCCTCCAGGAAGTGTGGAGTAGTACAGGAGACCGTCTGCAATTTCGTGGGTTCACTTTTCGGAACTTCGGAACTTTTTACAAGTGAGGACTCCTCAGACCTTCATGCCGGCAGCCGTACAGCTCAAGGCGCAAGCAGACTGTCCGCATCAGCTTCGAGTGAGGAACGATGCGCACTTTGGACGCCAGCAGCGGAGGATCGAGTGAGCGCATCACGGCGGAGGTCGTGTCGGCATTCCCCGTGATCAGCTAAAACTTTTTTCACACTTTCTCACTTTTTTCTTTGCTTCCTTCTACTCTTTCTTTCGTGTTATATTTTACATTGCAATTTTAGCCTTGAGCCTGAAGCCCTCAAACAGCGCTCCATGGTTTAAGCATTGTCGCTGTGTAGTAGCAGGTACTGAATCCGAGTGCGCCGAGCATCCAGCACTCGCTCAGAAGATGAAAATGCTAGATAACTCCTGTGAAAACCACTTTTCAGTACGCGCCATAAGCTATACTCTTCTGCACCTGTCATGTTCGCCACACGACTTTGTGGTCAATAAATCGGCAGCTCCGATTACTGTCTCGTAGAGGCCTGCAAAAAGCTTGGAACTTCGACGCTGTTGTTCGGTGGGCCGACAGGCGCCGTTTGTGAATGAATACGTCCAGTTCTTAAGCTTTTGAAGAATTTGGTGGAGAAGAGCGTGAAAGAGCAACGGTTATCACCGAATTCAATTGAAGAGGCGAAAGGGACACAAACGAAGAAGTGGCAAATGAGTCATACCTCATCTTCCTCACTGCCCTTAACCACGTTGAAGAGGAACGTTTACGAGGTTGTCTGCCGCACCGGGATGACTCCACTAACATGAAGCATAGCATACTGCGACATGATTCGAAGGATGTCAGAGCACCAACCAATCACGCATGAAATAGAAAACAACTGACCCAAAAGGCAGACCTAATGAGAGGCGCTGATCAGACGATGCTTCCGCCGACGACGTGGTCAAGCTAACGGTAGCCTACGAAGCGTGGCGACCGAGTGGTTATCTCGACACCTCAGTGTATTTTAGCGGGACCAATTCTTCAGCTCTCGGGCAGTGCTCGATGTCGGCCCTTCCGAAAATCTGCTTTGCGTAGCACGCCATAACTCCTTGTGCAGAGCAGATACTGAGGCCCAGTCAAAGTGCTACCTCAATCAGTGGCTGGGTACATGTGCACTTCAAAGGAGAATCGCAATCAGCGAGCTCCCGTTTCCTTGGGTAAGGATTGGCCTGCTCTGTGGTTCACGACTGCGTCTTGGATGCAGTCGTGAACCAGTCGAATTGTTCTTTGAAGGAGCTCCTTGAGGCACTGAAGCAATGGCGAGGAGTTGGCAACAGACGTGAACACAGGCTCACTGCTTAAACATGCTCGGTTGTAGAAATCACACCGTTGCCTCCTTTTATCGTATTCTCTACTTTCTCTCCTTTTTCTTTTTCCTTTTTGATGAACACTATTGCTTTTATATGAGGCCCGCCAACAAGCCTTTTATGAATTTTCCCGACGATAAAGTCTGGGTCGTGCAGTGCTGCTCACAGGAGCAGAAATGGCAAAGACCTTTCTAAGGAGTGATCGCCAAGTATAAAATGTTTGTATAGTTCAACCACCTCATAGGCGCATGTGAATACAAGCGTGTAATAATTTGAGAACGCTTTTCGAAGAATAAAAGGAAAAATGCCCTAAAAAGCAAAAACTCGGCAGCAACATCATGTGCATGCAATACATATAGGGATGCCTTGTGGACAATTAAGGTTGTTCCATCTTTCTCGGATTTCCTTCAGGTGTATTCTATCACTTCAGCAGCTGAAGTTCATCGATCCTTCAGGTATTCAGTGTTTGGCAATAGCTTGGCAATGCCTGTTGTGTAGACTGCTCGGGAGCCACCAATTATGTGCAGCGGCTGCAGAAGTGTTGTTTGAAAGCCCATATCCCTCTAGCGCTTTCGGATGTAGTCCAGAACAAATTCATTCTCCATGGACCGACCAGCCAACCAGCCGACCAGATTGCTGGTAAATAAGTTTGCACTTCTTACGAACGATCTCAGTCATCCACTGGTAGAGGAAGATTAAATGCATGCGTGCACTCAATGGTCAGATTAGAAATGAAAATTGACGAGGTGGGAATGCATTCAGCAGAAGTCACTTTTCTAGTCTAGCGTTCTCTAAGTCTACAACTTCTAAAGCCCTAGCTCCAAAGAATGTCATCATAGAAGGACACCTCTTGTACACATTGCTAACTCTGGTATCTGGACCCATTACCTCGGATCAGTTGAGTCTAAAAAACCTGCGTGTGCAGCACGGAACGACGCGGAACGGATGCTTGTTGCACTCCACGCGTCTCGGATCTGTTCTGGATGGTCTGTCATCAACAGGTCAAACTGCATCAGCAGAAGACGTTCCAGGGAACCATTTCGCTTCACCTTCCTAGCAACTTTTTGCTCTAATTAATTATGTGAACGCACCGTGTGACCGCTCCGATTCCTGTAGCGAATCCATTTTGAACCGGGTCTCAGATAGTCGATCATGTACTCGGAGGTATACTCCCGGCCGGTGCCATTCCCATACCGTCCCTGCGTTTCGACCGCCGTCACCACGTACGTGTTCCGAAGGTTGATCTGAACGAAGCCAATGGACTGCCTGTCAAAGTGAGCACGTGTGCTCGTGAATTTGTCGCCGTCGAGCGGCGCGTATGTGACTAACGATGAGAATGTCGGGTTGGGGCCAGGCGGTGCAGCGGCGCCGGACAAAGAGCACTCGGGGGAGTATGCCTGTGGCAGGTGATTATTCGTCGCCCCTCGCTGCTGGACGATGCCCGCCGCCCATTATGTGCAGCAATAACGCTGACGAGTTGCGTTGACGCTGACATTCACGGTGGACACTGCTCGTCCGCCATGAATCACCGAAGGTGCTTCGGATGGCGCAGCACCTGCCCCAGCAACACCTGCGGAGGCCCGCAGAACTGCACACTCCTGCGGAGAGCGAGCATTCCGGTTTCGCTGCGGATCTTGGTGTAGGCTGTTCGCCCTAAATAGTCTGCGGTTGATTGAGCTGTGAAGAGGTGTAAAGCCTTTGGCGCCCCAGAAGCTCCGAAATATGAGTTGTGGAACTTGCCGACCACTTCAGGAAACAAGACGACGATAAGAACACCACGCGCCATTAGCCGCTTTTCCTACGCTCAGCAACCTAACAGTACTTTCGACAAAAGCTGAACAAGGCTTGAAATGCAATATTGAGGCCCCAACATGGACATGGGATGGGATGCAATAAATGACTGAACTGGTCTACGTTGTTGGCCTCCGATTTGCTTCATTATCCTCAAAGGCGAGAAAAGTGAACCAGTTTCTTCATAAGCAGAACCATATTATCAAGAAGTCGCTACTTTAAGCCGAAGAAAAGAAAAAAGATAGGATACCGATGCTTCTAGGTCAGCAGCAATGTGAAGGAAGGGCATGCTAAAGTCTCGCTTTTCAAAACTCGTACGTATGGCGCTGATCGCTCCATGATATTTCGGTCCACAGTAGCGACGAAGGGTAGTGACCTTGGTAGGTGCGGAACAAAGTGTGGGTCCAATATTTTCGCAGCAAAAATGAGGAACAAGCGCAAGATGGTAGTGTTCAATTCAACCTGAAGAAATTTCCACTGGCGCGTCCTCTCAAACGTACATGGCACTCAACGTCTTCGACTCTAGTACTCTGCCCTCGTTATGTGATGGCGATCTACCTCCATGCCCAGGGGAGCAAGTTTGAACAGCCCCTATTCTGTGCATCGGCGTATGCACACACTGGTTAGTGCTTCAAAACAAATGCAACGTCGTCACCTGCAGGAATTCGTAGCTGCTGCCATGAATTTGTGACTTCGGACACCATGCACCGGATGCGAGCTCACTTCGAATCCTGCAAGAATAGCCATTATGCTGATGGTGCGTGCAGAACACCTTTAAGTGACCCCCAGCCATGAAATCTGCATGAGATAATGAGGTCTATGGGTGCTAATAACTGCTCGATAATTGTCCTCGAAAGCGTTCACAACAGGTAGCGAGATGAATGCTCAATAGGTCACTCGATGTGCTCGGCTCGTTAATGAGGCGTGGAAAATTCGACAACGTGTCGAGCTCCCTTAAGAGCACTTGGTTCAACGATTCCTCGTCCTGCCCTTCGCGCCACAATACTTTAAGGGGCGCTTCTCAGTAGCCCCTCAACACTGCAGCAACGGTTTTATCGAGAACTAGTTGGAGATCGGAAGCAATGTTCCATGGCAAATGTGCGTAAGAGCCACGGCGAGGAAAACTAGACTCCTCACACGCTTCAGAAGCACTGCCATCGAGCCGAATCGAAACATGGCGGACAGAAGGGATACGACACTGGTGCAGCTCACTCTGAGTGAGCCGACAAGTAATTCGCTAGGTCACGTTTGAGGAAGCGGTGATGTTCCGGATGGCCATTATTTTCTCAGAACACCATAGTAAAAGCGGATAAACACGACTGAATTCACACAGTCAGGCGACTTCTCGACGGCTCTGGTGAAAACGAGCAAATATAATGCTGTGCCCCTCTATGCGGAAAAAATACACTCAAACTGATGTCAGTCGTTTTCGGCCTGTGAATTCGAGTGTTACGATCTAGAATGGAGTGCAGATGAATTTTGCCCTCTCAACTGACAAGGGAAGCCCATGAAATCTTTCAATGGTTCTCAACGAGACCTATGTTGTCTTGCGGGACATCGGACGAGGATCACAGAACTATGTTTCGCTTTTGCTACTGGTCCAAAAATGGCAAAAAACGGTATCACTTCACGGCCGGCTGATAAGGCAAAAGTGACGCCTAGAATGGCCCTGTCGTGCTCAAAACTTGACCTACAAAAAGTTTGGAGCTCAAATTAAAGTCAGATTATAGTAAAATGATAATTTTCTACATTTCCTAGACGAAGCTGCAGTGTACATTCAAGTGATTCATTTGCAACGGTGGTGGCAGCGACTGGATGTTCGAGTGGGTAGCGAGACTTACGGGAGGGAGGCCGACGGTTCATTTCCAGGACTGTCCATGCCCTGAAGACTGCTCCCATTTTTGCAAATAAAGAGTACATTTTGGCTTCGGTAGGTTACCGTATTATTAGCTAGTGGTGAGTAAAGGTGATGAAGTCATGACTACCAATTTCGCCCTGCCTTCGCCTATGGGAATTATTCAAGCTGCTGGCCACGAATCTGTCACTCTTTTTCTAAATTATCGCTTTGCTTGCACTTGCACTACTTTCCATCAAAGGTCGAAATCGAAGGTTGGAAAATAAGTCTGACCACATTGGAGAAGAAAGCGATTCCACTAACGTAGACAGCTTCACTCACCAACTATCTACCGTAACCTGCCGTAACCGACCGATAACTTAAAAATGGGTATCATATCCGTGATCAACACCCCAAGTGGGCGATATCTGAGCGGACTTTTTTCCTTGCCCTTTCCTCGATCTCCAGAGTCGTGAAGGACAGCAATGCCGATTATTCTGCGTACACCCGTCACTTACACATACCCAACCTTCTGCCATCCATCGTTTCACCAAAAATGGTTGCTAGATTGATGACCTGCATCACAGACAACCCTAGAGATGAATTTCGGACAAAATCTTTTTTCAACTTCTAGATTCGAGGGAGTGAATGCAAATGCAAATGTGAATGCAAATTGCAATGCCTCCGACCTGTCTCCCGTAAGTGCATTCGAGAGTGGTGAGGAAGAAATACACAGCAAGGCGTCCGATCACACGAGGTGGATAAAATATGCCGTACTTGGCAACAGTGAGCTGAAATAGTGAAAGCTGCGAAGAATAAAAAGTAGTCTGTAAAGAAATCCGAAGAACGATGAACGTGTCTTGATGATGGGTCAACGCAATACTTGTCGATCGTGTTCACGAATGAGGTGACAGCGAGCAACACTTGCAAGAGTAATTGAGAACATTCGAATGCGGTCATATGGGGACAGCATCTGACGAGAGCTTCCTCAGCGAGGCAAGCGTGGTTTAATGGACGCTTGACATCACACCACATGACAAAACTAGCTTCTTCCACATCTGATAACGGGTTGAAAGTGGGGTTAGGAAACGAAGAAGGTACCCTACCGAAGTCAAAATCTACTCTTTATTTGCAAAATTGGAAGCAGTAAACAGAGCAAACTCCATGAACAGCCCCTGAATCGAACCCTCGACCTCACCCATAAGACCGCCTCGCTATCCACTCAGCCATGCAGCGGTTGACACCTACGTTGGAAATGAATCACTTGAATGTGCACTGCAGCTTCGTCTAGGAAACGTAGGAGATTATCAACTCACTATAAGCTAACTTTACTTCAAGCTCCAAACCTTTTGTAGGTCAAGCTCTGAGGCGACAGGGCCATTCCGGGTGTCACTTTTGCCTTATCAGCCCGCCCCGAAGCGATACCATTTTTTGACATTTTTGGATCACCCAGTGCCCCGTAGCAAAAACGAAACGAAATGAAATCCAGTGAGCAAGTGAGTAGATAAGAGAAATGGAGAGGAAAACGTCTTCAAATTCATGCATACAAAATATAGTATTTGGGCCTGGAGGTTATAGTTTATCCTACCTATTCTACAAGCAATGATCCTTCACACCGTTACTTTCGGATTTCCTTTTGAACAAAAATCTTCAGAAAAGAAACCTCATGGTTTACTGGAGGATGTCAGAAATGTTTTATGACGGTCAGTGGTATCTAATTTCCCAAATGTTTACAACAAGAAAGTTCTTACCGGTAGATTGCATTAGCAGAGGGATGCCAAACGTAAAAGATAAATAACAGATGAGGGTAAAACTCTGAGCGAAATGATGACTATTTCAGTTCAGGCGCCGGAAACAACGGAAACTTTCGGAACGACCTAGTAGCTCACACGCGGTTTAGAACCATTCAACATCGCTTTGAATCGTAGACATTGTGCAAATACTAACACCGCACCCTACTGGAGTAATGAGCCTAACGCAAGCCTAATACTCCATTTAGACTGGTTGTTAAGACCAAGACAGAATTGGAGGGCAGTTCCCAGGATGGGTCGCAAATATTTCTCTTCCTTCGCCTCTGTGTAGGACTCCGTGAGCACCAAGTATACTAGGCCTGGTTCCGTGCTTCAGAAGAACAATCAGAAGGCGCAAGCCAATCATTTACGCCAAGACCTGCGGGAATCATTTGGGCCTCGTCTTCATTTCACTGCTAGGCGCTGCTGGAGACGATTCAAACAAATGTGAGGTGTCGAACATCTGCCTGGTCCGATACGCTACCTCGGCGGTATTCCACTAAAAGACACGTTCTTGAAGTCCTCGACACTTGTGAGAATCGTGATATGAAGAAGTCACCGCCGACTGATCTTGCGGCCGGACTTATTGCTTCACCGCACTTCGTCTCGATACACCACACGTGACAAAGGTGACGAAGGCTTCAAAGCTTTTAGTTCCGGCATATTATGAACGTCGTTGTCCCGGTTACGAATCTTGTTCGATTTGGCTCGCTTATAGCTTTTCGGTAAAAATCGCTTCTAGACCACTGGTTGAGGTTAGGACCACAGTAATTTATTAGGTCGTTGCAGATGAAATGGCCAGTCCTACTACCTCAATTTTTGGTCGGTTTTTCGTCGCTACGAATGTTCCTGTTTCAGGCATTGTATACAGTTTCTCAAGACGTAGAATCTCCGCGTTCTCAGTATTTATAGCTTTTGTGACAAAATTTCCTCTAGTCGAGTTTTTGACGTCGTTTTTACAGTATAAATCAACGTGATATTCGGGTGCCCTACCCATTTCTTTTCATTTCATTTATTCACGACGTGGTCTGAGGTCACACGTAAAATTATAATGTTGGAATAAAAAACTACAAACTCAATCAAAATCAAATAAATAAGGCACTCATTGTACACGTAAAAGCAGGATCATGAAACCATGCAAGGATAGACCTGAGACTTCCTCATTTGTGCTAAAAATGTGGTTGAACTCCCTTAAACTTCTGTAGGTGAAAAACTTGCTCGGGCTCGCGATTTTTCCAGCAAAACATAAGGTATGAATTTCCCTCTTATGATCCTTGTCAGCCTACGTAGTGCCAAGAAGGTTGAGTGGGTCTATAGAAACCCTACCAGTGAGTATTTTAAACATCATGAGGAGGTCACCTCTTTTCCTACTAATGAAAAGGCTCGGTAAACCTATTATGTATAAGATCTTTCAGCACCATTTGGCATCTGATAACAGTTATTCCCGTAGCACCTCATCATCAACTTACGAGTGAAACTATTCTGAGCATTTCCTAAAAGAAGAATGTCTTTTCTGTTCGAAGGTTTGAGAACTGTTGTTCCACACTCTACTATGGGTCTAACATATGTCTTATAGCCCACGCAAGAAATTGAAGATCTCTGCTCTTGCTGCTTTAAAAAGGTTTTAGATGCGGTGCTTAGCTTTCTTGACCAATGCCTTACAATGCAAATTAAAACACAGGTCTCTAGATATTAGGAAGTCAAGATCACGAATGTCAGCAGTTGCTTCCAATGTGACACCTCTTGGCTTGTAAGATGGTGTTTCGGCAGCGCGACTTGTTCCAATGACAAAGCATTTAGATTTTTCTGCTGCTAGAGCAGTCGCTAAATGAATGGAAAAGTGTACACAACGCCACGGCCGCAGCTTGTAACACCAACACTTTGGGGAGGATTTCGCTAAGGAAGGCACAGTTCGTCACAGCTTCGAAAGGTTTCAATATGGAGATGGAAGTCTCTAAGGTTGAAGACCGAGGTAGGCCACCATCACTCCTTAAAGACGACCAACTCGAAGCGATGGTGGAAGCGGATCCGCTTCAAACTGTGGGAAAGCTAGCGCGCCATTTTTGCGTTGACGGTTGTACTATCAGTCATCACTTAAGTGCGATCGGGAAAGTGAAGAAAATGGATAAATGGATCTCGCGCGAACTGGCCGCCGTGCAAATGCTGCAGCGCCACGACATCTGTGCTTCGTTAAGGCTGCCTCTAAATAAGGGAGCCTTCTTGGACAGGATCGTGACATGTGACGAAAAATGGTTTCTTTGTGACAATCATCGTCGCTCTGCACAATGACTGGACAAGAACGAGAGTTCCGCGGAGATGCTGAAGCCAAGTCTCCATCCAAAGAAGACCATGGTGACCGTATGGTGGCCGATGTAGTCCATTACAAGTTCTTGAAGCCTGGAGAGACTATCAAAGCGGAGAAGTATGTACTGTGCCGAAATGGAAGTGATGCAGCAGAAGTTGATTGAGACACAGTCGGCTTTGGTCAATCGAAGAGGCCCAATCCTATCACATGACAACGCGCTTCCGCACGTTTCAAAAACTGTTGTTCAGAAACTGGATGAATTGGGGTACGAAACTATGCCATGTTCGGCATATTTGCCAGATCTGTCCCCTACCGATTGTCGTTGTTTTTTCAAGTATTTAGGTCGTCATGTGAAGGAGAAAAAGATTCAGCGACCAAAATAATGTCGAAAGTGACTTCTTATGTTTTATTAATTCTCGTAGTTCTGTTTCAATACTTCTGTGCCACGAAGGTTTGATATGATGGAACGTTTTCTTCGGCATGACGTTTCGAGATCAGGCACTCATCTTGGCAAAGACTTAGGCTTCCAACTCAGCCAGTTTCAACGAATTCCTAAGAGCGCCAAGGTGAATCCTTCTGAAGCAAACCGAACCACCGTTGTTCCACCAGCACTGAGTGAAAGCTCAGTTATTGGACTACCATTGAGCAAATGAGATGTACCAAGTATAAATCTGCAGTGATGTTAAGCTACAGAAGTACTTGGTCTTGGCTTCATATCCCCCACAACGGAAGGAACGGCAAAAGGTCACTTGTGATCGAAATGCACTCGTTTCGGTTGTTCATCGTTGGGTTCCGTTCTAGAATCCAAAAGGCCTCTAGTCTTTCTGGCTCCAATCTCACTTTCACATATCAACACAGTGCACCTTAAACTAAAATCGTCTCCACCGTGGGCTTAATCTCGATGTTTACCGAGTGGGGTCAGTAAGCTCCGCTTCTGCTTTCCAGCTAGATGTTCCCTGATGCGAACACTTAATGCCCTCCCTGTTTCACCTATGTATAGCTCGCCACAGGTTAAACACTGAAGTTGGTAAACAACGCCCTTTTGCGCACAGTCTCCACTCCTTCCATACGGGCAAACCACGCAGTCTCTCATTATGTATGAGCGATCGTAAAGCCTATTGCCAACTAGGAGCCGTTTTATATTGCTTCCTGTTATATTAACCAGCACAACTTCATCGTCCAAGCTTGCTCGCACTAGGCAGAGACGTATAGCTGCCGTGATTTCGTCAGAAATGAAGGGCAGTTGGAGACATTCTTTGTTTTCCCGCGCATTTTCACCAGGTCTGTATCCCATCCGGCTACTTCGTTGTCTTGATTCGTATCCATTGAGACGTGCAATATTGGAGGCCAGCATGCGTGACTCCTCTCGCTCCTCATGTCCGGTGCACACACCCACTGCCGTTCTGTACATGTTGCGGAGCACAGCATGTTTGACTGCAAGAGGGTGAGCGGATTTTGCATGGACTATGATGTTCTTGGAGCTGCCTTTACGATACCACTTGACATTAAAAACGCCGTTTCATACCATAACCTGAGTGTTCAGGGGGTAGCCAGCCTTCACGCGGAGTTTCTCGGGTGAACTTTATGTACTGAGATTGTGCATTGAGGATGTTGAACAACTCATCCATTTCGGACTGAATTGTCGTTATAATACAACAGTCATCAATACATCGACAGTACATTATGGGATGACGCTCCAATACTGGTTGTTCAATTCTGCTCATAAAGCAGATCGCCAGGGTTGGAGCTAAACGCTGTCCCATCGCAAGTCCTCTACGCTGCGAGAAATATTTCCCGGACCACTTGAACACATTGCACTTTAAGGATTCTTCTACCAGCATCATTATGTGTGATTTGCTCAAACCAAACGCGGTAATTCCTCCTTCATGCTCACTAGCATCTCTGATAGTGCTTGTAGAGCAGCGTTGTTGTCTACGTTGTTATACAACGCAGTGACGTTAAATGATCCAATGACACAATTTTGCTGAAGAGTGCTAGATCTTAAGCGATCCAGAAGCTGTTCCGTGTTTATCAGATGTGATGGTATGAAGCTCAGAAGCTGACCGATAATTTTGTTAAGGAACCAGGAGATTCGGTCGGTCGGTTCGTCAAGCAGCTTATGATGGGCCGGATTTTGTATGCGTTTGCATTCAAAGGGTTTCTGTTTTCTTCAAACAATTTATTCGTTTTGTCCAGATGATAGAAAACAGGGCAAGTAGGCGCGTCCAGCTTCAACGTTTGGATAAGTCGCATATCTAGGCCATCCGATTCATCAACAGATTTTCAAGCAGCGTTTAGCCTGTGGCATTGCATATGAAATTGCCTCTCTGAAGATTCCGCATGCACAGTATGGTCAGCGAGGTGGTGCTCTGAATCTGCCGATCAAGGAGTCTCGGACAAATGACGTACTCTCCACCTTTATCACTTACAGAGAGTCGTATTTCATTGCGAGCTATTAGGTCACGCACTTCCCTAAGTCCTTCCCACTGCTCATTTGTCAAATTCGTGGTTCTATCGCGACTGTGCCTGAGGAATACGCGCTGTACCTCCGCTGACAGAATGATATCAACTTCTGGAACAGGGTCGTACTCCTTATAGAAAGACCTTGGGAATGGAATGGGAGATAGCGTATTTCGCAAGGACCCCTCGTTTGCACGAGGTTCAGGGTTGTTTCTAGCCTTCGCTCTAAGCTGGTCTCTTAGCTTATGTAACCCGCCCACAACTTTACGATACGTCGATCCATTCACTTGTTGCGATAGTGAAAATGATGGTCCTAAATTCAAGGAGTCCAACGCTTTCGAGGAAATGCCAATAAGAGTGACTCTTGCCTGTTCCGTTATGATAGTGGCAGCCGTTCGCTGAGATCTTCGATCACCAGATAACTGTGGAGGAAGGTCTCCTATCAGAGAAGATTTCCCTGTTTTCACTCCTAAAAGCGTCGAACTTTCTGCAGAGACTGGATTTCGTTTTTGCTTGAAGAGTATCACAGATCTGCTTCGATCCGCTCTCAACCCTTCTCCAGATGTCACTTTTTAAAAGCCGTCTACATGACTCCTCCTTCGCAGTACACTTCAGCAGCGACGAGTACAGTATGTACTGTTTTTTGTTTGATAGCGACTCCCAGGATTGAGCGGTAAATAGCAAGGATCCTGGGATGATCTTCCGGAAGATTACATATCGACCCGAATTGCTTATTCCGAATGAATCTCGGCATGAGATTGGTTCTTCTGCACCGCTGAAGAAAAAGCAGTGACTGTCTGGTGAGTACAATCTTTTGGCGAAGAGCCAGCACTTCTTTAACAATGTCGAACACATATCATTATTCTCCATGCTCGACTGTCATGAAACCTGGGCATGTCTGAATTGTTTTAATACTTCTGTGCCACGCAGGTTTGATATGATGGAACGTTAATGAAGGGTTCACCTTGGCGCTCTTAGCAATTCGTTGAAACTAGCTGAGTTGGAAGCCTAAGTCTTTGCCGAGATGAGTGCCTGATCTTAGGCTTCGAACTTCTTTCAGGCTTTGAAAACGACGAAATTGTCGAAACGTCAGGCCGAAGTAAACGATCCATCATATCAAACCTGCGTGGCACAGAAGTATTGAAACAATTCAGACATGCCCAGGTTTCATGACAGTCGAACATGGAGAATAATGCTGTGTATCTCGCAGTTCTGCTTTTTGCAACGATCGTGTGTCTAAGCTATTGCCGCGTTGGGAAAAGTGTGTTAGTCGTAATAGCACTTATTTTGTTCAATAAAATCGCCTCCAAGCAAAGTTATGATCTGTCAAGGTTTTCAATCAAAATAGGCCACTTCATATGCAACGGCCTAATACTAAACTTCGATTTCGGCATCACCTATGCGCACTTTGTTAGCCTCTTCCGCGATATCTTCTTCTAATAATTCGAACTAGGAATCCCTGAATCCGAGCGGTCGGGGGAGACAAGGAGAGCATTGTCGCGGAAAGCAATCTATTATTAGATTAATAGATCCGAAACTACTTGGATCTCTTTTGTTGCCGGTCGCAACTTTGTCCCGCACCAGTTGGTGCTGACGACGACCTGCTCTGTGGTAGCTCCTGGCACAGAATTCCTCTCAAATGTATCACGAAAAATGCCTGATCGAGTGCATCTGCATTGGTGATTTTTCACCGGCAGCACAGACAGTTTTGAAGTGATCCGGTTATCGCTTCTAGTGATGACCCTAGTACCTCTGAGAGACTCAAAAGGAGACTTTGAGGGACGGCATCTCACAAGGAAAGATTCCCAACTCAAGGTGAGCTTTGGCGATGCTATTTTGGCAGGATGAAGGGCCCTTTGAGCGAAGTCCAGAATCGCAGTTAGTTTTTGCTGAACGCTTTTTGAAGACCTCCTTTTCAGGTCTTTAAGAAAGCGTTTAGCAAAAACCAACTGTGGTTCTGGACTCCGCTCACAGGGCCCTACATCTTGCCAAAATAGCATCACAAAAGCTCACCTTGAGTTGGGAACCTTTCCTTGTCAGATGCCTCGTAAGCGTTGAGCGCTATAAGGGATGTGCTAGAGAACTCGTTATTTTCGGTGTCCCCTCCTCCTGCAAATTGCCTCTTACCATCTGGATGAATAAATTTAGGCGATGAGTGTTTCGAACACGAAGGGTAATGATTCTCACGCAGGACAACGCATCCAATCAACAGCCTATGTTCAATCGTTCTCGACCACCCACCGCCGCCTGGGCAACCTCTAATTGTCTTGTGAGCCCCTCCGTTCTCACCAGCGAGAAGGGTGTGATTGTTCAGATGGGCGTGGTTTCGATTCACCTTTATAGCGCAGATCAAGACAACTGAATATCAAGACGCCCACCTTGTCAGCCTTAAATCAGCTCGGAAGCAGTGCGGTTCTGATGCAATGCAAGCAGCAAAGTGCACGTCTCAGGAGACTTCCGCCATTCGACATCCGCAGAATAACAACGACAGGAGGAGACGCGCAGAAATGACCGACGAACGAGAATTCGAAGAGGCGCCAGCAACGACAAACGAGGTTGTGGTCGCCACTTGCGGACATGTCACATTAACTTCAACGGCTTAATATTTACTGATCTTAAACAATAGAGTTGCAAAAGGTTATCAGATAACGGGAGCAAAACCTCTCATTATTTATTCATTTATTTCGATTGAGCAATTCATTTATTTCCGACAGAAGAACGAATGTGTTGTGTTTGCAATGCATAGCTCTTACCAAGCGAAAGTTATTGAAAAAAACACGGTTCTTTGGATCCGTTGCGAACATTTCACCAACCTGAGGCCATGGCAGTTCAGAAGAAAGGTACTTCCAATAGCAGAGATGTAGAAAAGAGGAAAAGCGAAATGTAAACCTACATTTGTCTTCGTTTTTCTATTGCGCTTCTGCTAAAGAATCTAAACTTTGCAGCGTTGTTCGAGATATAGCCAGAATACACAGCGAACGATCTATAGGGTTGATGCGCTTTTAGCCTCATGAGACCCGTTCGCCTGCTTTGAATGAAACTGTTAGCTTTGCTCAGCAAGAAAGGAATCTTCTCAAGCGAGTAGCCCTCAAAGCGTCCCATATTCTGAACACTGCCATCACCGAAACCTACAAACGTTCGCAGCGCAGAGCTTTGGCGATGCGACAGACTGTTAGGAGCAGAGGATAAACTCACCGTGCGTTTTGGGCGCCGACGCTCTGCTGGTCGAAGCTGCTGCTGGCCGTGATCTGGGCGTCGGCGATGAGTCCCGACTCCATGCCGAGAGCTGTCGATTCGCATCTGTCTAAACGAAGAGCTTGAACTGTAGTATGGCACTCCGCTCACCGATGGATTGGTCCCTGTCCCCGGCACTTTGCACCTGGACAGATAAATCAGCCGATCTCTTATCTCCGCTCGCGTATTAGACGCGCATGACTCGCATATTGACGACATAATAGTAATGGCCGGCGTAAGTGTAACAGTAACTGCCCTAACCCGTTGGTGTTGCTCTTTTTGGGACCCTTATAAACTGCTCTGCCTACAGAGCAACGCCTACATTGTATTGTCGAAGTGGCCTTGCGTCTGCAAAACGAGATTTTAAGAAATCGTATAAGCTCCAAACGGAGTACTGTAACAGAGTTCGTTTGAAAAATTATATAAAAATTATACCATCGGACTTGAAAACCGAATCTTCGTAAAAAGGTAATCATTCAATTTTTGGACGAGATCGGAATGATCAAAATTGGAATTTGCCACAATTTCTAGAACCAAGTATGCATGCCAGTGAGTGCAACGGAATGCCTATCAATTAGATCCATTCGAATGAAAGCGGCCGATATTTGTCTGCATCACAGTAAGCGATACCTGCAGCTGGATTCATCAACGACTTACAGCAATTTAACGGAGAAAATACAGCCAAAATGCCTGATAGCACGGTTTATCAAGCGATATGGAGAAGGGTTTGGTTCAATCCCAATGAGGGGGGAGGGAGGGCACGGCGGCCGTCGACAGGTTCACCGGGGCGATACGTACAGGGATGTCTGCGGGCTCCACGTATCCACCCACGCCTGCGGACTCCACGTACGACCCACGGCCACTGTAAGGCTACCCTGTACGAATCGCCACGGTGAACCTGTCGACGCGCCTTTTTCTCGTCTTTTCGACCGGCGTTTTTTCGTCTAAGTTCCCTCTTTATTTCAGGAGGAAGACTGCAGTAGCCACAGTAGGGGTTCAGGAGGCACGTTATGTTACAAGTATTCTTCTCTATGTAGTGTTTCAGCGTGAGTATGGAGTGGCCGCCCCTCATTGGGACTGAACCAAGGGTTTCATCCGGGCAATCCCGGATTTCGGCTGCATTTTCTCCGTTGAATTGCTGTAAGTGGTTGATGAATCTGGCCCTGGTCGGAAAGCAGGGAAACCTTTGGTACAAATCCTGCCTGGACCACACCTTTCAGCACAACTTACAATTAGTTCCAAAATTCGTGTAGAATTGTGTTATAGAAGCGTTAAGCTCCTAAATAGTCTAACGGGAAGGTCTTCCGCTTACGGTCGGCACAAATGGTAACTCCAGTACTATACATACACTCCAGTACTATACTATACCAACTGGTATTCGTTGTCCATGCATGTTTTTCATTCATTTTTTGCACTGTTTTCCACACGAAACGCGTTGCTTGAACGCCCGTCGCCGACAGAAATTACGACTGTTGCCAAAATTCCTCCGTTATCAGCGAGACAACAACTGATAGCTTGTCAGAGCTGACTCCCATGATTAATTAGTGTGCGGAGCATATTGTCCGTCAGTTCTTCGCCAACTCTCGCAAATGCGTAGACATTTCCGTCTCGGTCTCGTCGTCCCTAAGATCTGGCAGAATTCCGCGCCTCGCATGCACTGATGTATTCTGCGGAGACCAATACTGAGTGTTCTGGCAAGCGCTCTTCCTTCCTCAAATCATGGAAGCGGAGTCAACGGATTCAGAGGCGGATCGGCAGTGCCAGAGAGAGGGTCTCAAGGTCTCAAGATATTGACAGCGCTTCATGAGAATTGTGCTAGTTCCTACAGAAATCACTACATAGTTTTAGTGCTGGCCTTTTCTCCATTAATGCGGAACTCCACACCACCTTTTTTCCTTCTTATGGATAGAGAGTCAGAATTACATTTGCTGGCATCTCATCAACAGCGTTGTTTAAGTCCTACTTTATGCAAGAATTTTTTCAATCGTAAATCCAACGAAAGGATGAAAAGGATCGATTTTTTAAAATTAGTTTAGAGGAAGAATGTGCTTTTTCGTAATATCATTGGACTCTACTCGATGTCTTACTAATCCTACGTAAACTCAACCATGGGTCGCGCCCCAGCAGCCTTATCCTAACCATAAGGATATACTCAGAAGGGATCTAAGGAAGCTGGCAGCTGAATGGCTTGCTAATGCCTGGAGCCAAACCTGCTGCTTCCAAGTTCTACAGACGCAGTAGCAATTTCCCATGGACTCAATTATCATAGGACTTAAATACGTGCATAGAGCACCGCCAATTTGTGGCATGAAAAATTTGTCCTCGGGCTTTTAAGACATCAAGCTCAAAGTATCGTCGACGACGACGATGCCGCACTCTTCGCCCCGCCCTTTATGAAGGCAATGGATGGGCGCGGTGCGTGACTTATATATCTCCTGGACGACCGGTTAAGCAGGTGACCGGAATAAATATATCCATTATCCAATTGGTTTGTACTCTTCTGAAAATACTACTACAAATTACCAAAACACTACTAAAAATATCTTATAGTCTTCTTTCCTAGAGGCCCTCTCCTCTTGTCGTATTCTCTCCCTCTCTCGTACCTCAACGTACACAAAGTGTTAAATATGAGGCCAGAATTCAAGGAGACGCAGCTCTGAGGGTATTCAACAGTTCTTTCGAGATAGGTATAATTCATGCCCCTAGGAGGAGACACGTGGTGTTTCGCTGCTGCGAACGGCCATTCCCAGCAGTGGGCTGCTTCTGGGGGGAGGCCCCCACAAAAATCTCGGAAAGAGGGCACGTCTGTTGCGGGCAGCCCTTTGGCATAGTCTCATTGCAGGGGATTAGCGAAAGCCGACCGGACGGCGGCTGCTCATCGGGATTCGGCGGCGGCGCTCATCATAAACAGGACCAGCGAATCTTTCCTCCCAACCCGACCGCAGCGGAGAAAGGCATATGCCTCATATGGCTAATTGAATCGAGCCCAACATAGTGTGTGCGAGGGAATTTCGCAAAGACAGGTTGAACGAAATAAACCAATGAAACTTAGCAATATATTTTCTAAAGTGGAAGCGAGTGAAATGATCAATTGCGGGAGTTGCGGAAAAGGAAGGGCGAAAGTCCCCTTTTCCTCTGTTTCTTCATTCCAATCTCAAAACTTCCAAAGATACAAAACGAGGGCATTGTAGCCGCCAAGGTTTGCAGCACGTTTCAAGAAGATTGAAAAATTCTGGGAGGTGAAGTTCAGGCAAAACAAAGGAAGCAGCACCTGCTTCTGTTACTTACCTATCCGCAACGCGGACACTGTCTGTATGATCATAGCACAAACAGGCCACATAGCATCGCAACTTCTGAAAACTCGTTGGCTCTTGTAGGTACATTAGAGACCACAGAAAATCAGATCGAGAGGAATGGTTGGAAGCGGCAAACGAAAGTACATAAATAACATGAACATCTATCATAAAATGAACAGCTCCCAGGTGGTAAGCAATTTCAAGACAGAGTTGAAGAAGTAGAGTTACAGGAAAGGAAAGCTTTGCTCTTACTCCACACCTACAATGCACTATTACATTATCTTGGTGAAAACAAAGCGACTTATTGTTAAAGGAGGAGTGTGATCTAGCCATATGTAATTCGCAAGCGGAAGTTGGTTGGTAGCGAGGAAAGTCTGTGAGATATTAGGCTTCCCTTAACAGCCGAAGAGACGGTCGAGGCAAAATGACAAACGGCAAGTGCAGAAATCGATTTGAACGGAGCACTGAATATGGAACTGTGGGAGCTGATGGACAGAGTGCGAGCGATGGGAAAGTCGCAGTAGTCCTGGCTGAGGTCGTCGTGGCTGACCGCTGAGAACCACGCTCCTCCCACATGCCCACCCGGCGCTGCAGAGGCGATCCTTCTGGAGATGGGCCGCCGAACCACAGCCCATCGTTGAGCCGCGACTGGAGCTGTAGCTTCTCGAAGGGGTCGTGGCTAATGGCGGAAGGATAGGCGAAGAATCGAGCGGCTCGCGAAGTCTGTTCGTGACAGACGGAGTGGATGGGACTGCCAGCGAGGGCTAGACCTACGGCGACCACTCGCATGCATACCATATGGGCCAGCAGTGCATTTGCGATTCAGCATCACTACTTCATTAATAAAGTGCCCCGACACGGATAGCCACACTCCCTGGAAGAGTGCAGCTACAATACGTTCGCTGTTACTCGCTAAGAATAAGATGGATGCGACGGAACACAAGTCGAAATGCTTCTTATTTTCATATGCTTCTCAAGCTCTGAAGAAGGCGGTTGCCTCGAAACGTAAGCCGAATAAAGCTTCTATACCACTACTGGCACGACAGCTGTACGGCAATCCGCACTACTATTGCGGCAGCAATTTGGCGCAATCTGTAAAGTTTTTCGTGCAGAAAATTAATGCGCCAAGTTCGCGAAAAGGTTAAGCTTTTCAGAAATAACCATTGGAAAACACTACCGCTAATACCACCATTGCTTTAATAATGAAGTAAGACTCATCGAAGGAAAGAAAACACACATATAACGCATTCTGGAAGACAACAGCCTGGAACTAAAACCAATAGCTTTTGGTTCAAATAAGCGCCCATGTCAAACAGTTGAAATCCAAGGAGAAGAAAATCCTGAAAAAATGAAGGAAATTGTCAAGCGCTGCATTAGCTAACTGGACATGTGGTCATGTTGGATTAGGTCTTTTAAGAGTAATCTTGTGGTAGGTCAGCAATGTATGTAGAGGTAGCATTACTCATAGGAACGCAAATGCGTAGTGACTGGTGATCGATGAACAAGGCAAACCAATGCTATGCAGGTGAAGGCAGCTTCAGGTTTTTCGGGCCGTTAGCCCGTGATAGACAATGAAAGCTATACGTGTTTTTCACAAGAGGGCAGTGTAAGGCTATAGGGTGGTATGCTTATAGGGGTTTTTCAAATGATGCATCCAACCAATGTTGGAATTGTAGCACCTGTCTGAATGTCGCTTCGAATTCTGAGTATTCTTGTCTCTTCATTCAGCTGCAATACGGTCTTATGCGCCATTTTAATGAATTTAATGAACAGGGAAGCTGAAGCTTTTCGTTCTTTTAAGGCTACCTTTTTAGGCTCTAATCACCTTATTAGGGATCTGCTTTCTAACTTCTGTCCTTACTGATTATTGCGGAAGCAGCTTGTGTGCATATATGGTCAACGCAAGCTTGCCGAGGGAAAGTCAATCTTCTGCCCTTCTCAGTTAACTCTGGCACAAATCACTGATACCAATGGGATGGAGTGGCTGTTTGACCTGGGTGGAACTCGAACCTTGAACCTCGATTCCGCTAAAACCAACACTTTCTCGGACCACGCACCCGGTGGATAGAGGTCATTCAAAATTGGATTAGCCGCAATACCACACTTTCCATAAAGGGTGGCAGATAATTGTGGTGCAATTCGTGATTTCACGTTGTCACACGCTTTTGGCTAAGAGGCACCAGGTTCAAGAAATTTTGAATGAAATCTCACTTTTAGGAAAATTGTGCTTTAAAGTTAAGAAAAAGAAACTGACAGCGGTGGTCAGGAAGATTTGCTCAATCATAGCAGGTCGGCTCCTGGTCTAGATGGAGATTGGGACCGCAACTGTTAAATGTCTTCAAACACTAACGACGGGAACTCTGAAGGCGCTGCGCCCGTTCTCGCCAGTTTCTACAATGTCCTTGAGAATGTTGACATCGAGAAAGGACTTCTGCTCAGTGGGCACCTTCCAAAGCATATGCCTTCTGATTCGGGCTTCCCTTACTAGCTGATGAACAGGAGAGTTCGCTCTGAATTTTCACAAACTGCTTCTTGATAATGTCGATAGCACGCCAAAAATCATAAATATAATAATAGTGCATAAATAATGACATAATTTGAGCACAATTTACAGCCTTGCACTTGCGAATGAAAAGCGAGAGAAGGAAAACAACCCATACATTTATGTACTGGTCGAAAACGACTTCTTAAAAACTATTGAGATAAAAGAAAACGATGAGCATCAAAAAAGCAACACTTTCCGAATTAATACGGAATACACGACTGCAGAATATCAGAGGTAGAGTCAAGAAAAAAATTAAAAAACTGTAGTTAGCCTGGAAGGAGTCGACATTTTGAAAATAGGTTTTTCCTCACACTAGAATGGCTTTCATAGCATGCCAAAATCTGCAAACGAAGTTAACGAGATTTTGAGAATCGCATGAGAATGGGGTTCATCTAAGGCGATACAATTTATGTCAACTCTGTTACTGCCCAGAATGGATCATCAAAGAGCACGGTTCTTATGACGACGTGCAGGGGAACGGGGAAGGGAGAGCGAAGGTCCAGACGACGTGTGATAGTGACATGGTTGCGTGCTAGTACGCCGTCTCATATCATTCATTGATATCAGGGCCTGGACGGAGATAATGTGAAAATTCCCGATGTTCCGTAGGTACAAACCCAAATGGCTGAGTGCTCCTTTGGAGGAGGTTGGCTTACAGCGATGAGGATAAAGCACTCCAGCTTCGAATACGGAAACGGGAATTCCGCTCGGGTCAGGACCCGGCGATAGCGGCGCAAATCTGCATACGACTAATGGAGTGCCGAAGGGAGCGCAGCTCGGTGGAATGGCCCACGCTGTGCGAGAGAGCCGAAACAATGATCAAGACGGATGACGTCGGGCGACGATCGCAAGTCTCATTCTCAGCTGCGCTCGCTACTGGAGGGCCAACAGGTCAAGCGATTCAGACCGCCGACAGAGAGGCAGTTCTTCCCAGCTCCGCAGACGCGCGGCAAAATGGTAACGCTGACCGCCATGCCGTTGCAGTGCTGATAAAACAGTCCTCACCCATACAGACAAACAACTTTCAGTGCGTTCTGACAGGTGTCTCCCACAGTACGAATTGTCTGCAGCTTACTCGCACTGTGTTTTGCAGCAACAATCGCCTCATCATCGTAAACGGGAAATAAACCAGTAAGCAAGATACTGTCACAAGCCTTCCTCGGACAATTGAGAACCACGTCTCAACTGCATTCCCTGTTTAACGAAAAGGGTAAAAAGTTGGGAAACTCCCACAGTCGTTATTTCAAGATGACCAGAAATGTGTGGAAATACGATTTGCTATTAGGCTGTCCGGAAAGTTATTCGCGTTTTGAGCGCTTCACTTTGAACTACCATAACCTTCTCAAATCTTATCGGTTTTAGCCGGAATTAGCACCGTTCGATAAGCACATGCATGTTGACCAACGAGCCAGAAGTCGACTTATTCCATCAGTGAACAAATTAGGTGGTCAAGCTTCGACAAAATCCAAGAAAGCTGTCTTGGCTTGTCCCTGATTGGTGAAGGTTTTACCAGCGAGAAAGTTCTGAAAGTGTTTGAAAAGGTGTTAGTTGGTGAGAGGCCTGGAGAATATGGCGGGTGAGGCAGAACTTCAACCTTTAAGTCTTTCAATTTTGCAATAGTGATTTGTGGAACGAGCGTTATCGTACAAAACAGTCGGGCCTCTTCTGTTGACCAATGCTGGCTGAAGTTGACGCAATTTTCGGTTCATTTCGTCGATTTCCTCAAAGTGGGACTCTGCTGAGATCGTTTGGCCTGGTGCCGAAAAGTTGTAATGGATCACACCAGCCACCGCCCACCACACAGTGACCGTTACCCTTTTCTGGTGGATTCACCTTTGGAAAATGCCTAGAGGTTCGTCGGCGTCCAACCACTGGCCGGAACACTTCCTGTTGTTTATTTATTTATGCGCCGAAAGGCGCGCTATTACATCAACGAACAGTAGGCAAAACTCTTAACTCAAACAAACTCAACAGTAGACCTTTCAATACACAGGAATGACTAAAAATTAGAAAAATAGTAATATAAAACCGAAGAACATACATTCCGAGCTCTCGCTTACCACGTAAATTTTATAGCTAAATGGCGACAGTGCAGGAGGCAAATGCTGGGACTCGCCATAAACGACTAAAGAGAACAATAGAATTAGCATATACATTTTTCCAGTAACAAAAGTCTGACAATGAGAGACATCCATAAGCTGACAGCCCACACCAAAGGATAAGAGATTGGTGGTGCCCTCTCCTGATAAGGCTCTTCGGAGCTGACCAGCGAAAGAAGTAATAGTAGCGTGCGCGTAGAAGCGGATCGGAACTAAGACTTTATTGTACAAGCGAATAACGGACAGCAAGATGAAGGAGGGTCTCCTATCGAGACGGTCCACGACCGCTCCTCGACGTCCCGGTGCTCCGTCTACTCCTCGCTCTGTTTTGGTTTTGCGCTCTTCGGTTGCTTCGCCCCGCTCTCGATCGCCATTTGCACGACCTGAACTTATGACTCATCATATTTATTGTAACGTAGTAGGTGAAACCCTTTCAGCTTCTCCCATAGACAAAGTCCGTCCCGGACTTTAAAATGGAGTACGAAGGTGGAGAGACACTTACTCGGAATGGGAAGATGGTAGCCTGAAAGATTTTCGCACATGCTTCTACCACTCGCACAGTGGAGAGAGGACAAACGCTCAGAGGTAGCGTCCCATGTTGCTTCGGTCTAAAGTGTCCAACGAGCGATGAGTCCGTCTTCCCAACTCGTCGTCGAGCGATGCGGTGTCCGAGACGGCTAGAGAGGAGCAACGTCCAGCGAGTGAAGGGGAATGTTCTGGAGGAGTGGAGCATGGGGGGGGGCGTGGAACGGTCTGCCTAAATGAATCTACACCCAGACAAGTGAAATTTCGTTCCCGATATGATGAAAAGTAAAGCATGTAGCACCACAAATCAGAACCAGATGCACTGAAGGAATCGACCCATTAAATAAATAATAATAAAAGGGAAAAAGTCACGCTAGCTTCTATATGCCAGGTAACACCTGTGATGTGTCCTGTGAATGTTAAGTATGCGTTAAGTGATAAGTTGTGTCGATTGAGCAGAATGTCAAGTATGTGTTAAGTGACAAGTAGTGTCGATCGACCATTCTCAAAATAGACTACATCGCTAACCACTGCTCTTAGTTCGATTGTGTGTAAATCTGGTACAACTTAGATGACAAGAATAATAGAAAAAAGGAACATCCTAGGCTTCAGCCTGGTCAAAAAACACTCAGAGGCGCGCGGAGGTGACTACCGCGCCCCTGTTTTCGGCTCATGAGATGATATTGCTCCACGTAGGCAAGTGGTGGAGGCTGCTGACGTTTCCTAGAATAAATTGTCCTTGGCGATATTGTGTAAGAGCGACATTAATACGTAACATATCGTCAAGGAAATCCGTCGAGCCAACCGCTAGGTCCACGCGCGTGGTAAGTACGATCGTGGTTTCCATCTCACGGCCTTGGACCGAATCGACCGAAGCCAATTCCACACCTTGCTCGAGAGCGAAAGCTTCTTGACGGCGGAGCTGCTCTTTGTAAAAGGTTATGATTGCTATTTCGTCTGCAAGTAAACCTTTCTGTTTGAGCTCGTGTACCAACCGAATGCACACAAACGCCTCAGCTTCTTTGTGATGTGATCTGCTAGCAGCTCGAACGGAGCTGCCAGCAACATCAACGACGTCAAGGGGAAGAAAAGTGTTTGAAAAGCGCACTAAATTGAGAAGCAAGCTGCGGTTATTCGGCCGAGCTCTACTTACCAGCTGGTTGTTATAGAACACCGTATTCGGAAGTTCGTTCAATGCTGGGTGAGCTCGAAAAGAGGTAACAAGCAAGGCTGTCGGAACCGTAGACGATCGACAGAAGACGTTCATCGTGCTTTACGCCCCAAAGAGAGCGGAGTTGGCCTCCCGACGACACTTGGCATTCGACGTACATCCCCAGGTATAGTTGATTAGCTTGCGGGAACAGCGACGACAGAGCAGCGAGAATCGGCTCTGGCACTTGGGAGGCTTCATCTACGATGATCACCTTGCGATCCTTGAGCATCCTCTTGAAGATCCCTGATGAAGAGGTGGTGTTCATCAGAGATGCTGTCGTGATCAGCAGAGCATGAGGAGGTCAGACGCGCCACATCGCCCGTATTATCTTTTTGACGGTTTTCGATAAGTCCTTGTCGGCCATCAGGAATTCGTCTCGCTCTTTATCTGTCATAGATCGGTCAAAATCTTGGATATGCGCTTCAAATAGAAGCCGTCTTCGTCGATATCGTTCGCAGACATCCCGTTCCTCCCGGAACAACGCGCCGGAGAAGCTCAAACCGAGATTTTTCAAGATTTCATTGATGTATTCCGATGTCGCGAGTGCGTCGTCGAGAAAGGCAAACCCACCCCGATACGGAACGCAGAAGGTTGGACTTAGCGAAGTCGTTAAGAGCCAGTAGCGTGTTCGTGAAGTGGGCGACCGCGTGGTTAGTGGAGGCGGTCACTATGACGGAGCCTTGGTCGCGAGATACCAGCAGACCAGCCACAAGCGCTCCCATGATGGTCTTGCCGGTACCGAAAGCAGCCTGTATAGCTGCGATTGGTGCGCCTTTAAGGCCTAGCTCCAAGGCAGCGTGTTGGTCGGCCGTGAGTGACAACGTTTATCCCTTATAGACGAAGGTAGTCGGACACGGCTGCCAGAAGGCTTGCCTACCGGAGGAAGATTCCGTCGCTGGCGCTCGCCCATAGACGATATTCAGGATCGGGGACATAGTTGGGTCGATGGTGTTAAGCCAGCGCAGCATATGGGAGACTGCAACATCGGCCGCACTAGCAGCCTGCGTGGACTTGGCCAACACTGCGTATCCGTCGACGAGGAGCTGCCCGTCCTCCTCTCGTCCGCTGTGGATTACCAGGTCGAAAACATTCTTGTGGTTATAAGGAAATGCCGCGAGCCGTACTGAGAGGCGCTTCCTCTCCGTATTAAAGACTGCGCTGACCACGCGGAGCCTGAGGGTATGAGGAGCCCAGAACACCCAAAAGTGCACATGGCGATCCGTTGCCCACCCTCCGTCGGTCGCCATATCGGAGAAGGTTAGATCCATGCGAAGTGGACAGGCCGTCCGGCTAGGCACAACGGCAGAGTCCAATGTTTTGTCGTCGTGGAGTGTTGCGATGGCGGCTAATCCAGAACAGCAGACATTGCATAGTTTACCCATCTTCCCCTTTGCAGTTGAAGGGCCTTTGGTGTAGTTCGTGAAATCCGCAGCTCGATCGTGCAACCAGACCCTGTTCTTAGGTCGTAGGTTAAAGACGTTGAGCAGCATGACACCTTCGTTGTTATAGACGGAAAGGAACTTCTGCGCGAACTCGTATAGCTAAGGCCGAGCGTCGTAAGGTACCGCGGCTCGGAGAAACTAATGACGGATGATACATTCGATCTGGAACGAGCGCGCAGGATCGAGAACTCCGTTACCGGTTCGAGGTCGGATGCGCATGCGAAGGGCGGAACGGTAACGGCTTCGGGAGCCCCCTCGAAAACTGCGCGAAATTTCTGTATGCGTCCATGTCGCTCGATTAAGTCGACGACGACGCCTAATCCGCAGTCGTGCCAGACGTGGGGACGAACGAAGAACGATCAACGCGAAGTGGCTTACCCGCCAAAAGAATGGAATAGCGTGGTCGATGGCAACGACGCGCGGGGTGCGCGAGCGTTCGAGGATCTGAGCTGGGTTCTATAGTACAGTTCGCGACGGTGTAACGTGATATACCCATACTAGGTCTTTGACCGAAAGAAGAGCTTTGTCGAAATGTCGGCATGGTGATACGATGTTAACTTAGTGATGGTCGAGGATTATGCAATGAAGATCACGACAGATCTAGACACATGACGAAAAAATCCTCCGCCTCGTCCGGAGGCGCTAGTGTCGACGTATAGGAGTTGAATCGAGTTCTGGGGTTGTCGACGATTTCTTCTACGTAGGAGCCGTTCAGCACACTATTATGTAGTGTTTGCGAAGCCTCTCGGAAAGCGACGGTAGATTCCAGACATTGTAGTTCCATCACCGGGATCTTGTTATCGGCGCTCGGCATGCCCTGATGTATACCGGGAAGAGCGATTTGAAGAAACGGAAAGACTGGTACCCTGAACTTGGTACTGAACGATACATGTACAGCGAAAGGTAGCTGATCACGCAGTCGGTAATGACACCTGCGTAACGACGAGGACGTGGGCGCACCAAGATGCAAGAGGATGCCTATTGTATAGATAGTGAGAAAAACTCGCCGGAGTATGCTCAGGAAGATCCTGGTCCCAGTCGCGCCAATCTGAGGGGCCTGGATTGTGTCTCAAGGAGCGTGAACGTCCGCGGTTCGACTGCAGCTGCAGGTCTGCCGGAATTGCTGAGCGGCCACGAAGTGATCCTAGACGATAAAAAGGGGCGGCTAGACTGTGGCGGCTAAAAACGAGAAGACACTGAGTGCCGATACGCGGCTTGGCGGGTCCTACGCGCTTTTAGGGAAAGCCTGGTTCCTGACTTTACGTCGAACATATGGGGACCGACTCTACGATGCGTATCCTGACGCGAAGGCGAGGGTCGGGAACTAAAAGAAGATACAACTACTGACCTGTAGGTGTGCGGTTGTGGTGCAATCAAGCCGGAAGTCGACGGGGAGGTGACTCTGTTGGAAGCCTCCGTCTTCGAGATACTCGGTGTGCGACGAGTCTGAAAGCAAAGATGATCCACGCTCACATTCACTGTTAGTATGAGAACCTATATAAGGTCTTCAGCTTAACCGGCTCCATGCTGATATCAGCGACCGGCCCATCCCGTATCGCGGGTGGGTGCTGACAGGCCTCGAGGATATGCGGATGTTACGTGCGGTCAAACAGCGCCGGTGGTGTAAGGCGAACATCGCTGCCCGGAAAGAAGAGATTGGGGGTTCAAGTCCCTCCTGGCGCAAGAGTTTTGATCGTAACAAAACATCCTGTAACAACATATAGCCTCTCTACCAGCCGCTCCAGGCTTAAGCAAATGTGTTAGAACATTGTTATTAAAATGAGAACCCCACCACTTTCGGGAGCTTTCAAAAGCTCCTCTATGTCCATTGCTTCCACATCTTTTATTGGTGCACCTGAGATATCAGCCATTTTATGGTCATCGAAAGGTGAAACAGATTGGTCTGAAGAGATGGCCGATTAGTGGACTGAAGGATAGGGTAATGAGGAACCAGAGCTTCGAGTACCTGAATTAATCATTGTATTCGATGTCTATACCGGGTGTTGTACGAGTGAAATGGATGGGTGGATAAATCCGTATTGGTGTTACGTGCAGTGGGAATGGAGGAACTGAATAACCGGAAATGGTGGTCGTGAGAGCGTTACAACTAGAGAGAGCCTGGTCCTCTAGTCCAGGCAGCCAGGGGGAAGTGGGCCGGAGGGGATGAAGCACTTCTTGACTTGATTCGTGTGGACCTGTTTTGAAGAGGATGATGGAGAAGAAATACTGACGATGGTCCATCAATAATGCTGTGCCAAAAGACTAAGAAACAAATCGGCAGCGCCGCTCCCGGCCGGTCGCGTTCGCATATCGCTGTCACTTTCTGTCCTCAAATTTGATTTTTTCTCGAGTTTCCTCTATTTTCGTCCTCTTCCTAGTTTTCTGTTTCAGTCACCTACGTTCCAGCTGTTTCCCATCGAACTTCCAGTTCTATAGCGTGTCTCATACTAGGGGAATTGTATTTATTTTAGTCGTATTCGTCTTCCTGGGTGTCCCGTAATCAATAATTTGCCTGTGTTATCGCCAGTCAAAGTTTTGATCTGAGCTCTGCAACTGTACTAATTCAGCATGCCAGCAAAAAAAGTGCAGCCATCTTTGCGTGCATCACAAAAAAATGCACCCTTGTCTGCAACAGTGGTAAACACCGAGGAAGATGAATGCGATTACAGTAAATTGTGAATAAGTGAGATCATTGCTTCCATTATAGAGAGAAACACTGACCCACTTATTGAAAAAATGGTTATGGCACTTCAAGCCAAAATACCACAGGCCATCGCCGATGGTATTGAAGAGGATCGTAGGATGCGAAGTATTGTTATAGCAGGCATCGAGGAGGAGCCTCAAGACCAGCCTCCGTCGAGACGTCAGGCTGATCTGGAGGACAAGGTGTCAGGTATACTCGATACTCTCCAAGTCGAGTGCAGGCCTGAATCCATATATCGCATGGGGATTTTCTCCAATAGCAGAAGCAGAAGGTGGTTTTACCTTCCAGGTCGCACTGGTTAAAAGCTATTTCTAATACTCGTCTTCTACGACTTGCCGGTCACACGAACATCTTCGTCCGAAAGAGTATGACAAGAGAGGAACGTGCGAAGGATTTCGAGCTTCGGCAACAAGCTCGAGAACTAAACAAAGGTAAGGATACAAAGGAGTGGGTAATATATAAAGGTGAGCTTAGGCGTAAATGTGAGCTTCCCACTAGACCCTCTACAGGTCTAGTGGGAAACCACTAGTATTGCGCGGTACTTCGTCCAGGCTCTCTTGTGCTCTTTTCAATGCTCGAAGTATTACCAACAAATTGCCTTTGTTGCACTCCTTTCTTGCCGTAAAAACTCCTGATATCGTTTGCATTACCGAGACGTGGTTGAACCCAAAGATTTTGAGTTCAGAATTAGTAGGTGGTTATCCATACAATATCGTAAGGTCTGATCGGAGTCACCTTAGAGGAGGAGGCGCATACTGCCTGGTTAGAAATGGGCTCCACCTAAACCCAGACACCACTGGAGAGCAACCAAATTCGGACATGGTTTGCTTTGATATAGGTTCTGGAGACTCCTCTGATTTTATTAGATTTATTTTAATATATCGCGCACCTGGATCTTCTATCGAGCAAGATAATCAACTTATAGACTCAATGTACCTATTGTGCTCCGCTTCGTTGCCTATTGTTATATTAGGTGATTTCAATCTTAATGTCGATTGGGCAAAAAATCGCGGAGAGTCGTCGCGGGATGAAAGTTTCAGAATAGCGTTTGCTAACTGTCAGCTTAAACAAATGGTTTCTAGCCCCACAAGAAACAATTCTATTCTTGACTTAGTTTTGTCGTCAAACCCAATCGTCCACAATCTCTGCATAGCTCCTCCTTTTGGGAACTCCGATTGATACTTTTCGAGCTAAGTGGCGTTCAGGAGGATACATTGTACTTACCTGAACCGATGTACAATAGAGTTGACTACGATAAACTTAACTGGTACCTTGAAGGTATTGATTGGTTCCAAGTATTTGCGGGCTACATAAGCATTGATGATGTCTATTATAGATTTTGCTTGATTTTATATCAACTGCTCGCAAGAGTTGTTCCTTTCCGTTATCAAAAAAGCTGGACCACAGCAGTATTCAGCTTATCTTAAGAACCTCTTCGAACAGAAAAGTCGCCTTTTCTCATGTCTACCGAAATCATTAGAACACCCATTATACAAAAAGGTATGCTCAGACATAAACCGCCATATTAAGAAATAGGCTATATGTCTGAATATCCGCTTGATTTGCGTTCTTCTGATTTCTCCTCTGGGTTTCCAGTCGTTCTTCCTTGTGAAGTCCTGCGTGTCCTTAAAGGACTGAAACCCTCACTGTCGGCTACGTATGACGGCATCCCTCAACTGATTTTTCGAAAATGTGCAAATACATTACAATACCCACTAGCTATGATTTTTAATATCTCCCTAGCTCTAGGTCAAGTTCCGATAATTTGGAAGGACTCCATAGTGACACCAATTCCTAAGAATAATAATGCATCTTCACTGTCTGATTTCAGACCTATCAGCATATGCCCAACCGCTGGCAAGGTTGTGGAAAAAATTGTGCGAGATAAGCTGCACGACTGGTTTTCAAAGCACCACGTAATCCCAAAAGAGCAGCACGGTTTCACACCGGAAGCTTCTACAGAAACCCTGGTTTGTGACTCCATATATGACTGGCACACAGCGTTGAATCAAGCGAATTCGGTTGATGTTATCTTTTTTGATCTTTCAAAAGCATTCGACAGAGTAAGCCACATTAAGCTTCTTCAAAAGCTTGCTAGCTTCGGTATTCGTGAGCCAATTTTAAAATGGTTATCATCCTATTTGTGTGAGCGTCACATGACGGTAAAAGTTGGAAACAGCTTTTCAAACAGACATCTTTGCCCGAGTGGTGTACCTCAAGGTGGAGTACTTTCACCTCTGCCTTTTTCAGCGTATACTGCTGACCTGCCACAAATACTGAAGGTACATCCTAGTTTGGAGGTAAAAATTTTCGCAGATGATATAAGAATTTACTGTGCCTACGATTCTTCAAATCAATATTCTGCTCAAGAATATGTTTCAAACTCCATACGAAGTATGATGGAGTGGTCCAGTAAGTGGAAGATCCCAGTAAATCTAGCAAAAACGGTACATTTACATTTAGGACCCTATCCACCACCATACTATAGGTTTAATGATATTACAATAAGACATGAGGATCATGTGAGAGATTTGGGAATTGTTGTGGACACTTCCTTAAAGTTCCAAAAGCACTTGGAAGCTATTGCAAGAAAAGCACTTGCATCACTTTTTACCATACTTAGAAGCGTCCAATGTAGTGATCCGAAGTTTTTGATTAGGTTGTACAACACATACGTCCTTCCTCAGTTGGAGTACTGTTCGACAGTATGGAGTCCCTGTATTAAGAAACATGTACTGCTGTTAGAAAAAGTTCAGAAGACGTTCACAAATATTGTATTTTACAGGGCTTTTCCTAACCCTAACTACCCACAATGCCTTCCATCTTATAGAGACCGCCTCCAAATACTTGGTATGAAGAGTCTCAAATATAGAAAAGTAGTCAGGGATTTGACATTCTGTTTTCGCATTTTACGCATGGAGGTTAAGCTTAGGGTCAGTAAATATTGGGTTTTCAAGCCATGTCGTGGAAGAACAGCAGGGATTGCCATTCAGCATCGTAAACTGAACAGCCACTTGAACAAACGTGTATTTAACTCATTTTTCATACGAACGACAAGGTGGTTGAATCAACTTCCCTTGGACTTAGTATCGAGCAGAAGCTCTAGGAAATTTAAACGCAAGCTGAAAAAGCTCGATGTTTTGGAAATGCTTCAGATCGAGGACGTCGGTTAGTTTCCTTTTTTGCTCTTTTCTGAACCTAGGGTCTGTGTGTGATAACCTAGTGATACATCTCTGGGTTGTCATTTGTCGGATCTTGTCAGCCTTTGAAATGCTAGAAGCCCTCACCTGGAGTATTTTAGGTGTGTCAACTGCTTGCGCGCTTCGATTGAAGCATGGTTGAGAGTCGAGTGCTCCACTAGAGCAAAACAGGCTAAATGTGTTTAATTTTACTTTCAATTAAGCACTTCATAGCTCTTTTTTTCAGCCCCCAGTGTATCAGTGGTCAACGACGTTTCGTAAACGCGCAGTGAGCTACACTCGGCGAGATACCTCAAAATTTCTAACTTTGAACTTGTATCTTCATGTGTTTTAAGCTGCGGGAGCTGAGTATAATAATCACATTTCTCCAGTTGGCTGCTCATCTACAGAAATGCTTTCTTTAACCGTTTGACCAATGTTTTTGTTACACTGTGCCTGCAAGTTGTTCTTGTTCTCAGAGGTTTCGAAGCTCTTTACTGTTTTCGCCTATTGCTTTCATCTTACTCCGTGTCGGCTTTCTCTTAGAAGAAGTTCTAGGTTCGCTTTGACTAGGCGTAGTCCCTATTGTTAATGTTTTTTTAATATTTTTTTTGAAATCCTCTTATTTTTTATTTTTATGACTTCTTGGCCCGTATCGACATATCAAATCAAGGTGCGTGCTCCCTTCTATGCCATCGCCCGGGGTGCGTACTAGTTTAAAGAGGTCCTTGAGATACAGGACCCGCCCCGGAATCGTGCGTATAGAAGGTCGTAGGCAAAGCGCATTCTATAGTTTCAGGGCAGGATGTCTTTATTGCAAAACGTTCTTTCTAAGCTTATATTCCTTTTTAAGGCTTTTACTAATTACCAAATGCTGGACTACTCTTCGGCAGGGTGAACACTAGCCCTCACTAGATGCTGGAAAGCCCTGACGGATCACTTCTTGCTGGTCTAAAAAACCATGTCGTAATTTCTTGCTCATTTCTTTTCTTTTTTCTTTTTTCTCTTGCCTGTCTTTGGAGTTTGCTCATGAATTTTTTCAGTTCATTAGTTTTTTGTCTTTGGTTGTCACACTTTCTAACGATTGCTTTGTTTAGTGCTTGATATTGGCGCACTTTTATGTGCTTTGAATAAAAATAAAAATAAAAATAAAATAAAATTGATAGATTAAGAAAATGCCGAGGTTTTACGAAGAGAGAACCTGGAGATTAGAGAACTTGGAGATTACTGACGATGGTGAGGTGGGATGATTGAGAGCTATTACCCGGAACTGCCCAAGCCACGGCATGCGAAGTTTTTGGAATAAGCCGACAGGGGGATGAAGTTCTGAAGATACACTCGATCGCCGACGTGGATGATTAGTAATTTCAAGTGCGTGTTGTCGTGTTGCGCCTTGAACCTGGATCGAGCCTTAGGCCTATGGCATGGCATACCACCAGCGATGAGTCCGGCACTACCAACGGACAAGTAATCGACTATTCGTGTATGAACCTGTCAGAAACAATGGGGAGAAAGCGCGCGCTTGCCGGTTGTCGCTGCCACGTCGGCACTGCGTGTCGTCGGAGAGGGGCATACCGCCAGCGACCGGTCGTCGTTGCGCTTTGCACGGCGTCCAGCTGTCGCCCGACCCTTTGCACCACGCATGCAGGCACACAAGCTTCGCTAACCGCGCTCTAACGCCAACTCTCGTCCCCGGCCAACACCGTTGCTGCTCTCGTCGCTGAACTCCAGCGCTCTCTCGTCGCAGGCCTCATCGCCGGTGCTATGCCATAGTCCTTAGCGTTAAACGCGTATGCAGCCGACCACGCGCTATGTAAGTTAAGGACAAAAAGGAAACAAGAATTCCTACATCCGTTTCGTTCCTACCCTTATACGGATGTAAGAAAATAAAAACAAAGAACATAAGAGCTTCCCCGGAACTCCTCAGTAAGGAGGGAAGCTCTTACGAATGTACATCAGTGTGTCGTGATATCCCTCCTTGGCTGCGATCCTGTCGAACCTATAACACGATTCATAGTGTATCTCAAGGAATACTTGAAAATAAGAAAAATTCGCGCATACAAGTGTAGTGCAATCCCACCATATATAATAGAGGAGGGTTTTTTTGTCTCAACGTGACCGTGGGAAAATTCGTAAACTCCGCGGGCTCGATGGTTTAATCACCCAAGTTTGAGGCAGGTTGTCGACTTCTCTCTCCGAAGGGAAGCGCAGGGAGGTGAGCAATCGCCGCTGCCGAGGAGGGCACGTGAGGCGTTGCTAAACAGGCCGGCGCCGCGGCTCTGCCCGCGCAGGTGTTGGGTGGCTACTGCTTCGATCTCACCCCCTTGAAAGCTCCTGTCCTTGCTACCGGTCAATTAGTGCTTGCAATTAGGTGCTGCTACAGTTGTGTTACCGCAGGGTACAACTCTGCCGCCTGTGTGCATGGCCGAGGTCACTGCTCATTCCTGTTCTTGCTACCTTCTCTGTGTTCGGGCATAACCTTCCTATGTGTACGAGCTTCCGCCTTCACTTTTATGAGAACAGCTCCTGCTGTGTTAATCCATACTGCCGCTCTTCGTTACTGCCTTCGCCACCGTTTCACTTTGTTTCTCTTCGAGAGTCTTAAGTTGATGTCAGTGTTGTGGTGAGAATTTGCGGCCCTATTCCAGTGCTCCTCGCTCTACACGTTAGAGTATGCCCCTTGGTAGGAAGGCACATATATGCCCGTTCACAGCAGAAGTGAACTAACTTGGTTCACCATAGGGCTAGAACCCACCAGTGCTGCTGATAATTTTGAATTTTCATACAGCACAAAACGCCTTGGGCGTTCCTACATCGTGGACCTCTCGCCCCAGCTTATTTGATCCCCACTGCTAGTTGTACCACTTATATCTACTCGTGTGCTTCTTAAAGGGACTGACAACCACTTAACACGATGAGCCCTGTCCACTCGAGCCGTTTTGCGCCTGACTCTGTAGGCTGTAAGTAAGATTCTCCCATTCTAAGTTGGTTGGATTGACCCCATCAGTTTCTCCAGCCCACATAAACTTCCTACTTTCTACACCCTTCCAAGCTGTCGGATTTTTATTCGTGTGATAGCAGAAGTTGAACAACAAACACAACGGTGAGGAACATACATATCCCACCTTTGTGATTAAGTGGCTTATACACTATCAGTCGATTAAAAGCTGGGTGAACTTTTCGAAGGCATGGTGCGACCTCGTCTTTTATTGCGCCATATGCTTGCTCATTAGCTAGGCTGTAAGTAAGATTCTCCCATTCGAAGTTCGTTGTGTCGAGCGCATGCAACAGTTTCTCCCGTCCACTCATGATTCCTATTTATCGCTTGGGCCCCCTTCTAAGACGTTGCGATATTTATTGATAGCGTAAGTTTAACAACAAATACAACAGTGAGGAACACACATATCCCCACTTTGGTGGATTAATTAGGTGGCATTTTTGGAGTGCATGGCGCGATCTCATCTTTTAATGCGCTATATGTCTGCTTCTTAGCTGCGGGCTGTAAGATTCTCCCATTCGAATTTATTTCGGCTGAGCGATTTTCATTCGATTGATAGCAGTAGTTGAACAACAAATACAACAGTGAGAAGCACACATATCCCCACTTTGGTTCAAGTAAGAGGCATTTACGCTATCAATCAAATAACCAGTGGTGCTCTCGGACCTAACCGATCGGGATTGGAGTTGCCCGATTATGTTGGCCGACGGGAGCGTTCCACAGTAGATTGGGCGTTTTATCGATCGATATTATCGATCATTTGAGTGGTGCTATCGGTTCTTTCTCAAACTGAACCGACCACAATTTCTATCTGACAAATTGGAGATAGGGAAATCAGAGACAGAAAATCTCACCATATATATAAAGGAGGGAGGCTTAAGTCACTGTCTGTAGTGGTTCTTCAACAGCGGAAACCAAGTTCCCGTCTCACCCCCAGTTTTCGACTACACTAGTCTCTCGGAATAATTCTTCCCGTACGTTCCCTCAAAATTAGTGGCTAATGAAGTCAACTCTGGAATTCGCCACACCTAGCGACTCGAAGCACGACAACTGGACAGAACTGTCATACATTTCTTTAGGCTTGACAAGCTGCAATAGGCTGTGAACTCAACGCTAGATGAAGAAGGAGTGCTGAGAACATTCTTCTGCGTGCTATACTGAGTGAGTGGTACGAAGCTAGGAATCAGTCTGGAGTAGGCGTAAGTTTCAACGTGCTCGACGCTACGGATGCTTCCTTACCCAGCGTTGGTTGCCGGCGGAGCCGGCTAGCCTGGCGTGGCCCGCACACTCAGCGTCGGCGCCGGCGAGCCGGCGACCGACGCTGGGTGATGAAGCATCCGTAGCTAGGTCGGGCTACGTCCCTAGCGTGGCCCGCGGATGCGATGCCGGCGAAGCCGGCTAGCCTGGCGTGGCCCGCACACTCCAGCGTCGGGCGCCGGCGGAGCCGGCGACCGACGCTGGGTGAAGAAGCATCCGTAGCTAGGTCGGGCTACGTCCCTAGCGTGGCCCGCGGATGCGATGCCGGCGAAGCAAAGCCCCCCCCCACCAGCTACGGATGCTTCCTCACCCAGCGTCGGTGGCCGGCTTTTTGCCACCAAAGACAGCGCTCGATGTCCCGATGGAGCTCATTCAACACGACCTCAGAGGTAGGCCACAGAACCAGGAGAGAACGATGCAATGTCGGAAGCCGAGAACAGTCAAACTTCGGCCTCGCGGCCGTTGCAGACGCGGCGAATCATCTCACTTAGGTCAGATCACTCGACCGCCCCGCTGTGGATGATGCGGCGTATGATGCTCCGCACATACACCAACCTCGAACAAGACGACTGGAACACGTTTATAGCCCCTGTAGGTTTTACTTACAATACATCAATCACCAGTACCGATAACACCTCTTTCTTTCTAATGTTCGGGTGCGATCCTTCTTTCAGTGTGGACCTCATCATACGCTACCGTTTCCCTGCCGCCAGCGACGCTAGCGAATATCTCCACCATCTGTTGCGCAACTTTTCTGTACCATTGGTGATATGTTGTTTAAACAGAAGCAAGGGGTTCCTCAAGGAGGCAACTTTAGTCCGCTTTTAGCTGATTCACAATGTCATACTTTGAATATATTTATTCAGTCAATCATCAACAATATTCATTTTTATTTAAACCTTTTAGGTATATGGATGATATTCTCATTGTTCATAACACCTATAACGATCGGGTTTTAAATATTTTGTATGAGGTTTATAATAGTGTTATTAGTTTAGAGGTAACTAACTCCAGCGTTCATAGATGTACTTATTTGGATCTTGAAATCTGCGTTGATAATAATAGAATTTATACCAAGTTATTTAATAAAACTGATGAATTTAATTTTGTAGTTAAGCGTCTTCCGCATTCTAAATCTATGCTTTCACAAAACATTAAACTAGCCAGTATATATACAGAATTGATGTGAATTTCTCGAACATGTGTATTCTTTAATGATTTCTTAGATCGCGTTAATAAACTTTCATATGTTTTATATGATAACGGTTATGAAATCAATATTATTTTAAGTTGTATTTTCAAATTCATTAATAAGAATAACTACATAAACCTTAAATATGGTGCCAATAATATTAAGGACATATTCTTAAATAATATCAAACTACCGCTATGAGGTTTTAATATCTACACTTGTTAATAATTTTGAACTAAATACTTTGGTTCAGAGACAATTTATATGTAAACATATATGTATATATAATTTCGTATATTACCTATAATGTCCTACAATTATGCTTACAGTTCAGGTGCTTATTTGTATATATATGTGTATTTATTTGTATATATATATGTGTATATATATATGTATGTATGTGCATGTGTGTATTTATATACACTATTAGTTATGTAGTTATACTCACCTACTATTCTTGCTTTAATAGAACGTTTACTTCTTAGAATATCTCCATTTAGAGCCTTTTCCATTTCTAGCACTCCATTATAGTAGTTCCTTTATTATATTTTCATTTTTACACTCTAATAGATAATTTTGCCTACTGTTTCGCTTATGTTCTATGTTTACGTACACTACACTACTACTACGGCTACTTGTCTCTACTTCCGTTAGTTATAACGCGCTCCAATTGAACTAGTGCCGCGCTGTGGCTAGTCTTCTGTATCATCGGCTGCGTACGTCAAATCATTTTTTCTTAATTTTGGTTATTTCCCCCTTTTTACTCCTCTATTTCTTCCTTGTAGTTGTCCCAGTTCCGTTGTTTAAGTTTAATTCTCTTATATATTCACCAGCGTCGGTCGCCGGCTCCGCCGGCGCCGACGCTGGAGTGTGCGGGGGGGGGACGGAACTTTTACTCACTTTTGGCCGCGCTGGCCGCCGCGCGCGCATGCCGCGTGTGCGACGTCGCCAGCCATTCACTGGCTGTGCGCACAAGATTTACGCAGTTTCATCAGTGGGCTTCTTGCTGCATGGATTCGTGAACAGGAACTGGCTACTGCGAATTTTTGCTGTCGACTAACAGCAAGCTAACTAACACTAACACCTGACTGCTATTGGGACTACTATTGTGATAAGGTCTTCACTATTAGAAGAAGGTTAGTGATAACAGTACATCTGATAGCCTAAGAACATTAGTAGAAACCTTATTTATACCATTTTCACGTCAAATTTGACACTTTTCAGGTCGAATTGGAATTATTCTATACAAGCGTGATGCTTTTCAAATCAAAGTGAACGTTCTCCAAATCAAAGCGACCGAACTTCGCTCAAGCTAGGGGATCTCTATGGAGAGCAGGATATTTTTTTGCTTAAGGAAATTTTGGTATAATTTTCTTGGGAATTGTTTAGTTGACATGGCCGAATGAGACAATCAACCAAACATCGCAACGTCTTAGACTGCGGCATGGCGTAGTCTCTTTATATGGTACAGAAATAGCCGCCTTTCTGCTCTTTAAAACAAGCTTTAAAGCACTATATTTCCTCAAAAAATTAGAATTTTAAAAATTTCAAACAATGTCTTCACTTACTGCGTAGGCAAATTAAATATTAAAGAAGTCATTCTGAAAATTCGAAGGGGTTCATATTTTTCAAGAGGTTCATTACTTGAATGAAATTATTTTAACCTTTTTGTAGAGCCTCCATGAAACGTGGAAGAAGCCCGTTTTGATTTCAAAAGCGTTAGACCTCTTTAGAAGTGTGCCCAATTTGGTCCGATACTTGTATGTATATATGCAACATGTTTAAAGGTAGACAATCAGCAAGAGCGGGACGACGATTGGCAATTTGCCAGCCGTCGATAATTGTTGCAGGACCCATGCGCACGAAGTTAACAAGCCGTAAGCGTTTTCGTCGAGCCATCGCGGGCTTGCCGCGGACGGCGGCGTCGCGCCCGAGGCGCGCGGTCGAAAGTGAGTAAAAGTTCCCGCACCCAGTGTGCGGGCCACGCCAGGCTAGCCGGCTTCGCCGGCATCGCATCCGCGGGCCACGCTAGGAACGTAGCCCGACCTAGCTACGGATGCTTCCTCACCCAGCTGGAGTGTGCGGGCCACGCCAGGCTAGCCGGCTTCGCCGGCATCGCATCCGCGGGCCACGCTAGGGACGTAGCCCGACCTAGCTACGGATGCTTCCTCACCCAGCGTCGGTCGCCGGCTCCGCCGGCGCCGACGTCGCTAGGTGTGGCGAATTCCAGAGGTGACTTCATTAGCCACTAATTTTGAGGGAACGTACGGGAAGAATTATTCCGAGAGACTAGTGTAGTCGAAAACTGGGGGAGAGACGGGAACTTGGTTTCCGCTGTTGAAGAACCACTACAGACAGTGACTTAAGCCTCCCTCCTTTATATATATATGGTGAGATTTTCTGTCTCTGATTTCCCTATCTCCAATTTGTCAGATAGAAATCGTGGTCGGTTCAGTATGAGAAAGAACCGATAGCACCACTCAAATGATCGATAATATCGATCGATAAAACGCCCAATCTACTGTGGAACGCTCCCGTCGGCCAACATAATCGGGCAACTCCAACCCCGATCGGTTAGGTCCGAGAGCACCACTGGTTATTTGATTGATAGCGTAAATGCCTCTTACTTGAACCAAAGTTGGGATATGTGTGCTTCTCACTGTTGTATTTGTTGTTCAACTACTGCTATCAATCGAATGAAAATCGCTCAGCCGAAATAAATTCGAATGGGAGAATCTTACAGCCCGCAGCTAAGAAGCAGACATATAGCGCATTAAAAGATGAGATCGCGCCATGCACTCCAAAAATGCCACCTAATTAATCCACCAAAGTGGGGATATGTGTGTTCCTCACTGTTGTATTTGTTGTTAAACTTACGCTATCAATAAATATCGCAACGTCTTAGAAGGGGGCCCAAGCGATAAATAGGAATCATGAGTGGACGGGAGAAACTGTTGCATGCGCTCGACACAACGAACTTCGAATGGGAGAATCTTACTTACAGCCTAGCTAATGAGCAAGCATATGGCGCAATAAAAGACGAGGTCGCACCATGCCTTCGAAAAGTTCACCGCAGCTTCAAACTCTGTGGATGAAGTATACGAGATTTTCATTGCTATTCTTCAACACACTATTGGCCTTTTTGTTCCCGTTCGCAAATGCAAACAAGCAGACCTCCATTTACCGTTTTGTTTACGTAAACTTTTGAAGAGACGTGCGTCCTTGTGGAGAACCGCCATTTCTCGTAATGAGGCCGGAATCTGGCTGGAATACAATTCATTTAATGCTAAAGTAGAAAGACATCTGCACTGGTACAACATTTACCTTGGGAAGAGACAAATTGAGTCGAAAAATCCACAAAAATTTTTCCGATATATGAAGTTTAGGAGCTGCAGGCGGCCAAACATCCCAAGCCTGGAGGATGAAGATCAGCAAACGGCTATCGCCGATGTTGAAAAGACCGAGTTTCTTGCAAAGGTCTTCCAAAAAGTGTACGCAAACTCAACTGATATCGTACAACTCCAATCAGAAGCTTCTTTTCCGTCCACGGATGCAAACCTTACAGTCACGACATCCTCGAAATCATCAATAAGTGGCCAAATTCTTGCGTCACCACTCCCGACTTTGTGCCTCTAGCTTTTATAAAGAAATCATCTACCAAATCATGCAACCTCTGGAGTACATTCTTAACTTAAGCTATAACCGAGCGGAGGTACCAAAATGCCGGAAACACGCTTTCGTTACCCCCGTTCCAAAAAAGGATCCTTTCCGTAACGCAAACAATTATCGGCCAATAAGTATTACTTTGGGAGCGCTTTTGAGAAACATGAAACGACACCTTCTAAGGTATCTGGAAGATAACAATATTACACCCAAGGAACAGTTTGGCTTCAGAAAAGGAAATTCCTTAGAAACAGCGCTGCTCACTTCACTTAATGATTGGACCAGTGCCATTGAAGAGAAAAAACGGGTTGATGTTATATTTTTCGACTTTGCAAAAGCTTTTGATAAAGTTCTACATGCTAAACTTGTTGAAAAATTAGCAGTTGTTGGTATAAACCAGCGGATCGTAATGTGGATAAAAAGCTTTCTTGAAGATAGGACGTTCCAGGTAAACGTTGGGTAAGTGTTCTCTTCTGTCTACTCCGCACCAGCGGAGTCCCTCAGGGGGGAGTGCTTTCCCCTTATTGTTTCTAATTTTTACACATGAGCTTCCGAGTCGTAGCTCAAGTCTTGATGTCTCCTGCAGAATGTATGCAGATGACATAAAAATATATAGACGGATATCTGATGGGCACGATGAAGAAACATTACAGAAAGCGATCGATTACTTACAAAACTGGGCTATTGTTCACGACATGCCCCTGGCAGCTGAGAAATCCATGGTCTTCAGCAATGGTAAAGCCGTTATCTCTCCTTCCTATCGTATTGGTTATGTTAACTTGTGTAATGTCGAGAATGTGCGAGATCTTGGTTTTTTGTTAACCAAAAATTTAGACTTCGCTCCACATTGTAAGGCACTGGCAAGTAAGGAGATGTCTAGAACCTACAATCTCTGCAAGACGACCAAACCAATAACCCCAAATTACTCTTGAAATCCTACAAAATCTATGTTCGTTCTATTGTAGAGAATGGCACCACTGTGTTCTATGCTTACAAGAAAAAGGACATCAAACTAATAGAAAGCGTTCAAAACAAGTTCACCCGTAAGCTTATACTTAGATGTACTGGCCTAAAATACAACCTAGTTCCTGAATGGGAGGAGTGAACCAATCAACAAGGGCTCTGTTCCTTGAAAAGCAGGAGAGACATAAATGATTTGATGATGCTATACAAGATTTTAACTGGTAGAGTCTCAACTGATCTTACTGATACAATCAGCTTCCCTCCAAGCAGGACTCGCAATGGGGGCCTCGTTCTTAAGGCCGCCACAGACTTCTGCGGCGCCGCTCGGCGGCGCCGCTGGAGGCGAGCTCTGCGTCTCTGCCCTATGGTTAAGCATAGGGCAGCGGCGCCGCCGAGCGGCGCCGCAGAAGTCTGTGGCGGCCTTTAGAGGTGCTGTTGCTAAAAGTCAAACTAGATCAAATTCCTTTTGCAACAGAGTGTTTCATAAGTACAGATTTTTAATTAAGGAAAGCTTGTTGTCGCTACCTCCGAGGTCAGGTCTTTTCTCAAAAAAGAGCGTTGTGTTCTTGCAGGATAGATAAAGTCTGTTGGTTTAGTTTTATCCTTGGTCTTCTGTAGTTTTTTGTTAGTCCCTTTTTGTCTTTTTGTTTCCATTCATTTTTTTCTTCGGAATGTAGGCCTAGGTAGAGTTCATTTTTTCAGTTACAGGTCAGTCAGTGTTTGCCCTTCTTCTTATCTACGTTTTGCGATAGTATACATCTTGTCTTGGTTTTTTGGGTTGGCTTTTATTTTTGTTTTTCTCTCAGAAATCCTGTGGAGCATCTCCACGTTAAATAAATCAAATCAATACGGAACGCTGCGAATATCCGTTCGAATGCTCCATTACCCTCATGATAGTAAGGGGTACAAAAATAGCGGCTGACGCGTAGGAGCCGTCCAAGTTCAACGAGCGTTTCCGATCGGAGGTACGAGGCGTTGTCTGAAACTAATGTCGTCATTACTCCATACTTCAGTATGCATTCATTCATGACTGCATTGGCTACAGTTTTGGAAGAGCAGTTAGGGAGGGGCACTGCGATAACGTATTTGGAAAAGTGATCGATCAGAGCAAGAATGTATTTGTTGCCCGATTCCATAATGTGAAGAGGACCAGTAAGATCGATGAGGACTTTATCGAAGATTGCTGATGGGACAATTGGAAGATTCATTGCGACAGCGCGTTTGCGTTGACAAGCGTCGCATGACCGACGTAAAGTATAGATATCTTCAGCCATCCGCGGCGAAACGTAGCGCGAGATTTTTGCTAATGTTTTGCGCCACTGAAAGTGACCGCCCGCAGAAGGACTATTGTGAAATGCCAGAAACAGAGATTCCTTCAGGGTGTCAGGTACTACTAGCTGGAGGGCTCAGTTACCTGGAACTGCTGGTGCATGACGGCCCTAGTAAAGATAGCGTTAAGTCCTATTTGGCAGCGCTGCGCAACTTGCAGAAGCGCTACCTTATCATCAGACTGACGTCGTCGCTGAAAGCGCCTGTTGTCAGAAAATGCATAATAGAATTACAAAAATAGTCACGTTTCTGCTCGACAATCAAGTCGTGGGGACGGATAGCGCATGTAGGTTTTCCCATAAGCACTGTTCGATCCGGTCCATCTGCGTTCATGGCCGAGCACCTATTAAATTCGATGATGTCGTCACTTTCAGGGGTGCCATCAGCAAACCGAGAGTCAGGGTTAAAGGCGCGGTTGAGGCAATCGGCCACGGTATTGGCGGTACCCTTAAGGTATTCTATAGTGACATGATAGCTTTGTAGTTCAGCAATCCACCGGGGCAGCGTATCATGCGCCTTCTGGTGTTTGAGCAAAAACGTCAGTGGTTTGTGATCGGAAAACATGCGTGTAAGATTTCCGTAGACGGTGGCGCGAAAAACGTAGGGCGCCGAGCATAGCGAAAAGTTCAATCTGTGTGAAACTCTATCGCCGCTGATAGTCGGAAAGGGCCTAACTGAAATAGCCCACAGCTACTAACTTTTTGGGTGATCGGCAACAGGGGGAACCCCGGGGTCAGTACTTTCAGCGGACAACATCTGTACGGACGACGAGAGTGGCCTACCAGAAGACCGAACAAAAGGACGCGTATTTGCCTGTCTTCTTGAAGAGGATGGAGTAGGGCACTGGCGTAATAGATGTCCCTGTCCACCGCATTTGTAGCACCGAATACCATTGTCGACCGGATAGTCTTTCCGGGGGGAAATCGCGGCTCCGGTTTGCAGGAGGTGGTTGCCGAGTACGTGTCCGTGGTTGAGAATCTGAATAAGAAATGCTATATCTTGAATGAGAATTACGCTGACAAGGGGAAATAGCCTGTTGGTGTACTTGGGCGGTTGACGCGGAGACCCCTGCTGAACAGAATGAGTAGTGGAGTGGATTAACTTATCTGCTGTGGCCTCGACGAGAAGTTGTTCTACCATTTGCGCTCTGGACACGGCTTGTTCGAATGTGGAAGGGTTGTCAAGCCTAACGAAATAGCGGATATCCCCGCGCAAGCGAGCCGCATACTCCTCGAGGACTCGTTCGCGCTGGATGGCTGGATACTGTCCAACAGTCGCGGCTCGAACCAAATTGAGAAGGCGGTTAGCAAATGCAACCGACGACTCCGCGGGTCTTTGCTGGAAGGTTGCCAAAGCTTGGTGGGCGATGAAGCGCTGGGGTGGGCTCTCAAAGAAGCTTCGCAGGTACGACACAATGAAATTAAAAGCCATGCGCTGCTCGTCTGACAACTCGTCGATTTTTTCACGCGCTAACTTCTCTAAGTGTCCTACTAAGTGGTTCGCCTTTTGGGTTAAGGTAAGCGGCGTGGTGCGCATGCGCATGACATCGTCAAACTTTCTGAGCCACAGAGAAAACTGCTCAAAGTCGCCTCCTGAAAATAGTTTTAGGTTAGGAAGCGTCCCCTCCGGGACACATGGCATCACCGTGGGTGGTGGCCGGTGTTGAGTACCATGGCTGCAAAAGACATGTTTAACTCGTTAAGCAGGTGTGCATTATTATCGTTAATCTGCTGGGCGAGCGAAGCAGTACTGAAACGGGCATCTTGCCATTCCTCTGTGACTGCGGTGGCGGTGGATTCGCATAGTTTTCTAGCACTCTTACCTGGCACTGCCTCGAAGTCGTCTATGTCCACCAAGGTATTACGGATTTCGTCCACGAACTTGGGTGAAGGCAGCCCTGAAGAAGTAGATGATTCAACAGAGGATCCTTCACCAGCTTTCCGGGATTGAGACCGCGTCAGGGGAGGTTCCATTAAAGAGGAGCGACCGAAGGATGGGTGAGTGGTAGAGGAGAAAGAGGCTTTTATAAAGCCAGATAGCGCGCAGTACTGCGGAGGAGCGTTCCCCTGCGGATGCGTGGCTGGAGAGACGGGTGCTTATATAGATTAGATAGCGTGACGCACTGCGTGGTGGGAAAAAATGATAAAAGAGCAGCCTAAAGGGTTGGACACACTCGGCAGCGGCTTCAGTGCGTCAAAAACGGGGCGGGGAGTCGCTCTCAGGCTCAGGACATGTTTGCGGTGAGGGGGCGGTCGTTCTTTCTTTCTCTGGTGTCGGCATTGGACCACTGCCAACCATTGCTCAGCTGACCGGTTGGCTGGTTTGGTTGAGGAAATGGCTTTTCTATCTTAAGGGCTGGGCACACTCCTGCTGCTTGACGCAGCTACAATGATGAAGAATAGAGCAGAGACACAGAGTAAGTGTCTCTGCGTCAGGGGCCGCGGCGAGCTTACGGCACACTTCGCTTCAGCGTTGACGCCCAGCGTCAGCGCTGAAGCGAAGTGTGCCATTAGCGCGCCGCCATCCCTGAGGCCCCTGTTATACTCCCGCGGGAGCTTCCGCGGATGGGCGGAAATCGCGTCGGGACCCCGCGCCGGGCCACTCGTCGCGGCCCGCCACGCCCGCCTCCGCCGTGCACCATTGGTCCGCGGACGTTCCGCGGATGCTCCCGCGGGAGTATAACAGAGGCCTGACGCAGAGACACTTACTCTGCGTCTCTGCCCTATTCTTCATCATTGGAGCTGCGTCAAGCAGCAGGAGTGTGCCCAGCCCTTAAGCATCGAGAGGAATGTTGCGAGAGCGAGAGGAGATAACATAATTGTAGTGTATCGGGAGCCTAAGTTGAGAACGAAATCCTGATAGCCTGAGTGATAAGCACACGTTATGAGAGAGCGAACGTGTGAAATGCTGAGAACTCGGGAACGCGATAGGAAAAAACATTGGGATGGGCTGGAAAAGCATCTTAGTTGAGGCTCTGAAATACCATAACTAATAGCCAGGCCTACTAGACAAACTGCGAGCACCGAAGACCGTAAAGAGGACAACTAAACTGTGGCTTGGAGCCTATTCCTGGGAAATGCAACGTAAGCGGCGGTACTGTAGACTGAGGTACCTCTGATTCAATTTCCTGGCACAATTACGAGTTCCGGGCAAACTGCTATACCGGATTCCAACGACGCACGTGCTGAAATACAAGAGGAATACGCTAAGAGGTCAAGGAAAGCGAGCTTGGTAGCTATCTGATATATGGAGAAAAAGCCGGCAAATAAACGGACGAAGAGAAAAAATTTGTACAAGAAGGAGATTGCGAGGAAGGGAGAGGATTGAACGGGCAGGGAAGGAACAGTCCCAGCACCAGTCTGAGAGGTGTTGCCGTTTCGCAGGCACGGAAGCGCAGGGTTGTCCGTAAAAAATAAGGAGGGACGGAGGCACAGTCTATGAGAAACATGTTGACGAACGCGTACAGGCTGGCCGGGCCTGCGTTAGCATCGCAACACCACCAAAAAACTGTATTGATGGGGAGACGAGATGACTAAATTGCTAGGAGTGAGGTCTAGACCAAAACTGGCAGTGGTTAAAGCGGAAATAGAGAAAAAAGGGCCGACAGAATAATTGAGGAAAAAGCAAAAAGGAGATTACCTTGCGATTCAAATGAGAAAAAGGAGAGGGTGACCGCTGCTCGCTATTACCGGTAATAGTAGCGTGCACACAGAAGCGGATCGGAACTAAGACTTTATTGCATAAGAGAATAACGGACAGCAAGATGAAGGAGGTCTCATGTCGAGACGGTCGACGACCGCTCCTCGACGTCCCGGTGCTCCGTCTCTCCTCGCTTTGTTTTGATTTTGCGCTCCCCGATTGCTCGCTCTCGATCGCCATTCGAACGACCTGAACTTATTCATCATATTTATTGTAACGTAGTAGGTGAAACCCTTCAACGAAGCATAGCTATAACTGCTAAGCATGCCTGATAGCCTGTTTTCAAAAATGAACAACGGGAATTTTGTAGACGATCCCGCAAATCATATCTAAGCTCCCGGAGGGGAGAACTTGTTTTCTTACTGTATTAAGAGCAGTTCAAGAAACATTTTTAAGGAAAGCACTTGAGTCATCACTAGTAATTAACACTCGATATTTTACAGAGTACAATTTCGAATACAGATGTCGCTCCTTCAGATAGAAAAATGTGTCGCGTCTATAAGACTCTGGTAGAATCTACGGAAATTGAGCCGATTTGAAGACTGCCCAAATTAAAAGAAATTAAATCTTTGAAGTATAGGAGAAACTAGGAGGAAATACGATAAACTCCGCCGGAACGAAGAGAGAGCGAGGAGAGAGTACGATCCCCCCCCCCCCCCCCCCAAAAAAAACGAAGTCGCAGTACGACCCCTTTGATTCTCGAACCTCAAGCCTGACCTTGCGTTGGCCACTGCAATTACAGCAACAGTCTGGGTCTCAGTGCCGAACTTCTCAAGTAGTAAATGAGATGGAGGTCGAATGAATTATTTTTTTGAAAGATGTTGCGAATTTGGGCTTTGCTAAATGGTAGGAACTCTTCTGCGAGGTGTGGACAGACGTCAGTGTCAAATCGGATTTGAAGGAAACTGCCTTTTAAAGGAAGTCAAACTCCGAGACGTGAGTCGCCAGCTCCATCGTTTTTGTGAGACAGCATCTCTGCATGGTGTCTGACCGCATGTTCAGCTTTCATACTGATTCGTCGCGTGGAGACACAGATCTGCACCGGTGATGTAGCCTTTGCAGTACGTGTCTCCTTGGACCCCTAATGCACTGCCAATTTGGTGGCTGATTACTATCCCACTTTTGGTCAAAGTAAGCCTAAATCTGATATTTGTAATCCATACCTCATAGTAGGAAACTCGAGAAAAGATCAGCCCAAGAACAGAAGTGGTTCGGTCGTAACTAATTAGGAATAATGGGAAAACCGACAGTTGAGAACGAATGGAATGATGAATACGGGCCAAAATAGTCAAAGTTGATGTCAAGTAGATCACCAGGAAGAGGCTAAACCTAAAATGAGCATGAAATACATTTTTGGCACCGTTTAGAAATTTTCAAAATCCGCCAAAACGCGGCCGGCGATTTCCACCGCCGGCCACGTTTTGGTGGATGTTCGCCGACGGTACTGTAGATCCACCACCACCAGAGCGCTATCGCCCTCTATTAGAAGGCCAATAAGAGCGGACTTCGGCTCACTCCCACTTCCTTTCAGTTTCATGTTTTTATAGTAGTAGTAGTGCGCCAACCCCACTACTACTACTATAGTTTTATAGTAGTAGTAGTAGTGGGGTTGGCGCAAAGCACTACGTTATCGCTCGAGTTCGACTAACCTCTCGGCTTAATCTACCTTGTCTTCCTAGCTTCGTGAGGACAACAGATTGTATCAGCCTGTTCTTGAAGAGAAGCGTGGACAACGAAGCATTTAAGAAATACGCTCTTGACTATAACATTGGACTCCTCTCTTCCTTGGAATCCCGCCAGCTTAACAGAGCCTTATAGCTCTCGAATTCAAACTGTTTCAGAGAACTCCGCGCCAGCCCACAAAAGTTCATACATACATAGCAGCTGTAGCGCAGTCGGAGGAGGCGCTGACTGTTGTGCCCACTCGATGCTATGTTTTTGCTTCGGTTTCCAACCCAGGCCAACCAAGCATTCCATTCCTCTGGGATTGGTGAATTGGAGCCAGACTTGTCTGGGAAGGATAAAGCGTTCAATAGTTCATCGGCTGGTCACCGCAAGTCATTGCATGGCCAAATACGCATTCAAATTCCTTCTTCGACATCCCGTAATTGTAGAATGCATGGCGCATTCCAAAAGGTATTGAGTCACGCTGTTGTTTATCTTTTATCCACCCTAACCAAAGCGAAGTCATGGAAGCATGATTGGATGCAGAGCCTGGAACAGGTAGACCACATAGAAAGAGTAAAGTACTGATGTTTCTGAACGATGTTTCATTACTGTACTTCATAGTAAATAGGCATCCAAGGTGCCACATTAAAAAAATGAAAATACAAGAGCCTATGAATGTTTCAAGAAAAGGCCAAAATGCATTGCAGTGGAGCAGTGGAGTTGCAGAAAGCAAATATTAGTTGTCAAACAATTGGAGAGTATCCCAAACGAGAGCTGGTAAACATTAATTGGTAGCACAATATTTTGATGTTTTTGAAATCAGAGATGCAGCAAATTCGCCAACAAGTAAATCTCTCATCCTAAGCAAATGATGGATATCGCCGAACGACGCGCTTTCGTTTAAGAAGTTGTGAATGCCTTCGAAGTTGAGAGATTCTTGCCCACAATAACTTTCGTTCATGGGCATTTTTACACACCAAGTTAACCCGTTTTCGACGCCATCTGGAGCATCTATAACTCAAGCATTTCACTATACGAATCCGATCTAACGTGTGGACCAAGGTGTTTAAGAGCCAAATTAGACACTCCTTAAGAACTCACATACTACGCTCTCCATTTGAAGAACTTAATTTAAAGAACTGACTACTGAGGGCGCACAAAAACATGGCCACACTATTTCAGTGCGTCACAAAATCACAAAATTCGTATCCTTCATCTTCTTGGGATTATTTCAGAACGCAGAAAATCGTGCAAGAAGCTCAGGGCTCGATATTTGCATCGGCAGCAGACGCGCAGTTTTCCTCCAGATGGTCAGATGGGAAATGACCCCTTTAAGGTGCTTAGTTCTAATCGTTACTTGTTACGGTTTCTTCTGAATCGTAGATTTATGCGATATCTAAAGGCTGCCAAGTGTGTGGGATGCTTGAATTTTTCAATTTTCAATTTCAGGCGGTACAAACTTTTTGTTTGGACAACTGTTTGGGTGTTCTTATTGATAATATATTTGAATCAGTGTACATCAGTTATTTTTTAACGAGGATTATCTCTTAGGATTTTCGAAATTTCAAACATTCTGTGCACATTCTTGAACCGAGCAATGTGGAAGATGGCCTGCCAACAAAATTTATGCAATGTTCGTCTCTACAGTGCATCGCACGTGAAAAATGGTGGCGTTCAACGTGAAATGCTGTGATCGTGGGTAAAGCAGCCCCGTTCCGATATAAAGGCTTAATCAGGTGAGCAGACTCGACCTCAAAGCCTAGCAACAGGATCGGTTTTCGCAAGCCATCGATCGTAGCATGAGAAGTTGAGGTAGCCTTGACTGCAATAGAAGGTCTTGCTGAAACGTGGAGGTGGGCTACGGAAAGATGTGAAGACGTTGGAACTGAACAGCGCAAACCATTGACGTCGCTTAAAGGTAGGGGTAAGGGTGGAGAGGACGCCGACGTGGAGCAAATCGAGGAGTGGCTTGTTTCATCGAATACACGCAGCTGATCTTAGAGAAGTAGCAAAGGCTTGGACGAATTTGACGATCAACAAAAACCGATTTTCGCACTGCTATGGACTGCAGTGAGCCGCAGAGGAAAAGGAGATGCTTTGATGGGAACTTAGGTTAGAAAGGCGGCAAGGTTGAGCGAAACGGCAAACTTGAAACACGCTTGACCGGCATATCGTTTTGACTAGTTCGTCGTCCTCGGAGTTAAAGCACTGCCCAACGATTTAGTGCAGCCATCTGTCCGACAAAGTGCCTCATTGAACTGATGCTTTAAAAGGTAATGTTATTGATATTATATTGAGGTATCACAAGAAACCTGCCGCCAAGGTTTTCAATTTTTTAGACCTCAAAGAGAAAGTGGTTTGCTTGATCCACCGCGATATCGCTGTTACGGTCAAGCGACAGTTGGTGAAGCTTAAAGTGCTGTTCGATGTCGCTTCTGGTCAAATCCCTCTGGGCAAACAACTAAAAATAGCGCTTACTGTCGCAGGCACTGAAATTGATGAATCCGAGAAAACACCACGCGCTGAACGCGAACAAGTCAAATCTGGACGACTCTCTCAAAGCTCCATCACAAAATCCGCTCTGATCCATCAATGGCTGTCACACAGTAGCAGGCCACCTCAACTCCATTTTGAGAACATCTTCTCGTCATTACAACCTATTCTTGTTTTCGCTTACATGGCGCAATCCACGGCTGATTTCGCTATGGAGTCGTTCCCACCAGGGGTGTGCGTATGCAATTACGATTTACGGTTTTTGGATTTACGGTCATTTTTGGCCAATTTCTTACCATTTACGTTTCACGACGTTTTGGGTCGTAAGTCTTAAATGGTAAAAAACTGGCCAAAAATAAATCTGATCTTCAGTGCAGAGATGGCAGGCGTTCACATAACGTGATTCAGTCCGGGTTATAACGGTGTACCCACTTTTAAAGACATCTCTTATAGCTCATTGCCATTTCCTATTCTTTTATGTTCTGCTGTGGCGCTGCGAGAGAAAAGCGTAGCTTTACGTATAGGCCGCCCAAGTTCGACTATAGGCCGCCCAAGTTCGACTCATCTCTGCTTATCTCACTTTTCACCTCTCTAACTCTTCAAGGGCTGCTGACTTGGTTTAAGGTTTCGCACTAAGGTTTCGAACTCATGGTGAGCTTTTGCGATGCTATTTTGACGGGATGTAGGGCCCTGTGAGAGGAGTCCAGAAGCACAGTAGTTTTTGCTGAACGCTTTTTTAAAAACCTGAAAAAGAGGTGTGGAGGCGTGTGCGCAACACTTATCAACCTATACGACACTCGACGAGATGTGCCTCGGTGGCGCAGTCAGTAGGAGTGCCGCCTTGTAGGATCACACCGGAGGGCTTTTCAGGTCGAGTAGTGCTGCCAACTTTTTTGCACATACATATTAGTTTGTTGTTATTACGCTCTCTCATGATCACAGGAGTGAATTTTAGACCACCAATGCTTACAACAATCCAAGGCTGTCTATTTGCGCCTTCATATGTGCTAGTTTTTCAACTATTCATATCTGCACCACCATATCATACCGTGTCACGAATGGTGCCGTAATTGCACACAAATACGCTTATTTTGTGGTTGAATATTATGAACATGAATATCGGTACATAAACGCACTAAAAATGTCGTTCTCACCTGGATGTGCTGTCGGCCGACTACTTTCCATCCGGAATATACAGCTAGTTACATGCAGCCGAGGTGGTATATTGAAAGTAGGTAACTGGCGTAAAATCCTACCAACAATTCTGCGCTCCGATGTTTCGGCCGTGTCTCTCATACGCGTGGGTGGCCGCTGGTTACGTTGATGTTCACTCAGGTCCCTTCTCTATATCCACAGATTACGCGTTCAACGAAGAAGAAGTGGTCATTCCTTGCCAGGGAGAAGATTGTTCCTCACTGGCTTTTGTAAGATGCTGCTGATGTGACAAGCGCTTGTGTTTTGCTTGTTTCATAGATTTATTCTACAGCTGTTGACTAAAAGAAAATCAATATAAACTTTTAATTTAATAACATATAAGACTTTTTATTCTTAGGGAAAAGATATGGTGCAGATACGAATAGTTGAAAAACTAGCACATATGAAGGCGCAAATAGACAGCCTTGGTTTGTTGTAAGCATTGATGGTCCTAAGTTGTCTCCTGTGATCATGAGATGGCGTAATAACAACAAACTGAAACGTGTAAAAGTATCGGCAGCACTCGGACTGAAAAACCCGCCGGTGTGCTCCTACGAGGCGGCCCTCCCACCGACAGCACCGCCGAAGCACATCTCATGAGGTGTCGTAGGGGTTGAGGTAGTTGCGCGCATGTCTTCAGACCTCCTTTTCAGATCTTTAAAAAAGCGTTCAGCAAAAGCTGACTGTGGTTCTGCACTCTGCTCACAGGGCCATACATCATGTCAAAATAGCATAGCAAAAGCTCACCAAGAGTTGGGAGCCTGTCCTTGTCAGTCACAGAGGGCGGGTCCAAGTAGACTGCAAACAGCGCGTGTGGTCTAGCAGTGGTGGCGCGATGGACAGAGAAGCGGCATGGTGAGACGGAATAGGTTGCGGTTCGACTCGTCCTGTGACACTGTATTTTTGCATCACCTAGAAAAGGTCCGCCACAATCAACCCAAGCACTCGTTAAATCGCAACAAAAAAATATCGCCAGAATGGGAACCCGATTCACAGGTGCTATCGTACTTTCACGACTCCAGAGTTGGAAAAGTTTCTTCGGCTAAACTTCGCCCAAAGAGATCCTTTAAAGTGCGGATCAGTTATGTAAGGTCCGTTTTCAAAATTTCGATTGATCAGCAGTGTTGCAGAAGGTATGCTGGAGCATGCGTGAGCTACCGTTACCCACCGATACCTGACTCACCGTAATCAATCGAAATTTTGAAAACGAATTAAATGACTAGCGCCTTGAATAACCTCTCCGGGCGAAGTTTGGAGGAAATCGATGACCGGTTGATGATCAGTGGTTTAAATGACAACCCACTTGGGAGAGAAAATTCCGACCCCCGGTGTCATTAAGGACAGTATTTCTGATCTGTCCTCCAAATTATGCTATCACCGGTTGTTGACCCGGCCAGCCTTTAGGAAGCCTTTGATCCGATACGAGTAAGGAAGGCAAACTGAAAACGGTCCACAACCCCGCTCCCAGATGTCCATGCCAGATATGGAACACATGTTTGGAATCAGCGTTCGAAGCCGCATCCCGATATATGTATCTTCACAAGGTGCAACAGCGATCTGGTGTGCTTGCTTTGCCAGCGGGAGCCTTTCAAGGGCTCTTGTACACTCGTATAGTGTTTTATTGTCACCCTCACTATTCTGTGATGCATAGCATTTAAAACAACGCATTAAAGGCTTGTATTGGATGAAAGAAGCTCTACACATTGTCATAGAAAATATCGAGAACATCGTCGTCTATCTCGCCAAGCAGTATCCCTCGTTTTTGGAGATCTCGAAACGGCCGCAGCAGACCTGCAAGTTACTGTTGAATGGTAACAACCCTAAACACGAGAGGAATCCCTCTAATGAGAAATGCAACGGAACAAAATATTGCTGGTCATTTGTGTACAGGAGCGCATATGATTTGGTCTTTTGCCGAAAAGAACGCTTTTAAGCGTTCCAAAAGCGTTTGTCGAAAGCGAATATTTGTGAGAAGAAGCGCATATTTGAGCTCAGCAGCAAGGGCTCTATCTTTTGACGTACAAAGCTGGGCGCCACAACTTGTAGAGTGAACGTAACTTGACGAAAACATCTTATCTAATTGCGTGAAAAGTACAGAAAACCAATTAGCTTCTGTCTGTCTGGCACACAAGTTTTGCAAATCCACCGACTGTGGCGGATTTTCCACGAGAAGTGCGAAATTGGACGTGCAGGCTTGTTCGGAGCGCAGCTCTATCAGTTCTGAATCCTTCTTTCTGCAACTTGTGAATTTTGTAGGCAGTGAAGGTTTCTAGCAGTACGCTAAAGAAAAGTATGTAGCTTATGGATCGACGAAGTTACAGCGGTGCGAGAATGCAGGCTTGTGAGTGACTTTTTCGGAATTCAGCCGACCCCCGCAGGAAGACGCGGAGAGCTAACGTCCTACAAATGCGTAAGCTATCAGAGAACTTAAGGTGTTTTAAGATTCGGTGCTCACAACTCCCAGTTGTCTAAACTGCCTTAGGCCCAGCTGCCATTGAGGGCGGCGGACCTAGCGGTAGAAGTTTCCTGCGCCCTTACTCGCCCACATTTAGAGCCTACGCGGACGATGACGTCATCGGTATTCTCGAAATTCGCCATATATCCTCGTCCATCTAGGGGTCATTTGGGCGCTGGGCCCTGGTTACGAATCCGACGTCCGTTTTTGAAAATTCCGCCGATTTTGGTTGGTTTTGGATTTTCTTCTGGATAACTGAGGGTGGCCGGGTCAGGATCACCGATTTTGCTCAAGCTTCGTCTAGGGACGAGGGATATTCGGGATGCCGAACAGGAGGGAGAAGTCCGTTTGGCCGATTTCGACAGGAGGTCATCCATACCGATAACTGAACAACCGAGGGTGGTCGATGGTCCTGACCCTACCATCCTCGAACGGGAGCTAACCTGCCAGAATCGGATAACCCCTAGATGACTTTAGACAAAGTTTGGACGAGAAAATTTGGCCGCTTCGAGAATATCGCCTTTCGATGACGTCATAGTTCGCGCAGACTTTGCACAGAGCGCCCTCGTCCTCGATGTGAAATTACCGAAAAATAATTGTTTTGACATTGGACGAGATTGATACCGTTCGATAGCGCTTTTCGTGGTGAACAGAATATTTTTATTGCGAGTGTTGAAAACTCAAATGTGGGCGAGTAAGGGCGAATGAAACTTCAACCGCTAAGTCTGCCGCCCTAAAATGGCAGCAGGGACTAAGGCAGTTTAGGCAACTGGGAGTTGTAATCACTTCATCTTAAAGCACCTTAAGTGCTCTGATAGCTCCAAACGCACAAGTTGCAGCAGGAAACACGCAAAGCTGGCAGAGTTATTGCGCTCTGAACACGACAGCGCGTCCTATTTGGCACTACTCCTGGAAAATCGCCGAAGTTGGTGTAATTCTGAAGCTCATTGCATCTTCTTCTTCTTCTCCTGAGCGTTTAGTCCCGCGCAGTCGCAGGGTCCGCTGTTCTTGTGATCTGTCGCCACCTCATCCTATCAAGGGCGTCATCTGCCGTGGCGCCGACTTCGGCGAGATCTCTCTTGATGACGTCCTTCCATCTTTTCCTAGGAGCTCCTCTCGGACGCTTTCCGGGTGCCTCGTAATCTAGCGCCAACCTTGTGGGGTGATCCTCTGGTCTTCTGAGGACGTGTCCATACCACCTCAGGCGCTGCTCTCTCATCTTCAGCTGGATCGGGGCAGTCTTCATCACTGCCCTAACATCCTCGTTTCGCACCCTGTCCCGACGGGTCCATCCACATGCCCACCTCAGCATCCTCATCTCTGCCGCGTGCAGTTGCCGCTCCTGCGCCTTACCCAGGGCCCAGCACTCACTGCCGTAGAGGAGGGCAGGTCTTACAACTGTTCTATAGAGCTTGCCTTTGAGCGTCCTAGAGCATCTACGGTCGCAGAGGATCCCTGTGGACTCCCTCCATTTGAGCCAGGCTGCGTTTATCCGTCCCCTGACCGCCTGGTCCACACTTCCTTCCTCGGATAGGTCACTTCCGAGGTAGCGGAATTCTTCCACCTTCTCGATCGTTTCCCCTTGGCAGTCTAGGATCGATCCAGCGCACTGCTCAGAGCTGATGAACTTCGTCTTCTTTACGTTCAGCCGTAGGCCGTTGTCCGCAAGGGCTCTCTGCCACAGCTGCACCTTCTCCTCCAGCTCCTCCTGGTTGTCGGCTACTAGGGCGATGTCGTCCGCGTAGAGGATCGTTCTGAGAGGGCCTTTCTCAAGGTGGTTCGCTATAGAGTCAAGCGTCAGCAGGAAGAGGAACGGGCTCAGAGCCGACCCTTGGTGTACCCCCACTGTGATGTCCACTTTCCTTGTCACCCCGTGTGGAGTTCGTATCGCCGCTTTCGAGCCCTCGTACATGTCCCTTATGACCGTGATCAGACGTTCCGGGACACCCCTCCCTCGGAGGGCATTCCAGATTACGGCCCGAGCTAGCCTGTCGTAGGCCTTCTCCAGGTCCAGGAATGCCAGGTAGCAAGGTTTTCGTTTCTCCCGATATTTCTCCATCACCTGACGAGCGATGAAGATGGCGTCTGTGGTGGACCTCTCAGGCATGAAGCCCCACTGCACCTGGGAGATGGGTACCATCTCCCTCAGCCTTGAGTCGACCAGTCGTTCGTAGATCTTCATCGTGTGTGAGATCAGTTTGATCCCTCGGTAGTTGGAGCATTCGGAAGCGTCTCCCTTCTGCTTGAAGATGGGGACTATGGTGCTGTTCCTCCAGTCATCCGGCATCTTACCTTCTTTCGTGATTCTGTTGAGGAACTGCGTCAGCCAGTTGATTCCGATGTCCCCAAGCACCTTCCAAGCCTCTATTGGCACACCGTCAGGCCCTGCTGCCTTTCCAAGTTTCATCTTCCCTATGGCCTTGCGAACTTCTTCTTGCGTCCAGGGTGGGATGGGTCCTTCCGTTGGTTGTTCTTCCTCGGCCTCCCGACGAGGGAACTCCTCGTTCAGGAGTTCCTTGAAGTACTCCTCCCATCTCTCTCTGACCTCGACCGGCTTCCGTAACACTCTACCGTCAGCACTCTTCACAGTCTTCACTACTCCAATGTCGAGGCTAGCTCTATGACGCGCCTTGGCCAGGCGGATGGCGAACTTCTCTCCCTCTGGCCCGTCTAGTTTCTCGTACAGGGCATCCATTTCCGCGTTCTTTGCCTCCGCTACAGCTGTTTTTGCCAGCCTCTTCAGCTTCCTGTAGGCTGTGAGATGCTCGGGTGCCCTCGTCTTTTGCCACAGCTTGTAGGCCTCCTTCTTCCTCTTCACCGCAGCCTGCACCTCTTCGTTCCAGAACCATGCCGATTTATTCCCTCTGGTTCCTCCCTTTGTTTCTCCCAGGGTTTCCTTGGCACATCTCAGGATTGTTTGGGCTACCCTACTCCAGGTCTCATTCACGGGACCAGCTGGATCTGGAAGGCCTGCTTCGAGCACTGCCCTTCGTAGCTCGTTCCGCTCTGAACCCCGCAGTCTCCACCATCGGATCCTGGGTTCCGTCCTCACTTTGGGCCTGGTGGGTAGAGGTATGCTAAGGTCGGCGACCAAGGGTCTGTGCTGTGATGCCACGTCTTCTCCCGGAATGACCTTCACATCCCGGACTGTTTTCAGGGCAGGCCTTCGAACCAGGATGTGGTCCACTTCCGTCCTTCTTCCTCCGCTAGCATAGGTCACCTTCTGGCTCTCCCTCTTCGCGAAGAAGGTGCTACACACAGCCAGGTCGTGGGCGATAGCCAGATCCAGAATTCGTTCTCCACCCGGGTTTACCAGGCCGATCCCTTTTCCTCCATGAACCCTTTCCACTCCTCTTCTGCCACTCCCCACATGCCCGTTCATGTCCCCTGCTATGGAGAGGTAGTCGCCTTCTGGTACGGACCTTATGGCTTCCTCGAGCGAGAGGTAGAAGTCATCCTTGTCGTGCTCGGAGCATCCGGTCTGCGGAGCGTAGACAGACATGATGGTCCAGTAACCCTCCTTCGTGTCCAGCCGCAGTGACATGATGCGGTCGTTTATTCTTTGGACAGCCGCTACTGAATCCTTGAGGGACTCCGCGACAGCTATCCCTACCCCGTTCCTCTTGGTGTCCTCTCCGTTGTAGTACAGCTTGACCCCTTCTCCAATCTCCTTGGCTTTCGCCCCTTTCCATCGCGTTTCCTGCAGACACAGGACTTGTATCCTTCTGCGCTTCATCAGGTCAGCCACTTCCCTAGATCTCCCGGTCAGCGTTCCCACATTCAGAGTCCCCAGTCGAACTAGCTTCTTTAGCCGAGGTCGTTCGGCCCTCGGTAGCCCTCGCATACTGACCACAGAACTCGGGCGGGGGTTCTGTGCGCCACTTCCGGGTGACGTCCTAGCCTTTACACTGATTCTATTGCGACTTGTGATCATGGTTTTGTGACGAGGTTTCTCCATCAGCCGGCCTGTCAACCTGGGCCTGACGCTGGAACCGTTGCCATTTTTGCAATTTTTGCAGGGCATGGCGTGCCCGAGCCGGGAGTCGAACCTGTGACCGTTTGTGCATGAAACTACACTACTAACCACTAGGCTAACTCGGCTCTGAAGCTCATTGCATACCAGACAGAAAGAAGCTAATTGGTTTCCTTACTTTTGTGCTTTTTTTTGCCTTCACTTTTCTTTATTATGTTTTACGCATCAGCTCTGAATTCTCGCTAAGCTCTGGCCTCGTTTCAAGAAAGTGGCCTAAAGTTAGTTATGAACTGCATGGACCTCCACCGTTTGTCGAAAGAGAAACTCAGCAAAGCCCCAATTGAATGAGATTTGTTGCAGTCAGTAAAATGAATGATGCCCCAATCAGCATCATCCGTCGTCTCGCACCCGACCAGAGTACTAGATGTCCAGAGTTTTCGGAATCGATGAAGTGTCCAGCCTTATTCCATCGCTTATCCGCCATATGGCATTTTGTATGGTAGACACGCATTCATGGAACCAGCACTTATATTGAGTATCCTCCGTACGGGTTGACTAAAGCTGACATTTACCCTTTGTTCCTTTTCGTAATGCTGTTTAGAGTGCCAAAGCCCTACCTCGGGCGCAGTCTTAGACAACGTTGCATTCATTTTTAGAGAGTTGCGATAAAAGATGGAGTGATAAGCGTTGCGCTCAGTTATTCATACAGTGGGAACGCCGAAGCTAGCTAAGATGAGAGTTGCCCGCGTGAATAGCTACTAAAGGGTAATAGTTAGTCCTCAGATATGCTTTCGAAGCCCGAGCACTGGGAGCGTCTGTGAAGTTACCTGTCATTTGCTCGGTGATGCCAGCAGCAAGAATGACTGGGACGGTGAGGTACATGTGTATTGACAGCAGCACGAGCACTGTGTTCCATGTCGGCGGCAGTCGTCGTCCACAGACGATGCGGACGAGGCGATGGGAAATCCGTCGACGACGTCTCATCGCCGCATTCTGAAAGCGAGAGCTTAGCCCAAGGGAGATATGGAAGCACGGCATGAATATCGAGCGGCAGAACGGACGCCTAGGGTTGCCCATTAGCACGGCGACACCGCAACCTTCCTGGTTTGTTCTGAAGAGGATATCTTTGAATTTCTTTCGAGTGTAACGCCAGCTTAGTGAACACGGTGTCTCGTGGCCCTCCCCCATTTTTCAATATTTGTCCCTACTGTTCGTCTTCTACGCCTCCACAGTCATCCTGTCCTGCGTCCTCGAGGTGCCGTTTGATGAGTTGTCGAAATTTCTGAATAACGATTTCCACAGCTTATCACACATCATGATTTAACCAGGATACTATCTCAACGGTAGGTCGGAACGGCGCAAGTGTTGTATATGGGCAGAACCTCCTCTTCCTAGGAAGTAACAAACTGCAGGTATCTCGACCCCAATACCACTCTGCGCAGAGTTAGGGGCTATAACATGCTCTATAACACACTATAATACCCCTAGCTGGATTACCTATATGATAAACATGGATTTTGCAAAAGTGCAAAACGAACGCACTCTGCGGGATCCAAACCCCTGGCCCCTCCCTCATGAGCCCGAGCACCTCCCTAATACGTCACCTGTGCACTGCGCTGAGCCGCGACACGAGTCCTCATCCCGCGCGCGCCCGTCAGCTGTGGAGCACGTGAATCAACAGGGCGCCAACAGGGCCCTTAACTCTGCGCAGAGTGGTATTGGGGTCGAGATACCTGCAGTTTGTTACTTAATAGGAAGAGGCGGTTCTGCCCATATACAACACTTGCGCCGTTCCGACCTACCGTTGAGATAGTATCCTGGTAAGCCTAAGAAAAGTCGAAAGTATTTGCGGATTTTTTAAAAGAAAAAGTGAATCTCGAAAAAGCTCAACAAATAATACTTCTTGCTTAGGAACTTAGGTGGCCTGTCTTCAAAGGTTGTGCATCGTTCCGATGCGTTTCATTGTCTCGCTGCGCCACTCACAATATTGCTATCATTTGAGCTAGGTGGCTATCACGAAAAGCTGGATTCGCTTCCAACCGAAATGCAGGCCGGACCAGCCGTGCGGACGTCCACCCTGCTGGAATGAAGTCCACCCGCAAGAGAATGCTTGACATTCCTCGGGATCCACTCCAGTGCCCTTATCGTTCATCGCTCGTCTTGTCTTTTAATGGGGTGACCATGGGTGTATTTCAGAAGACATCTCTCCAGCGCTCTGTGCGTAGTGCTCAGCACATTTGACGTTGGTATCAGCTCACGCCACCGTCGCGTAGCAGAGCACATGTAGAACTGTCCAAAAAAATAGGTTCACCCCCTTAACAACTGCATCGCTGCGTTGAACAGCTTCGGCGACCTGGTGTTGCCCTGCTGAACCCGCTTCCCCAATGAAAATAGCAAGGGAACGAGAGCAGATGATTTGTCGTTTTGCATCCATCTAGCAGCCGGTCAGTGTTCCTACGTAGGGAGAGGTAACGCCTTCGTCGATGAGTTCAGACAGAATGGCGTTCGTCTCAACGCTGCTGATCGCCTCCTCGTCTACAAAGGTTAGAATTAGAGACAGACGGTATTCTTGGCAAACCTCAGTGTTCCCAGAAACAGTCTGGATATGATCCGTTCAGTTGCGGAATGCAGCCTGCTACACAGCTGAGAATGAGGCGGAGGGCTTCAGTGTCCCTGAGAGAATAGCCTTCGTAAAGTGCTTGTAATGCACGCTCAGCAGGCATCCAGGACGGAAGTTTCGAAGATCTACTCTGTCGCTCTTTTTGTGAAGAAGGGCAATAGGCAAGTTACTCTACTGGTCGGAAATTCGTCCCTTTTGAAGGTAAGGTGAAGGTAAGACGTCATGCGCGAGGCAAATACATATGTCGGCCGTGCACCGTTTGTCGATCAGCTCGAGGAAAGTCGGCGGAAATGTAACGCGACCAGAGGTGGGCGGAATTTCTGTTTTTCTTGCCATTTTGGTGAAATTTTTTCTGTTTCCTTCTTTCTGGGAAATTGAACGAAAATTTGGCCAGACAACAAAAAAGCATAAAGCTGCATACTAAGTTTTGTCGTAGCAATCCAATAACGAGAGTTGATAGAATATAAATCATGATAAAATAATGTTTCTAGAGTAATCGAATTATAAGAGTGTGGTATTTAAGGAGTGTACAAGTAGGGATTGCGCCATGCACTCATCGAGTATGTCCCTTTGTTTGTTTGATTGATAGTGTGAAGGCTACTGACACGGAGTTCCTTCATAGCAAATTTCGCGCATTTCATAACTCGGTTTCGTCTTCTTTCCAGCTGCGTCAATAGAGTACACTTTCCAAGACCAATACTAAACCCCGAAATCATACTGTATTGACATAATCTTCACTTCTTCGAATCCAGAATGGGGTCAGAGGTACGACCATTTTGAGCGGGCGCCAACAACTTCTCTATTTGTTCCTGCCCTGTGCCAGAGCAGCTCATTTGCTCGTTCGAGCGACATGAGGGTCACACCTCCCGTTCAACTGAGCCTACTGCAAGTCTCGTCCTTCCGATTCCTCGCTGTGCTTCTAAAACCGCTTCTTCGTAAACCCAAACTCGCTTCTTCGTATCCATTTCCTCAACTGCGCCGTTCTCGGTTTTACCTTAACTTTTGCGCACGAACAAGGCTGTGTTAGAGAAAACATTTTCTTCTCAGGATCAGAGTTCTTTGAAGGTCCTGGTCGTGTATGAGAGGCAGACGTTGACAAGGATCACGATGTATTGAATCTTTGGATTTGGAAGGATTTCTGGTACTAAATATCCGAAAAACCACTGAAAGGACTTCATCCTATATGATGGAAAAGGAATATGCTCGTTCCATGCCATAGCGCTCACCTTCATTCAAGAAAGCACTTTCGAAAAAAGGCATGATCGCTCTACTGGGATTATCAGCCAGAACATTGCGTTGCTGTGAACAATCACCGCCCTTATATAACATTCTAAGCCTGCCAGGGGTCTTGTTACACCTAGGTTTTTTAAAGAACACTGGTTTGTTGCCCTAGAGTTTTTGTTTTAGCAAAGCAAGACCATTTGTTCTGGAAGCTACTACGCAAAAGTGAGAAAGATTAGGCATATAGACTCTGACTCTGGTGCAACAAGAAATACTCTCTATCCTTTTGCACAGACTTAGAGCACTTCGCGAGAGTGTCTCTCAAAACTCGCACATTGAGCGAAGTGGGTTGAAACATGCAAACATTGACGAATAAGCCTCCACCAATTTAGTAACTCTACTAGGCAAGTTTCTTGCTCGTGGAACTATTCATCTATCGAATAAATTAATTTATACTGCCTATTACAATCTAAATGCGATATGTAAGATACTCCAACGTTTAATCCCCTTTAATTCACATAATCCTGCCTTGTATCTCCTTATCAGTTCCAACTTTTGAGAAACCAACGTTTACAACAGGTTCGTAGTACTGCGGTTATTGATGTAATTACCTGGGGGTTAGCTGTGACAGGGAGTTGGTGTGTAAAAATGTATACTTCACATATCAAGTCCCGAATTAGTATTACTATCCTAATTACCAGTTTAATTCTAAAATGAAATGTAATAGGAATCTATATAAACAGTAGCAAGTAAAGCCACTGCTCTCCGACAAGGTTTCTCGTCATTCGAAAACATTATATTTGTTACTGAAATGCTGTATGGATAAAGTAGACTGCTCAGAAGATAATTTAGAACTTTATGCTTTCTGTTCTCTGGGTTTTGTCTGTTTTCTTCATTTTTGGCTTTTTGGCTTTTCTGTTTTGCGACAAACGCAATTTTCTGTTTTCTGGGGAAACTTTTAAAATTTCCGCCCATCCCTGAGCCCGACCAAGGGGCTGTGTCAGTATTCATGCTACTGATCACGACTCAAACAGTTGAAGGAGAAACCGTAGAAGGATAGACGGTCCTTCACGAGCGGAGATGTTGGGTCTTGACTCGGGGTAGAATCGGTTCCGTCTCACGACGCTAATAGTTGGAGTACCTCCGCGTTCAGCAACGCTGATACAGCGCGTTCGCGAAGATTCCCGTGACATTTCCGTGGCCGTGGCCGAACGCTGGACGAAGAACAGCCATGCGAACAAGCAGGATTTCGGAGAGGATTCAGTGCGATCGACCACACACACCATTGCAAAGCTCATCCAAGTATCGCGAGAGTACAAGCTGCCGCTGTGTCTTGCGTTCATCGTCCCGAAGAAGGCATTCGACTCTGCCGAAACACCCGCGGTCGTCGAAGCTCTGCTCAATCAGTGCGTTCCTATTCAGTACATTAGAGTCCTTCGAGATCTACACAGTGGATTCACGGCCAAGATTTCCCATTCTACAACGACGCCCTCATCGACGTAAAGAGAGGGGTTCGGCAGGGGGATACCATATCCCCGAAGCTCTTCAGTACCACCCTCGAAAACGTCATGCGCGAACTAGAATGGGAAGACATGGGAGTGAAGATCGACGGCCGACGGCTACACCATCTTCGCTGCATGCCAACGGGATCCCGGGTAAACCCGGATCACCACAAGATGTTCCATCCCTCAAATTGCGTTTCTCCTTGGTGTTTTGGCTCACTGGAGGACGACCACGTGGAACTTGCTTTCAGAAGAGCGTAAAAGTCGGCGTGCTCCGAAGGCCGAATGCTACAGCTACGCGTATCTGGATCGCGAAGTCAACATGGCTAACGACCTAGCGCCGGAGCTGGGCAGGAGGAAACGAGCGGCTTGGGGAACTTTCAGGAGCGTCGAAAAAGTCGTGAAGAAGACGAAGATCGTCCGACTCCGTGCCAACCTATTCGATTCCACTGTTCTTCCTGCCCTAACATACGCCGCAGAGACCTGGGCTATGCGAAAGCAGGATGAACACGCGATCAGCGTCGCGCAACGGGAAATCGAGAGGACGATGCTAGCGGTGACACCATGACTCAGCGAGTGAGAGGCCTCCAGAGTTTCGAGGTTCGCCGACGTTTAAAGAATAGAGAGGCTACATGGGCTAAGTAGTCGAAAATTAGGTTAGGAAGGAAAAATAAATAAATAAAAATAAAAAATTTCGAAGGCACCTGCTGGGCGAGAGCCGTCACCTGGATTTTGCGGGATGTCAAGAGAACGCCAGGAAGCCTGCCAGCGCTTTGATAGGAATTCTTCATGAAAGACCTGAACGACTGATACCGCTCTTCGTGACCCTCTAACGAAGACCCATTTAAGCTCTCTGGCGCGCGACAGGGACGACTGGAGTGCTGCTGGCGACATGTCGAGCAACGTGATGACCACTGAGGCGACAGATGATACAGGTGATACTGTGAGTTTGCAGAGCTGGCATGCAAGCTACTTGTGCGTTGCCGTTTTTCTAGAACTTTTACTACGATCTCGATTGATGAAGAGAATGGTTCGACAAGACGAGGAGTTAAAAGCAATGGATTTCAGTGGTTGTCAATAGTTACTTACATAGATACTTTGATGGTCCCTTTGGAGGTCTTCTCAGCGGGACCACAACTCTTCCAGACCGCTCGATCTCTGGCAGCTTGCATCCAGTGAGGCAGACTCCGCTCTCTGAAAGATCTTGAGAATGAGTCTGCCCATCGCGTTGTCGGTCGTCCCAGTGATCTCTAGTGGTCTCTTGGGAGCCATTCTGTGACAAGTAGACTCCATCTGTCGTCCTTTCGTCGAAACAAGTATCCGGCCCAGCGATATGTGGACTTCTTTGTGTACTGCAGCGGGTCTGCTAATTGGACTTCTCCCTTAGCTCCGAGCTTCATAGGCCTTCTTGCCATTGCTGACGAAGACTTGTCCTCCGAAGACATCTCTCCAGTGTGCGTTGGTTGCAGTGCGCTGGATCTTGTTGTCGGGCCAAGTTTCCGTCGCGTAACACATCGCAGGCAGTACGGAGGCGTTTAATATCGAGGCCCTGAGGCCGGCATCCTTGACCTGATCGGTGACTTCGCGAATCGAACTGAAGGCTACCAGCCTGCTGCGCGTCTCCAGCGGGCGATTTCAGGAGCGAGGTCATCACCCATGTTCAGAGTTAGACGTAGGAGTCGACTGTTGTAGGGCAACTCATTTTAACTTTACGAGTCCCTTGTCACACCACTGGCTGGCGTTTGGACATATTCAATCCAATCCAATCTTCATACCTGACACACTGAGCTCGTTCAGCATTCCCTCGACTTCTGCCGTGCTGATAGAGATGAGAACAATATCGTCGGCGAAGCGAAGGTTGCTGATCTGTTTACCGTCGACAAGGTAGCCTTTATCGTCCCAGTTCAAGTCCTTCATGGCATCCTGGAGTGCCGCTGTGAATAGCTTAGGAGAAATCGTGTCTCGCTGCCGTTCTCCTTTCCCGATGGAAATCTTAAGCTGTCGAACAACTGGATCGTGGTCAGTGGGTTCGAGAAGCATTCGTCGAGAAGTCGGATGTAGGGCGATGATATACCAGCATGCAAAGCGCGTTCAGAACAGCATTGATTTCCACAGAATCAAACGCTTGCCGATAGTCAACGAAGACAAGGACAAATGGGGTGTGGTACTCGCGGTTCCTTTCGATGAGTTGTGAGACAGTCCGGAATCCTACCAAGTCGAAGGTAGTGGTTGAAGTGCTTGGCAAGAAGTGAGCAGAGGGCACTGCCACCAGCACGAAGGAGATCAGCAGAAATCCCGTCCGGCCCGGAACCAGTGCCTGGCTTCATCCTTCTGATGGCATGGTCAACTTCTGATTCCAGAATAGGGGAGCTTTTTCAGCTGATGGCATCAGCGCTTTATGCTTGAACCTTTCCCAGCGGCTTCTAACGGCTTCAACCTCTGTAGGCCTGTACGGATTTCTTCACTGCAATTCGACAGGCCTTCGAGATGATGACTTTTTCCAGATGGGAGGCATTAGGATCCAGTTATGCTTTGCTCAAAGAGTTTAATCGCATGTGCGGTAAGTCTTGAGGCAGACAGTGATGTGACTTCACAAGAGCTGCTAGCACATTTCAATAGCCCTTTGGAGAGAAGGTCGTAGTCTTCCGATGGATCTTCAAGAAGATTCCAATCATAACTTTATTGCATATCCCAGCTCCTCCGACTTGAATGTGGGGATCCTCACCGGTGCCGGTTTATGAGTGTCACGTTTGAACATCCTCTTTCTGAGAGTCAGCTTCGCACGGATAAGAAGGTGATCCGAGTATGTGTGAAATGAAGGGAGCACGGAGACGTCAAACAGACTCCAGCGTCTATTTGTAAGAACATGGCCAATCTCCGAACGTACTCTCCATTTGGGCTTTCCCGTCCATCGCCGGTTTGAAGGCTTTTGAACATAGAATTTCAATGGAAGAGACGGCTTGCGGATAGGAAGTCTATCAGGCGCTCTCCGTTTTCGTTCCTTGAGGAAGTTGCATGTGGTCCTAGCCTCCATTCGTCATGGTCATTCGAACCGACTGTAACGTTAAAGTCACCAACAACAACTTTGCAGTAGCCATTCCCGTCGTTGACAGTCCTTTCGAACAGCTTGTAGAATTCCTCCTTTTCTTCATCTGTGGCCGCAGATGTTGGAGCATATCCATTTGTGATCGAGATGGTTCCTTGGTCTTTGGTTTCCAGACGAAGAACAGCTACTCACGGACTGATGATGTTGTAAGAGTCTATTACGTGGTGCACTGTAGAGTTGACGAGAAATCCAACTCCGCCAATATTCTTTCTGTTCACGTTTGCTCCGGTAATGAGAAGCTCGTTGTGGTCGGGTCTTCTTATGGTTTCCGTTCTGTCTTTCGTTTCCTGCAGGGCGATAACGTCGAATTTGATGTTGCGGCTTCTGTAAAGCAGTGCCCGAAGATCCTGCTCAGATGCGATCGTACGACAGTTGATCGATCGTACGACAGTTGATGCGATCGTACGCTTGGGAGAAGCTGATCAAGGCATGAAACTATTACGACGTTTCAAGATGTCCGCATTAAAGAGCCGGGCCAGAGGTGGTCAAGTAGCCCTGTGTGTGGCATCAGACCTCTACGAGGGCTCAATCGACGAACACGAGGAAAAAGCGCGTTGAGAAGCGGAGCCGCTGCCTGGACGGTTGAGTGGATAAACAGACTTGTCCAGTGAAGCGGCTATTGATGAGAAAAGCGTTGCACATGCAGGGACTCGGTCGCGCCCGATAGTGCAGGGCGAGACGCCATGCGACGCTCAGAGCATCGCACATCCTTCATGCGTTCGATGTGCACTCGAAGACGCCGACTGCACAAGGGCACGCCGCAGCAACACCGATCAGCTAGCTTGCTCTGAGATGCGTCGGCGAACCACGCACCTCGGATCATTGGGAGGTAATTGAACGGCTTTTCGCCTCGCATGCATTGGGGAACTATCCAGCGGCAGCTCGTAATTTCTGCGGTATCGCTAGGTCTTGTCAGCTCTTGAGGCTAACAGAACAGTGCACTTCGCACAACCGGGGGCTGCTAGCTAGTGGCAAGAGAAATTCTTCCTGTCTTGAATTTGGAGGCGGTGCATGTCAGACATTGAGACGAAGGATGCGTTATTGGATGCGAGTTCTTGTTTAAGATGTTGCGTGGAGGCTCACTGATACACGGCGCTAGGGTTCAAGCGGGCATGTGAAGCAGGGATAGGCGGGAATTTCGAAAATTTTCCCAGAAAGCAGAAAGCATAAAATCGAGTTTGTCGGAAAACAGAAATCAGAAAACGAAAAACTTTGAAATTACCGCTTTAGCTATCTGTTGTATCTAAATATATATTTTTACCAATAGCCAACACTTTTATATCATTTCACGTCAAACCAGACGGTGTCGACGTAAGTTTGATAGTTTTGAAGCCAAAACGAAAACATCTGCCAAATAAAAGCGAAGGCGAATATGATGCTAATGAAGTTCCTCTCTTTTTGGAAAATCTGTACTTCAATTTCCCCAATAAATCGAGCGTAGTGCCGGAATTTTAGGAACTTTTGATTCTTGCAGCGAAAATGATGAATTAAATATTATTTCAACGTGCAGTAAAGCAGCAATCTTTCAGCGTGATAAAATAAGAGAACGCCCCATGCCTTCGATTAGGTCGTAGCGACTCTTCCTTAACTGACAGCGTAAATACTGCTTGCTTAGCCCTGCAAAAAGGATATGAAGTACTTTCTGCAATTGTCTTCGTTGCACCTTTTACAGGTGCGAAACTTCGCGTAGGTAAAATTCCTGCTATCAATTAAAGGGTAATCGAGCTGCTGGAGGAGTCATGGGGCCATCTGTTCTTTAAATACACTGAAAATTTGTTGTTTTCCTGCACTCAAAATAATAATTTTTATTTTCACAAGAAGAAAAATAAATTGTGACAATTATTTTTCTTCTTGTGAAAATAAGAATCTCATAAAGTTTCAAACACTGCATTGGCTTTTTTGGAAATGTGAATTAAAATTTTCCAAGAAAACGTTAGCGAATTCTCCCGAGACAAAAATTTCGATCTTCTTATTTGGTGTCCTGTTCAATGTGGATCGCGAACGTTTTGCTCTGGAAGATGACCGGATTGATTTCAAAAGTGTACAAGTCATTTCGAAAAGTGTCTACCATAATGTGACAAGTGACCAGTTTGACGGAAAAATTGTATGCATAGGTGGAAACGTGGTCTACAAGTGAGAGCCACTTTAGTGGAGCAAGTAATGTAATTACGAATTCTTGCTACGTACATCATACTTCCGTTCAATTGAAAAACATAGTTTCAAAGAGCGCTAAAAGGTCGTGCAGATGCAGAGGATCTGGCACATCTTTAAAACGAAGTGATTCGTATGGACGTTTGTCCTTTTCTCCACTGATCGACTGGTTTTTTCCAGATCGTACATTATGGTAGAAAGAATTTTGGTGAAAACTCCACAAAAAGAAATAAGCAAGGCAGTGTTCAACAGTTGAAAACGCGCTATGAGCAAATTAGATATTAGACAAAAACATAAGACGATTTTCAAAAAATTGTCCTTATATTCAACTAAGTAATCACAAGCTTGCCACATTTTGTTGTTCGTTATCCGGCGTTTTTTGACCGGATAACGAACAACAAAACGGATAGGCCAAAACGGAAACCGGATAACGGATAACGGATAACGGTCCGCTCATGCCTGTCGGATATCTATGGCAAAATTTCTAGATTATGCTGTTTTCTGTTCTCTGACTAATTTTGGTCATTTTCCCAGAAAGCAGAAAAATCCCCAAAATGGCCAGAAAATCAAAAAAAAGAAATTCCACCCCCCTCTCATGTGAAGGAATAAGCTCTAGCAGATATCAACGTGGTGAAGACCCAAAGGGCAGGCTCATTTTCCAGGGACTAGCTCATATGCTGCAGCTTGGAAGAGCCCTCTGCCCACTTTGTCAAAAATGTCGCTGACCTCGTCAGTGAGCAAAACCTTCGGCCACGTCTGGAAAGGCGATAGACGTTTCTGGGAAGACTTCCCGTAATGCCTGACACTGACCCGACACGGGTCCGCTGATTAAAAGTGGCGTTCACAAGTCACGGGTGTTGAAGTGTGCCAGCGTCTCCGTCTTCACCCCACAGAGTTTCAGAACAAGATTATCTAAGCAAATAGGAATTGATACGAAGCAGAGTAGCTGAACGGGTCTCACAACAGCCGAAGCGGTGCATGTAGACAAATGCGTCACTGTTTTCTGCACCAGCAAAAGAATTGTAGTTTGCAATTATAATGGTTTCGAATTCCTTGCTTGAATCATGGTTGACATCGAAACTCGTATTGCAAGATTCCCATCCCATGATTAATATTATTCTGACCTTTTTTATGTCATTTTCTTAGTCATCAACTCGACCCTCTCAATTTGCTACTCTATTCCATTAATGCCTCGCATTTCAGTAGAGCATCCATTACGCTTCCATGAAAATCTGCACCAAGTTGCTCGGTGTTATCTTCTAAAAAGCTCGCTCCCCTTATGGAAATAGAATTTGCCTCCGGCTTCAGAATTATGAGGAGAGAGACAGCACACGGTCCAGATACCTGCAGGCCTATACCGCGTCAGGAGTTCTACATCTTCTTCTTGCAGAACAGCTCGATTTCTGCCTAAATCTTGGAAGAATTCCAAGTATCTGTGAGCAGCGAAGGGCAATGTTGTGTTCAAGATCGACGAGAATGAAGGTTTAGCGAACTCCCTATAGCCAGGCCCTACTTATGAATAGGATCTTCATCAAGATTCTTCTCAACCGCATGGGAAGTACCAGCCAATGACGCAAGCCGGTTTCGGCATGATCTTCTCTTGTGTAGACCGCACTCAAGCTGTCCCAGAGTTCATCGAAGAGAGTCATGATTACACATACACAACACGATCGCGTACGTATCGCCCCTTTCTCCGCTCTTATGGTGCATAAGAAAGCTTCTGAAACCGCGGAAACGAATGCCGCTGAATCAAAGTGTCACAGCAAACAGGCGTCCTGTGTAAATCCTGCGTTCGACTCTATGACCGAGCCCGTCTTCAGGATGCAGCGTCTGGTGCATAGACGAAACTTGACTGATGGTGACCTAATCCATGAATTCCTACTGCTACACTAACTCGCTGTTTCTTAAAAAAGTTCCTTGTACAGTAACGTTGGTAGCCTATTTTTAAGCAGCACTAAGCTAACGATACATGTGTAACTCTAGATAACCGGGAGCTTTGCTCGGACTGACAAAAAGCTCGTACACTTTTCGACAGAGAAACTCAGTGCTAAAAGCATTGACAACATGGATCGAATGGACAGCGCGACACGTGCGAGAATCACTTGGTGCGATACAGCGTTAAACTCTCAGGAACACGCACAAAAAACACGACAAGGTTCTTGAAGTAGCCGAAGCGTGAGCACTTCATGGTGAGGCGGAACGTGACACTTTTCTGGGAGTGTCTGCTTAGGAGCGGGCAAAAGCAAGCCCTTAGCGATGCATCCGAACACTGCAGAGAAACGCACCGCAGATGTGTACAGGATGCACCATGAGTCCTGCAGCAAAATTAGGCGACCTTATTAGGAGTCATTTTCCATTTACGGAAAACCACATACCAACTATTATGTAACATATCCTTAGCGGTATACTCCTTGCAGGTATCATGGTTGTAGCCAATCTTATTAGAAGGTAGTGCCCTCCCACGTAATACTGCCGAAAATCTTCCTATAGTCCGCGGTAGGGCGCTCCCTTTCCGAAGTGGTTGAATTTCGGAAGATTGGTGGATGAGCATTCGATATTACGGCATCGTGTAGGGTAATTTATTTATTATTATATTTATTTATCAGACATGAACATAGTCATGCGTTACATAAGTAATGACAGAAAAACAAATACTAGATCACACATACTACAACAAACATAAAACTAAACACAGCACGCTTAACATAACTTTTTACGTACCATTAAGGACTTGAACGAACACACGGACATGTTTATGATGTTTTGTTTTCAGCGCGTTTAATTGTCGTATATAGAACACCAAATTGTAGTTCAAATGAAACTTTATCAGAAGGCGCAGGAAACTCCAACGCTTTATTTCACGACATTCTGGGTGCCTATGAATTCCACCAATTTGTAAAGAAACCGACGAGAGGAAGTTCCTTACTTGATCTCGTGTTCTGTAATTCTCCAAATTTAATTTGTAATGTGAAAGTGGGTCCACCGTTAGGCAATAGTGATCACGCCTCAATAACCTTTGAAATAGAGTACTACTCGAATCATAGACATTCCAACGGGACTAAATGGATAAAGGATTTCAAAAATGGCGACTATGGCAAAATAAGAGATCACTTGGTTAACATTGACTGGTTTGGAACACTGTGCGCGTTACAAACTGTCGATGAAATGTATGAAACTCTGATTATCATTCTTTATCACGTCATTGATCTCTACATCCCCACCAGAGGCCGGATTCATCAACAATTAACCCGTGGGTATACGGGTGATAAGGCGTAGAGATAAGGTAAGAGTCAGGCAGAGATAAGGCAAGAGTCAGAGACGCAGGCTTCATTGTGGGTATCTCTACCCCTTATACCCACGGGTTAGTCGTTGATGAATCCGGCTCCAGAAAAACAGGTTCTGACCTAGTGATATACCCAGACTATCTCACAAGAATGAAAACACGACAGATCAATTTATGGAACAGAGCATCTTCATCCGGCAACACCGAAGAATGGGCTAATTATCAGACCTTCAACAAAAAACTGGACAGAGCCCTTAACCGTTACAACCTTTACCTAGATAAGAAAAGTATTTTTTCCAGAGATAAATCCGCTTTCTATAGATACATCAGAGCCCGCTCTGAAACTAATAGTTACATTCCAAGCTTAAGAAACGAGAATGATTTATGCATTTCATCGACAAATGATAAAGCAAATCTTCTGGCAAGAGAATTTTACAAGGTTTTCAATAACTCTTCGGACTCTATCACTGACCTATCACTTTCTGAGGAAAACACCTTACCTTGTTCCTCTAGCGAGGCTGCTGTGCACAATTTTACAAATTCACCTGGAGGTGGGCAACCCTTGGGCCTGGTGGCACTCATTTGTAGATTGTCTTTTTTTATTTGTCATGGTCTGCATATCGTCATGTTACCCAGAGATAGTACTAAACGTACTACTATTTGAACCCTTCTGGGAAGAGATGTTGCATTAAATGAAGCGTTGGTTTCAGCTCGTTGCAGCATCGTGTGTGCTTTAGCGTTCTTCTGTTGCAGTTCAGATCCATTCTTCTAACGTACACTATTGAGAAGGCCCTAAATTCACTATGATCTATGCGAATTTGTTGGCTGATTTCTCGGTGCTGGTGAAAAGCTCTGCTCCCACTGGATTCAAGGGGAGATGGCGGCATCCTGCTCGCGTCGAGATCAGAGGCGAGCCGCTGCTGGGAGGCGCTTCATCCTGCGCTAGCATCGAGTCCATCCTTCAGACCAAGAACGCGTCGTGAAGCGGTTCCGAGCGATTAAGTTCCGAGCGCCATGATATCGAGGGAGTAATGTCGGTCTGGCGATCTGGAGGTGACCCACTTGCGGCGGCGGCGGCGCTGCGAACGCGCCGAGCGCCGGGCGAGCATCCCGCCCGATACTGGAACGGCAGCAAGTTCTCGCCGTCATCGGCACCAGTCCGGCGCCATCAGGCCGGGCCCAAGAGACGAACACCTCCGTGGTTCAGCTCTAGACTTGGAGTCCTGAATGCAAGCAGCCATGCCCGCAAATGCAGAAACTCCGTTTAGAGCAGGGGTGTGCGTTTAACTTCGACGATTTCCCGGTATGCCGGTTTTACCGGCATTTTTCGTTAAAAACTTTTAGCGAAATTTAACAACGAAATTTTCCGTTAAATTGCGTTAACGGCATTTTACGCACCATTTTTGAATTTTTACTTCCTCTTTGTGTAAATGCATTTAGGACGAGCTTTCGCAGTGTCGTTGAAATACCGAGGAAACCCTCTACTTACTTGAATCAGTGGAAATAGGCAGTCGATATCGTCCTCGTATTTCGAGAACTGTTGGTAGTTTTCTTGCTCTTTGATCAATTTATTTGCGTGGCCCCCACCTTTTTCTGCCGTCGATGCGCGTTTTTGGACTTCATAAGCCATTTCTCGCGCTGATTGCTACATAGTAGTTCTTCACACTTAACCAACCAGTCAGTTTTTCCACAGTTTTTTTTATGATGTTTGTTTTATAAGAGGGGTTGAAAAGGGATAGAAAACGCGAAGAATACGCTACTTGTCATAAATAATGAAAACAAGGAGGATAAGAAACGAAACAAGGGAAGGATAAGGCTCCCCACTCTTTTCCGCAAGCTTTCCGGAAAGTAGGACGGCTTCTCCGTGCAGTATCTGATGATGATTGTAGGACTATGTTAAGGAAACGCTGAGCCTCGCCTAACTGATAGAGCGTGGCTGCTGGTGCTGTCGTTGCTTCCCTTTGATTGATTTCAAGCCGTGCATGTACACGACTTTGCTTAACCTTTTCGTCTTCTTCGAGGACTCTCTTGGCAGTTTTCTTTGAGAGAAGCACAGCCAGTATACTCGTGAGACAGTGAGCACATATTGTAACGGTCGTGAATGTTACCGTATCCAGCTATAAGTAGAGGCACATAGAAAGAACATAAACATTAGCCTTTCCCATAGGCTTTGTAATGTTATAGGACGGTAACATTCCCAGCCGTCAGCGGAACATTCCATTCTCTGAAGCTTCTCTACTTAAGGTCGCCAAAGATCCAACCGTCAAGGGGTGATCACCGACTTCGAGTTCTTCTCTCTGGACGACGCCACCGATTCCAGCTCGCTGACCTCCATGTGCTGGGCTCCACGCTCTCTATGCCTGAAGTCGACGGCCGCTGCGACACGCTTGTGCGATCGACTATTGTAGATGATTGGCGGAGATAAACTGTTAGCACACGATGTCTTCGGGGACTTGGCTATCGACTTTATGTACATGAAAGCAGCAACATTAAATAAAAAGAGAATTTGATTACAACTCTTTGCCAGTTATTATATTCAGTATAAAAAGATTAGTATAAGGGCTTGTGCTTTAAATGCAGTCTACTGCATTAATTTTTTTACTTTTACGAAAACGATACATCTTTAAAGGCGCAGGTCTAGCTCCTAGGAAAAAAGGTGTAGATGTCGCGGAGTCCCTCAAGGATCCAGTAGCTGTTGTCCCAAGAATAAACGACCGCATCATGTCACTGCGGCTGGACACGAAGGAGGGTTACTGGATCATCATGTCTGTCTACGCTCCGCAGACCGCATGCTCCGAGCACGACAACGATGATTCTCGCTCGAGGAGGCCATAAGGTCCGTACCAGAAGGCGAGTACCTCTCCATAGCAGGGAACATGAACGGGCATATGGGGAGTGGAAGAAGAGGAGTGGAACGGGTTCATAGTGGTAAAGGGATCGGCCTGATAAACCCAGATGGAGAACGAATTCTGGATTTGGCTATCGCCCACGACCTGGCTGTCTATAGCTCCTTCTTCGCCAAGAGGGAGAGCGAGAAGGTGACCTATGCTAGCGGAGGAAGAAGAAAGGAAGTCGATCACATCCTGGTTCGAAGGGCTGCCCTGAAAACAGTCCGGGATGTAAAGGTCATTCCGGGAGAAGACGTGGCATCACAGCATAGACCTTTGGTAGCCGAGCTTAGCATACCATTACCCACCAGGCCCAAAGTGAGGACGGAACCCAGGATCCGATGGTGGAGGCTGCGGGGTTCAGAGCGGAACGAGCTACGAAGGGCAATGCTCGAAGCAGGCCTTCCAGATCCAGCTGGTCCCGTGAATGAGACCTGGAGTAGGGTAGCCCAAACAATCCTGAGATGTGCCAAGGAAACCCTGGGAGAAACAAAGGGACGAACCAGAGGGGTTAAATCAGCATGGCTCTGGAACGAAGAGGTGCAGGCTGCGGTGAAGAGGAAGAAGAAGGCCTACAAGCTGTGGCAGAAGACGAGGGCACCTGAGCAGCCTACAGGAATCTGAGGAGGCTGGCAAAAAAGCTGTAGCGAAGGCGAAGAACACCGAGACACTGTACGAGAAACTAGACGGGCCAGAGGGAGAGAAGTTCGCCATCCGTCTGGCCAAGGCGCGTCATAGAGCTAGCGTCGAGTAGTGAAGACTGTGAAGAGTGCTGACGGTAGGGTACGACGGAAGAGAGAGAGAGATGGGAGGAGTACTTCAATGAACTCTTGAACGAGAAGTTCCCTCGTCGGGAGGCCCAGGAATAACAACCAACGGGAGGACCCATCCCACCCTGGACGCAAGAAGGGGTTCGCAAGGCCATAGGGAAGGTGAAACTCGGAAAGGCAGCAGGACCTGACGGTGTGCCAGTAGAGGTTGGAAGGAGCTCCGGGACCTCGGAATCAACTGGCTGACGCAGTTCCTTAACAGAATCAGGAAAGAGGGTAAGATGCCGGATGACTGGAGGAACAACACCATAGTCACCATCTTCAAGCAGAAGGAAGACGCTTCTGAATGCTCCAACTACAGAGAGATCAAGCGGGTCTCACACACGATAAAGAACGACTGGTCGACTCGAGGCTGAGGGGGATGGTACCCACCCTCAGGTGTAGTGGGGCTTCATGCCCGAGAGGTCCACCACAGACGCAATCTTCATCGCTCGTCAGATGATGGAGAAATATCAGGAGAAATGAAAACCGTTCTACATTTGGCATTTCTGGACCTGGAGAAAGCCTACGACAGGCTACCCGAGCCTTACTCTGGAAACCCCTTCGAGAGAGGGTGTCCCGGAACGTCTGATCACGGTTATAAGGGACATGTACGAAGGCTCGAAAGCGGCGATACGAACTCCACACGGGTGACAAGGAAACATCACAGTGGGGGTACACCAAGGGTCGGCTCTGAACCCGTTCCTCTTCCTGCAGACGCTTGACTCTATAGTGAACCACCTTGAGGAAGGCCCTCTCAGAACGATCGTCTACGCGGACGACATCGCCCTAGTAGCCCACAACCAGGAGGAGCTGGAGGAGAAGGTGCAGCTGGCAGAGAGCCCTCGCAGACAACGGCCTACGGCTGAGTGTGAAGAAGACGAAGTTCATCAGCTATGAGCAGTGCGCTGGATCGATCATATTCTGCCAATGAGAAGCGATCAAGAAGGTGTAAGAATTCCGCTACCTCGGAAGTGACCTATCCGAGGAAGGAAGTGTGGACCAGGCGGTCAGGGGACGGATAAACGCAGCCTGGCTCAAATGGAGGGAGTCCACAGGGATCCTCTGCGACCGTAGATGCTCTAGGACGCTCAAAGGCAAGCTCTGTAGAACAGTTGTGAGACCTGCCCTCCTCTACGGCAGTGAGTGTTGGGCCCTGGGTAAGGCGCAGGAGCGGCAACTGCACGCGGCGGAGATGAGGATGCTGAGGTAGGCATGTGGATGGACCCGTCGGGACAGGGTGCAAAACGAGGATGTTAGTGCAGTGATGAAGACAGCCCCAATCCAGCTAAAGATGAGGGAGCAGTGCCTGAGGTGGTATGGACACGTTCCTCAGAAGACCAGAGGATCACCCCATAAGGTCGTTCCCAGATTTCGAGGCACCCGGGAAGCGTCCGAAAGGAGCACCAAGGAAAAGATGGAGGGACGTCATTCATTCATTCATTCATTCATTCATTCATTCATTCATTCATTCATTCATTATTGCACCCAGAGTGCGCCATTAAAAACCCAGAAAAAGAGACAATAAAAAACAGTAATGGGCTTTAAAACAACTAACACCTACAAATTGTTGTGAGCGTTTTAGACAAAACTGTGAACTGCATTGGGATTAACAAAATTATTTCTGCATATCTTTCAGAAGAACCAGTGCAAAGGCTTGAGAAATATTGAAGTAAAAAGAAAGTGCCGGTATGGGGAAACAAAATATAATGCCGAAGTGTTTAACTAGGGTTGACAAAAAAATGTTTTGACATAGGCAATAAAAGTGCAGCCGTTGGCATTCAGTATACCTATGGTGTGAGTTCCAGTATGCGGAAGTCACTCTCGAGCAACCTGAAGAGAGTATAGCACCCAGGAGTCCGGCCATATTCCGGTCATACCTAGGCGAGCACTTGCTACATTACGCTACCTCTCTATGATACTTAGAATAGAAAACACTAGGAGTAAAGATAGAATGGTATTCTGTAATACAGGTATAAATCCTTTGCGCTGGGGCTCTGAAAACTGCCAGACGCTAATGAACGAGAATAGTAGACATAGTCATCCTAACAATAGAGTTATCGTAACAATAGCTGCGAGGAAAAAAACGGGATAGCACAAAGAGTTTTCATAGCTCTAGAACACTAGGAGTAACTACTGCTGCACAGTATTGTTGTATTGGATGTAGCGATAGTGTCATACTTGTAGGTAGCGCGTCATCACTGTTGAAATGGTAGCGGGGGGTTGGATCTGCAAGCAAGATGTGAATCTATAGTAAATGAATCTAGATGAATACCGATATTAACAAGAAACGTCCCTGAGATATTGAGAGATGGCGTATCATCTATCGCAGCATGGATTATGCCCTCCCATGCTATACTGCCAAGTCACGATGGATATCTGAAGGCGTAAGTGCAAGACAACATGCTCTATAATAAAACTGATGACCGCAGCTCTGTAACATCGACGATTTTCAACAAAAGTGATCAACCGTAAGTAGATGTGGAAGATCTAACCTTGATATTTTGTTTTTAAAGCTTTTTGACGTCGTAGCGTTGAAAAGTTCGGGCAACTTGCTTATCCACCTTGCACATCGAGCAAAAAAGGAATTAAAAAAGCTTGAAAAATGCTTTCTTTTCGTCCTATTATTGTCATCAAGAAAGATCTCGTCAAAGTCGGTGCCACTGCAGATGATGCCCTTGATAGGATGAGGTGGCGACAGATCACAAGAACAGCGGACCCTGCGACTGCGCGGGACTAAACGCTCAGGAGAAGAAGAAGAGTGTTCAAGGCGGAAAATTATCAGATTCCGAGTGACATGAGGCGAGCCTACAAAAGTTTTTGATTTTTCTGAAGCTTAAACGTTTCCTTATCCGCATGGTAATAGGTGGGTCCTCAGCAGTTCCTATTATACCATGGGATCATCCGACTGTCCGACTCAGGAGCTGTTAAGCGGCAGAAATCCTTCCCAGTGCCTCCAGTACTACTCGTGGTTCGGTTGCGGCAGGCTGTTTCTTTCCAAATTTTCGCCAAGCTCTACACGACCTGCTTAGATAAGAAGAGTGAATGCTGTCCTCTATAGAAATGATTTTGGAGAAATGGTATCCGCTGAGAGTAGGGAAATCTTCGCTAAATGACGGGCTCCCCTTGATCCTGCCTCCCTCCAGAGATAATTGCACAGTTCTCACTCTCACCACTTTGTGAAAACTCTTCAGTTCTTATGTTTCATCGGTTCGCTGCAACGAATTCAGCTTAGGTTTCTTTGCTTTCATATGTCCGACTAATCAAAGTCTCTCAAAGGTCTAACTGCACTGCTTAGATCAGAATAGTGGATATTACGCACCACGGGCTTGAATGCTCGAAGTGGTTTGGAGAGTTCTTCGTGATTCGGGAGCTTGCAAGATCCCCGGTTTTCGACTATATAGAGCGTCGGAGTCATCGTCGTCATGCAGAATTAGGCGCACAGAATTTGTGGGAACTGCCAAGTGTTCCGGGCGACTTTCGATGCTCATTTCCAGCTGCAAAGAGAGCCTTCGCCGCATCCGTCCATTTAAGGAATGCTGTAATTCACTTTCACAGTAAACATGTGCGTCCAAGCCATTAAAAGGTAACTTACGTAGGAGTTGGGTGAGAAAATGTGGACAGATTTTTCGGTTTCAAAGTGTTCGTCTCCATAGGGAACTTGCGGAATCTATATCTCAGAAGGCATTAAAGGAGCAAGTGGTTTCTGCAACACAGAACACATTTCCGGGCTTTTACGCTTTGTCCAGTGTTGAAGTGGAACTTCGCGAAGGACTGTGGTGCAGGCCAAAACACCTTGCGCTTGGGAAGGTTGGACTCCACCTTTGTGGTGCCCAGCGGCCTGAACATTCTCCACTTTCAGTCGGTCATTAGCTGGACGCTTGTGTGGGAACGAGAACTGACTTATGGAGATGTTGCTCGCAGTTACCCAATTCTGTCTCGAAACTGGCTCATCCCTACACTGGCGAATCCAAAGCAGATAGAATTCAGGAGAAGAGCCGATAACGCCGAGGTTTCCCTTCAGTAGTTAACAATAACATTTTCACGTCCAATTGGACAGTTGGTAATGCATTGTGCCCCACGACGTCTCTAGGAGCTACTTAAATTGGACACATCTCACGTCAAATTGGGCACTGTTCTAAACAAGCCTAACTCATTTGAAGTCAAGCTGAACATCTTCCAAATCAAGACGAGCTTCTACATTAAACCAAAGTTTCTCCCAAAAGGTTGCGTTAATTTTTTGTTTAAGGAAAACTTAGTACGACTTTCTTTGAACTTCCAGCTCCATTGCCCAATTAGTAAACACATTATTTGAAATTTTATAGCGTTCTTATTTCATAAGGAAAAATAATGGTCTACAACTAGTTTTGAACATCAAGAAGGCAATTCTTCGTGCTAAAAGAGGGCTGAAAGACGCCATTACCTTGATGAATACATGCTTCGCTTTATTCGTAGTTTATTATTAGTGGAACTTCTGTTTGGGTAGAGTTTCACGTTTGCAAGGAATACAATAAGATCTGTTGTAAAGAACACACTATCACTACTTTGACTTCATGTAAGCAACATCTACGCTATCAATCGAATAAAACCGAGTGCATGAGGCGATCTCTTCTGATAGTGAATCAAAGATTGTGCTGGTGACGTGTTGAGCTTTAAAGCAAACTTTTGGCGCAATGAGCGGACGGGGTGGGGAGGGGGCAGCCTATGGGTTTCGACTGCCTTGAGCGTAGCAGTCGGATATAGCGGGAGACGGTCAGGAAGTACACGCGCCCCCTGCTGGGGGGGGGGGGGGGGCGTGCGATATTCCCCCTTACTCACCCACCCCCAACCCCTAGGCTTCACCGAGAGTCTAACGGCTGCCTTACGAAACCTTTGACACGCAAAACCGGTTCGCAGAACAGCGGCTGTACCTCCTGACGCCACGCCCCCAGCAGGGGCGGGTGTACCTCCTGTCGCGCTGCCGGATATAGCCGCGTGCACAGTCCCGCTTCCGCAGTGCTGCCGGCAGCGGCCGTAGCGACAGTGGCAGCGACGAATGACTCGGGCATTTGTCACTGCCGCTGCGTGCGGCCGCGGCGCGGTTCCACAGTGCCGCGGTGGGGTATAGGCCCGTGCACACTTTGCAGCGGGCAGCGGGCAGTGGAATGTGGGCGGAGCTGGTCGCCGCCCACATTCCACTGCAGCAGGTGGAACCGCGCCGCAGCGGCACGCAGCGGAGCAGTGGCTGGCTAGTTGCCAGCTGATCGATAGCCGAAGTGGGTTCAGGGCGGAACGCGACGCATATTCTGGACCTTGGACCGTTTCAGTCATTCTCAATTACTTCATAGACAGTTTTACGTACCTCAGCTTCGAAGCGTGTCAGCTTCGTGCTTCGAGTTTTGTGCAGTATTCTACAATTTTTGAGAAAACAAGGGTGCAATCCTAGTTGGAAGTCGTTGCCCCCCCCCCCCCCCAAGTCCGGATGCAGTGAACTGAGTGCCCAAATTTGAAATTCTAATTGAAATTTCGAAACTAAACGAATCTAGTGAGCAAGCTAATAAATTACAGCAGATACGTGGCGATGGAATTTTGAGAACAAAGCAAAACCTGCTGAAAATGTTTACTGCTCTGATAAGTAAAAGTTGCGGCCTTTCCTAGTGGCAACTTTTACTTGTCAAATACAAATAGGACATCGTCGAACTTATCCGCAAAAAAATGTAGGGCCTGGGGTTGGAAGCTGTTTTCGGTTTCGCGTGACCCTCACATATGAAGCTTTAACAGCGTTATTTTTCGCATCTTGGAATGCTTTCAGAGGAGATTTCTCACCCGTACAGACGTGCTGCAAGAACGCCCTCTCACAGATGGCTCTAACTTCCCAGTTGTTCACAACTGAAAGATGGCTACTAGCGGATTTCACTGGCAGCGGTACTCCACGAGGACAGCTTTTGACTTATCCGAAAGAGTTGGCAATGAACAAAGTTATGATCATTTGAAGTTAGAAATCAAGAACGTGAGAACGTCCCCTACAACCTAGTACATTGGAAACATCCCGACCCACTCCACTCCGTGAGCTTCGCAACTACGGGACTTCTTTGTGCTGACTCCAGCCGGAAGGAGAAGAATCATCGCTCTAACCCTTCCTTACTCGATTTTGAAAGAACACTCGCAATCTCGCTCTTAGTGTTTCCGATCTACAAGTAGCTTACAGCGCCCTATTGGTCAATGATCCTGTCTCAAGACTCAAGAACCCTCGTTTATCTGGTCGAAATAAACTCGAAAACCAATTCAACACACCCCAGAGGAGAAGGAAACAGGAAAATGCCCGCAACATGGCGTGAATTGAGGTGTTGTGTACACAACACCTCAACTCGACGCCACTTCACGTCCTTTCCCCAGTGGCAGTGGCAGTGAGGAATGCCCGAGCCATTCCTCACTGCCACTGCCGCTGCGGCCGCTGCCGGCAGCACTGCGGCAGCGGAAGTGTGGACACCCTCTCACTGCGGCCTCCGCTGCCGCAGTGGGACCCCGCAGCACCACGCTATGCTTCAGCGTGGCTGCCCGCTGCCCGCTGCAAAGTCTGCATGGGCCTTATGGGCGGAGACCAGCTCCGCCCACGTTCCACTGCTCGCTGCCCGCTGCAAAGTGTGCACGCGGCTTATGATGGCGTGGAAATTTCCATTGCACGCGAACTGACGCGTACGTACAGGTTGCAGCGAGGGGTGTCTAGGTAAACCGGTACGTCTCGCACGAACTAAACGAGGAAAAACTCGTCCTACAGGTGGGGAAGGCCACTACACCTCGTAATTTTTTGAGTACTGATGGGTGGCCTCCCCCGTCCGCTCATTGCGCCCAAATTTTATCATATTTTTTGGCAAAAAAAAATAAAAGTTTTACAAAATTATTACGCTCATTCGGGCAGCTGAACTGAAAAAAATTCAATGAAGGGTATACCAAATTTTCCCTGAACAAAAAATTATTCCAACCATAAGCATCTTAGGCAAGCCGAAGTACAACCTGTAAGAAAGTCGTTTTTACTTCGAAGACGCTCACTTTTTTGATTTCAGGAGCAACAAGTTTCTTTAGAAGAGTATCCGAATTGACGTGGAAATGGAATATATCGACAAACTACCACACCTTTAATGACGTAAACAGAGCTGAGAGAGCTCTATTATTTGGGGTCCTTGCATGACAGTGGTTCTGCACACCAAAACTGAAAGTCGTCGTCAGCTGCCGCATTGCCTTCTAGCTGCTTACGGTCGGACAACGCCGCCGTGCTGCGCACGCAAAGTGCAGCGGCGACAGCTGTGCTTCCTGCTCACTCGAACGCAGATGAGGCCGAGGTGCTCCAGCATGAGGAGATGATGGAGCACATGAATGGTCGATGGGAGAAGCGCTCAGCAGGGCGAACCGCAAGGCGGTGGCGTCGCGGAGGTGGGGGGGGGGGGGGCAGGTGAGCCGCCAGCCCTAATTCGTATCCACTCACCTTGTCTTTCACGCCAGGCGGACTAAGAATTCGGCGTGCTCCGCCCTCGCGACGAGGGAATTCGGTTGCAGGTGAAGGGACTTCGTCGCCCATGCTCTCCATTTCGTTTAACTCCACCCGATGGTATATTCGCTGCTAATGCCAGTGCAACTGTGAGCTATTGCGGCACCAGGCCGTGTTAAAGGCGCTGCTAAAGCTTCCGATAAGAAAAGCGATCTTGGTAATCAAGCATTCCCCTAGGATTTTGTTCGCTCCAGTGACTTTCCAATCACTTCCAAGGTCACGTCACAGCCAAGCAAAAGCATTCCTGCAGCGCTGACTTCCTGCTTTCTTCAGAAGCAGCTTCAACGTATTGATGTTGTGTTCTTGCGCGTACAAGCGCTTCTCCAGATGCACCATGTGACGGGGTCATTCCTGCCAGAAGACGTACAGCACATCCACTTCTTCCTCCTTCCGTGAGTGTTCGGATCTTTTCAGAGGAAGAGACCGCTGCGCTTGTCAGTCATCGCAGTTTCGAAAGGCGACTTCCGCTTTGTCCTTGCCTCCCACGAGGCTTCTCTTGGTGTCGTTACAGTCTCTCTTCTGGGGGCTTTTCGGGTGTTTCTCGAAAGCCAACCGTAATGGATATGATCGTCCGATGTCCTCTAATAGCAAGAACATGCATCACACAGCCGCTGTTCCCTCAGTTTCAGCCACATTACCACCACTTCACGGTCCTGACCAGGGGTGCACACAAAGCCCTGTCTGTTAAACTATTTTACCGAAATATTCTAACGGAATATTTTCGTTAAATTTTCGGTAACTCGTTAAATTTTGTTAAAAAATACAATTAGCTGCAAACTATAATTCCAAGTGAAAAATCAAGCAACACGTTACACGTTTCAGATCAACAGCTAAAGTCCAAGGAATGGAGCGTAAAACAAACAATTCAACATCAACAAAGTGTGGGCAGTAAAATAAACGACCCTTCAGCAACTATTTATCTACAGGGTGTGGAATAAAAAAAGGTACGGAAGCATCACTGAGGAGTACGGTGCTCACAATTAGTGGGCTGGAGCCGGCATCACTCCGGCAAAGCACCTTAAAATGTGCGGTCGGGCAGACTCCGGAGTTCTTCCCCCCCCCCCCTTCCCTAGTTCTTTGCGAAACCGTTTTGTGTGACTGTTCTACGAGCATGTGCAATCTCGATGCGAGCGCCAGCCAGCTAACAACAGAAAAAATTAATAAAAATACAGGTAAAAGCCTATCAGCGGAATGCTAACACGTTGTCGAACTTTTCTTGACCTTCAGCTTCCGGAAATCGTCTACGCTATTCTATGTGCCCGTCATCAAACAGTTTTGTCATCAGCTCTTTTTCCCTCTATGATTATTTATTGAGCGCATCTTTATGAGTGCATGAAAGACAAATAAGTAAATAAATAAACTGAACTGTCTTGGGAATTGGAATTTTTGGGAGAAGGCCATCGCTGCTTGCTCAGAGATAGCCTTCCCCCAAAAATTCTCAACATGCCGATCTTCAAAGTTTGCCGTAGAAAAGCGCTCAATGAAAACGGTGGGCATCGCTGAGCAACAAGCAGCAGCATGGATACTCGTATTTACGACAAATTGAGTACAGTCGTCTAGACGCATGTAGTGATCTCATGGTTTGAAAGGAAGACACTCACCTTTGTGATTTTCTTGATCGCTATTTCTACGGCTTTTGTTCAGCGGTCACATGTGCATTTTGTCTACGTTCACAAAAGAGGGTCTGAACGCTCGAGGGACCCGAGGGCAGACGCTGCCTCGCGTCGTCGTTGTACGCGCCTAGATCCCACGCGGTGTGCCTTCATCTGATCCGCGCTTGCTCCGCTGTATATATTGGAGCCGAATGAATCATTTTCGGATATCCGATTCGGATCGGAATATCCGAAAATGATATCCGATTCGGATATTCCGATCCGAATCATCCAATTATCCGGCCACGGCGAAATTGTCCTTATCCTAATCTTATTTTTATTGGGACATGTGAATCTACGCACATGCAACTGCGACCGACAAGAGTACATGGCGGTCGAGATTCCAAGACAACAACCCTGTGAAAAGAGCTTGAAACAATTACGAGACTACGCGTATAAAAAGCAATGAAGAAGGAACAACTAACAGGAAAACTAAAGAAAAGAAAGGACCCTGTCTCAGAGCAGAATGCGGGAAACTAACAATATTTCAAAAGCATATTTGTGATTGTTTTGAAAGCCGAAAGTTTAGAAGGTATCTGAAAACGCTTACACAACTTAACCTATTCGCTTCCCGCCCTGCAGATGAAGTAGTTCGAACGAACTGAGGCCCTAGCCCTAGGCAGAATCACTTTAACTTTAGGCGCTCTAGTAATGGACAGCTTAACTGGAAAATATTGCTGGCGACCAACGTGTATTAGTCCATGCAGAATTTTGTAAACCAAGACCAAATCAAACTTTCTCCTTCTCAAGTCCAAAGTTTCAATCCCAAGTTGGGAGTTCCTTTCCGCGCTACTAGGAATGGTCATGTGATTAAATCTTCCTGAACGCAGGAAGATTTAATCACAGGACCATTCCTAGTAGCGCGGAACATTTTCCTGGTATAACTGTTTTGCACCCTTTCCAGAAGTTTCTTAGATTTGGTTTTGTTAGGAGCAATTATAGGAGTGCCATATCCCAGCATAGGACGCACATAAACTTTGTAAGCCCTAAGGAGAATTTGAAGATCACTAATAGAAACATCTGAATATAATGCAAACCCTGCGAATGGCTTTTGCCGAAATCTCTCTGCAATGTTTTTCAAAATCAAGATTCTGGGTTGCAAGAAAGCCCAAATCCCACACTTCATTTGCATGCGAAATGTGATGGTCGCCAGTTAAATAATCAATTTTCATGTTGTTTTTACCAATGTGCAAAACCCTAATTTTGTCTTTGGCCAATGGAACCTCCCATATCTGAGACCTTTTGACAACATCTGAAATTGCTAGCTGGAGTTTCATGGCATCTAGAGAAGTGCTGATCGTGCTATAACGTTTGAGATCGTCGGCGAAAACTTTACAGGCAATGCCGCGTTCAGCAATCACTTCAGGTATACCTCTGGTATAGATGTTAAAAGTATAGGAGATAACACTGAAGCCTGTGGGACTCCTATCGTTGCACGTCTCGAAAGAGAAAGCTCCCCATGAGACTGACTCTAAACGTTCTACTAGCTAAAAAGTCTTTAATCCAAAGAACGATTTTTGGCACTTACCATGCGGTACCTTATCAAATCCCTTGTGAAAATCGAAATACACCACATCCACCACTAGATTCTGGTCCAGTGCATCGGTCCAATCATTAAGTGCTGCCAGCATTTGAGTAGAAGTGGATTCTCTCTCCCCCCCCCCCCCCCCCGGCGAAACCCATGCTGTTCGGCGGGGATGGAGTATTATCAAGGTGAGCAACGATGACCTTTTCGAGCATTCCAAAAATCCGGGGTCCGCGAAATTGCCAATAACCGAATCATTCAGTTATCCGGACCCTGGATGATTCGGATAAAATCGGATAAATTCGGATAACCTGTTCAATTTCCTCGCTCCTTTGTTGAAATCGCGCACCTCGGATAAAAGCACATTCAAAACGAATTTCGCGGGCGGCACTCTGCTGAGTCATACGTTTTCGCGCCCCACTGTGAACTAAGGTCGTAATGACGTTGAATACATTTAGCACGCCGTTGAGCGTTACGTTGATCTTGGCATCTTTTCCTTCAGATACCATGTTGTGCTGCCGGGGGAAGCAAGGACGGGGACTGAGGGAGAGAGTGGATTACGCACGCCTTCAGATTGGCACTTCGCTGTTTCACATTGTATAGCATTCGGCGCAAATTGGGTCGAGGGGGTCACCATGTAGAACAGCCCGATACCGCACTTTGTGCAAGGAATATCTCAAACATGGGTGGAAACCGAAACACGAAACGCTGAAAAGAAAGTGGTTCAAAACTCATTAGTTCGTCTAATTTTCATAAATATATATATATATATTATACCTTTGTCCCTGGGAAAAAATTTCGAATTTCGAATGATCGAATAATATTCGATTTTCAAAATTTCGAATTTCGAATGATCGAATAATATTCAATTTTCAAAATTTCGAATTTCGAATGACCGAATAATATTCGATTTTCAAAATTTCGAATTTCGAATGATCGAATAATATTCGATTCTCAAAATTTCGAATTTCGAATGATCGAATAATATTCGAATAATCAAATGAACACCTTACTTATTGTGGTCACCCAATGAGTGACATTTACTAATTTTTTATTACCCGCTATAAACTGCTTTCGACAGAGCAGCATATACAAAGGCTCAGATTGTCATTACTCTTATGCCAGTTGGTTAATTGCGAAAAGGATCGGTAATTATCAATTGCGGTGCATCGATTTCTATCAATGGATCTCCTGTCCCGTGGCCGACATACTCCCGCTACTCGTCCGTAAAATCAGGGCTAATAGAGTGAAGTGTGACGAGTCCAGTGAGTGATAAGCGCTACTGAGGCTGAAAGCTACGAGCGAGGCGAGGACGAGCTGAGGACCGAACCGAGGCTGTGGAAGTCAGTGTCAAGGCTCAGATGCCGCTGTTCAAGCGCCGCGAAAGCTGCTTCATCCATTTCCTTCAGGAGACCAAAAGACGGTGACAAAGGTATAATGACAATGAAGCACCCTTGCTTCCCTAAGAATTCGTGCCCCGGGAAGAGAGGGACACCCTGGTTAGGCAGAGCTAGATTGCTATACATCTTGCTCCATAGGTTACTGTCTCCTTAGGTTATACCGAAGCTTCTATGTGGTAAAAGAAAGGTTAGCATGGACGAAGAAGTAGCACAAGGGCGATCTGGTGCAGAAGAGGCACATTGGAGGCTCATGAGTGCATTCAATCTGCGTTCTGGCTCCGCTGAAGAGCTTCGCGTCACTTATAAGCAAACGGACCCCAAGTCCATGGTTGGAATCTAATCTGGTAAGACACTACGACTTGGACAGTGTCATTGCGGAAATGTGGATGGCTCGCTTTCATAGGAAACCGAGTATGACTGGCTCTTGTACTCCATAGCCATTGCTCCTCCTCTCTTCTTTAAGGTCTTTGCTGGCAGAAAGCAGGAGCTTCCCAGGCTCCAGAAAGTGCTACCTCCCTACCGCAGCTCCTTCCGGCTTTAAACGTTCCGTCGCTGTACTTGGGGTAGAAATACAAAACGGAGATTCTCCCGTAGTATACCGAAGGCAAAAGCGTCATTGAACAGCCATAACACGATGCACTCGTTATTCACGTGACTGGCCGCAGGATGCTCGATGGCGTTCAAAAGAAGCAGGGACGCACGCGGTGCGTTTGCCCGCGCTTACCTCGCGTGGACTAACAAAGGAAGTGTCTGAAGCGTATGCCTGAACGGGAGGAGCGAGTCATATAGGGAGAATCCCCACCCTTCAATTAGTATAAAAATGTGCCTATTTTTTCGCCAAGAAAAAAACCCAAGGAGTACGGGGTCGTTGTAGTTACAATGTAACAGACGCCTCACGAGTTCGGCTGTCTTGTATCGATGCGTCTGCCGCAAGCGGGTCGCAGCGTAGTGGATAGAGACGTTGCTTCATGCGAGGGAGATCGAGGGTTCAAGTCTACTGCGCTGCTGCACTTTTGCATTTCAACTAATTGTTGAGATTTGATGGATTCTGACGTCTATACCATTTCAGAGGTTTTCTACTCATTTTTCCAGCTGCATGCTTTGGTATTAAACATAATCATGTATAAACATTCAACATCAGTGACACACAGGCGCAATGTGCATCAAGAAGAACCACTGGTCACAATACGGACGGCGTATAAAGGCTACTGGCTCCTCACAGTTTGTTTTCCTAGATGGACCGATGCCTTCGGGAAAAACCATCCTGCTCGTATTTTCAAAGACCAGGATGACGTCGCAAGTGATTCCAACGAAGAAACGAGGTCTGTGAATCCCGCAATCTGGCGTTAACCGCCATCGATACACTCTTTCTCTCATCTTGCCTGTCAACTGGAAATCAGGGGTAGCTGAAGGTTTCTTAAACCTACCATCAACAATGTCCGCCGATGCTGAGTGGTGATCCACCTACTTACGCTGAAGTGTGGCCCACCTTTAGGCGAGGAACCTTCGAGGGAAGAAAGCAAGCTGGCCGATCGGGTGGCCAGCATACTCAAAGACTTCGAAGCACGTCAACTTGAAGTTGACGAAGACGAACAGCTGGAAGTGATGGAAGAAGAAGATTTGGATCCGCAAGGTAAACTGATAGACGTGGAGACGCAAGCAAGAATTGAACATATGATAACGTTTTCGGGTAGAATGATTTCACTCCCACGTCATTGTGCAAGACACTCCTTTTGACCTGCAAAAAAGGGACATTTTGAAGGTAGATGTCGAAGCTGCGCTGAAGGAGAATGGATTTGTTATAATGACATTGAAGGTGGTGTCGCTGATATACCTGTGAGGGCCTGTAGCTTTTAAACGCTGTCCGATTGTGGTCAGTGCTTCTGCTTCATGCACTTTGGGCCTTTGCATCACTGGTGTTGGACATTTATACATCGTTGAGCAGCTTTCCCATCGGCTTGTGGTTAAAAACCGGTCACTAATAAACAGGTGGCAAGAAATTTACTCTCCACGGTGTACAACTGGAAAATTAGGCAAAACATTTGAAAGTTGTATAGATGTCAGAATCGTTCAACTCTCAACCAAACATATGAAATGCAAAAAATGCAGCAGAGCAGGAGAATCGAACCCAGGACCTCCCACCCATGAAACAACGTCTCTATCCACTGAGCTCCGATCCACTTGACGGGCGTACAAGACCCACGAATTCTACTGTAACGGACTACCTACTCCTTGTGTTTAACGACTTGGCAAAAATAAACCCATTTTTATGCTAATTGAGGGGTGGAGATTCTCCCTATATGACTCGCCCTTCCCTTTCAGACATGCGCTCCAGACCCTTCCCTTGTCAGATTGCATACAGACAATTCGGCCACTTTGAGTGACACGCGAAACAAAACATCGTTCTTATCAAAAGGTCACAATTCCCTGGTTTTCGAAGAAGACTGCCATTAACTTGTTAAGAGATTGATAAAGAATATTCGAAATTCGATTATTCGAAATTCGAAGCCTTTGAATATTCGAATAAACGAACATTCGAATATAGGGCTTTCCCGAATATTCGAATAAACGAATAATTCGAATATTGGACTTTCTCGAATATTCGAATAAACGAATAATTCGAATATTGGACTTCTTCGAATAGTCGAATATTCGAACATTCGAAATTCGAAGTTACTCGAAATTTGACTATTCGAAATTCGAAAAGGACAAAGATATAATACATGTATCCATAACGGTAGTAATAACTGAGTTGCCGTTAGCGAATTTGGATAGCGGGCAAGGCAGCATGTGACTCCTTTTTAGCAACAAATACTTATAAAAGATCTTTGTATTCGTATTAATATTAAGATGAATTTTCAAACATTTCTAATGTAACAAACCGAAGTTTGTGTAAAATCTCTCTGTAAATATGAAAAAAGTATTTTATATGCATCGAACCCAGCTGACGAGTAAAGTGTCAGAGGTTCCGGCACTCATAATTTAACCGGTCCTATTGATTGTCCCAGATCTATCCCAATTAGGAGGGGCAGAGTTAAGGTTATAGTTGCGTGCAGCACCCTCGACACGACATCCACTCTCTGAGATCGCATGAGTACCATTGTTTCATTTGGCAGCAGCTGAAGCTCTGAAACAAACTTAGAGGAGGGGATTTTAGAGGCAAGACACAGCATGCCCTCCTCCGACTAGAATAGATCCAATGTCCCCCCCCCCCAAGAGTGCTTATAGAACACTGATCTAAATTTGGTGGTCCAGGCCAGACCTACGAGACTTGCTAGGGAAAAAGATAAGCTGCTCCGGATGAGGAATTTGATTCTTTACTAAAACACTCATGGAACCTTTGTGGACCTACGCTATTCGATAGTACAGCGTTTCGAGAAAAGAGCAAAGAATCCAATTTGGTTACTGTTTCGAACATCAGGATGCACCACCGGTAGACACAATCACAAACGCATAGTTAATCTCTTTCTTCAGCCTTTAGTTTACGTTCAAGAGGTGAATGGAGGCAGTGCAAAGCAATCAATGAATGAGTCACCATTTTCGTTCCGTCTAGCGGCCCAATAGAAACAGGAACACGGAACGGAACCGAAGGACTAAAAACGAACCGAAATTCGGAACATGAAAACGGAATTTCCGCCCATCCCTGAATGGAATGATCCAGCTCTTTGATGTTTCTTTCCTTGACAAGAAGTGAGCGCCTTCGGTACATGCACTATTGTTGGGTTCGCCCTTATGTGAATCATCCAGTTATCCAAAGATTTTCGATAGGATCCAATGTATACTCCGCTGCATCGTCTCCAGCGCCTTGTCAGGGTCGGCGCCAGTTCCACCTCCGCCGGCTATCGGCCGGTCACGGCAACGCCGTCGAGGTCCCATCCGACCGCCCTGACGAACGACCGGCTCGCTCCTGTGCCCGACTCCTCGTCTCATCCAACCCCCTCCACCACGCCCCGCCGACCCGAACAATTATATACCGTCTTCTATTCTACCGATCGATGTATCTCCTCTGACTATCCCGGCCGCTGACCTAATTACCATCGCTTTCAATCCTATCGCTACTACTTTCCTTCTTTCGTACCGCCCTCCTGGCTACTTTCGCGTCCTTCCTCAGCGCACACCGACTCCGACACCGTCCTCTCGATCACAACTCCCCCTTACTGGGGACGAGATCTCCTCACTGTACGCTTGAGGTGATAAAGACACTGGCTGAGCTCTAGCTCCTCTAGCATTGTTACACAATGCTGTCCTAATGTGTGTCGGAAGTGCGGGAAACGGAGCCTAACTCCCGCGAGACTCACCAGTAGGCCTGTCCTGCCGCCTACAAAACACTTAATATGTGTGGCATTCTAGTCAGATTGCGATGGTCTCCTTTAACATCCCTGAACACTTACTATTCAGCTGTAGAATTCTATGGCAGCCACTCTGGAGCAAGAAACAAGCCGGTTGCTTGAAGATCACGCAGGAACAAGTGTGTTTGTAGACCAGCCAGCAGACTTTTTGCAACAGCGGTGAATACAAGTTCATCCTAAACGTTTTGCCACCTCCACAGTGCTGCAGTACCTTTCAAGCTCTAATCGGTATGTGTAGACGGTGATAAGCGGTTAACCCCCAAGCCACTACGGCTGGTCTTCATGGAGACACTGTAGGTTTCTATATGAACCAATCTCATGCACAGATCACTCGATGATCATGTCGTAGCTTCAGTCTTCGAAGTAAGACTGGGGGCAGCCCGCTTGTTCTGGATGTGTGGGAAACACTGTTCTCTCGAGCACATGTCGGTCTCCTCTTTCTCCGCTTGCCTTCTGGTTGCCCTAAGGCGAGCAACAAGCATGAGGTCGCGCATCGATGCATGGTCCCTGCTTATTCTTGTAACTGCAATTTGTGGCTATTGCGTCGTAAATGTTTATCAAAGGCCGAAACACGCAGTGTTCATTCCAGCCACCCCTAATTCTCTAGAATCTCTGTTTTTTCTTAGTTTAATTATGCAGGTAGTGCTTCCGTTGCAGCCACATTTCGTTTTCACGTTCGGCGGACACTGCATCCTACTGTAGTGAAGAGTTTGTGACTGGTAGGACTGGTAGACGGGAGAGACAGTCGATCTTCGTTTCCAATGCGTTCGAGACATGTAGACGCGCAACTTCGCCCACTACTAGGGGCAGCAAGTTTAGGGGAAGTCACTCTTAGCGACCTGCGATTGACCTGTGATCCAGGTTGGAGTAGGTGCTCCAGGCAAGGTGAGACCGAGCAGGCTGAGTGTGACGACTGTCTGGGCATCTGTCCGTGCGCTACTTGCGGTTGCCAGGAATTGGTTTCACTCGGTCGGACGACCGGCCCAGCCCAGCCCCTCTTGTGGCGCTGTCCTATCGCGCAGTGACTCGACAGAAGACGGAAGGTCACGCTGGCCGCCGCCTCTTTTTCTGGGTTAACAGCGACCATGCCGAAAATCGTCAGAACTCCCTCGTCAGCACGCGCAGGGCTCGTAGAAGCCAAACCGATGTCAGCCGTAGCCGCTAGGACGATATGAGCCAAGCTGTTCCAGAACCTGCAGCCATTGGATGGTGTTGTAAGAACTATCGTACTGGTCGCTTTCATAATAAGCGCGAACTTGTTCCGAGGCACTTGGGATCAAGTTCTCGTTCGTCGCCACTAACCGCTCCGTGTGGTGGACGGTGGTGCCTCTTCAGCCCACTTCTGGGCGACACCCGGTCGGGCTTGATCCGACGAAGTCCATCCGCCGCATCACGTTCTAATCTCTGCACATTCGCTCTGATTATCTCTCACCGCTTTCTTTCGTGTTGTTGAACCGATCCGATTACAGGATGCTTGTGCTCCTCGCCGCTCTCCTCCCGCTGACCTTGGGTCAATCACCGCTGACCAAGGCATGGAACGAGGCGCTGCCAGGAGTACAACCGTTTTGGGAGAAGTACCAGACCGGACCACACGGTGTTGTCATCAGAGGATGGCAGTTCAGCCGATGCGCCAGCGAGCAGGTGACTGCCGTTTTTTCACTTTCCTTTGAAAAGCCTTTTATAACGAAAGAAACGGAAAATGCATGGTATTGAAAAAAGCATGCCTCCTAGTCCTTGCATGGTCGGCAAGGAGTCCCGTGGAAGCGCGTCTCAAGAGTACAAAAAGACTTTGTTCATCTTCCGTTCGAGTGCGATCGTTATTGAGAAGGTAACTGCTCAATTATGTAGTTGGAGAGCGTGCGCGGGTGAAAACGAGGCTTTCATAGTTTGTCTTTGTGTGGAATTCCTTCCACGCATTCCTTCACTTTATGCAACAGTCAGCTAACTAGTAATTGTATTTCGGTGTTTGTATCATTTATACAAAGTATTTCTTCATGCACAAACCACGAAAAAATACGTGGTTTTGATTACGTTTCCTTCAGTACCAAAAGAAATTTTCGGTATGCTCCTGCTTTTGGGGCGCAGCGACTTCTTAATCACGAAGGCTCAATCACCGAACGTGGAGAGAGGATACCAGGTTTCAACGGTGGGGTGACAGAGTGCAACCGGATCCACTACTCGTAGTTCTTCGACTTCTCTTTAGCACACAGGAGTGGCGCCTTGTATAGCAGAGGGATGAGGTGCCGCTCTGTTAGTGTTCGCTCACTGATCAGGGAGGGTACTTTGCTGCCAGAGTATATACACCGGCAGGCGTGAAGGGACGTGGAGAACGCTGCGACAGCAATTGCTAGCCCATCAGCAATTGCTGGACTGGCCAACGACGCAGTCAGATTCCCTCCACGGTGTCACCTGAGGTGCTGTTGGCGGCGTATCCTAGGTGTTTCTTCATGTAATACATAGAGAAGGTGGTTGGGCCTATTGCGATTTGTGTCTCACGGCTTTCTCGCCCGTCTTGTGTCGCTTTCCATTCCGGTGGTAGTCGAAAGAGTTTCCGTTTCCATTATTTCCTTGCGTGTATTACTGGAAGCCTCCAAAATGCTTACCTCTTCATGGTGAATGCTCTCACAGAGCTCCTGGCATATGTGTAGGGTTCCTGGTCATGCGACCACAAAAGAGAAGATTGAGGTCGTCTGTTGTAGTGGACCAACTACGTCGTGAATGTCTCGAATATAGTCATCTGGCCCGACTACCCTCGGTTCCCAGGACCGATCTTCTTCAATGTGACCATGGATGTCTCCGAGGACTTGCCCGTCGATAAAATCGAAATGGATCTAGAGGTTCGTTTGCGTCTCTAACCATAGAGAAGGCCTTTCCGCGCAGTGCATTTGAAACTTCAGGTTCGACACGCGGTCACGAACAAGCAGGGATCGAAGGGGTGGCAGGTGATCCCATGCCAGGGATGGAACATCATCGATGGGTGTGACGGCGTCGGATCATGGTGAGCACTCAAGGACAGTGAAAAAATGAACTAAACGAGTGACCGCTTCAGCGGACCGGTTCATCCTTTTCCCTACCCTTTGACGAACGACCTTTACTCCCGGTTGGGCTATCCTCTCTGCCAGTCTTGCGCCTTCTAGAGCTTTTCTTCTTCTTTGTGCCGTTCTGTTACTGACATTTTCGCTTTCCAACATGTGTGCCCGGCAGCAACCCTTGGTAAAATTTCTGTCCGAAATGAAGTTTAGCGTACTGACATGCACGCCATTAAGGGAGATCCTTTGGCTCGAATATTTTCAAGCCCATTTGATTCTGACTTGACGGCCGAAGCCAGAGGCTGTTGTCCAGCTACTGTTTAGCGGACGGGAAAAGAGTCTCATCTTTTCCTAGTCGGAACAGTGGGAGAAGTTAGAGTTCAGAACTTTCTTTTGTTGACCTTCTCCTTTGGTTGGAACGCTACTGGAACAGCGGGCTTTTTCCAAAACTCGCTCAGGCGTGGTCCGTAGAATTTTATCTGATCCATGGGCTACCGTTTAGGATAAGTCCGTGTCGATATCCCTCACTTAGACTTTCTAGCGGAAGCAGCACGGTGATGCCTTGGGATGCACCGTATGCTCTTCTTCCACGCGACGCCGAGGAAAGGCGTTGCTTTCCAATGCAAAGATTCAGAGTGCGAGATAGGATAGCGGGGCAATAACTCACCCCCACCAGCTCTGCGTGGTTTTCTCCCGCGGTCATTGGAAGGGTGAATTCTCTTGTATTGCGGGAAAGCGAACTATGTCCATTTCTGCCGCTGAGGGCCAGTTGTGCACCTACAAAACTTGAGTGGCTGAATGAGTGCCCTGTGTTCGAGCTTCTTCACGGTTCCGTCGCTCTATCTTTAGGTGATCACTTGGAGGTGTGAGAAGGTAGAAAGTGGAACAGAAAGTGGAACAGTGAACATGCGTGCATGTGAATATCCACTAGTGTGTATTCTATAATATCCTCGACAACACTCTTCATGAGAGGATTGTATGGCTCACGCTTAGTTCGTGCTTCTATCTTTTACCTTCTGTACACGGAGGTGTTTTCGCAGAGATCGCTGGTTTCTTGTGGTCATTCAGTAGAGGAGATGTGGCATCCGTTGAATTAAATTCTGCTTGTGCATTGCTCTGGCCTCGGCGGTTTTTGCAAAATGCGTGTTTCTGACCTAATAAATACTGAAGTGTGAGCAACGTTTCCGAGTTAGTCGCGTGCCTGTTACAGCCGCTACTGTGACATGTTGGACAAATGTAACGAGGCAGTGAAAGGAGCGCACAAGTACATTAAGGACTCCAAGGCTCAGGACTTCCTCAGGCAAAACAAGGTTCGTTCGGCATATCCTTCCCGCACGCCACTTTATCAACTCAGGTGAACTTTAGCTGTGCCCTCCGCCTAAAGGACATTGGACGATGACTTTCTCGAAAGTTTTCTCCTCAGAAGATCTCCCCAAGTCTTTCTTTGGGCCACTCCAATCGGTAAGCCCTTCCAGGTGAAGCGTAATGAGATTGTCCATAAGCAGCTGTAACTTTTTGCAGAACGAGTACTGGCTGACATTCTCATTCACCGATGGTAGAGACAAAAAACTTGGGTGTGCGCGGTAAGTTTGTTCTTTAAGACTGCTTCTGAATTCATGGCTACAAACCAGGAATGAGACTGACCACAGAAAAACGACCAGAACGGTGCCTATTTCAGATTGTGGGTCGACGTATGCAAGTACCACCTGCAGGACAAAGCTCAGAAGTGTCTGCGAGACCCGAATGCCTTCAAGAACTTCATCAACGAGATCTCCTCACAAGCTGAACAGATCAGAAACAGAGGCCGATAGGTCTCCCCTCAACACTCCCTTTCTCTCAGCTGCCCCCGTACTCCTCAGACCGCCATTCCCGTGCCCCGCCTCTCCTCCGCTATTTCGTTCCCTAGGCAATTGATGGTGCATTATCGCCTTGTGCTCTTTCCCTTTCCTTTAAGCTCCGTTACCCCTCGTTCGTCGTCTTTCACTATGATTCGCTTGTCAGTACCAGCATGCTCACGTTAAATTGTGTGTTAATAAAGCTAATTACCGTGTAAATGGAAAAGGAAATCCATACCAGCAATTTCTGGTGGTGTTCATAGAGCTGATTGGCTTGAGTGACGTTGTGAAATTCCTTAAACTTTGATAGTTTGTGAGAAAGGCAATAGAGTCTTTATTCCCCACACTGCCAGTCTCAGTTGCAACGGAAAAGGTTGAGCCTTTTCTACTTAAGAAAAGCTGCAGGAAGTACGCGAGAAGCTCAAGCCCTCTGTGGTCGCTCTCGCGCCTTCCGCGTGTATTGGGAAGTGAATTTTAAGGTCTCCTGCTTCCTCCATATCCGAACAAGATGGTGAACTGAAGCAAAAGGAATCGGGAGCGATTTATCCAGTTAGCAGTCGCCGTCGCTGCAGTGCGAGGGTGCTTTATCCTAAGGCTGCGGTGGTCCACGTGCTCTACTCTGCTGAGACGAGTGCTGTAGGTTCGCCGCACTGCAGCTTCGTTTTGCACTGCTGCCGAGCAAACTTTTTCGGCGCCATGCGGGTTAGGTGGGGTGGGACGTCTTCCTATTGCACCTACTAAGTTAGTGAACTAATAAGGGGGGCGAGCGTTCTTCCCCCTCGCCCCCCCCCCCCTGGCCCGCGCAGTCCCAACCCTCTGGACTTACTCGAGAGTCCAGAGGTTGCCTTACGAGATAGTGGAGACGCAGACATTTGCAACAGCTCTGCTTAAAGGGCGGGCCTCGGAAGAAGCCACTCCGCCAGTTTATAAATAAGTTAGTAAAGTGCAGCATGTCATCCTTCGTGAGCTCTACATCGAAGAAACTCACGCCTGGGAGGATGTCCAATCCCAGCAAAACTGCACCGAGTCTACAGTGCGGCGAACTTCCAGCCCTCGTCTCACCAGGGAATACCGTCAGTTCCCATGGAAGATCGGATTGAGACCTATATCACGTGAAAGAGCTCGAGACGCTGATCACAGATATATAGACCAAATTTGCTAAATGGATCTCCTAAGTAAGTTATGGCCGGCGGAAACCGCGATGTCTTCCATGTGTTAGGCGCGCTCAATCAGCGTTGGGCGCAGTATTGCGTGGAAATCAGCGGCTCGGCTATCAACGCCGTCAGCAGCGGTGGCGGCGAAGTGGTAGACTACTCACTCCAAAGGGTTGGGTTCATTGGTTCGGTTCTCACCGCTGGTGGGTTTTTTGCATTTTGTCACCTATCTTCGACGAGGACCTATAATCTCATTATTAGCACACTTTTGAGCGAACGGCTAGTGGCGACCTGCATTTACGTCTATTTGAAGACGGAAACGTGTTTCAGGTAAAATGTTTTATTCATGACGTGAAGCAAGTCAGAAATTCAAATCAAAACAAAATAAAAAGTAAAAATGAAATCAAAAATCAACAAAACTTAATAAACATGATAAATAAAAAGTGAAGGAACTCGTTAAAAGTTCCGACTCCACCGACACGACTTCGGTCGAAAAAAATTTTTTCGCTGAAACTTCGTCTAGGGCGGTTATTTGAGGTGCTGATCACGAATCTGACATCCGTTTTTCACGATTCGGTCGGAGACCACCCATACCGTTGCTACAACCGTTCGGCTGAAGTCGTGTCGGTGGAGTCGGAACTTTTAACGAGTTCCTTTACTTTTTATTTATCATGTTTATTAAGTTTTGTTGATTTTTGATTTCATTTTTACTTTTTATTTTGTTTTGATTTGCACTTTTGACTTGCTTCACGTCATGAATAAAGCATTTTACATGAAATAGGTTTCCGTCTTCAAATAGACGTAAATGCAAGTCGCCATTAGCCGTTCGCTCAAAAATGTGCTAAAAATGAGATTATAGGTCCTCGTCGAAGATAGATCACAAAATTCAAAAAATCCACCAGCGGCGAGAACCGAACCAATGAACCCAATCCTTTGGAGCGAGCACTCTACCACTGCGCCGCCACCGCTACTGACGGCGTTGATAGCCGAGCCGCTGATTTCCACACAATACTGCGCCCAACGCTGATTGAGCGCGCCCAACACATGGAAGACATCGCGGATTCCGCCGGCCATAACTTACTTAGGAGATCCATTTAGCAAATTTGGTCTATATATCTGTGATCAACGTCTCGAGCTCTTTCACGTGATATAGGTCTCAATCCGAACTTCCATGGGAAGCTGACGGCATTCCCTGGTCAGTAGAGTGAGGCGCAGCATCTTCAGGGGCAGGGATGGGTGGGAATTTGAAAATATTTTCAGAAAACAGAAATCAGAGAACAGAAAAGCCAAGAAATCCATGTAACAGAGATATCAGAAAACGGAACAGAAAATTTAGAAATCATCGCCTTAGCTACCTATGTATCTAAATGCGTGGTTTTACCCATAACCAACGTTTTGATACCATTTCACGTCAAAATGGACAGTTATCGACGTAAGCTGGATAGTTTTGAAGTCAAACTGAACAGTGCCCAAATAAAAGGTATGTGGTTAAAGGCAGATCTTCTCTTTATTTTTTCTGAAAATTTATAATTCACCTATCATAACGAATTGGGTGCAGTGCTTTTTTTTTATAAGATTTTGATCTTTGCAGATAAAATGATGAATCAAATACTATTTCAACGTGCAGTAAAGCAGCGAGAGCACATCATGCCCTCGGCTGGGTCGTCATGATTTTTCTCCAATGGTGATGTAAATGCTGCTTACTTGGAATTGCAACCAGGATACTTATTGCTTTGTGTGTTTCACAGCGTGTACAGCAACGTAACGAAAGTTTTTGCTGTCAATCAAACAAAAAAGATCGAGACTTTTTACTAGTGCATCTATTCTTTGGGGGGGGGGTCACCTATTCTTTAAGCACAGTAAAAATTAACGTAAATGAAACTTTGCTGTTTTCCTGCACTTTAAAATAAATTTGATATATTCTTCTTCTTATTATATTGCTGATTTTATTAAGACTTTAGGAAAGGCCGGTTATAAATTTTCCAAGTCATAGTAAATTCGCCTGAGACAAAAAAACCTTCTTAGTGGTTGATTAGTTTAATGCGGATCGCGATCGTTTTGCTTTGGAAAATGATCCTTTTGAATTCAAAGGTGTCAAAACTATTTTTATACGTGTTCACCATGATGTGAAAAGCGCCCAATTTGACGTGAAGGTCGTATGTGTAGGTAGAAACGTGGTCTCCAAGAGGAGCCACTTTAGGGGAGCAAGTAACTTCTGTCAATATGCCAATGCTGATATGAATTCATGTTAAAAATCCTTTTTATAAAAGACGTAAAATCTGCTACGGAGGAACTGCCTGGTAGTAGGACGTGCACCATCAATCAAACGAACGAACTATTTCTAATGAAAGCCATCGTGCAAACAGCTTCTTTTGAGCATGGGATGGCATAGGAACATTTTTGGTTTGGACTTGTGATGTTGCGATGCAGATTAAACTAAAGTCAAATAGATTATGGCGTCCGGATACCTATAGCAAAAGTTCTATACCCTGCTATTTTCTGTTTTACACCCAATTTCGGCCATTTTTTCAAAAAACCGAAATTCCTCCTACCCATGCTCAGGATCTTCGACGCAATCCGCGTTGTGGAACCTTCATAGGCTTCTGGGCTTTCAAGGTGCTTTCCATTACCCTGAGCTGTGTTTCTTCGTAGATCAGAATTCAATCTGTCTTTTCACTCTTCACAGTGCCTTATCTTTCTTATCTTATCATATCTTTTTCTAGGGTTAACAGTTTATTTGCGGAGTTTCTCTGGTTTCAAAATTGAACCTTTAGGCGGCTCATAATACTGTTAAAGCTTGGGGACCAGAGACCCATTCAATTTGAGGTATTGATGTTGAATTCAAAAAGTAATTGGACTGCATCATGGTACAATGCAGTTTTGGTGGTTCTTGATACAAATATTCCTTTAATATTACACTGCACCTTTTAGTATTCACATATTTATTTCCCTTAGAATCAACCGTAAAATACTCTGCAAGCTACATAGAAATAAAAGTGGTTAAAAAACTTGTTGTCTTGAATTTATTGTTGATATTTAGGCCCTTGGACGTGGACGTGGCGAGCCCCGGATGGAAAAACACGGAATTGTATCGACCACATTTTTGCATGCCGACATCTTCAATTCAAGAGCGTAAGAGCAGAAACTATAGAATTCGAGACGGACCAACGCTTACTCAGGGGTGTGCTTCGGTGTCCAAAATTTACAGTGAAGAAGAAAATAACACCACATTCTCGTAGTTGTTTTGATGCTAGTCTGTACCAAAATGAAATCTCGACCATTGCGTTCACCTTCCAATGAATATGGTGAAATTTGCCACTACATCAGCAGTGAGGCGAAGGCCACAGCGCGACAATAAGAGTACCGCAGCTGCCTGTCAGTGGACACGGTATCACTGATGAAACATAAACAAACTCTGAAGAAAAACATTTCAACAGCGGTCGGCAGGTCGACAACAGCGGTCGAGTTAGCTACGTAGAAACATGTAAGTTGCTGAGGCGAATGATAAAAGATGATATCCGAAAACACCATAGTCAACTCGTGGAGAAAGCCATTCGATCAAACCGCACTCTCAAGACTGGTTGAGGAACGAGGAGGGGTTCTTGTGCAAAACCAAAAACGAGATTAGCTCGGCGACGAAACACTTCTACGAGCAGCTGTACGCATCTAGGTTTACTGTCACATATACTCCAATCGACACGGATATTCAATGCCCATTATTTCTGCAAGGTGAAATAGAGGCAACCATCAAATCCATGAAACCAATAACAACCCCAGGGCATGATCGTATTGCTACGGAGATGCTGCAGCTAGGCACCAATAGTTTTGTTCCACTAATAACTGAATTCTTCAACCATTGTTTGGGCACTTTATCCGTGCCCGAGAAGCTGCCAGATTCCGTAACCGCACTTCTACATAAGAAAGGCGACCCACTTAAGCTGAAAAACTACCGTCCAATCTCTCTCCTGTCTGTTTTATACAAACTTCACACGAGAGTAATTCTGAAGCGAGTCGAACAGGTATTGGACGTAGAACAACCTCCTGAACAAGCTGGATTTCAAAAAACTACTCTACTATCGATCATTTACATGCTGCAAATCAGCTGATTGAACGATGCACCGAATACCAAATACCTCTCTTCATAGCTTTCATTGACTATGAGAAGGCCTTTGATACAGTGGAGGTGAATGCGTTATGAACGGACCTTCAAGAACAAGGAGCTAATAAACAGCTTATAGAACTGCTTCGTAAAATCTACTCAAAAGCGCAGTCTGCAATTCGTCTCGGAGGAACAGGCGTTCCAATAAGAGTTTACCGATGAGTCCGCCAAGGTGATACAACTTCACCAAAACTATTCACCTTTACGTTGGAGCATATTTTTCGAAAAATTACTTAGAATGGTTATGGAATATCAGTTGCCGGAATTCGGCTCACAACCTTCGCTTCGCTGACGACGTTGTTCTGATTGCAAAAACCGAACAAGAACTGTAATCCATGATTAACGAACTAGATCAAAACTCGCTTAGTTGTGGTTTGAAAATAAGTGCTTCAAAAACGAAGATAATGGTGACATCTGACACATCCATCAACCTTAAGGGAAAAGACGTCGGCAATGTAAAGTCTATCATATACCTGGGACAAGATATCTCCCTCACTCAAGATCCCTCCCAAGAAATCACCCGTAGGATTCGTGCAGGATGGAGCAGTTTCTGTCGATATGCAAACTTTTTAACATAGAGGACGGTCGAGATGAAGTGGAAACGACGCTTTTTTAATATGTGTATATTTCTGTCAATGCTGTATGGAGTTGAGACCTGGACTCTATCAAAGTCAGTTAAGGATAAACTTGCAGCAGCACAAAGGCGCATGGAACGTCATATGGTTGGAGTGAGTCTTCGAGATAGAAAGCGTAACGTGTGCTGCGAGGAATTACTAAAGTAAAAGATGTGGTTCACTGTGCCATGGCAAGAAAATGGACATATTGCTGGAAGATCTCTAATACTGTTGATAATAAGTAGTCTCGTCAGATTATTGAGTGGTGTCCACCTTCCAAAAGAACAGCGGGACGACCTAATTCTAGATGGCGGAATGTATTCCATAAAGCCTTTGGAACATGCAATTGGCAGGAAGAAGCAAGAACGAGAACGAAACGCGAATGGATCGATCTAATGAAATGCCGCATATTGTAAAATATTGAAAACCTAATAAATAAATAAATAAATAAATAAATAAATAAATAAACTTTGGTCCTTATTGTTCCTTTTGCTTATAACCTAATTGCCTAGTTAACACGAGTCCGACGACTGAGGTCGGCTGAGTGGTTGATTTGTGAGAGTTCTTTCGTCCTATGGTTTCCCACGTGCCCAAAGTTCCGATGATCGGACGATCATACTGAGACGGAGTAGACCGGACTGGACTGATCTGAACCTGCTCGAGCTTTCCTCTGCCTCAATTTTTTTTGAATCAAGTGGTGGCGAATGAGAGAGAAGGAAGCAGCTGTGATTTCTCGCGTGCGGTTACCGACAGTCACGACTGTCGACGAAACTTGGAAGAAAACGACCGACGCGATTCGTCAAGCTGCACAGTCGGAACTCGGCATTACGAAGCCTGGGCGACGGAAGGTGGACAAGCAGGCATGGCTGTGGACAGTTGACGTAAAAGCAAAAGTGCGAGAGAAGAAGTCGCTTTATCACGTGTTTCTCGGCGAAAAGACAGCCGATAACTGGCGGAAGTACCAAGAAGCGAAGAAAGCTGCAAAGAAGGCCGTCGCTGTTGCAAAAGCCACTCATTATGGAGATGTCAACGAGAAGCTCGAGTCACGCGATGGCGAGCGGTATCTGTACCGGCTTGCTAAGAATTGCCATCGGCAGACCGAGGATATTGAGAAGTTTTTCGGCATCAATGATGAGAACGGCCATCTTCTTACGGACCGCAAGAAGGCACTTCTTACGGACCGCAAGAAGGCATTGAAGCGATGGCGCGACTACTTTGAGGAAACCTCTACAGTAGAATTTCCTCATCCAGCCATCCTTTCCACGGCTCCAACCCACGGCCCCGTTCAGAAGATCACCGTGGAGGAGATTGAAGCGGCTTTGAAGAAGATGAGGTCAGGCAAAGCGACTGGGCCCGATGACGTGGCAGCAGATTTATGGAAGTCCAAGTACTGGTACCCTGCTGCGTGGTTGGCGAAGTTCTTTAACCAGGTTGTTTCGGAGAAGAAAGTGCCTGAGTGTTGCCGTCAAAGTACGACGATTCCAATTTGGAAGAAGAAGGGCAGTCCTGCAGACTGCTCCAGTTACCGTCCGATTCGCTTGCTTTCGCACAGCATGAAGATCTTTGAACGAGTTGTCGATGGACGAATTTGGGACATCGTCCAGCTTTCCAGCAATCAGTGCGGCTTCGTGGCTGGCTGTGGAACCGTTGATGTCATACATGCCGTCCGCCTCCTGATAGAGAAGCATCGCGAGAAACAGAAGCCAGTGCATATCGCCTTTCTCGACTTGGAGAAGGCCTTTGACCGCGTACCGCGTGAAGTGATATGGTACGCCCTGCGTCAACATGGAGTTCCTGAAGAGCTCATAGAGTGGGTGCGAATTCTCTACTCTTGTCCAAAGAGTCGAGTTCAAGCTGCAGCTGGGACCTCGATGGAGTTTCCCATCTCTGTCGGAGTACATCAGGGTTCTGCGCTTTCCCCACTCCTCTTTGTCGTCGTCATGGATGCCATTACACGAGATCTTCAGAAGCCCGTCCCTTGGACGTTGCTTTATGCCGATGACGTGATGCTCGCTAGCGAAGATAAAGGAGAACTCGAGCGAGAGTTGCAAGCTTGGTGTGATCGCTTGGAGCGGTTGGACTCAGATTGAACGTGAAGAAGACCGAGTATTTAACGACGGACGTTACCGAGTCCAGCTCCATCAAGGTAAACGGCATCGAGCTTCCACGCACTGCGGTCTTTAAGTATCTGGGATCAGCAGTCGCGTCTGACGGCAAACTGATGGTCGAAGTGAATTCACGCGTGAGTGCAGCTTGGTCCAAGTGGCGCTCGTTGACTGGCGTGCTCTGCGACAAGAAGATACCAGAGCGCTTTAAGTCGAAGATCTACAGAGCAGTCGTCCGGCCGGTAGCAATGTACGGCGCTGAGTGTTGGCCAGCGACCATTGAAGTTGAAACGCGCCTCAGCGTCATGGAGACGAAGATGCTGCGCTGGACGGCTGGAGTCATGCGCCTGGACCGCATCCGAAACGATGTCATTCGGCAGAAGTTCGGTATCGCGCCGATAGCTGACAAGATGCGCGAAACTCGCTTGCGATGGTACGGTCACGTTCTGCGTGGAAAGGGAGACAGCGTCTTCCTTTGCCAGCAAGCGTCTCGGAGCGCAGTGGAAATGGGGTTGTTTCATGCGAAGAAGGTCGGGGGTTTGGTTCTTGTGCGCTGCTCTATTTTCGCATTTCAACTGACTGGTTGAAATTTGGAGATTCCGACGTCTATAATATTTTCAGATGTTTTTATGCCTAATTTTCCAGCTGAATGGTGTGGTATTCAACATGAAGTTGTATAAATGTTCAACATCAGTGATGCACAGGTACAAAGTGCACTGGGCAGAATACGGGCAGCGTATAAAGGTTGCAGTCTTTTCACAGTCTGTTTCCATACATGGACCAATGACCTCGAGAAACGCCATCCTGCTCGGGTTTTCAAAAGAGACCAGAATGTGACGTCGGAGGTGGTTCAGGTGAGAAACACAGTCTGTGATCCCGCAAATTAACCTTAACGGCACCTGGAAATCAGAGGTCTGTTGAAAATTCGCAAAAACCTAACACAGACAATGTCTGAAGATACTCGAGTGTGATCTACCTGCTCCCGCTGAAATGTGGCCCACCTTTGGACAAACAGACGGCCAGCATACTAAAGGACTTCGAAGCAGGGATGTGCGTTAATTTTTTTCGGTAAACCTTTAACGATGGATTTTAACGAAAAAATTTTGCGTTAAAATAGGTAAATTCGGTAAAATCGTTAAATAAACATTTGCTTAGCGGCAGTCAGTTTGGTTGTACTTTGGTATGGCCTATGTTATACTTCGGCGACGTGTCGCCGACGCTGCGACACGTCACCGCCAGCCCGTCACCGACGTCGGCGACGCCAACGCCTCTGGCGACGGCGTCAATACATAGATTCTGTGACGACGTCGGCGACGTCGTCAACAGGAGAGCATTGGAGCACATTTTTAGCTCGCAGCTCGTTTTCAATGTCATCATTTGGTAACCGGACTGCGGATAGAAAGGCTAGGTGATCACATTTGCCTCGAATTTGCTTAAATTGTGTGCTTTTCTTAGCGAGCTTCGAGACTTGATGATGATTTTTGTTTTGTATGAACGGTAGCCTGCTCGACCATTGTTAATCTGGCGAATTCTCTCTTACTAACCACATTCGCTTTTAGAAGGATGGATAAGTGTGATCTAAAGTCTGATCTGACTATCGATTTACTAATTTAAATATTTTACCGGCATTTTCGTTAAATTTTTCTATTGGAGTTTAGCAAAGACCTTTTTTGTTAAATTGCAAATTTACGCGAAATCTTCGAAATTCAAAGGAAAATTTAACTCTTAATTAATATGAATTGTATCTCGGTATCTCGAAAAAGCTCTTCGTAGAGGTTTGCAGTAACATTTCAGAAAGCGAGGGAGAAACACTACCTATTTTCTACACAGCTTTATTTTGTGTTACTTGCTCTGCAAGAAAGCGAAAAGGCCTAGAAAATGTCAAAAGTACGGATGAGAAGGACGGAAAAGCGAAGAAAGGTGACAAAGGGAAGGGAAGGTAAGGGTTAGGTTCCCACTCTCTTCCAAACACTCAGTGTTCTAGCGAATGGCACTATTGGTGTACGCAAGACGGTCGTCTTTTGCACTTCTCGATTTCGTAAGTCGAAGTACGGTGGTGATGATGGCAGTGCCGGGAACGAAGAGCCAACCCATAACCAAAACACTCCATCGGAACGCATTTTCTTCCACCCTTGGATGACGTCGGCGACGTCGGTGACGGACTCGGACATTCGGGTTCGACGAGCCGAACAGTCTCCGCCCGACCACGCCCCCTTCAACAGAATGGCAACTGCAGTTGCCAATAGAATCGCTATCCTGTTGCAACAGCAACATTATGTTGCTATCCTGTTGGAGGCTCGCAACACACTGTTGCTATTCGGGAACAGTGACTGGCGTGGTTCAATAGGACACCCTCGCGCCGCTATAAAGAAATTAGATAAGCCATAAAGATTAGCCGTTAATAAAATTTCAACTGAATGCTTTCCTCCATTTGCTCCATTTGCTGAATGCTTTCCTCCACTCCATTTGCTTAGTGCTTGGCATAACGAATCTAACAACACATCAGGGCTGGTAGGTTGTTTTTGTACCCGACCTTATACCGAAGTAATTCTTTGCGCAGCTTTGACTTCTGGTATGACTGCACATAAAAATGTACATATTTCTCAATTATCTTGAAGATGTGCTTTTAGGTCAGCTCCAGGATTTAGTTTATACGCAAGGGCAAGTAGACATCATCAAGGTAACTGTTTCTATAACTTTCGATAATGGGGACAAGAAACATGGTCCGATCGGGTATCATCATTGCGATGAGATTTGTGTTTTAGATCCTGGGACTAAACTGGGGGCATGGACTAAACTGTACGAGGCGAAGCGAGATCTCGCCCCGAACACAACACATAAAAGTTGATGAAATATGAAAGGTGTGTCTCAGAAAGACTCGTAGACCTTGTATTGTTCTGAATAGCCATTCTTTCCAGTTGATGGCAGAGGATATCCTTCCTCAGTTGGAAAAGCTACAAAGAGAGAAGCAGAACTTTCTGGAGTATAACAATTGCGATAGAGAAAGAGAACGACAGGAACGAAAACTTACTGCGTTTACATACCATATTTCCCTGGTAAGCTTCGTTCAATCCTCACCCCTTTGCTGTTATTTTTTGTGGTCGATTCCATCCCCGTTATTATTACCAACGGTGTTCTTAGTCTTGCATCTGTTATACTGTATTATTTAGGATTTATTTTCGGCAAAAATCGACCAGAAATCGAACCCCGCCCCGCCCCGCATGAAGATCCCTTTTTTGCTAAACGTGTTTGTAACCGTAAAGAAGCGCTGTTTATCTACTTTTCAAAAAGCTAGCGGAATTTTTAAATTTCTAAAAAATAACCGAGTTATGAATATTTTTGTGAGATCACTCCGATGACGACGGCGAAGGATTCAGTTCACGACTTCCGAAAATTGATCATATCTCGGCTATTTTTCCGAAAATCAAAAATCCCGCTTGCTCATCAAAAAATAGAGCAAATATGCTCTCTAACCATGTAAGAACCGTTTTCCAAGAAAGGGGTCTTCATGCGGGGCGGGAGGGGTTCGATTTTCGGTACGTATTTTTGCGAAATGAACCCGAAATCGGACCCCCCTGCCGCGCATGAAAACCGAATTTTTGAAAATTGACTCTTATATGATGATAAAGCGCATTTTATCTGCTTTCCAAAAAGCTAGCGGGATTTTTGAACTTCGAAGAATTGGTCAAGTTATGAATATTTTTGTGAAACCACTTCAATTTTTTTCGCACAAAAATCGAACCAGCAGCCACGCGTGACGACTCCTTTTCTGGAAAACGATTTTTACACTATGAGAAAGGGCGTTTTATCTACTTTATGAAAAACTAAAAGAATTTTCGAAATTCGAAAAACTTACCGAGTTATGAACCTTTTTGTGAACGTTCAATTTTATGCTCCGATGACGTTGGTGCAAAGTCGACCAGAGGTCGATTCAACCTGTTCTATCCAGAAAATCACATTTTTTTCACAGTGAATTGATCAAAACTTCTAGGTTCTCGTGGTTAGATTTTATCCGTATCGGTGATCTGCTTCGGCTAAAAAATAATATTTTCATGAAAAATGAGAATTTTGTATGCGATCCATCCTCGTCATATCTTCATCGCAGCGGAGAAGCATAGTTTTTATTGTATGTTGAGCACACGACTTAAAATTTTATATGATACAATTCCACTCTCTTCGTCCTGTCGTTCAGAAGGCAGAAAAAAATTTCCAGCGAAGTGTCCATCCATATTTCAATTGCGATTGATCATGTCAGAGAACGCAGTAGCCGCATGTAAACTGCCGTAACACGGAGATTTTTTGGGGGTCCTGGAAAATTCATAAAGCTTTAGTAGATGTGTTTTCTATGGTTTAAAAGGCAGTTTCTAAAAGTGACATGTTCCATGTGATTAGTGTGTCGATATCTTTTCGGTAAATCGAGACGTCTGATCATATAGAATATCGTTTCAGAGAAACATAGTTTTATCGCTGTGTGTCAAACGGGCTTAAAATTTTATAGGGTGCGATTTCATTTTCTGATGCTGTTTCCTGCAGGAGAGAAATTACTTGTCAAGCAAGTCCGTCCTTCGGTTGCCATTCCGTCATGGACTCGAAGAGCGCTTCAAAAATCTTGTAGGGAAAGCACTTAGGTCGTCATCAGTAATTAACACTTGAAATTTTGTAGAGTGGAATTCTGGAAGTATATGTCGCTCATCAGGCAGAAAACTACCTTGTCCATGACGTCCTGGGAAAATCTGAAAAAATGAAAATCTTTCTTTGACTATAAATCTCTGCAGACAGGATATCTTTATTTTTCACTGCACAGTAATTGGCATTAAATTTTTTTGATATTCAACCCTATTTTTTTAACTCCCGGAAACGCAAGTGCTTGTAAATCTCCGCATTGTCGTAGTCACACCTGGAAAAAACTTATTAATAGATGCAAACATCATCTAAAAACCTGAATTTGGAGAGAGTCCTCTGCCAAAACCGAGAGAGTACGACCCCCCCCCCCTCCATTCGAGGCTACAGTACGACCCCCCCCCCTTCGATTCCCGAACCTCAAGCTTGACCCTGGCGGAGGCGTTTGCCGAACAAGAGGGCAACATCGCGGAAGAACTTGCCGAAATTGACGAGGAAAAGCGAGAATGCAAGGAGTTGTTTGGTGAGGTGTTCACGGGATGCGAGGAGAAAAGCAAGTCTCTCAATATGGTGGGTTTAACTTACGTCTATCTTGAATCAAATTCAGTTGATCCTTTTGTTCGCCGAGTGCACTCATAATGACGTCTCCTTTCCGTCCTGGCACATTTCCTCTTTGTAATGAAAGATTTGTAATAGATCTAATTTCCTGCACAGATTTCCTTCCTTTTGAATTTCTTGTGTTGCTACGTCACAGCTTTGTAGGAAATCAAGCAGATGAAGAAGAAGGAAGCTGATTTGGCGAAGTGGGAAAAAAGATCGGCTCGAAAGAGCATGCGTTCAAAACTGCAGAGGAGGCACGTTTTTGTACAGCGCTATTCCCTTTTTTCTCGATATTTTTTGTTTGTACTCTCATCGTTCTTCAATGTTGGGGAAGCTGTGCATGGTTACAGAGGTGGTTTCGCGCTTCTGGATATGACGCGGTTTATGTCTATGCGCTTCGAGATAAAACTGAACTTGCTTTTTGTGGTAAGAAATTATTCAGCTTTCAGCGAAATTACGAAAATTTATATATATATATATCACCTGTATCACCTGTCGTCCCGTTGATCATCGACTTGCTCGAGCGGGCGCCAGCAGCGTCTCCATTCGTCCCTGTCGCGTGCCAGAGTGGTCCAATGGATCCTCCTCGCTCGAGGGACACGAAGAGCGTCATATCGGTCGTTCAGGGCTTTCACGAAGAAGTCCGACCAACGCGTTGGTGGGCGTCCTGGTGTTCTTTTGACATCCCGCGGAATCCAATCTGTGACGGCTCTCGTCCAGCGGGTGTCTGCGAATCGCATTACGTGGCCGGCCCACCTAATTTTCGACGACTTGGCCCATGCGACAGCGTCTCTGATCTTCGAACGTCGGCGAAGCTCGGAACTCCGAAGACCTTCTCTCACTTGCGTGAGTCGTGTCACTCCGAGCATCGTCCTCTCGATTCCACGCTGCGCGACGCTGATCGCGTGTTCATCCTGCTTTCGTATAGCCCAGGTCTCTGAGGCGTATGTTAGGGCAGGAAGAACAGTGGAGTCGAATAGGTGGGCACGGAGTCGGACGTTCTTCGTTTTCTTCACGACTTCTTCGACGCTCTTGAAAGCTCCCCAAGCCGCTCGTTTCCTTCTGCTCAGCTCTGGTGCTAGGTCGTTGGTCATGTTGACTTCGCGACCTAGATACACATAGCTGGAGCATTCGGAGATGTTCGTTCCGTTGAGCGAGAATGGGGCATCAGAAACCCATCCGTTCTTCATGAACATCGTCTTCGTAAGATTCAGCTGCAGTCCAACGCTTCCACATACACGATCGAAGTCGGCCAGCATTCGTTCCGCCTGACTGATGCTCGGTGTTATGAGCACGATGTCGTCAGCGAAGCGAAGATGGTGCAGTTGCCGGCCGTCGACCTTCACTCCCATGTCTTCCCATTCTAGTTCGCGCATGACGTTTTCGAGGGTGGCGCTGAAGAGCTTCGGGGATATGGTATCCCCTTGTCGAACCCCTCTCTTCACGTCAATGACGACGTCATTGTAGAATGGTGAGATCTTGGTCGTGAATCCACTGTACAACTCTCGAAGCACTCTGATGTACTGAGTAGGAACGCCCTGGGTGAGCAGGGCTTCCATGACCGCTTCAGTCTCGACGGAGTCGAATGCCTTCTTCAGGTCAATGAACGTAAGGCACAGCGGCAGCTTGTACTCTCGCGACACTTCGATGAGCTTCGTAATGGTGTGTATGTGGTCGATCGTGCTGAATCCTCTCCGAAATCCTGCTTGTTCGCATGGCTGTCCTTCGTCCAGCGTTCTACTAATCCTATTCAGGATGACTCGAGTGAACAGCTTGTAGACTACGGACAACAGGCAGATCGGGCGATAGTTGCCAATGTCGTGCACGTCTCCCTTCTTGTACAGCAAAACGGTCTTGCTGGTCTTCCACTGAGATGGAACCTTGCACTCGGACAGGTAGCGTGTGAAGAGCCGCGCCAAGGTGTTGATGAGCGCTGGCGGGAGGTTCTTCAGGTGTTCGGGTCTGATCCTGTCGGGACCGGGTGCTGTACGTTTCTTCACCGACGAGATGGCGTGTCGGATCTCGGAAGGGAGAACAGAGGGGACGACGTATCCATCCTGCGGAAGATGGCATGGGGGCAGGTGGACGTGGCTATCGAAGAGATCGGAGTAGAAGTCGTGGATGACTTTCTCCATGGTCCTTCTGGAAGAGGTGATGGTTCCGTCAGGACGTCGGAGAGCGGTCATCTTGGTCTTGAAGTTGGCGAAGTTCCGGCGGGCATTGCGAATGCTCAGCCCTGCCTCTGCTGCTTCAGCCAACACTTCCGCTCTTCTCTCCTTGAGATCTTCCTTTATCGCCGCTCTGCATAGCTTTGCAAGCTCGGACGTCAGTTGGTATTTGCCTGACGCTCGTGCTGCTCCACGCTGGCGTATCAGCTCGAGAGTTTCCGGAGACAGGCGTCTCTTGGTGGTCTTCAAGCTCTCGGCTCCCTTAGCACTATCGTGGAGATGGTGCACGAAGCGATCGTATTCCTCGTCGACGTTGTCCATGACGGCATCTTCCCAAAGGCCGACAAGAGAGGTGTAAAGGTCCCAGTTGATGGTCGTTCTGGGATTCCTCTTCTTGAACTTCGCGGCCTTCTCTCCTTGACGCGAAAAGCGGAACCTCGCGCGAAGGAGGCGGTGGTCCGATCCCGTGTAAAACTTGGGGACAACGGAGACATCGGTCAGGCAATACTTGCGAATGAAGATGATGTGGTCGATCTCGTTGTGGAACTGGCCACCGGGGGATTCCCAGGTCCATCGTAGGGAGGGAGGCTTCTGGAACTGCGAGTTTCCATGGATGGTCTTGGTCGACATGATAAACTCAGACAGCCTTTCACCTTGCTCGTTCCACTCCAAACCGTGGGTTCCGATGTGAAGTTCTTCCGGCGACCTTCGTGGCCCGATCTTGGCGTTGAAGTCGCCGACGATCACCTTGTAGAAGGTGTGATCTTCCTTATAGAACTTCTCCAGCTCCACGTAGAAGGCCTCGACGTCTTCGTCGTCGTAGTCGGATGTTGGGGCATACGCGACGAACACAGTCAAGGCTGGCACGGAGCCACATCGCTTCAGTCGCAGACGTCCGATTCGGCTAGTCAGAGACTCGTACGAATCGATGTTCATGGCCAAGTGCGTGTTGACGAGGACACCAACGCCGCCTACTCCCCTGCTGTCGCATGTTCCGAGGAACAGTTCTTCTCCGGAGTCGTAGGCGGCGTGTAGGGGGTGGTGTCTTCTCGTCTCGGTCAGTCCGATGACGTCGTGCTTGATCTTCCTGGCTTGCATCATCAGGTCCTCGACGGATGCTTCGGACGCAAGCGTGCGGGCGTTGTAAGTACAGATCGTCATCCTAGTCCTTCTCAGTTTGCGCAGCCTGGTTAGGCCCTGAGATTTTAGCAGCCTCTCCGTACTCGTCCTTCCCATCGCTGCAGAAATGGGGGCTCTTTCGGGGTCAGGGGAATGAGGCCCTTTAGTGCTGCTGTGTTTGACTGGAATACAACACGGGTAGCTAGTCAGGCTCTGTCGTGCGGGCGGGGTACTCCGGGCAGCCAGCCAGACTGCCCGAAGGGACGGGGCGAGACTTAAGGCGGCCTCGAATCGCCTTACATGTACTCCCAGTCTACCGAGTGCAAGCTTTTGGCCGAGCCGACACAGTTACAATCCGCACAGTCACGGACACATCCACGCACACTGTGCACGAACATGCCGCTCCCACGCACAAGGAACGCATCGACCCGACACAGCAGGAGCAAGGAGTCCATCCCCTGCATCCCACCTGCGTCTCTGGGCAGTACACGGTCGCATTTGGTTCGCGTTTAATTCCCCTATCCACCACCCGGGGACGCGCCACGTGGCCCTGCGACAAGCGGCCCGAGATCCCTCTTAACAAGAGAGCCCGAAGGCTCTCTATCGAGGGAGATCCGTGGATATATATATATATATGTATATATATATGTATATATATATATATATATATATAACGGCGGGACTAGTTTCCAAAACAAGGCATAGTTGGCAGATAGCTTGCGCGCTGCACTCGTGTTATCACAACTTCGTAATCTTTTAGGCGCAAAGCGGCTCGGAGGGGGTCACCTCGTTTAAGTGGTAATCCGCTTTAGTAAGAAGGCACTTGAATGTCCAAATACATCAGAAGTGGCCCAGCTCAGTTCACCACTGTGGTAGAACACACCAATGCTGAGTGAAATAGTGAAATTTTTGATATTGTGCAACACAGACGGCTGCCATGCAGGATAACCCCCTCCGAGCCGCTTTACGCCATCTTTTATAGTGTTCCTACTTTTGAGTATATCTGTTGAGTACTTAAATCCTTACATTATTGCTTAAAGATGTGATGTTTTCCACTCGAAGTCATATATATGGTCATCCTGCTGTGGGCTATCGTGACACATTTCCTCACTCCTCTTCTAAAGTTATTATAATCTTGCTTCTTCACATTTTCTTCATTTAAACGGCTATTTGAAGTATAATTGTTCTTTAGACCCTTTATGTATACTATGCAAACTAAGCGAATCTATTAATTGAGCATAGAGCAGCAAAAGATTTGCCATTACCATTTCATTCGTTTGATTTCAGGTGACTAAGGCCCCTATGCATCATCTCGTACTTTACAGCGAACGAAAGGTTGACCTACCAAACGCCATCACAGCAAGTTTTTGTTACTATCTCTTCACTTGCTCTCTAGTGTACAACAACCACTTCCGTGTAAGAGTCGTCCTTCTGCAAGTTTTGCTTATTCCGAAGAGAGGGAACAGAGCTCGCAGGTTCGTATAGTTACTTATCGGTAGCAATATGAATTATTATCATGTAAACAGCAAGAAAAGCAGTGAACATCAGAAACTGCTATTCCAGCTTCTCACCAGCTTCATCCAGTGACTCACATCGTCTTCCTCTTCTTCTCCTGAACGTTTAGTCCCGCGCAGTCGCAGGGTCCGCTGTTCTTGTGATCTGTCGCCACCTCATCCTATCAAGGGCGTCATCTGCCGTGGCGCCGACTTCGGCGAGATCTCTCTTGATGACGTCCTTCCATCTTTTCCTTGGGGCTCCTCTCGGACGCTTTCCGGGTGCCTCAAAATCTAGGGCCAATCTTGTGGGGTTATCCTCTGGTCTTCTGTGGAGGTGTCCATACCACCTCAGGCGCTGCTCTCTCACCTTCAGCCGGTTCGGGGCTGTCTTCATCACTGCCCTAACATCCTCGTTTCGAACCCTGTCCCGACGGGTCCATCCACATGCCCACCTCTGCATCCTCATCTCCGCCGCTTGCAGTTGCCGCTCCTGCGCCTTACCCAGGGCCCAACACTCACTGCCGTAGAGGAGGGCAGGTCTCACAACTGTTCTATAGAGCTTGCCTTTGGGCGTTCTGGAGCATTTACGGTCGCAGAGGATCCCTGTGGACTCCCTCCACTTGAGCCAGGCTGCGTTTATCCGTCCCCTGACCGCCTGGTCCACACTTCCTTCCTCGGATAGGTCACTTCCGAGGTAGCGGAATTCTTCCACCTTCTCGATCGTTTTCCCTTGGCAGTCTAGGATCGATCCAGCGCACTGCTCAGAGCTGATGAACTTCGTCTTCTTCACGTTCAGCCGTAGGCCGTTGTCTGCGAGGGCTCTCTGCCACAGCTGCACCTTCTCCTCCAGCTCCTCCTGGTTGTCGGCTACTAGAGCGATGTCATCCGCGTAGAGGATCGTTCTGAGTGGGCCTTCCTCAAGGTGGTTCTCTATAGAGTCAAGCGTCAGCAGGAAGAGGAACGGGCTCAGAGCCGACCCTTGGTGTACCCCCACTGTGATGTCCACTTTCCTTGTCACCCCATGTGGAGTTCGTATCGTCGCTTTCGAGCCCTCGTACATGTCCCTTCTGACCGTGATCAGACGTTCCGGGACACCCCTCCCTCGAAGGGCATTCCAGATTACGGCCCGAGCTAGCCTGTCGTAGGCCTTCTCCAGGTCCAGGAATGCCAGGTAGCAGGGTTTTCGTTTCTTCCGATATTTCTCCATCACCTGACGAGCGATGAAGATGGCGTCTGTGGTGGACCTCTCAGGCATGAGGCCCCACTGCACCTGGGAGATGGGTATCATCTCCCTCAGCCTTGAGTTGACCAGTCGTTCGTAGATCTTCATCGTGTGTGAGATCAGTTTGATCCCTCGGTAGTTGGAGCATTCGGAAGCGTCTCCCTTCTGCTTGAATATGGGGACTATGGTGCTGTTCCTCCAGTCATCCGGCATCTTACCTTCTTTCGTGATTCTGTTGAGGATCTGCGTCAGCCAGTTGATTCCGAGGTCCCCGAGACCTTCCAAGCCTCTACTGCCACACCGTCAGGCCCTGCTGAATTCCGAGTTTCATCTTCCCTATGGCCTTGCGAACCTCTTCTTGCATCCAGGGTGGGATGGGTCCTTCCGTTGCTTGTTCTTCCTCGGCCTCCCGACGAGGGAACTCCTCGTTCAGGAGTTCTTTGAAGTACTCCTCCCATCTCCGTCTGACCTAGACCGGCTTCCGTAACACCCTACCGTCAGCACTCTTCACAGTCTTCACTACTCGAATGTCGAGGCAAGCTCTATGACGCGCCTTGGCCAGGCGGATGGCGAACTTCTCTCCCTCTGGCCCGTCTAGTTTCTCGAACAGGGCATCCATTTCCGCGTTCTTTGCCTTCGCTACAGCTGTTTTTGCCAGCCTCTTCAGCTTCCTGTAGGCTGTGAGATGCTCGGGTGCCCTTGCCTTCTGCCACAGCCACCGCAGCCTGCACCTCTTCGTTCCAGAACTATGCCGATTTATCCCCTCTGGTTCCTCCCTTTGTTTCTCACAGGGTTTCATTGGCACATCTCAGGATTGTTTGGACTACCCTCCTCCAGGTCTCATTCACGGGACCAGCTGGATCTGGAAGGTCTGCTTCGAGCACTGCCCTTCGTAGTTCGCTCCGCTCTGAACCCCGCAGTCTCCACCATCGGATCCTGGGTTCCGTCCTCACTTTGGGCCTGGTGGGTAGAGGTATGCCAAGGTCGGCTACCAAGGGTCTATGCTGTGATGCCATGTCTTCTCCCGGAATGACCTTCACATCCCGGACTGTTTTCAGGGCAGCCCTTCGAACCAGGATGTGGTCGACTTCCATCCTTCTTCCTCCGCTAGCATTGGTCACCTTCAGGGTCTCCCTCTTCGCGAAGAAGGTGCTACAGACAGCCAGGTCGTAGGCGATAGCCAGATCCAGAATTCGTTCTCCATCCGGGTTTGTCAGGCTGATCCCTTTACCTCCATGAACCCTTTCTACTCCTCTTCTGCCACTTCCCACATGCCCGTTCATGTCCCCTGCTATGGAGAGGTAGTCGCCTTCTGGTACGGACCTTATGGCTTCCTCGAGCGAGAGGTAGAAGTCATCCTTGTCGTGCTCGGAGCATCCGGTCTGCGGAGCGTAGACAGACATGATGGTCCAGTAACCCTCGTTCGTGTCCAGCCGCAGTGACATGATGCGGTCGTTTATTCTTTGGACAGCCGCTACTGAATCCTTGAGGGACTCCGCTACAGCTATCCCTACCCAGTTCCTCTTGGTGTCCCCTCCGTTGTAGTACAGCTTTACCCCTTCTCCGATCTCCCTGGCTTTCGCCCCTTTCTATCGCGTTTCCTGCAGACACAGGACTTGTATCCTCCTGCGCTCCATCAGGTCAGCTACTTCCCTAGATCTTCCGGTCAGCGTTCCCACATTCAGAGTCTCCAGTCGAACTAGCTTCTTTAGCCGAGGTCGTTTGGCCCTCGGTAGCCCTCGCATACTAACCACAGAACTCGGGCGGGGGTTCTGTGCGCCACTTCCGGGTGACGTCCTAGCCTTTACACTGATTCTATTGCGACTTGTGATCATGATTTTGTGACGAGGTTTCTCCATCAGCCGGCCTGTCAACCTGGGCCTGACGCTGGAACCGTTGCCATTTTTGCAATTTTTGCAGGGCATGGCGTGCAGGAGCCGGAACTCGAACCTGTGACCGTTTTGCATGAAACTACACTACTAACTACTAGGCTAACTCGGCTCTTCAGTGACTCACATCGTAACAGGGGGAAACAAACATCGCGAATCCTGTGGAATACTCTCAGTGAGTGGGGGACGAAAGGATCGAAGTATAATTCAGATCCTCATTTATCTTTCATTTTAATGCTTAGGTTATGCCTTTCTCTACTTTGTGTAGCACTCCGCTCTCAAACTTCGAAGCTGGCCGGAACTACAAGCATGTTGTAGATCCTGGCGATAAGTTTGGGATTCGGCCCTCAGACGTTTTCGTTAACATAGATACCTAGAAACTATTTGTTCCTATATGTCTGCGAAATTTTTAGTTTGCATTGGTTTTCTTCCATCTGGGCGAGAATCCCAACCGCATGATGGTTGCTTGGAAATCAACTCCCTGGACATTGCCGAGCAGTCCTGGAAAGGTCAGTTCTTCCACTAATATTTACAAGTAAAGATGAACCCTGCATTATCGTGCAGGACCGAATTGTCTCAAGGCTTGCAGTTTAGAAAGCGGTTAATATTTTAACAAAAGCTCTCGTTCACATAAGTGTATGTGTATGTAAATAGTTGACAGTGACTGGGGGAAAGTGAGGGTCTGTAAGTGAAGCTGACTTTAAAAAACACAACAGTACTATATGACATAGGTGAATCTGACTTGGGGAAAAGTTTTAGTGTGGAGGTAGATCGATGCTTTATCGAGCTGTGCTGCTGTTATTCTGTGTTAGATTGAAACTCTCTCGCCGCCGCCGCAGGGAGCGGCTTATTGGAGTTTCAATTTATCTTATTTTGTTTTATTGGATGATTTTTGAGAACCATTCACGCATTTCTCCCGTGAATGGTTCTTGTTTTGTTTCTCTGATGTGTTGCCATGATTTTCTATCATTATCTATTATGCGTCCTGCTCCATTCTCACTTTATGTATGTGTATGCTTGGTTCTTGCTACCTATGCATTCTCGGTTCTCACTTAATATGCTATACCATTGTAATTGTCAGTCCACTTTCTGCAATTTATAAATAAATTGTTATTGGGTTGGTGCATAAGTTCTCGGACATTTGGGGCATGAAATAATTATTCACCACATACGAACAACAATATCAAATCATTTGAAGTAACCACCCTTTACATCAATTGTCTTTCGCCAACGTGCTGGTAAGTCATGGATGCCTTTTCTCCAAAACGCGGCCGGTTGTGATTCGAAAAATGTGAGCAGTGCCTCCTTGACATCCTCTCGGTTCCTAAATTGCTGGCCGTCCAAATAGCGTTGAATGCTTGAAAACAAATGATAATCAGAAGGAGCGAGATCTGATGAGTAGGGTGGATGTGGAAGAACGGTCCATCCGTAGTCCGTCAACTCAGCCGCCGTCGCTCTAGCAATATGCGGTCTAGCGTTGTCGTGTTGAAAATACACCTTCACTTGCTCTCCTCGTGTGGTTTGAAGGTGGGCCCTCAACTTCTTCAGTTGGTTGACGTAAACCTCTGCCGTCACTGTTATCCCTTCGTATAGCAGCTCCCAGTGCTCTACGCCAAGAACGCTCGACCAAATGCATAGCATCACCTTTTTCACGTGAAGGTCGGGTTTCGGAACGTCCTCTGCCTCTCCAGTTGCGTCAACCCCGCCGGTGATAATTAGAGTAGAGTATCCACTTCTCATCCCAGTGACAATGTTGTCCAGCCATCCGTGAGTACGTCTAAGGGTAAGGAGAGACAGACATCGGCTCTGCGATCCATGTCATATTGCGTCAAGTCGTGAGGTACCCAGCGACCCAATTTTTGCACCTTGACAATCGACTTCAATCCTCGAACGACTGTTGAGTGACTAACACCAAGAGTGCTTGATAGTTCGCGAGTGGTTTGGTATGGGTCCGCTTCCACTCTACTTCGGAGGCTATCCAAATCCAGTGTCATCGGGAGCCCTTCTCGTTCATTATCTTCAACGGAGAATTCACCAATTGCAAACTTCGAGAACCTTTGGTACACAGTAGTTCGAGCAGGAGCACTCTCGTTGTAAACATCTTTCAGGTGACGATACGATTCGTTGGAATTGAGGCATTGATGCAGGAATAACACGACGTGCCGAATATACGTCTCAGTTTGGATGAATTGCTTAGCCATAATAGCTGACGTTAACAACGCAAAAGTAAATGTTAGGAAGTTTCGTAGCCCTTTCCTTTCTCTATCGATCGATCATTTACGCGTTGATACATGTCAGAAATTTGGCGGGAAAATGCGCTTTCAATTCAGGAGGGATCAAATGTCCGAGAACTTATGCACCAACCTAATATATTAAAAATTTTGTATTTATAAACATTTCCTATATATCCTATATCCTGCTCGTATACACATAATTTATGTATATACACATATGTATCTACACATATGTACATAATTTATGTATATACACACGCATGTTTTCCAAACAAATTAGCGCTTTACTAGTCTTCCCTCCCCCTCTTTATTTCCTCCCCACCTTACTGGTCCCAACTCCTTCCCACGTCCTTGTTTCCACTATTGACCCTCACTAGTCTCTTCTAGCTGGTTTCCCCGTTTTGGTCCCTCCTCCAGGTTGTTCCTTTCCTAGCTGGTTGCTCTCCTGGTCCACCCTAGAGGTTCTCATTGCTGGGAGGGGGACGTTCTGCCTGAAAGCGGCGCGGGCAAAGGCGCGGAACTGTGCCTGTGGAGCCAATTAGCGTCGACTCGCGCGGTGACACCCGCCGCTTCGCACTGAGCCCAGACAGCCCTCGCCGCGGAAGCGATGGTGACCCAGCCAACCACGGGAGCCTGTAGGTCGACCAGATTTGGTGTGATTACGGTCGATGGAGGGATAGGAGGCTGAGACAGCTTGCATTGGCAGTCAGGAAATTGGGATTGATGTGAATCCTACCATCTCCTATATCAGAATTTCGAGCTCTATCGAATGAGCCAGGAAAGAATCTTGCCTCAATAAGCCTTATAACGATTTCTTTCAGGCGCTGTTTAACTTTCGTTAAATATCAGTTTTTATTTATATCAGAATTAACTACGAGGCATGCTTCCAGGCTGCTGATGTGAACTCTACCATCTTCTATATTAGAATATCGACCTCTTTCGAATCAGCCAGAAATTATCCTGCCTAGATAACCTTAAGGCGACCTTTTAGCGTTGTTTAATTTTCTCAAATAGCAATTTTTATTTATATCAGAATTAATTGCGAGGCATGCTTTCAGGATGAAATTGCGCGAGGAATCTAATTAGGTAGACGAGAAACCTTCGATGTGTGCATTATAAAGTTCTATAGAAAAATCAGTTACGAAATGCTAAGGAGATGTCATGTTGAAACTAACGCTTTAAACTTATGTTAAAAGATCTCTCGTCTAACTAATTGATATCCTCATGCAATTTTAGCCTGGAAGCATGCATCGCATTTAATCCTGATATATGTGAATAAAACCTGATATTTAACGAAAGTTAAACAGCGCCTGAAAAAAAAATCGTTATAAGACTTATTGAGGCAAGATTCTTCCCTGGCTCATTCGATAGAGCTCGAAATTGTGATATAGGAGATGGTAGGGTTCTGATCAGTCCCATATTCTGGATTGCCAATGCAAGCCGTCTGAGCCTCCTATCCCTCTATCGACCATAGTCACACCAAATCTGGTCGATCTGCGGGCTCCCGTGGTCGGCCAGGTCAGCATCGCTCCGCGGCGAGGGCTGTCTGGCCTCAGCGCTCAAGCGGCGGGTGTCATTGCGCGAGTCGACGCTAATTGGCTCCACAGGCACTGTCCCGCGCCTTTGCCCGCGCCGCTTTCAGGCAGAACGTCCCTCACCCCTCATTGCTGCCTCCTTCACCACCCCCTTACAAGGGCAGGGTCTGAAGCATACATCTGAACGGGGGGAGCGAGTCATATAGGGAGCATCCTCACCCCTCAATTAGTATGGAAATGTGTTTATTTTTTGCCAAGTCGTTAAACCCAAGGAGTAAGGGGACACAATGGAATACGGCGCAGCACGCCTTTGGGGGGTCTTGTACGCCCGCGATGCCTTTGCAGCCAGTGGCTCGGAGCGCAGGTGGATAGGGGGCTGACTCATGCGATGGGGGTCAGGTGTTTGGTTCTTTTGCGCTGCTGCATTTTTGCCTTTCAACTGATTGGTTGAGATTTCGGGGATTCTAACGTCCATATCATTTTCAGACGTTTTGTGCGCATTTTTACAGCTGTACACTGTGGTATTCAACATGGTGATGTATAAATATTTAACACCAGTGATACACAGGTAGAAAGTGCCTGTGTTGTGAATCGCGGTGTCTTCCTCCATGCTTATGAGCAAGGAACCGAAAAACAATTGAAGACGTGCCCTTTCCTCCGAAACAAGAATTTCACCCGAAAACGTTATCATATGCCCACTGCTTGCTTGCCTTTCCACGTCCATCAGTTCGTCTTGCGGATACCAATTTTCTTCGTCTTCTTCCACCACTTCAGTCGTTTGTGTTCCTCAACTTCAACTTGACCTGCTTCAAAGTCCTTGAGTATGCTGGCCATCAGTTCGGCCAGCTTGATTTCTTCTCTCGAAGGTTACTTGTGTAATGGTGGACCACAATTCAGCGTGAGCAGGTGGATCACCACTCGAGCATCGCCAGGCATTGTTGGTGTTAGGTTTTAGAAAACCTTCAGCAGACCTCTTATTACCAGGTGACAGGCAGAGATGAGGGAAAGAATGTATCGATGACGTTTAGCTTAATTTGCGGCATCCGCACATCTCGTTTCTCATTTTAACCATCTCCGACGTCACATCCTGGTCTCTTTTGAAAGTCCGAGCAGGATAGTTTTTTCCGAGGCCTTTGGTCCACGTATGGAAACAGACTATGAGGAGCCGATAGCTTTTGTACGCTGCTCGTATTGTGCCCAGTGCAGCTTCATGCACTTTGTACCTGTGTATCACTGGTGTTAAATATTTATACATTACCATGTTCAATGCCACAGTGTACAGCTGGAAAAATGTGCAGAAAACGTCTGAAAATGGTATGGACGTCAGAATCTCCCAAATCTCAACCAATCAGTTGAAAGGCAAAAATGCAGCAGCGCACAATAACCAAACCCTTGACCTCCCTCGCCTGAGTCAGCCCTCTACTCAACTGCGCTCCGAGCCACTGCCTGTAGAGGCATCGAGGGAGTACAAGACCCCAAAACTCGTGATACGCCGTATTCCATTGTGACCCCCCCCCTTCTTCTTCTTGTTCTTCTTCTTCTTCTTCAGCGTTTGTCCCGCTTCGTGGCGGGGTCCGCAATTCTGGTGTCATGACGCCACCTTTCCCGATCCAGCGCTAGATCGGGGTGGACACCAGCTACTTTCAAGTCCGTATGTAACGTATCAGCCCAGCGCTGCTTCGGGCGCCCTCTGGGCCGTTTTCCTATTACCTCGAAGTTAAGGCCTATCTTGCGGACGCTGTCTTCTTCTCCACGCAGAACGTGGCCGTACCATCGTAAGCGAGCTTCGCGCATCTTGTCGGTTATCGGCGCGACACCGATCTTCTGCCGAATAGCATCGTTTCGGATGCGGTCCATGCGCGTAACTCCTGCCGTCCAGCGCAGCATCTTCGTCTCCATGACCCTGAGGCGTGTTTCAACTTCCTTGGTCGCTGGCCAACACTCAGCGCCGTACATTGCTACCGGCCGGACGACTGCTCTGTAGATCTTCGACTTAAAGCGCTCTGGTATCTTCTTGTCGCAGAGCACGCCAGTCAACGAGCGCCACTTGGACCAAGCTGCACTCACGCGTGAATTCACTTCAATCATCAGATTGCCATCAGATGCTACTGCTGATCCCAGGTACTTAAAGACCGCAGTGCGTGGAAGCTCGATGCCGTTTACCTTGATGGAGCTGGACTCGGTAACGTCCGTCGTTAAATACTCGGTCTTCTTCACGTTCAATCTGAGTCCAACCGCTCCAAGCGATCACACCAAGCTTGCAACTCTCGCTCGAGTTCTCCTTTATCTTCGCTAGCGAGCATCACGTCATCGGCATAAAGCAACGTCCAAGGGACGGGCTTCTGAAGATCTCGTGTAATGGCATCCATGACGACGACAAAGAGGAGTGGGGAAAGCGCAGAACCCTGATGTACTCCGACAGAGATGGGAAACTCCATCGAGGTCCCAGCTGCAGCTTGAACTCGACTCTTTGGACAAGAGTAGAGAATTCGCACCCACTCTATGAGCTCTTCAGGAACTCCATGTTGACGCAGGGCGTACCATATCACTTCACGCGGTACGCGGTCAAAGGCCTTCTCCAAGTCGAGAAAGGCGATATGCACTGGCTTCTGTTTCTCGCGATGCTTCTCTATCAGGAGGCGGACGGCATGTATGACATCAACGGTTCCACAGCCAGCCACGAAGCCGCACTGATTGCTGGAAAGCTGGACGATGTCCCAAATTCGTCCATCGACAACTCGTTCAAAGATCTTCATGCTGTGCGAAAGCAAGCGAATCGGACGGTAACTGGAGCAGTCTGCAGGACTGCCCTTCTTCTTCCAAATTGGAATCGTCGTACTTTGACGCCAACACTCAGGCACTTTCTTCTCCGAAACAACCTGGTTAAAGAACTTCGCCAACCACTCAGCAGGGTACCAGTACTTGGACTTCCATAAATCTGCTGCCACGTCATCGGGCCCAGTCGCTTTGCCTGACCTCATCTTCTTCAAAGCCGCTTCAATCTCCTCCACGGTAATCTTCTGAACGGGGCCGTGGGTTGGAGCCGTGGAAAGGATGGCTGGATGAGGAAATTCTACTGTAGAGCTTTCCTCAAAGTAGTCGCGCCATCGCTTCAATGCCTTCTTGCGGTCCGTAAGAAGTGCCTTCTTGCGGTCCGTAAGAAGATGGCCGTTCTCATCATTGATGCCGAAAAACTTCTCAATATCCTCGGTCTGCCGATGGCAATTCTTAGCAAGCCGGTACAGATACCGCTCGCCATCGCGTGACTCGAGCTTCTCGTTGACATCTCCATAATGAGTGGCTTTTGCAACAGCGACGGCCTTCTTTGCAGCTTTCTTCGCTTCTTGGTACTTCCGCCAGTTATCGGCTGTCTTTTCGCCGAGAAACACGTGATAAAGCGACTTCTTCTCTCGCACTTTTGCTTTTACGTCAACTGTCCACAGCCATGCCTGCTTGTCCACCTTCCATCGCCCAGGCTTCGTAATGCCGAGTTCCGACTGTGCAGCTTGACGAATCGCGTCGGTCGTTTTCTTCCAAGTTTCGTCGACAGTCGTGACTGTCGGTAACCGCACGCGAGAAATCACAGCTGCTTCCTTCTCTCTCATTCGCCACCACTTGATTCTTGCAGCACCGCATCGCTCGACCTGCTTCAGCCTCGGAGGGACGATCTTCAGAGTGCAGATCAGCGGTCGGTGCTGTGGGGCGACCGTCTCATGCGGCACGATCTTCGCGTCTGTGACAAGACTCCGGTCACGATCCTTCACAAGCACAAAGTCTATCTGAGACTTGGAGCTTCCACTATAATATGAGATGAGGTGGGAGTCGCGTTTTCGGAAGACGGTGTTTACAATGGTGAGACTATGCGATTCCGCATACTCAAGAATGCGCTCACCATCGGCGTTACGTGGTCCGTATCCGAAACCACCATGACAGCTGTACTCGTCTTTCGTAGCACCTACGTGCCCATTAAGGCCACCAGCGACTATGATGACATCTTTCGACGGTACCTCTGTTGTCTTCTCATCCAGCAGGTTCCAAAACTCATCCTTGGCTTGATCGGAGCAGCCAGTCTGCGGAGCATACGCAGAGAAGAAGTAGTAGAGTCGCTCCTTAGCGGTGACAACGATCTTCATCAATCGATCGTCGAAGCGCTCAACGCTTACAATCGAGTCACGAAATCGTTCGGAGACGATTATTCCGACACCACTGGTGGTCCTGGGACTTCCACATAGAACGGCCTTGAAGCCACGTCCTATGTCCCTTGACTTGCAGCAGGACCACCTCGTCTCCTGCACCGCACAGAAATCAACTCTTCTACGCTCCAGTGCTTCAACCAACTCCCACGAGCAGCCCGTCAACGTACCCACATTCAGCGTTGCCACGCGGGTCCTGCTTACGTTACGGGACTTTCGGACTAGCTCAGTTGCCCCCCGATGCCGTCCATCAGGGACCCTCGCATACTTCTCACACTCGCCGGGCTCTGCGAGTGCGCGTCGGCTCCCGCGGACGCGCACTATCACGCACTATCACGAAAAACTTGCAATGTCATGAACCATGTGATGTGATATGGGTGTTCGTAGGCCGGCCTGTCACAAGGGCCTTTCGCCTGCAATCGAATGTCCGTGTTCGGCTTAGCTCGCAGAGCGGGCAGTTTCCAGTGGCACCACGTGGAGGAACAGACATCGCCACCTGTGTCCCCCCACTCCTTGGATTTAACGACTTGGCAAAAAATAAACACATTTTCATACTAATTGAGGGGTGAAGATGCTTCCTTATGACTCGCTCCCCCCGTTCAGACGTACGCTTCAGACCCTTCTCTTGCTAGTGGTCCTCCCACGCTCACGACAGAGGTCGGTGACACGTATAAGAACGCTTGTTGCTTGACGTAGGGGACCCGTCTTCTGAATCCAAACGTGCAGAAACGCGCTCAGATGTTGCAGTGTCAATCAGGAGGAGGCTTCCTCTGCTGCTGCAGCATCCATGTTGAACGGCAAACGTAGTCCTCGCGAGACAAGCAGCGGCGTATCTAGCGGGGGTGAAATTTTCCGTTCAACATAGGATAATGCTGGATTCTGAGAGCGGCCGTTCGTCGCAGAACGTCGGAGACACCTCTTTTCACTCCAGACCCTTGTTGCGGGACGCTGGAGTCCGACTTATGGATTTAGACGCTTAGAAGACCCGTGTTCCGAATCCAGAAGCTCCGAAGCACGCACAGTTGCTGCTGTGTCGAGAGGCTGCGCAGATGGCAGATTTCTTGCTTCCCGTATGAATTCCTCTACGCCTTGCTGGTTCCCCGTCCTGATACCCCCTCCAGTTCATTTCTTCCTGATCGCTCCCTCACCCCCCCCCCCCTTTCCCCCGTAGTCTTCTTTACTTCTCTACCCCGGTTAAGCTGTCCTCCCCTCCCTCGGCGTTCGCTCACAGCGAGCGAACGCCCATTGCGCGACATCGGTGTCACATCTTCTAAATCCGGTCCCCCTCACTGGTCCCCTCGTAATGGATCCCTTTGCTGGTCCTTACTCTCCCTTATTGGTAACTTCCTACTGGTACCCCTCATTGCTTCCACTTTTGTTGGCGCCACCTCCTGACCTGCTTCATTATTCCTCCTATTAACCACACCCCAATCCCTCTTCCAGGGGCCGGATTTATCAATGACTTTCAGGAATTCAACGAAGAAAATACAGCCGATACCTCAGCCAAGGATTATTTAGGGGAAGTATATCTTGTAATAGGTTCAATCGACGATTCGTAAGGAAGTATAGAGCAGTAATCGTGGATGATCAGTCACTGCTGGATATACTTGTCGATGACCATCTTGACGGTAGGACGAAGAGTGTTTTCTGGTCGTTACCCAATACCATAAGAGAACAAGGGTTCGAAGTAGTTGTTGAAGAGTTAAGGAGATTCTTGTCAAGTGACTACACAGCGGGTCGGCTTAGAACGCTAACGGAGTAAAGGAATTTAAGGCGACGAAGGGGAAAAAACCTCACGGATTGGCCAGAGCACATTCACTTGCTCAGTACACTCCATAGGGTAGACTCGAAAGAGGCGTACCCTATGGAGCAATGAAGCAGCTGGCTCTTTCGATCGGACAGGCTAAAACCAAAACATCAATGGGGTACGAGGAAAGACCAGCTATAAGCGATTCCGAAATATTAGAGAGACCGACTGCTGACAGTAGTGTTACGGCAGAGCGGAATTTTAAAAGAAAACATTATGTTACGACAGAACGCCCTAATTTTCGAGATGTAAGTAGTAGCAGCAGCCAAAGGACTAACGGTGCCTGTGTTAGAGAAAGTAAAACTGGAAGTAGTGAACAAACGAAGTGCTATAAATGCCATAGATTTAGAAACATCGGAAAGGATTGCCCTGTTAAGAGAACTCACGTTAACCAAATCGATGGGAAGCGTGAATTAGGTGATTTCAAAAGTAATCACGAGTGCGCTGAATCCAGGCTGAGATGTCTTGAAAAAGCGATTGATAAGACCCCACTCATCGGGAAGACTGTGACAGTTTGGACAAATTTAGTCGTTACCCGAGTCCCGGCAAACCTAGATTCAGGCTCTATGATAAGCATTACATCGATTACTAGCTAAGCTCAGAAGGCTGGGTATGATGTGAACAGCACGGTGGTACCACCTTAGACGTCAATGGTGCTGGTATATGACGCCTCGGGCAACCAGATGGCCTTCTTAGGAGCTGTTAAGGTGGTTAAAGCTAGAAGGTGGTAGAAAAGCCGACGTAGCCTTTCATATTTTGGACGACAAAGGCGAGGAGATACTATTAGAAACCAATGCACTGGATAAACTTGGAGTGCAAATATTTCTAATACCTGAGGAAGCATCAAAGACAAAAGGGAACCTCTAAAAAGGTAGTGATAACTAAACATCCTAATCTACATCCCGCCACTCGGTAAAGCTTTGACATCAGCGTGATGTGAGGGAGGAAGAGGAGAACGGGATTGTGTGGTTTGGCCAAGTAGAAACGCAACGCGCGAAAGCTGTCTTCTCACAGGAAGGAGATGACAAGCAACTCCACCCAGTGTATTTTGCATCAAAAGGCTTACGCAAAGCGGATCGCCGGTATCACGTTCCAGAAGACTGCCAGATCTAGAAGCCGTCAGCAGTCTTCGCAAGTTCATTTATGGATTGCCGACTGTCGTGCTGACAGAACACCAACCCCTCACAGCTCCATTCAACCGTACCTATGTTTCCTCCAGGGTTTTACGGTGGTCACTGGAGCTAGAAAGCTATAATCTTGAGATTAAGTACGTAAAAGGAAAGACATGTGGTGGCGGATGATCTAACCTTGAATGCCGTCAGCTTCCCATGGAACTTCGGATTGAGACCTACATCGCGTGAAAGAGCTCGAGACGCTGATCACAGATATGTAGACCAAATTTGCTAAATGGATCTCCTAAGCGAGTTAGGGCCGGCGGAAGCCGCGATCTCTTCCATGTGTTAGCGCGCTCAATCAGCGTTGTGCGCAGTATTGCGCGATAATCAGCGGTTCGGCTATCAGGGCCGTCAGCAGCAGTTGCGGCTCATTGGTAGCGTGCTCGCTCTAAAGAATGGGGTTCATTGGTTCGGTTCCCGCCGCTTACGGCTTTTTTGCATTTTGTGGCCTATCTTCGACGAGGACCTATAATCCCATTTTCACCACATTTTTGAGCGAAGGGCTAATGGCGATTTGCGTTTACGTCTATTTGAAGACGGAAACCTATTTCATGTAAAATGCTTTATTCATGACGTGAAGCAAGTCAAAAGTGCAAATCAAAACAAAATAAAAAGTAAAAATAAAATCAAAAATCAACAAAACCTAATAAACATAACGAATAGAAAGTAAAGGCACTAGTTAAAAGTTCCGACTCCACCGACACGACTTTGGTCGAAAAAAAATTTCGCCGAAACTTCGTCTAGAGGGGTTATTTGGGGTGCTGATCACGAATCTGACATCAGTTTTTTACGATTCGGTCGGAGACCACCCATACCGTTGCTACAACCGTACGTCCGAAGTAAAGGCACTAGTTAAAAGCTCCGACTCCACCGACACGACTTCAGTCGAAAAAATTTTTTTCGCTGAAATTTTGTCTAGGAAACTTTTAACTAGTGCCCAGCGAGATCGGTGACTCTGCCTGGACCACCCGCGTTAAAGGTATGGGTAGACTCCGACCGAATCGTGAAAAACGAATGTCAGATTCGTGATCAGCACCGCAAATAACTCCCTAGACGAAATTTCAGCGAAAAATTTTTTTCGACCGAAGTCATGTCGGTGGAGTCGGAACTTTTAACTAGTGCCTTTACTTTTTATTTATTATGTTTATTAAGTTTTGTTGATCTTTGCTTTTATTTTTACTTTTTATTTTGTTTTGATTTGCACTTTTGACTTGCTTCACGTCATGAATAAAGCATTTTACATGAAATAGTTTCCGTCTTCAAATAAACGTAAACGCAAATCGCCATTAGCCCTTCGCTCAAAAATGTGCTGAAAATGAGATTATAGGTCCTCGTCGAAGATAGGCCACAAAATGCAAAAAAGCCGTAAGCGGCGGGAACCGAACCAATGAACCCCATTCTTTAGAGCGAGCACGCTACCACTGAGCCGCAACTGCTGCTGACGGCCCTGATAGCCAAACCGCTGATTATCGCGCAATACTGCGCACCACGCTGATTGAGCGCGCTAACACGTGGAAGAGATCGCGGCTTCCGCCGGCCCTAACTCGCTTAGGAGATCCATTTAGCAAATTTGGTCTACATATCTGTGATCAGCGTCTCGAGCTCTTTCACGCGATATAGGTCTCAATCCGAAATTCCATGGGAAGCTGACGGCATTCACTGGTAAGTGGAGGTGCGGTACAATGGACAAATGTTGAATCCTTGCGAGGAATTGAAGATGCGGTAGTAAACGCAATACGCCCGCAGGAAAAAACTAAATGGATGAAGGAACTTGAAAAGAGCGAAGATTTCGCATAAATTCCAGAGGCCCTGAGAACAGGCAACGATAAGGGAAAAGTTACATGGGCTCGTGCCACGAAACCGGCGCAAGTGGCAGATTTTGTAATAGAAGAAGGAAATCTAAAAATGTATCAGGCCGAAGGTAGTTTAACATTCGTAGCTCCAAAGAGTGCGCGCTATGAGATTTTTCATGAGGCCCATGCCGGGACATTTGCTGGTCATTTCAGGGCACACAAGTTACTGAAGTTTTTCCTTACCTCCTAAAAAGGAAGTAAGGACCATGACTCAGTATATTGAAAGATGGACCAGAGAATGTCAAAGGTTCTTTGCTTAGTACCCAAGACGGAAGATGGTACCTCTCCTGAAGCCGATAGTCACAACGATGCCGTACGAGATTACAAGCGTTGATGTCCTGGAATTAGGCCTAACGACTAATGGAAACCGTTATACGGTTATGGTTGTTGATCCTTTCTCTAAATTCGCAGCCCCTACCCAGTTCCAGATAAAACGGCCGAAACCGTAGCAAAAACGATATTCATACGTTGGATAGCAGAGAGGTGCCGCTGGACAAAGGCACGTTTGTCAGATAGCAGAGGCGAATTTGAGAACAAGGTAATGGAGGAACTCACCAAGATCACTAACGATAAGTTTAGCCATATAGCCACAAAAGGTTATAATCCGCGAAAAAACGGTGTAATCGAACGATTGAATGGGACCATTGTGGCCATGCTGAAGCGTAGTACGACAGATATCATGGAATGGGATGTAGGATTCCCATTTTGCATGTTGGTTTATGACTCCATATCTTGCGACGGTTGAGAGCCCTTACTTTGTTTTGCATGGCTTAGACCAGAATTTTTCCTTGGCAGTAATCCCAAACGGAGGAGTTTCTGTGTATTCTAAGGATGAGGGAATGGAAGATTATAAAGCCTAGTCACTGCACTCAGTAGCTGAAGTAGCTGAAGTTCATGGACGTGTAAGAGAATATAACGAGCGCAGACGTGCTAGAATGAAAATGGAGTACAATAGTCGCAAAGGAGTGGATCCGAGCAAGCATCTCAAAGTAGGAGATCGTGGGTACACGTCCTCTCCAAGAGAAAAAAACGCTAGGAACGCTAATCGAAAAATTGTATGCGAATGGGCAGATCCGCTCCGAGTCCAAGAAACGAGTGAGACCTCCGCCGTAGTAATTAGGATCGGTGAGAGTGCAGAATCCGTAGGAGTGCAGTTTGAAGTGCTAAGGGTCGTATAGTGCTTTAGATACGGTGACGGGTAGAAATAAAAGAGGTAGAAAACCCAAGCTTGGGGTAAATAAAATAATGTGTTTTGATTTCAGAGGAGCGGAAATTCGCTCGAGGAAGGAAAAGGGCCACCTCGAATTCGTGTGCCGTGATGGATGTCTCAAAGAAACGAAGTTATAAAGAAATCCAGTTGTCGGGTGCTTTCTCAGGAAGTCCGTTCTGCACGTTGTAGAACGCCTGGAGGGCAGTGTCAGTATCTATCTGCACAGACATGGATACGGCATCGAAGATCAAGATTTGGAAAGAAGGAGCGGTCTGCCTTGACGAAGAAGCCTTGAAGAGGGTGCTGCAGCTGGCCTACGAGAAATGCCGGCAGCGCGACAGGAGGTACTCCCGCCTCCGGCTGGAGGGGTGGGCGCGGACGAGTTATACGGCCGTTCTGCATTTACAACACTCCTCAATCTACGAGCCCTCTAATTCGACTTCAACCGCTATTGTAGCGTTTTTTTTCATACAAGTGTGCGTCATCGTTTCCTTCATTTTATAACGGTGTAAGTGACTGTTGGGGGAGCTCTCTTTGTATTCACTGATAATGCACCACTGTCAGAAGGAAAATGAATGCAAAGCGGCTCGGAAGAGGGAGGTGGGTATGTAAGGTTAACTGGACAGGCAAGTATTTTCTCTTCATCCTCGTTTAGTAGGTTTTCTCATTGCTATGCGTTACGCATCAGGTTTTTATAAGATTCTCTCGCGATTTTTCATGTTCAATTTCTTTACTCACCAAAACAAATCTAACGCTGCTATAAAGAAGAAAGGATGGAGTACTAGCGCTCTCCAGTGGCAAAAACCTGACAAACAAGGATGAGTGGAAAATATTTGCCTGTCCAAATAACTTCACCCGGGGGAGGCCACCTTGGATTTAACGTTTATACGCCTTGGAAAAAATACACGGATGACGAATTTAATTATAGCTGGCCTAGCTCAATTCACCACAGGGGTGGAACACACCTGTGTCGAATAGAACTTTACATTTCGTGCAAGCCAAAACGTCGTACGCCTTACGTGGTTGATCCCTGAGCTGCTTTGAGCCAAAGAATGAATATCCATTTTTTATCAGGGGCTCATGCGCAGTTCAACAAAGGGTTCAACAAAGGAACACGACATTACTTTACAGTGAGATTTTCAGTTTCTTTCGTCGTTGGATTAACCTTTGCGATTGGAATTCAAATAACACTCGTGTTCTTTTTTGAGGTGCGCAAACTCAAAGGACGTGTTCTGTTCCTTGGAGGTTAGTTTATTATCCCGGATCTAACCGTTTAATGAAGTTATTTTTACAATGTGGACATTGGTATAGAAGCATATTGTGGCAATTTGCTGCAGTTACGAGCCGCGAAGGTTGAAAACAGTAGCAACAGTTAACTTCAGCGTGTAATCTACTTATCATGTTGACCGCTGCGAGTAGATGCTCGTTTCAGGTGATTGATCGACTAGGTGCGGAGTCCAAATATCCTGTTTAATTAATAGCAGTGGGTTTTATATAAAAACTTGATTTTGCTCATGTGTTTTTGAGACAGTTAGAATCGCGTCGTTTGCTGCTTTGTAGAAATATCTATGAACATTACACTTACGCTAAAATTCAATCTCCTTCGCTGCCTTTGCGATCGCACCGTATTTATAGATCATGACCGACTCAAACACAATCCCGCTCGTAGAGGACACGGTGTCAAACTTTCAGACCGGATCATATCGGGTCGGAAAGCTCCGCGACGGGACTTTGTACATGGCGTCTCTGGACGTCACAGAAGAGCAAACGCAAAGGCTGGCCCAGTTGGATGCATCAGAGATATACGACCATCAATCCGGTAAAACCCTATGTGATATTGTACACGTGTGTCTTCATATGGGAGAAACTGTTGCAGTCTACGAAGCAACTATCCAGATGGACTGGTACATTGAATAATGTACAGCTAGCGAAGCTGATGAGTTCGAGGAAGTGAGCTATGGAAATGCAGGCGACTATGCCGAGTACTCGGATTCGGAACAGGATGATATCGATGATGGTGGTTTGTTTTAATTTCTAACATCGTTTTTACATTCATTATGTTTTAATTTGATGCACATTCTAAACATGTCATTATGTCTGACGCGTTTCAGAACCGCTTCCAGACCCATCGGGGGACAATGAGGATGTACGCCCGTCCGATCTTGAAGCAGGTGTCTCTAGAGCCCAAGGAGGTTAACTATTATTCAGCATTTGAATGCTTTCTTTCCATCACATTGACTTTCACTGAATTCCAGTGAGGCAGCTTTTCCTTGGAGTTCCCCACGTCAGCCAGAAGGGTATTTGCCCGGTTCTTCTTTACAAGGTGCCGGGACAACAGCTATGTTACATCTTTGCATTCCACAGGGCGAGCCCACACTCTGCGGTTTATTGATGTATTGGCTGTCGGAAAGTAAACCAGACGTACACGAAGATTACGGTTAGTTGGTGTGGTTGTATACTTGCAGCGATGCATTCCATACAGTTGAAGTTGAAGGTGTTGCGAGACATAAATTGCCAGGAATGGCGGTTCAATGAAATGTTCTCGGAAGCAATGCCGAGCACGCTGCATCACAACCTCCTAAGAGATGTGATGAGAAACACACGCCTGTGTAGGTTTTGGAACTCACTTTGCCATTGGCGAGGTATGAATGTGTGGCAAACAAGAAAATCACTTTGCAGCAGAGGAGGAAAAAGATGACATCCTGCGGTACTTCCACGATCATGAAAAGTTCCGTAGAACAATAGAGCGGTATGTCTATGTTCTTCCATTTCCATCTCCTTTAACCAAAAATGTTGTTCAGAAGTATCGGCCGTCATAGGGATCAAACAGTGACGATGATGTGTGTCCCCGACTCACTTGCATACCCTGGAGACGGGCGCTTCCTTCATGTGCAAAGCCAAGATGTGCACATTTATTATAACGAGAGCGCCATCAGGGTATGTCTTGGGTCATCTGGACATCTATAATTATCAATTATTCATAATTTTTTCAGTTAGCGTATATGAATGGACTGGAAGCTTTAGTAGCGGATGGGATGTTCTCAAAGCACCCCGACGGAAAGCAGAAGAACGGCCAACTATTAGGGCGGCCAAAAGTAATGAGACACCCCATGCCGTTTCCATATATCTCGTGGCTGGAGTCTGGTTTCGTGCTTATCGTATTTGTATGTTTGCTTGCTACGTACTGAAGGCCACCAGAGAGGTGATCACTTCCGCCCTTTCCAGAAGCATGCCAAAAACCCCAGCCTGTCTCATGCCGAAACCCCAGTCTGACGAGTCGACCTGTGTCGCACAAATCTCGCCCAATTCCCAACCCCGAGCAGCCTGGGCTCAATATTCACGAAGGATGAGAAGTACGTCTTCTACCTTAACCCTGCCAAGCAGCGAGTCTGGGTGAGGCCTGGTGACCTGTTACCGACCTTCGTTCGGCGAGATATTCACGGCGAGAAGCATCTTTGGAGCTTTTGGGTCTGCGCCCATGGATCGGTTTACCGGAGGCTGTTTCCCAAGAGCACCGCGATGAACTCCAAGGCCATGTTGAACGAAATAAAGGAGATGGGCCGGCGACTCGCTCTTATTCATTCGCAGCGCTTCAAGAAGGTTCTCCTCTTCGACAACGCCGCACCCCATCGGGAACAAGTTACCACGGATAAGCTTGGCCAGCTGGGCTACGTTCACATGCCTCACCCACCGTATTCGCTGGACATCTATCCATGCAACTACCACTACTACTTAAGCCTACAGGACTTCCTAGTCGGAAGGGACACAAAAACCCAAGGAGTCCTTGACAACCATATCGAGCAGTTGATCAACACCAGGCTCAAGCAGTTCTGGAAGGATGGGATCAGGAAGTTGGCTGAGCGATTGCAGCAAGGTCATTGCCCTTAATGGCAAATACATTCCTCAGCATCGTTGAGTTCTAATTGAGTTATAAGGAGATAAAGATTTTTTTTCATTTTGTCTCATTACTTTTGGCCCCCCCCCCTAATATACACCATACACGGTGTATGTAATGGAAAGGTACTTTGTAGTAACATATTGCTGAAATGCTTTCTTGTCTATAATTGTGCTCGATTAAAGGGTAACGTGTCGTTGTTGTTCGCTCTGACGAACAAGAAAGCGGAGGCGATATACTTTATCATCTGGAGTACTTTGAAAGGTATGGTTTCAATTTCTTGCGACAGTCTTCCCAATCACTTCAACGCTGCTTCTTTTCAGGAGTTCTGGACAGGATCGCTCAGAGGAACGACTATACGTTTCGAGTAGTCGCCAATTTCGAGAAAGCCTCGATAAACAGCCTTAGAAGGGTATTTCGGGGGTAGTGGTACAGGTTTGAGCATTTCATTTAGCTCGCGCATGGAATAGGAAAAGGGACGATCTTGGATTGCGCAGGTTTGTAAAGGGGAAGGGTCGAAGCAAGCGGGTTAAGCGATGGTGGAACACTATTAAGGGTATAGTTTTCCTTCCCGCTCGGCTTTACAGTAGGGTTTCCGCGCTTCGCGATGCTCCTGTACCTCCCTCACATCCTGCTCACGAAAAATACATTGCTTTTATGAAATATTTGCAGGACACTTGGTTGACGGGGCCATTCGCGGATCTTCGGAACAAATGGCAAGTGATAGTATTGAGAACCACAAACATTGCAGAAAACTTTCATAGGTAAGCACTCGTATAAGCAATATACCTCCCTCACCAATTGAACCTTTCAGCAAGCTGTCAAAGGCCACGAACTTCAGGAGACCGACGCTTCAAAAACTGATAGAGATCCTTCACGGGTGCACTGCTGAAGGTAAAGGAAAGTTGCTCCAACATCAGCAGGTAACAAACATATTTTCTCGCATTTTGAAGTGAACGACTTTGTTGCTTCAGGCTCCACCAGCGGAACAGCGTCTCAGGCGCAAGGACTTTCGACGTCGACGCAACGTTTGCGAGATGATGGACAATTTCGAGCGGCTTATGCAGAAACTTTTGGTGACAACATATGACGCCGAGCACTACTGTCGAAAGGTGTCCAAGTTTGTATCATCAAAGTCATACTTGTAGATCTTGCGATGTCGTACAGAATCTTGTAATTCTTGTTAAGAAGCCATGTTCTTTTGTGTGGAAATGCATAAAACTGCGTAAAATTTGACCTTGAGTGACATATCAGCGAACGATCGTTTCCTACAAAGAATGGATCGACAAGACATTCAAAACATGTTGCACTACTCCGCCTCACTTTTCTTCCTGTCCTCGTGTCCTCAAGCTTTATGGCTCGAATGTCGGAAACATCATTGTCAGAACTCGAAAATCGGGCGATCCGTTTGGACGGAATTCCATTCAGGAGCAATTTTGAAAGACTAAATTGAGATGCATTGAATTGAACAAAAAGAAGTCGAAAGTGGTGAGAAAATCGGTTCCGCGGCATCCCGTCGAAGTAAAATGCGTGTAGCATTCCAAATGGGATTGATTAACGCCGTCCTTTATCCTCTCAAGAAGACAGTCTAAGGAACTTCTATTGTCGCAAGGGTTTTCGCCCTCACTATAGTGCCGTTTCATTTCCCATTTCATTCTGCAAATTAGGGAGATAAACTGCTTGCGTGCTTGCGGAAGGAAGTTCGCTGAGCTCGGAGTATAAGGACTTATTCGATCTCTGGAAAAAGAACCGAAACGAAACAATATGCCACTCTTGATTACAATCGGTTATAGCGGTAAGAAAGGTCCTATTGTAGATTCCAGAAATTCGAGCGTGGACTCTCCTTCTGGGAAGTTCCGCTGGCAGTGAATATCGCAACTCCTACTTCTTCTGAGGAGAGGTAGAGACGGCTTGATGTTATTAGGATCCTTATCACGATGAGCTTTTGCTGCGTGTTTTCTTGCTATAGTAAATTGTTCTAGTCATACTTAATGGGGGAAGACTCGCTATCCACTAGGAATGTGGTACATTCTTACTTATCGAGCGCTGCATATGGGAAATATGCACGCTTAAGGTGAAGTGCTATTGATGGAAGTACCGAGTGCTACTATGTTGTCACCCAACGCTGATTTTGGCTTTGTTACGACTCTTTTCTCTGCTTTTATGATTTTGGAAAACTGGGAAACGTTTACGAGTTTTATTTATGCCACGAAACGCCTTTTTGGATGAGAATAGAAAATATGCAATTTTATGCCGCAAGTGAATGGCTAACCTTACAATTGCTTTAGTAAACGTGCTGAGTGAAGTAAGCTTTGGGAGTAGATTCGTAAACGTTTTCTAGCTTTCCTGTCTCTGAAGAATGCGAAAGAAATGAAAAAGTGTTTTGATGAAGAATGGAGAGCAGAAATCCTTTCCGTAGGAAGGTCGATAGCAATGCTGGTGGCGAGTTGAATGTCAAGGCTCACTTCTAGTTTCTTGGGCTACTAAGTCCTACAGTTATTTGGAAGAAGAGCTATGGCTTTCTGTGTTCTTGTGCCTCAGATAAGCGTGTTGACATTTAAGAAATATCACATTATTGAAACGTTGGTGGAAAGAGGTTTGTATTCTATCCTACGCAACCGCACTGTTTGGTGACGACAAGGTGAATGCCTGAAACCTCGCACATACTGTCATTGTATGTAAAACCCTGTTGGCTTGACTGCTTTATAGCGAGAACACAGCTACGGTCCACTTTTCCTTTGCAAGGCGTAGAGCTCGCTCTGACAGCGCGTCATGAGCTACATCCCCATTCGAGCTTTGCCGCAGAATAGGGGCAGGAGTGTCGTAAATGCAGAACGGCCGTACAACTCGTCCGCGCCCACCACTTCAGCCGGAGGCGGGTGTACCTCCTGACCGTCCCCCAGAAATGCCTTGCGTGGACCGAATTCATTTGTGTTACGGAAAAAATAAAAAAGCATAAGGAAATTGAGGATTTTGGGTTCAAGGCTACGTATGACGTGGCGTTGAGAAATCTAAAAAAGGAACTGGAGGAAGAGGAAAAGACGAAAAGGGCTATGCGAGAAGGGCCTACGGCATTTGCGGCATCACCCTGCGCAGCACTACTAGAAAAGGATGGTCCACAACGAGGAGTTGCCACCAGAGTCGCCGGGAACTAAGCAATTACGCGACATTTTGGACGAGTGGCGATCGTACCCAATATGGGTTACTGTATGGCCGATGGATCTAAAATTTAGTGAGAGCAACATATGCGAACTGGTAATGGCCTGTGATAGGCATTTTGAAGGGGGAGACCGCATTGTCACGGCATGACCCCAGCGGAGAACAGCATCGGCACCTGGAACAAATTGTCAGATATCGCAGATATCGCAGAGTTTGGCCCCCGAAACAACTGTTCCCTACCGTCGCACTCTGTGCTCGCCAAGGAGAGTGCAGGCAAGGGCCCTGTGCAACCCGTCCAAGTGGTCCTTGATCGTCACGCATAGGTAGTGGTTCCCACCATGTACTCCCCACAAGCATGTAACAGGGAAGAGGGATTAACTATCCTACTGTATATAAGCGAGAACGGTCGTTTGTCTGTGGGTGAGTGAGTGCGTGCGTGTGTGTGTGTGTGTGGCTGTGTGTTTGTTGGCACAGAAGTGCTGAAGGAGTGTGTTGGGAGGAACTATGGGGAAGGGGGGAGGCGGGGTTGTAGTTGTCACCAGTTGTCAACTGTTGTAGTTGTCGACAGGCGTCCATGTTCAGATGACATGTCACCAATGTCGCACAGAGGACGTTCAGGTTGAGAAGAGGTGTCACCGATGTCGCGCAAGGGGTGTTCGATTCAGACGGCGTGTCACTGATATCGCACAAAGCAGGTCCTGCTCGAGAAGACGTCACCGACGTCGTTCATCAGGTGCCTGGGTTCAGAAAAGGTGTCATCGATGTCGCGCAAAGCACGTTCGGGTTGAGAACACATGTCACCGAAGTTGTTCAACAGGCGTCCGGGTTCGGAAGAGGTGTCACCGATGTCGCGCGAGGATCCCGAATTAAGACGACGTGTTACCGGCGAAGGTGGGACCAGTAATGGGGACCGGTGAAGGATGGGGTTCCAGTAAGAGGTACGGTAAAGGTTGACCAATAAAGGAGGGACCAGTGAAGGTGGGACCAGCAATGGGGACCGGTAGGGGGGGATCCAGTGAAGGGGGAACACCGGTGAAGGAGGGGAGAAGGGTTCAGTGAAGGGGGACCGGTGAAGGAGGGGGAAGGGTACAATGAAGATGGCACCGGTGAGGAAGTGACCAGTAATGGGGACCGGTGAGGTGGGGGAGGGGTCCAGTGAAGGGGGACCGATAGAAGGTTGACCAGTGAAGGGGGACCAGTTGAAGGGGGACCAGTTAAAGGGGACCGGTAAATGGGGGGGGGGAGGGGTCCAGTGAAGAGGGGCCGGAAAAGGGTGGGTCCAGTAATGGGGATCGGTGAAGGATAGGATGGCCAGCAAAGAGGGGACCAGTAAAGGGAGGTCCAGTGAAGGTGGGAGCAGTAGTAGAGACCCACGAAGGAGGAGGGGGACCAGTTAAGGGTGAACCAGAAAAGGTCTGACAATAAAGGGGAACCAGTGATAAGGGAGCAGTTCCAGTGAAGGTGATGGACTTGTTTTGCCCTCTTCTGCTATACCATTCTATGTAGCAAAACCAGTTTTTTTATGAATGAGAGAAGGCCTAAAGAGGAGAAGAAGACGTTCGGGGTGTTCTATTCTCCGGTTTGGGGCGAAGCCCCAACAGGACGTTTGGCGGCCGGCAAGCCGTTGAACGCCTGGTACAGTATAATCCTATCTACTCTAAGTCCTTTCAGTCAGCAGTTGACTTCGTTAGCGGCTGGGCTGAAAATGGGAGCTGCCACTTTCAACGGGTAAAACTCGCCTTTTGGTAATTGAAGCTAAAAACCAACTCGGGCGCCTACTTAGACAATTAATAGCCAAGAGCTCAACAGAGTTAACGAGCTCGAGATTTGGGCTGCAATGTTACCAGTTACCAAGGATTTTTCAACATTGCAGAGCATTGGTTAGAGAGGCCAATTACCGTATCTAAAGAGTCTGGAGCTTTGAAATTCAAAATCTCGAAAGTCTAGATAAATAAGTCTACATAGTCTTCATAAATTCTTATGTTCGCCGCTTTCTGGAATTAGATACTGTTTAATCCAACGAAGAAGGAGGACACTGATCCCTGTGTTCAAAGGAAAACTAATGAAGAGGTGCTATTCCGTGAAACATAATACCTTATGTTCTTCAAATAACTCTGGGTTTTGGTCCTTCTTCACGGAGAAGTAGAAGGAGAACCGCCAACCTTTTGACGATGTACAAAATCCTTGCTATTAATAAACTTTCTATCCAGGCACTAGAGTTCTTTGATGAGCTGCTGACGAGATCTGTAGTAGGAAAGATTCGAAGAGATTCAAACTCGCTAACTTAAACAAGAAACTCAAAAACAAGCAAACAAAACACACTGGCCAATCAATCCAATTATCATAAGGATTTAGTTAAATGTTTTGTGTGCTTCCTTTAACTAGCTATACTACAATTTTTAGGCGCTGTTGTGTTGTGTTAGTAGTGTTTTTTGGCACGTGTTTGACGTAGAATAAAATAAAACAATCTTCGAACCTCGATGGCAAGGACGCGAGTTAGGTCAGACTTCTTAACGTACAGGATTTAATTTACAGCTTGGAAGGGACGAAGATGTTGCGAGTTTGCATGCACGTCCCTGTACATAGAGCGTATCCCGCTTGGCAAGCATTTCGATAGGGCTATACGACGAGTTGTGTGGAACAATAATTGACTTCTAGTTGAGTTGTTTACATATGTTAGATGCTTTGTTCTGTTTTTTGTTAGCTTGTAACCCTCGTAACTCTTCGTCTCCGCCTTGAAGAAATAATTGAAAATGGTCTCCCTCGCTTTTATCGTTCGGTGCCAAGAGTTGCGCATTAAGTACCCGACATCGTCGCCCGTTTGCTTGTTTGAAATAGCCGAGCCAGTGATGTGTTCTCGCAGTCACATGCGCTCGTAGCTGACATACCGTCTTAAGTGGAACTCATGTCAGGCCCTCTTGTGAACGACCTGTAATCCTGTGTTAGAGACAGCGGATCGCACCAACGGTGGACAGCGAAAGTACTCTTTGGTGTAAGACTGGCTCGAAGAGAACGGTCACGCCGGACATGGTTATCGGCAATCGTGGCAAAATCTTGTGGCGCACCACATGCTGACAACAAAAATACGCTTCAGACTTTATACACGAACGAGGTGACATCGAAACTAGCGCGAATCGTTCTACAGCGTCAATAATCAAGATCTAGGAAGTTTCTGATAATCAAGATCTAGGAAGTGATACGCAGGCGGTCAAACGAGTAACTGTAACACGATTCCCATCGCGGTTGAGCAGCGAATCATGGGTGAGGACAGTGAGCAAAAGCCGATCATGGAGTGCTGAAGACCCATATGAGAGCGAAAATCACATTGAGCTGTCTGAGCTGCGTTTCTGGACTCCGTCCGCTGCATGGACTGACATTCTAGCCCTGATTTCAACGGCAACCTTTAAGGGCCTTCTTCATTTTCGATCCTAGGTGGTCTCTAACGATATCTGACTATACCGGCACCAATGTGGGTCCAATACAGTGTTAAGCCTACTACGCACATCGTGAGCCCCGTATACTTGACCGCGGTGGTTCTATTCTGTGTGCGCTGGTGGTGTTTTATTGCCAAATGCAATCCATGCACTGACAGCATGGCACATAACGAATACGACCATAATGAAAGGCCAGAGAAGCAGCAGTGAAGAGATTCCAGCTGCTTTTTCTCAAGAGAGAATGGAATGCGGGGTGGTCCCACCTAAGTTGGACTGCGGCTAGATATGTGCTGAAATCAGTTCTGATTAGGTGCATGATATGGTAAACCATCAAGCATAGGACAATCGACTTCTAACCATGCAGCAGAGGAAGTCCAAAATAGCATATAAGGAATGGAATCATTTGATACTGGCATGAATGAGATACGCCAACGAAAAAGTACAAAGCACGGAACAACCTGTTGTTGCATTAGCTCTAAAAACATCGAAAACTGCAGCACACTATTGCTCCTGTCAAGTTTCGAGAAGTTTGTTGTCTTCGAAGTAGTCGTCTGACTTTATCAGCACTGGAAATGAAAACCCCTTGAAAATAAAATGTGTGAAAAATCGCCTGCAGCGAGCGTGAGGCATGCAGTTCATTCCTACTTGTATTATTGAGATTTTTATGGCCGAAAGAAACTCCTATAGTGAATTTTTTGCCAGATAACTTCACAGAAATGGTCACACTTACAACGTCTAGATCAATAAAGCGTTCGAAACAACAACCAAATGATAGTCACTAAGACATACATATTCATTCGAACAGATCATTCAGTGGGCTGACCACGCTCGCTGACATACTTTTAGGAAGGTGTTTTGAAAAAGGCTCAACTACCCCGGAGCGGCACGCCCGATCTCTTCCAACCAATACGCTTACGGTAAACAACCCATGTGTGAAGAGCCTCTCCCAGATTCACAGAAGTGGTCGAACCTTTGTAAGGTGTTGATGCGCTTTGAGAATAGCCCGAAATGAAGCTTCCTAGGTTGCATAAATCACCGAAATTTCGTTCGATTCCATCAAACTTCTCTCAAAGATATGTCAACAATGGAAGTGCCCACACATTGTGTACAAGCTGTTTACGCTGATCGCCCACCCGCTCGAGCTGGAGCCTGTGAAGTATTCAGCGGTATTGTGAGGTCGAGCCCCGTGTTGTGCAAAAGTAGTGGTCACAACAAAATGCTCTTGTAATGCTCGACAACCTCAGAAGAGTTGGCCTCCAGGGGTATGCCATACATGAGTTGCAATCCCCAACTAGTCGTATGCATTATAGTACCTTGTATTTTCCAGCTGACCAAGTCAGAGTCATAGTTGTTGACCTAGCTGAATATCAGTGGCACATTCGATTATGCAAAGAAAGTACAAGACCCAATTCCTGCAGATGTCATCTCCGGTGTCCCTTTTTCCGAATTTTTTGAAGCCTGCACTAAGCTCTCGGGAAAGATTTTAGAGCAAGAGATTCCACTGTTCTTCTGTAGTTTTGCGTTTGCCCGTCTAATACAATTCCTGGCACCCTATGTATGGTATTACTTCTCGCCACCAATTTTCTTTTAGGCTATTTCTCATGTGTATTATCGGCATGGGCGCGTGTAGCGCAGTCGGAGGAGGCGCGACTGTCGCGTGCACCCGATACTAGGCTCCTGGTTCGGATTTCCCGCCCAGGCCAACCAAGCCTTCCATCCCTCCGGGGTCGGTGAATTGGTACCAGACTTGTCTGGGAAGGATAAAGCGCTGACTTGTTTATCGGCTGGCCACCGCAAGTCATTGTATGGCCAAATACGCATCCATGTCGCCTCCACGACATCCCGTAGAAGTAGAATGCGCTGGCGCATCCCAGAAGGGATTGAGTAACGCCGTCCTTTATCCTTTATCCTTTATTATCGGCATGGCAGTGACGGTGACGTGCGAAAAAGCGAAACCTTGGTCGGGATCTGATTGCGAATAGTTGCTAAACTAACTTACTTCTGTTGAAGAAAGGAATGGCGAGGAAAGCGAGGATGTTGCCGGCTATGTAGATATACAGCAGCAGATCGAGCCAGAAGTCGTGCACGAAGCTGATCGACACGTTCTGCCAGCATCTCTGAAGGGATCGAGACACATTTGTGGCCAGCCTTCCGAGAAATATTTGTTGGGCACTTCATGCGTGGCGCTCCGCTAGAAGCACCACTCGACTGCGGCCAAGACCACTTATCGGTACGTGCAAAGGTGCTGACACACACATTCGGAAATAAAGCACACCACTGCTGTGACTGCTGGTATATCGCCCATCACGAGTTAGGGCGTAAGGTGTCGTGAAGTCAGACACATGAGACGCACCACTTGAGAACTATGTGGAAGTGCGCGACGACCCCCACTACCTCAATCGCCTCCCAAAACTCACGTAAAGAAGGAGGATGGAGACAGAAAGATAGAGGCGAAGTGGCGAATTAGCAAGACTGTAGAGCCGTTCTTTGCTTTCCTATAGAGTCGCATGTCACACTGAAAGCCAGGACGACCAACGACAACTAGTGTACGCATACCTGATCGCCTGATGACCTCTGGTCCGAGAGGCCGCTAGTGCAGGTTGGATTCGATGTTCGCATGCAGAGCAGTCATGCTGTCAGAACTAGCAGCACACACTTAGTCGATGCCCCTTTGGCGCTGGTGCACACCTCCACAGAGCACGCAGGGAGTCGCGGAGACGGGCAAAAGCAAACCACACCAGCTATTGAATAGATCACGCCACGCTCACATGCTCATCAGGCACCTCCTTGTCGTCGTCGTTCGTGCAGTCGAAGCTCTCCTCGAGCTCGGTGAGGAAGATCTCCTCCTTCTCTGCGGCCGCGAAGTGTTCATGGAAGGAGCGAGACGCCGCTCCTCCGCCGACCCACGCCCAGAGCACGGCCAGGCACATGCTCACCACGAACAAGGCCATCACGAAGAACACGAGCCATCCAAGACGTCGGTGGACGATGCACTAAACAGAGACTCATCGGGCGCTGTCGGCGTAGAAAGCTCAACAAAGTGTCGCAGAAGATAGTCGCGGAGTATCGGGAAAAGAAGGTGGAACTTGGAGTCCTACAATTTCTACATATCTCATTCTGCATACTAGTAGACAACCCAACACTCAGCGCTGGACTTTTCCACTTTCCAGTCTTTCGAGAGACTTCCTTTCTTCCTTTGCCTAACCTAAAACTGCAATCATTTCTTAAGGAAAAATCCCTCTTTTGTTACGAAATAGCTAGCCGTCACATCAGCACAACTGTCCCACTGCCGAAAACCACGAGAAAGCAATCTCTATAACATCCTAGGTTTAAAGAAAGGCACCGTGTGCAGGTTACTAAAGATGAAGGTGGTTTAATACCCCTTAGTCGCCCACACGAGAAGTTGTGAAACAGGACGCGGAACATGCTGGAAATTATTTGAAAAGCAAGCCATGCAACGCGGGATGCTGCCGGAAAATCATATCAATAAGTTATGATTAAGCAATCTCACAGCATGCCATATCTGCAGCAGACACCACTTGAACATGCCTTAAAGGATTAAGGGCGGCGCCGCGCATTCCACCTCGACGGGATGTCGTGGAGGCAATCTGAATGCGTATCTGGCCTATAAAATAACATGCCGCGGCTAGGCAATGAACAAAACAAGTCAGCGCTTTATCCTTCTCAGACAAGTCTCTTGCCAATTCACCGACTCCAGAGGGATGGAAGGCTTGATTGGCCTGGGCGGGAAATCCGAGCAAACAACCTAGTAGCGGGTGCACGCGACAGCATCACCTCCTCCGACTGTGCCCCACACCCCCGTATATGCCTCGCAACTGCCAAATTCTCAAGCCCAGTTATAGCAAAGAACACAAGAAGAGCAAAAAAGAGGCGCTATGCGCCGGCGCTCAACGTGATATTTTTCCTTGACGAAAAGCTGCTCACAACAGAAAGAACCTGCAGCAGTTGAATTCATACATAGGCCGGCCTCCCCACGCACTGCGCTGATTACCTTCACATCTAGAGTATACCTGCGATAGGCAAGCAAATGAGCAAAACAAATCCATTCCGCAGCGCCGCATTTTTACTGGAACGAGCACTTTATCTACCTTTCACGGCGGCGTAAGCAATGCTTAGCGTCTTGAAGGGAGCGAAAAGGAAGTCCCTACCAGGTGACTGGGATTCCCTCGTTTGTCGTTGAAGTCGAAGAACTGCGGGATGATGATGACCATGCAGAGCAGCACTCCTATCGTCGACACCACCCACAACACTAGCATCTTATATTTGTACTGAAAAAACGAACAATGAGCAATGCGAATTAAATGGCCGCCGTAGTTCGATGGGGAGACCTGGAACATTTTTAGCTTTAGGAACCTCAACCCTAGCAGAGTACTCACCAGAGAAGGGTCTCAGATGTAGGTCTGAATGGGGGAAAGGGATAGTACTACGAGAATCTCCACCCTTCATATAGTAAAAGAACATGTTTCTTTTTTTTTGCTGAGTGTGTGAATCAAAAGAGATACGGGGCTTCGAAGGCGGGATACAGTAGCGCACCGTCAGCACATAACCACGCGCATGCGCTCGTCGTTGTATGGGAAACGGCGAAAGGCTCTGCGGCAAGCGAATCGGTGGCTCAGCAGGGTGCGAGGCTGCTTCAAAGCGCTAGACCAGATGTCCGACTCCCGTGCTATGCACTATTTCTGCATTTTTTCATAACCGCTGCCTCCTTCACCAGTTAGTTTCCTACACATCCCCTACACAATTATTTCACTTTAAATTGTCAAAAAAGTCAGATTCGTGATCAGCACCTCAGATTCGTGATTAACACCCCATGACCAGCCCTAGTCACCCGCATCTGCTGTAGCCTACCGTAATCAGTCGAAATTCTAAAAACGAATGTCAGATTCGTGATCAGCACCCCGAATACCCCCTCCCCCTGAGAGAAGTTTGGGCAAAATCGGTGATTATGACGTCGACAGTCCTAATCATCCGTATGCGCTGTGACCCGTACTTGCTCTGAAGTCACTGTTTAACATTCGCTGAAAAATACAAAACGTTGTATACTTCGGAAACTGGAAAAGTGAGTGAACCACAGCTCATAGTAAACCCTTATTCAAAAATTTAGAGTTAAATAAATGTGTAGGAGATGTGTAGGAAGTAAGCTTATTTAAATCGCCATCATGGCACTACAGTGCGTTTCGAAAGTATGTAGCCACCTTGAAATTGATAACTTCACGTTTCACGTTCGTTTCCACGAACTGGTGTTAGCCGCATTGGATTTCCCGTAGACGAAAACAGCTAAATTGCTTTTTCCAGAAAAAAAGCTTAATCTCCAGCAAAAACTAGGCATTTTTGATTTTTTTTGTTCGTTTCAAAAGTATGTAGCCACTCCAGGACATCGGGCATTTTTACACTCCTATTCAAATTTTGCACGCTTTTTGGCGGAAAGTTCTTGTCATAAACAGCCAGCTTGACCTGTTCTTTAAAAATAACCACAGTCCGCGGACGTGTCCTGACTATCGAGGAACAAGCTCAGATCCGAGCGCTCAAGGATGCTGGCTTGACATACCGCGCCATGCTCGTCAGCTCGGACATTCGCATTGATGTGTCGACCACTCCTTCGAAATCCTAATGGTTATCGGTCTGTACCTGTACCGGGTCGTCCGCGTGTGGTTTCGAGTCTGGATCGTCGACGAATAAGCCGCATGGTGTCGAACTCCACATGGAGCGTCAACCAAGTTCGCGCTGAGACGGGTCTATCTGCATCAACAACAGCGATATGGCGTTCTATTTGATCGAACGAACACATCTGCAGACAAACCATGCAGAAAACACCTCATCCCACGAACTTCCACAAGCAGGCGCGACTGGAGTTGGCCCGCAAAAACATGGCGACGCAAAGGGAAGAGGTAGGAACTTACTGGTTTCGTCGACGTCATGAATTTCACGCGCTTATTGCTTTCGGTCATCTTCACCGACTAGAAAAAATTTAATCTGGATGGTCCCTATGGTTACCGGTATTACTGGAGAGATCTACGACAGGCTCCCTCCACCTTCTCTCGACGGAACTTCGGAGGCGGGTATCTGATGACATGGGCAGGTTTCTGCAGTAGCGGGAAGTTGACGCTCAGATTTCCAAAATGTCGTATGGACAGTCTAGAATATCAAGCCGCACTGGAGCCCAAATCCAAATCGACCACAGACTGGCTCCATCGTAATCGAATCCGGGTAATGGAATGACTTGCTCACCTGACCGCAACCCAATGGAGAACATGCGGGGTATCTAGCTCCGGAAGGTCTACTTGAATAGCAGGCAGTTCAACAATGTTGGAGAGCTGAAAACCGCTATTTTGACTGCCTGGAACAACATCGGTGACGAAATGATCCAGAAACTTGTCAGTATTATGCGCAGTAGGGTATTTGATGTAACAAGAAATAATGGTGATCCAATTGACTATTAATTCTTAATAAAAATCGCATTTTTTGAGAGTGGCTACATGCTTTTGAAGCGCACTGAATTGTATGATACTTTCACGCCTCCAGAGATCGAGGAGGGGTCGAAATTTTTTTTTTGCCCAATCCACCCAGCGGGATTATTTGGGTGCTGATCACGAATCTGGCATCCCTTTTTGAATTTTCGGCCGACTACGGTTAAAGCAGACCCGAGTGACTAGGGCTGTCGAGGTCATGGAGTGTTCATCACGAATCTGGGCTGCTGATCACGAATCTGACCCTTTTGACAATTTAGAGTGAAATAAATGTGTGGGAGATGTGTAGGACGCAAATTGGTGAAGGAGGCAGCACTTATGAAGAAATGCAAAAGTACTGCACAGCACGGGGGTCGAACATCTGGAGCACCCTTGAAAAAGCCCCGCACCCTGCCGAGCCACCCACTCGCTTGCCATAGAGCCTTTTGCTGCGTCCCATACAACTGCGCGCGCATGCACATGGGGACGTGCTGACGCTGTGCTACTGCACCCCGCCTTCGAGGGCCTGTAGCTCGTTTGGTTCAAGGACTCAGCAAAAACGAAGCACGTTCTTCTAACATATGAAGGGTGGAGATTCTCGCAGTACTATCCAGTTCCCCAGTTCAGACCTACGCCTGAGACCCTTCCCTGGTAAGTTCTAAACGTGGTTTTAGCCCTTTTGCGTAGAAAATAGGAAACGCTTCAAACCTTTTTGATTCTGCAACTAATTAATTTTCTTTATTGAAAGGTATTTATTATGCACTCCCGTTAGGTCCTCTCAAATGTATTCGTGAGAACAGATTGAATATATGTTTAAAAGTAGAAGAGGGGTTGTACATTATAACGCGACGGTAAAATTAAAATGGATGACTTCTCAAAACAGCGAAAACGAGTAGCTTGTCCTTGTCTTCAAATTTCAACAACCTGCACGTGGTTTTCGTTGTACTAAACATTACTGCTTATAGTCTCTACCCTACAGGTTGCGCTCAGAAAAAGACTGCTTTCAGTCATTCTAAAGGTCGAGTAGTGCACCCAGCACTCGACGGAGCGTTCCCAGTCTCCTGATAAGGGGAAGAAGAGGCGATGGGCGGAAAACTGGTTGTCTGTCCGTCTTACCGACCATTTCAAGTTCTTGCTGCTCCTGTGGCGACCAGTCAAACCCAGGCACATTCTTCTTCACGGTGTCGTCGAACATGCGGTAGGCGATCGGGAGGATGAGAGCGGCCGATTTGTAGTACGCCTCGCTGAAATACGCCATCAGTCCGAGTGGAGCCAAACCTTACAAAAGAACGACCGAGCTTTAATGGTGCTAAGGAGAGCAAACCATAAAGCATCGTCTTCATCTCAAAAGTTCTTTAGTTTTAGTTTGAGCTCACCTTTAATAGTTTTGCTTCCAATTCCACCACAAGAAGCAGCAGTAAAATTAAACTTAGGAGTAAGCCACCATACATCTTATCGTGAAAATACTTTCGAGCTACTCCGAAGCACATACTCGTTCACTGCTGCATGCGTCTATGTACATATAGCAGTGCACGAGCATGCTACATGTAAGTGTATGCTATGTGTAGATGCTACATGAACCAATGCGCGCACGCTCCTGCTAAAGCCTGTGGATACTTCCAGATCGGTTTCAATCTGAATTTGGAACTGGACGGCGACTATTCATTCAACCAGCAGTCAGGCGGCCTGGGGCAGCACTGAGCTGGGACTTTGCCCCAGATACTGTTATTAGGTAACCTGGATGTGCACAGCGTAATATTTCGTTCGGTCATAATTTCAACTGCGTTCTATTACTATCAGCAGGAAAACAGAAGAAGAACGGAAAGTGACCCGCTTCGAATGAGCAAGAGATTAGACGCGGCGTATGGCGCGTACACCGCTTTCCGGTTCCGGTTGTTGAAATACCTCTCTGTCTTGAAAATATTCGTTTTTTCAACTCGAATTTTCGCCGAACTCGGTCCTTCGAAAATTGTGCGCGTGCTGCCAACAGCACCACGACTCAAATTCTACATGCTCGTGATCAGAAGTGTGGCTGCAGAACAATGCTTCAAACTAAGCACTACGCTAACACGCTCACTTAGTGAATTCAGGTTCGGTAGCAAGAAAAGCCAGCACTAGTTGCCGTACACTAACGTCTCCCATCCTACGCAGTTTGTTGTGCGGCCACTACTCCAATTGAGCTTCACTTTATTATGTGATTCTTGTTGTATAACTGTAGTCAAAAAAGCGACGAGTTTTCCTAGGACCAAAATGTTATTTTAATACGGCCGCTCGCTCCAGCTGAGCCTTAAGCGCTTTGCTCCAGAAGGTAGGGATTTGTTCCGCAGTGGAGGCCTCTATCCCGTAGCCTAGTGGGTAAGGCAGCGGACTAGCAGGTACGCGGTTAAGGCTTCGATTTCATTGATTGCCACTCTCCATGCTTGTGAAAGTGAATGTTAGCGATTTCATTAGCACTACATCTGGAATGTGGTCTGAGCAGCAGACTTTTTGAATAGTCTAGGAATCGAGAAGCTGGACGAAAGAATCTTGCTGGAGACCAATTGAAAGATCATGTACAGATGATGAGGAATGCTGAGATACAAAATCATGAGCTACTGCCACGTCCAATACTGTTTAAGTTAGCGGAGCACCCTTCAGAGAAGAAAGTAAATTCAACATGCGAGACACTTTGCCACTACAGTACCGCTCACGTCGCACAGTCAAAACTGCGGTTTGCGACGGACAGACCGTCGCAAACCGCCGCATGCGCATAACTCTTTCGGTTTTAGGTCTCTTGAAAAGGGTTCGCACCGTTCGATCCGTCTCTTCGAGGTGAGGCCCATACAGCCATGTATGTATACCACTTTGCCAGAACGCCGCATTTTCGCTGCGGGTGACCCAAAAATGGCTGGAGCAGAATTTGGCGATTAGAGCAGCTTATTTCCCAGGACAAGCATGTTTTCGAAGTATCTCAAGCACACCGTAAGTCGCCAGTGCTTTTTTTATTCACTCCAAATTATAAAAGAAAGAATAAACAGAGGAAACAAAAAGAGATGCAGAAACGCTTCTCAGTACAATATTGACAATTTTCTACAATATATTACCAGTGAGGAAAATGTAAAAGCACCAGATGTATATAATAGAATTAAAAAATTAAACAAACAAAGTTTAAAGACACTCGTTAATCTTAGTTCAACGTCAGATTTTCTTAGAAACGTTAGTCAAAAAAGGAAGCTTATGGTGTTACAAGTGCTCCGACACGCCTGTCTGCGTGTCTCGCACCTGCGCGCTTCGCGCGACCTTAGAGAGTCACTAAGCCAAGATCACTCACTTCAAGCAGCTGCTCTGCTTGTGGAGCCTTCTCGGCAGTTTAGCAGTGAAAAGAGGTATTTGAAAACCTTAGTAATTTCGAACCTTAGCCTACCTTCCTTAAGATCAGGTGAGTAGTTCTTCGATATGAAGCCGTCCAGCTCTCCCTCCCTCCATCCTCAACATCCCTTCAACGTCGGCACTATCTTCAGACAGTTCAGAAACGTAATTTATTTGCGCTAATCAGTGCTTTCGTCCTCAGACTGTTGTGGAGCACTCCTTCGGCCATAGTACCCGCGTCTCTTCCACCCCCCGCCTCACCCCTCGGTTAAATCTGGGAGAAACCACCGGCGTGTCCCACCCTCTCCCTCTCCACCCCGATCGGTTAAATCTGGGAGAAAATCACCGGTCAGGACCTCGATTAGCCCCAGGGGTGAAGTTCCGCACCACTTGAACGACATCCGCAAAAAATCGATAATATCGATCGATATCGATTTTCTCCCCTGCTGTGAAGGCCCTCCGTCGATGATCATCTAAATGCCCAGGCACGGTTGCCGACGTCTGTTCAGCGACCTCGATTACCCCCAGGGCTGAAGTTTCGGACCGCTTGAACGACATCCATAAAAATCGATAATTTGATCGATATCGATTGATGGTAATCTATACTTCAAAAACGAACTTCATAATCATGTTGAGCGACCTCGATTACCCCTAGGGTTAAAGTTGGCGACGTATTTGGCACGTCTACAGCTCGCCATGCACGGTCGCCGGCGTGTTCGGTACGTCTACGGCTTGCCATGCACGGTCGCCGACGTGTTCGGCACGTCTACCGAGTCGCCAGGCACGTAGAAGGCGTCTTGGTATTTTCCGCTATTTTCTTGCCTTAATTTGTGCTCCGTTTCCCCGTAATTTTCCCTATTTTATGTCTCATCGTGTCGATCGATAGGGTGACTCATCGCTTAGCGGATTATTATAGAGTATGATGTTTGTTGGCACATATTAAATACAGCAGAAAAGAAAACACCTATCAACAATCCAAAAATACATTTAAATATATAGACATGAAGTATAAGAGTAACATTTTTGACCGCATTAACTTCAACAAGATATTTAACGACATTAAAGTCAAAGAAACAATTGAAAATAGTTGAAAACAATTGAAAAGCTTCATACCCTTCAGAGTCGTTTTCACCTATAAACGACCAATATCTAGTATTATATTTAACTACTATAAATTTCTTAAGAATACCGATTTAGAAAACTGCGAAGAAATACTAAATAAAGATTGCATTTGTAACACACGACATCACAAATATAGTGGCTTTATAGATCCTGTTCATAAACATATAATCACAGGAAACATGGATATTATAGAGAACAAACAACTTAAAGAAATACTTAGAAAAGGCACAAAGTTTAGACCAAAAATGGAATATAGTAGAGATGATGTATATAATACATATCAAGGTACTGTTGAAAAAGTAGTTAATCAAATAAGACGATTCTATAGGGTGCAGCAAGAAAAAATACTGGAGTTGAGAAATTTCCTCAATTTACAATACCGAAATAAAATAAAACCATTGCTAAATAGTCACAACGTTTGGAGAAAAGATCACATACCTTTTCGTGCAATTCGTGAAATTCAAAATGATTTTATAATTTGCCCCTTAGATAAAGCAAGCAATAATTACGGCATTATTTGCAAAAAATTCTACATAATCAATTTAATGAAAGAAATGGGTGTTGTATATGATAATAAAGCAAAAATATTAGTGAATGTTAATACAAGTAATACCTATATTAACCTAAACAACACCAACAAAATTTCAGTCATTCAAAAACATCAACATTTCCAAATTACAAACAAATTAAAAATTGAAACAGAAGGAGATTTGCCAATTATTTATTCTCTACCGAAGCTTCATAAAGACCCAATCAAATTCAGGTTTATTACTGGTGCATACAATAGTAGTGTTAAGTCACTAGCACAACAGCACTAGAACTTTGTTGCATATTTTCTCACCTAAAAACTCATTTTATTAATTACGCAAATATTGTAGCTAACAATTCCAGAACAATTAAAACGTACTGGTCTATTAATAACTCAAACATAATACAAGAATTTTCAAGTTTTGATTCAAAAAATGTTATACTATATTCAGCAGATTTTACAGATATGTTTACAAACCTACCTCATGGTATTATTATTGAAAAAACGAAGAACCTTATTAACATTTGTTTCAAAAACTCTGGTAAAAATTTCATTGCTAGCAACAGCTTCAATGTTTTTTACACCGACACTTCTGATAAAGATAATAGATACAGATACTACAAACCTTCTGATCTTCTATATTTCATCGATTATCTACTAAGAAATAGCTACTGTGTATTTGCTGGTATGATTTACAAACAAAATAAAGGAGTACCATAAGGAGGAAATTTTAGCCCTTTACTTGCAGATCTAACATTGTCTATGTTTGAATTTGAATATTCCAAAAATATAACTTTAGGACATCAGTTATTTAAACCATTTAGATACATGGATGACATACTTATAATTCATAACTTTACTGAAGACCTCATAGACAATACTCTTGGATTAGTGTACAAAAACACACTTGCCTTTAAAAAGACACATACCACTGAACACACGTGTATTTATCTGGATCTAATCTTAAAAATTTTAAATAACCAAGTAGAAACCAACTTGTATAATAAAACAGATTCTTTTAACTTTAAAGTTAATAGGTTCCCACACATGGATTCTGAAGTTTCTATCAGAGTTAAACGTAACGTCATATACACAGAAATCCTTAGAATAGCAAATGCATGCTCAAAATTTGAATATTTTTGTAATAAATTAGAAGATTTTTATAAAGTTCTTGCAAATAATGGATTTAATAGCAATTTTATCGTCAGTAACATTGGTAGGTGTATTTTTAAAAATAGATAAATATTGTATAAATACAACCTGCTGGACCATAGCAAAAAGGCTATAAACTTTGTGAAAGCATTGCGCTGAATTTGAAAATTTACTAAAATATACTTGTCATTAAATTGTTCACATATGTGTATGTTAAATTCATGAAACTCTGCTTTTGTAATTTAATACAAAGCTTAAATCAATCATTGAAACTTGAAAATAATAAATTAAAGCCAAAAAACAAGATTAAGATAGAAAATAATGCCGCCGTGATATCATTCCTAGCAAAGCAAAATGACTTACACTGTGGAATGATACGAGTTATCCGTTCTGATAGCAAATACTGTACTACAGTTGAGTTATTTTTGTCAAAGCGAAGACTAGAGTCAGCTGATCGTCAGCTGATCGACTAGCGTAAGTTTAAAAACCTTTATAATTTTAGCTTAATTCCAAATGTTAGTAAAATAATTTATATATCAATATAATAAACTTTTAAACTAAACATAAAATATAAAAATAAAATTTTAAAAAATTTTAAGTTTAATAAACATTAAAATTATCAGAAATTGAATTAGTTAAATTAATAATTTGCACGTCCAAAAATGTTGTAACACCTTCCTCTTTACTGATGAGCCACCGGGAAGGTGTTATAACAAAAAGGTTCGTCTGAAGATAGGTGGCGAAACGAACCTTTTTGAAAAAGAAAAATGTGTAACTTTATCCACTACGCTTTGAATTTTCTTTATTTCAATGGCACATGACTTCTACAACCTTCAAAAAGGTTGCCTTTAAAGATTTTATAAGCAGTTCATTAGGAATTGGGAGCACCGTGCAGTCATGAAGGGCGACTCGCTGGTTAATCACCTATACATTAACCAACCGCCACATTTCGCATCTGTCTTAATCGGAGGTGGCCACCGCCTGAAATGCTGAAGAAACACAAACAGAATGATCCTTGGAAAAAAAATCGCAAGTTAAGGTCGTCTCACAGTCTTGTTCAGTGTATCTTCTTCGTAAAATAGTTCACTTTCTATTTCGCCGCCGCTGCCAACAAGAAAGGGCGAAGTGACCCCCAGACAGGACAGCTCTCACATTTCTCAAACCAATTCGCTATGCACAGAATGCTGCTCTGGATGCCTGGACGATTGTGGTTTGATTCAACGCTGTTAACTGCTGTAGAAAATGAGAGACTCCTTCAACCGCGACCTTCATTCTGGATCGAGAAATGGTGCGTCTGGCAGAATTGCATGCCTCAAAGCGCTAATTCTCATGTAAACTCTCCCAGCAGTCCCAATTATTCCTTCAAAAAAGGTTATGCAGAACCGTTTGCACGAACACCACATTGATCTATTGCAGATGGCGTCTAGCGATTATCCACGTACGTATCACAGTCTGCTGAACAAGTGCATGGTGCGACAACATCTGGCGAGCCAAAAGATCCTCATTCGCTGTTTCAGGTGAGTTGGGGTGTTTTATCCTGGGCAATGGGAAGCGTAGTTTCTCAGACAATCCCTCTCATGAAGCTCACTTACTTCCTTCATAGATCCCTAGCTCATCTGCTTTCTAGTAATTTCCATTTTTTCTGACAGACCGAAGTCCCACAACACAACTAAATGCAGCGGAATAAAAAATATTGTAAGAAGTATTAATAAAAAAGCACAAACAAGAGATTGTAGAAAAGCGGAGAAGCTGTGGCTCCATAAAATGAAAACGAAAGCGGCCCTGAGCGAGGCATGGAGGAGCATAGCGTGGAGGCTTACCTGATTGCTAGGACGAAGGCGCAGTAGAGAAACTGAAACCCGACGAAGACGAACACTGCATACTTGTAATAGGGCGGGAAAAGACGGGAGACATAACTCATCTGCAAGTGCGTTCAGCTCAGCGGTGTGCGCAAACGAAATCCGAGATTTCGCGAAACGTAAATCGTAAACCGTAAATCGTAAGAGATATCTGACGTGTGGTGGTAGGCACTAAATCTCTAGAGGTTTTTTTTTCGCTAACGGTACTCAAATGGTACTCCAATATTTATTTATAGCACTATTTTCAGGATGAGCTCAATAGTTTTCTAGCCAACTAACTGGACACCTTTAAGATCACTTTCCACCTCCCAGAACAAACTGGGCACCTTCCAAGAAGGCTTAAATGAATTGCTGATTTGAAAATTTTACCTTAAATGAGAGTATATAACACCAGATGTTCAGCGGCCTAGCGGCCGCCAAAATTCAACCCCACGAGAATAGAACAACCCCAATCTTCCTCCTTTCTTCTTTAGGCCTCCTTACTTTTATTAAGTAAAAAACCGGTTTTACTATATAGATTAGTGCAGCGGAATGTGGTAGGGCAGAATCCTGACTGCTCCTATGAAGCCCATCCACGCACTATCGCATGTACTCGATTTATTTTCCAAAGTGTCCGTTCTGTACATGGCGAGAAATAGATCATGAGAGTCCCTATCCGAAGTGCTTGGAAAACAGGTGGACGTCATTTACTGTCCAACAGCAATAATACTCCTCCGAATTCCATAGCCAGTCTTCCTACCTCTTCTTCCTGCTTCTTCCCCCCTCCCTCCCCGCTAATGCTTCCTTACCTATGTGCTGGCAAAGAAACGGAGTAAGAGGTCAAGCACGCACATGTGACACTGAGTCCCGACTCACGTGTCACCACGTTGCCACGACGTCTATGACAATTCTGTATCCCGAGACATCTGTCACGACTTCTATGACCATCTTCAGAATCCCTCTTGCTGACCCCTCCTTCACTGGTCCCCCTTTGTTGATCCCCTCCTACTGGTCCTCCTTTCTCGGAATCCCTGCGCAAGTCGTCTTCGGCAGTCTTCTAAATCCTTACGTGCGTAGGAAGACGTCTTTAGAGCGTCTTCTGAATCCTGACGCACGTTGCTCTTCTTCTCCTGAGCGTTTAATCCCGCGCAGTCGCAGGGTCCGTGGTTCTTGTGATCTGTCGCCACCTCATCCTATCAAGGGCGTCATCTGCCGTGGCGCCGACTTCGGCGAGATCTCTCTTGATGACGTCCTTCCATCTTTTCCTTGGGGCTCCTCTCGGACGCTTTCCGGGTGCCTCGAAATCTAGGGCCAACCTTGTGGGGTGATCCTCTGGTCTTCTGAGGACGTGTCCATACCACCTCAGGCGCTGCTCTCTCATCTTCAGCTGGATCGGGGCTGTCTTCATCACTGCCCTAACATCCTCGTTTCGCACCTTGTCCCGAAGGATCCATCCACATGCCCACCTCAGCATCCTCATCTCCGCCGCGTGCAGTTGCCGCTCCTGCGCCTTACCTAGGGCCCAACACTCACTGCAGTAGACGAGGGCAGGTCTCACAACTGTTCTATAGAGCTTATTTTTGAGCGTCCTGGAGCATCTACGGTCGCAGAGGATCCCTGTGGACTCCCTCCACTTGAGCCAGGCTGCGTTTATCCGTCCCCTATGGTGCTGTTCCTCCAGTCATCCGGTATCTTACCTTCTTTCGTGATTCTGTTGAGGAACTGCGCCAGCCAGTTGATTCAGAGGTCCCCGAACACCTTCCAAGCCTCTACTGGCACACCGTCAGGCCCTGCTGCCTTTCCGAGTGTCATCTTCCCTATGGCCTTGCGAACCTCTTCTCGCGTCCAGGGTGGGAAGGATCCTTCCGTTGCTTGTTCTTCCTCGGCCTCCCGATGAGGAAACTCCTCGTTCAGGAGTTCTTTGAAGTACTCCTCTCATCTCCCTCTGACCTAGACCGGCTTCCGTAACACCCTACCGTCAGCACTCTTCACAGTCTTCACTACTCGAATGTCGAGGCAACCTCTATGACGCGCCTTGGCCAGGCGGATGGCGAACTTCTCTTCCTCTGGCCCGTCTAGTTTCTCGTACAGGGCATCCATTTCCGCGTTCTTTGCCTTCGCTACAGCTGTTTTTGCCAGCCTCTTCAGCTTCCTGTAGGCTGTGAGATGCTCGGGTGCCCTTGTCTTCTGCCACAGCTTGTAGGCCTCCTTCTTCCTTTTCACCGCAGCCTGCACCTCTTCGTTCCAGAACTATGTCGATTTATCCCCTCTGGTTCCTCCCTTTGTTTCTCACAGAGTTTACTTGGCACATCTCAGGATTGTTTGGGCTACCCTCCTCCAGGTCTCATTCACGGGACCAGCTGGATCTGGAAGGCCTGCTTCGAGCACTGCCCTTCGTAGCTGGTTCCGCCCTGAACCCCGCAGTCTCCTCCATCGGATCCTGGGTTCCGTCCTCACTTTGGGCCTGGTGGGTAGAGGTATGCCAAGGTCGGCTACCAAGGGTCTATGCTGTGATGCCACGTCTTCTCCCGGAATGACCTTCACATCCCGGACTGTTTTCAGGGCATCCCTTCGAACCAGGATGTGGTCGACTTCCATCCTTCTTCCTCCGCTAGCATAGGTCACCTTCAGGGTCTCCCTCTTCGCGAAGAAGGTGCTACAGACAGCCAGGTCGTGGGCGATAGCCAGATCCAGAATTCGTTCTCCATCCGGGTTTATCAGGCCGATCCCTTTACCTCCATGAACCATTTCTACTCCTCTTCTGCCACTTCCCACATGCCCGTTCATGTCCCCTGCTATGGAGAGGTAGTCGCCTTCTGGTACGGACCTTATGGCTTCCTCGAGCGAGAGGTAGAAGTCATCCTTGTCGTGCTCGGAGCATCCGGTCTACGGAGCGTAGACAGACATGATGGTCCAGTAACCCTCGTTCGTGTCCAGCCGCAGTGACATGATGCGGTCGTTTATTCTTTGGACAGCCGCACTGAATCCTTGAGGGACTCCGCGACAGCTATCCCTACCCCGTTCCTCTTGGTGTCCTCTCCGTTGTAGTACAGCTTTACCCCTTCTCCGATCTCCCTGGCTTTCGCCCCTTTCTATCGCGTTTCCTGCAGACACAGGACTTGTATCCTTCTGCGCTCCATCAGGTCAGCTACTTCCCTAGATCTTCCGGTCAGCGTTCCCACATTCAGAGTCCCCAGTCGAACTAGCTTCTTTAGCCGAGGTCGTTTGGCCCTCGGTAGCCCTCGCATACTGACCACAGAACTTGGGCGGGGGTTCTGTGCGCCACTTCCGGGTGACGTCCTAGCCTTTACACTGATTCTATTGCGACTTGTGATCATGGTTTTGTGACGAGGTTTCTCCATCAGCCGGCCTGTCAACCTGGGCCTGACGCTGGAACCGTTGCCATTTTTGCAATTTTTGCAGGGCATGGCGTGCCGGAGCCGGAAGTCGAACCTGTGACCGTTTGCCCATGAAGCTACACTACTAACCACTAGGCTAACTCGGCTATAGAAGAAGAAAAAAAGGGTGAATGCAAAAAAACAGGCAAAAGGGAGAAACAGGCCGTAGATTTCCGATACCATTTGTGGCACCCACGGTATGTAATTGTTCACTGGAAGAAAGGTGATCAAGCACATCCACTTCAAAATCTCGAAGTTGCAAAAACAAGGAACCGCACTGACTAGTTGTCGGAGATGACGAACGACTGGAGCGCCGGAGAACAAGGGAGAGCGTTACCGATGGGCAATTAGCGGAAGGCAATGCTTCTGACGTTGCAGAATAATTACAGATGACAATTCACACGGCATCACTGTCCAGTGGCTAGCATTCGCTATGCACATTTACATGTGCTGTTGTTCCGGGAGAGTACCCGTTTGCGTATCCAGATTCGACGTAGTTACGACACGAGCTCAATGCTTTACAAAACATGCGAGCGACGTTCACTAAGAATGGCACTCAAGATCTGGTAACGGGGCGACGAACTTCGAGAGTGGAAGCCTCCGCTCAGCGCGACGGGCTGTTACGTTGCAGCCATTTGCGGCTATTCGTAGGGGCATTCGCAGCAGAAAACAAAGTGAAACCATCAGCGCATAGCCGTCAGCTTGTCGCGGAAGCGAATAGTGAGTCCACGAAATAGGGGCAATGCACTGAGGAAGAGTTTCAGCGAAGCTCTCAGCAGTGCTAAGTGCTTCATATAAAAGTGAAATGGAAACAAGAGACTGAAATAGGTAGCACTGAACTTTTGTACTGGCACAATAGAGAAAACAAAAAATAAAAGAATAATAGAAACAACAGCAGAAAGCAGGTGCAGCAAAGTGAGCGAAGACTTCTTTCTTTCTAGGCTTCTTCGATCCTCAAACACCAGCCGAAGTCGCCATGGCCAAGCCGTCGAAAACTAGGTGGGCTGCCCATGTCACTCCTCGCGTTCCTCGAGAGAGAACGAGTCATTGGGCAGCTCTGACCTGCGACGCGACGGGGAGAACACCTCGCTGGTTTTGCTCGCGCCTCCTTGACCAAGCTGACTATCATAAGGGAATAAAGGCAACAGTAAAACTACACAAATGACATTGTCGGTGGGAAGGCAACCTAGTTTGAAAATTTACCTGAACCCTCAAACTAGATAGCTTTGCCACCGAGAATCCAAGACTCATCCAGGGACATCCTTCAGGAAACAATTAAGAAATCTCAACGATAGCAAAGTGACTATCACCTTGCGTATTTTGCAGCAAGAATAGCGCAGAGCCTTACCACACTATCTACTAAAGGCAATTTGCAAGAGATGAACTTACAAGGAAAAAACCTCAAGCGTATGTCTGAACGGCGAAAATGAAACGACATCGAGAATCTCAACCCTTCAAGTAGTACAAAATACGCTCTACTTTCGTAAAATCGTTGGGCATAAATGAGTTAGAGGCCCGTTAGTTTACTATGGAATCACATAATTTCGCAGTGCGGTAGTTTCCAAACATCGGATATGGAAAAAGTGGAGAAATACAGCTCCGTAGGCGTCACGTGTTCGATTCCTTGTCATGCGGTATTTTTGAATTTGTCTGCATATTCGATGTTTGAAAGGTATCGCCTTGCACGACTGTAAGACTCCGCAGCAGTCTTTCAGCACTCCTAACCCAGCAGGTTCAAGGACCGCAGAAATGGAACACATTTGCCCACTGTTTGAATGGTAAAGATTCTCACGGCGGTTCTTCATCTTCGCCGATCATGCATACGCCTGAGACCTTTTTCTGCTAAGCGTTTTCCTTGTTCCTTCTCAGAAACGTTTTAACATGCTTTTAACATGCTGAAGCTACCACATAGATTCCGCTCCCGTTGTGAACCCTTTGAAGGAGACGGAGAAAACAGCGCTAACGGGGTATAGTACTAACGGAGTTAGCTTTGCACAAATTTATCTGAGCTCTCATACATTTGCTAAATAGCAATGCAGTATGATTTTCAATGGATTACAATAATATACCAAGAGGACCGCATACAGCAGAGCTATTTGGGCTTCCCTCGCTGAAGAATAGAAGAAAGATTGCTGTTATTATAGTGATGTACAATATTCTCGCTGAAAGTTATCTATAAATCCAACGGATTCCTTCGATGGGATACTGACAAGCTCTGTAAGAGGAAAGCTAAAGCACGTGTTAGATCCGACTTTCTAACCTATAGAGCTCTCAAGGAATTCAACCTCTTGCTTGGTAAACACGACCGCCTTTTGGAACTCTCTGTTCAAAACTGCAGAAGGTGTCTTACAAGGTGAAAATTGAGGAGTACCCCAATATTACATATGCCGTGCCGACGATGATGATGTCCTGTTTTATTCGGCTGATGCTTTGAGTTACGTATGTTTTTGTAATTCTAGAGTGTTCGGGTTGTTGTATTGATTTGTTTCTTAACTTGTTTACGCTAGACCCTAGTCTATGCCTTGAATAAATAAATAAATAAATAAATGTAACCCAAAAGCAGCTCGTAATGGCTTCAGAAATTTAGCGCTGTTCCTGACCTCAGAGGTACCCTCAATAATAAGCACGAGAATGATACAAATGTGTGAGTTATTAAAAGTACCAGATGTAAGTTAGTTGAGAAAGGTGAGGGTGAGTCGTTTGAATTAGCCCCTACTTTATCTGCTATAATTTTTGATAGAGGGAACCTTGAGTTTGTGGCAGCTTTTGTTCGCTTCCGGCATCCCGCTCTGAACTCGCCTAAGCGCAATAACTTGTCGAAGCCTCGAATCTGCTTCGTTCTGCTTGAAGAGATATTGGCTCGACTGCTGAGCATAGAAGAAGCCATGGAGGGGTAGGCCTGATAGCGGAACACAGTCAGCATTCTGTTCCCCTCCGGTTTCCGTGTCGGACAGGATCTGTGCCCTGGTTCCGTATCACGTGGCCGCTTTGAGCGGAACGCTCCTCCTCAAAGCGCAATCGCGGGTGCACTGTATGGAGTGAAGGTAAGTTGGCCGGTTCCTGAAAACACCATAAGAACACAACATTAAATCTTCTGAGTTCCTTACTACCAACCAGCCAACACCTTCTTTGGTTGGCCGTGAGTTATTCCATATTGTTGCACTTCGGTCACAGATACTGATGTACGGGAGGAGATCTATGCATAGGGCGAGACAAGTACTGACCGCAGACTATTATTAGGCGAGCACGTGGGAGTTACACCAGCGGCAGAAACAACGGTAGTTGGACTGAAAATTGCAACCCATCTAGCTTCGAGAAGGCCGATTCGCATACTCATGACCTGTCCAAATCTTGCGCTTTTGTGGCGTAGCAGCAGTATAAACGCGACGCAGGGAGCGAAGAAGAAACGCGGTGAGCAGGAATCGCAACTGCTGCGTCTCCTCACTTCTGTTGGATGCCATTAGTCAAAAAGACCGAGAAAGCAACGTCACGTCAAGCCAGATAAACATTACACCCGCTAATCGAATTCGGTACGGAAATCAATGCCGTTCGACAGAATAGAGGACGAAAAACGTGCCGACCTAGCCGAAGGATCAGCTAGGTATAGAGGCATCCGGCTGAGCCAACATTTGCAGTGAATCCGATGCGACGAACACCGCTCCGCTCGTGCTTCCATCCTTTCGAGGAAACACATCTTGTTCTACAACAACTGCAGCACAATTGAGCCGACGAAGAATATTTTTCTTGCTTCCTGGGAGCGCCAGTTAAGTAAGTCGGCCTCACCCTTGATCCTACAGTCCGTTCAATCTACATAATTGTTGGTGTCCTCATGACTTCACAGAATCTATAAGGGAGGGGTGAGTCATCGAGATGCTTCAAGACAACAGTGACCGCTGGACGAGAGATCGAGCGTTTGCTGTTATCGTCTGGAACGCTACACTACAAATACGGCCACAAATTTTATATCGGCCCAATTTATATGTGCCATGTCCAGATGACGACATACGAAAGTGAGGTGACTGCAGATTCTGGCCGCAAAGGAATGTGCATGCAAATGTGCAAAACGCATTCAAGTTGTCTCCACGACATCACGTAAAAGCATGATACGTGGCGCGTCCCGAATGGGGTTGAGTAATGCCGCCCTCTATACTTTGTTGCTATAGTGTATAATGCCACGGGATAGCGCAGTGGAAAGCGGCGCTGTCTCATGCACTCCTCAAGACTGAAGCCCATGGTTCAGATCTCGCTCAGGATAACCAATGCCTCCATCTCCGTGGTCGGTAAGCTGGTGCCGGATCTGCTATCCGATATCTTGCAGCGTTCAGTTGGTTGACAACGCTGTGTTTTATCCTCTCTCGATAAGTAGCACTTAGTAAGAAGGATGTAATGTTAACTGGCCTGGGAGGACCCGAACTAAGAACCTCGATTCGGAATGAGTGACGATGACAGCCGGCTCCTCGTTCGACTGCGCCACCACGCGCCGTACAGGCCAAATACACGTTCAAGTTGCCTCCGCGTCATCCATTAGTAGAAGGCATGGCGCATCCCACGAAGGGGCTGATTGAAGACGTGTTTTAGCACTTATATAATTGACTTGGCCGACATTTGGGTGGTTTCGCCTTCTTCGGAACTGATAGTGAGAGAAGTTGAGGCAATGCTGGAGAAATGACTAGCCGAAAAAATTTTATCCTAAGGAAGGCTTACCCTCTGACGGTGACTGTGGACCGAACACCTCCAAAATCAGCACTAGCTAATTGGTTCCTCTTCTATTGGCGCTCGAATTTCTTTTCGGTGGTCAGATGACGCTCGGACGAGAGGATTTTCGAGCGCAATTTGAATATTTCCAGGCTACGAACATGGTGAATCTGCTGGAGCGTCAATTGAGTAAAGAGCTGCAACAATCTTGTTGAGCGCGAGCAGCTCTACGTGCACAATACGGCTTGAGGCGCTGGGGTGAGATGCACTCTTTTTACGACGAATTTTTCTTGCCTTTAATGGAGTTCACAACTCCAGTACAATCCTACTGCCGAGGCAGGAGGGGGGAGGGGGGGGGAGGGCTAGGATGTCGAAATATTATATCCCATCGTAGGCGCTATATCGAAAATATCCAAGACTAGCAGGACCTGCAAACCCTCCCCCCCCCCCTCCCTCAAACCCGACCCGTATTGCGTCCATCTCTTCATTACCCCTTGCGAAAGACGGCCAAAATCTATGAAAATCGGACGTGGAAATTTTCTATCCCGAACGATCAGAAGGATTCCACCTTCCTCTTTTCTATCATGATAAATTATAGCTCCGCTTGTTGTTTCAAAGTTCAATGTGTAATCCCTGTAGGGAGGGCGGTCCACCTTACGCACCCACATTTAAAAAATAGTTGAAATGGAAAAACATGCAACATAATGCACAACGTGAGGCCGCCACTAGACTCTCGAGTAAACCTAGGGGGATGGGGCGGACACGCCAAGAGGACGAGGGGTAGAACGCATGTTCCGTCATAAGGTGCACCACCATCATTAGGATTTCACCATTCAATATTTTGAAGCATAGCGACTACTGAAGGGTCCGACAAAACTCGTAGCGGTAGTTGCTGTATGTCTGACACATGTAGATTATCAAACGGGTGCGGTGCTGATGCTCGAGCAGACGACGGCTTGATGATCAACATCGTTCAGTGGAGGGTGGCGGGGCGAAAAGGAGAAGAACAGCGAAACACGGAGAGTGCACGACTTTGACAATTATCAGACGGCAATCATAACGCGTCTGATAACGAGCAGAACGAGTCAACAGAATTCCCGCCGATAAAAAACGACCCGCTTCCCGATTTCCTGAACCGCAGGCAGTCTGGACGAAGTGACGATATGAACACACTGCAGGCACGAAGAATTAGGGGCAGGGGATTAGACAAGGCGAAGGTGGGGTGAGATGAGAGCGAGAAGTTACCGCCTTTGATTGAGTACGAGAGGAATCTAGCAGAATTTTGTGTACGCCGGCGGCGATGCATAACATTATGCGCAACGATCAAGGGCGTTCACAGGGGCGGCGAAGGGTTCGAAGACGGAGCGGCATGGAGAGATAGCGAGAAGAGGAGACGTGGAGCGAAGTCGAGCTCACAAGGACCGCGCAGGCCCGTCCCGGAGCAGCCGACCCGTAGATCAGCGCCGCTTCGGGACCAGTGACCGCCCACGGTGTAAACGGCCGGCCGCTGGGCGCAGCGCCGGCTCCAGTTCAACCCGCTCGATCGGCACCTCTGATACGCTGTCACTGCGCAGCGCTGCCGGATCGAGAGTGCGCCGGGCACGGCGGGATTAGGCAAACTCCCCGCAGATTAGCCGCCCCGCAGCGGTGGTCGCAACAGACGGGCAGCGGGTGAAGTTCTGTCGGGCAGCGGTGGAACGCGCCGAGCCCCCACTCGAGGCAACCGTCCATGGACGAGGCGAACGTTTATCAGTGATGCGCATCATGCAGGTGAGACGAATAACAACTGGCACACTGTTTGCTGCGCCGTCTTCCCGTGCTGATGCCAGCAGCCGGACGCCAAAAAACTGTGTAAGGATTAGGCCCACGATTAGCAGACCTAAGTGGAATGCGTGACACGCCGCTGGGCACTGCACGAATTATGGGCATTGCGGGGCATTCCAGCAATATTAAGCAGCATTCTTACAACATAATTCTGCCTGACTTTTACGAGCAGACGTTTCGCGCAAGGGCCCGAAGTTTTACCTTTTCAAGAAGTACCTTCCTTAAGGCAATTTGCAGACTGAAAAGCAGTGCAAGACTCGATTATCTACGAAATCACTCGACTTTCATTCGATTTGCACCTACACGAGCAGCGCAGAAAGTAACACCGATAGTAAACTAGATCCTTAAAGCCAAGAGTGATGCTTCGGAAAGCCGATCAACATGAAGGGCACCAGCTTGAACTTTTTGTCTAGCGCGGTAGCAGGTGCTGTCCAACGTCTGCCTGTCATGTCACATCAACAAACTCTTCGGAGACCTTGATACCACCGATGTGCTCAAGTTTCTTTTCAAGCAGAAATAATATAGGCTGACTGGTAGGCTTACCCACTCGTTTTTACGTGGTTTACACTTCCCATGGTGCGGTTTTCCATAGGTCTAGTTAGAGCATTCAGAGCAACTCCTGCCCCAGTCTTGCTTCGAGGCAACACCTGTGATTTCCGCGCTCACGGTGCACCAGTGACCAAAGAGAGCGGAACGGCGGAAGTCGCCTCACATTGTGAAGCCTGGGAAGGACTCCTCCCGCGACCAAAAGTAACGTTGCCGATTTGAAGGGCTTTTCACACGATTCTATCTGCAGGCTAAGGAAAGGGACAAGAAGACCACTTGCGTTAGGAATTATAAGGCCACAACGTCAACAAGCATGGTGGAGACCTCGCAGCGCGACTTCATGTGAAGATGTGAAATGTCTGTAAGCCCCGGCTGCTTGTTGAAGAGAAATCAAAAAGAGCACACTCCTCAATTCTTGCGAGAACTCGCTACGAGAAATGGAAGGAGACAATTGGCTCTACAGAGGTCAGATTCTGCAAGGGAGTAGCTTGGAATGAAAATCAGCTAAACATATGGACGGACGCTCTTCGCCACGGGCAGCAGCTCTCTGCACCAGCCGGAAACCTGTGATTCCCGATACCAACAGATGACGCTGGCAGCGGACGTAGATGTGATTTGTCTACCGCATCAACCGCATCAGCCACAGTCAAGTAAGAGCGGCGTAGACGCTGGAGCTATCCAATGACTCCGTTGATTGTCGGCGTTGAAGTGCAGCGGAAAATGTACGATTCTAGCCTACTAAACCTATTCGCACTACCGGAAATGTCCGTTAGCAGAGGACTGAGAGAGGCATCTACCGAGCGCTAACAATACTAAGGGGCCCGGATCGCAGTACTGATGGAAAGAAAATAAATGCGTATCATCATCAAGCGTCTTCTCTTCTATACTGTTTAAAAGCATCATTCTCCCCCATAGATAGTAACTCAATCACGGGTCTTCTCGGGGGTTCTTGTGCTTGGTTCCCAGCAAATTTCACACTCGCCGTTTTTCCTGGAAAATATAAGCTGATGGGAGTTGTGATGGCGGACCGAGAACGAGCTAAGTTTGAGCGACACCGCCCTTCAACTGGAATTCCCACAAATTGTCTTCCAAAGCTTAATTAGACAAGTTGGATTCTCTATGAGAGAAATACGTCTTTCTCCTATGCGGTAGGAATTTCCCATTCATGAAGGCTCATTTCCAGGTTCTTTACTGCCACGTGCCTCTCGTCAAGGCGGACCCTTCCGCTGTGATGCAGCTAATGCGTCAGTTTCGCTAACCACTCCGCTGTTTCGGAGAGGTCGCTGTGTTTTCGATCATAACAGCCATGCCGGGGGCGGTGTAAAGAGGAAGACAGGCTGCGAACAAAGGGAGGAAAAGGGGAAGAAAGAGCGACGTCGATGCGGCCAACTCTCGAGCGACGAGGGATTGACCGATGAATGCGGCATTAATTAGACCAGGAGCTCGAGGTGACCGCACGGCGAGTCGCGACGCGACGACAAAAAGCGAAGCATATCATCGATAACAGCTTGCAACTACTCTAATCCGAGCCCGGTGTTACTGCGATCGATTCGCACGCACCTCCTGTGAAGTGCGCGTGGCCACCTCCCGGACTGTCCTTCGCTTCAGAGAATCTTCGACGAGGCTGGTCACCCAGGCAGACCTCCGCGGGCGCCTGCTCGACGTGGTCGTTCCTGCGCGAGCACTCAAATTTCAAATAGGTCCCAAATTATTAGGTCTCGCCAATCTCCGATGATGCTTATTTCCGAGAATCTGCCAACAGCCGCTTGTCAGTTCGCTTCTCTGCAAAGCACTTCTTTGAAAATACCAGGAAAAGCGGTGCTGAACCTCGGCTAGCATAAATCTGACAAGGTAGGGAAGACAGTGGCACCTTGAGATGATACGAGCGTCACAAAATGCGGCTTCAAACGCTGATTCTGAATATGTGCTACATATCTGTTGAACGCACCTGGGAAACAATTTGTGGACCGTCTTCACCATCGATTTGCCTTGCGCGTAGAGACCTGCAATCAAAGAGGACGAGCTCAAGTATGCTGGAAACAGCGCTGCCGGCCGGGCAGTGGTGTTGCAGTGGATGACTCCCGACGTGGTGAGACGGAGTGGTGTGTGGTTGGTCCCTGCTGTGGTGAGGCTTTTTTGCAGCTCCTAAAAAAGAGCCACCTAAATCAACCAAGGCACTCCATATAAGTCGAAACAAAAAGTGGTGTCGGGAAGGGAACCTGATTCATAGGGACTATCGTACTTTCTCGACACCAGGGCTTGAAACGTTTCTTTGTCTAAACCGCCTAAAGAGGTTGTTTAAGTGGCCGATTACTTATGTAAGGACAGTTTTTAAAGCTTCGATTGATTACGGTGGGTTATTGCAACCTTTACTCCCACCTTTGTAGTAACCAATGTCACATAGAAACGTTCAACACATTTCCCCCAGAAATCGCATGATGAGGGGCTTCTCAGTGGATTATAGCTCCATTCTTAGCGGTGCTCAACGACTGCGCTGTTTGTCCTTTCTTCCCTGAGAAAAGGAAGAAATATCGCTGATTTTATAATGCTGTGAATTTCTCGCAAATAACGTTTCCGTTGAAGGAAGTTCTTTGGTATTCTGACAAGAGCCATGAGAGGAAAGTTGAAACTTCGACTCTCAGAGGCTAAATCGCGATACAGATTAGACTTCTTAATTTAGAGAATCCTCAAGGAATTCAACCTGCTGCTGGGCGAGTATGGAGATCTAGGCAGACTCTCAGCCCAGGCCTGAAGATTTGTCAGATGTTGAATATTACAATACAAGTGCGCCGTCACGCCTATCGGCGTGCCTCGCAGTCGCGGACTTCGCACGATGTTGCACTATCACTAAGCTTACAAGGGAACTGTCTCGACGGTACGCCGGAACGGCAAGAACGAGTACTATGGGAAGAATCTCCGTCTTCCTAATAGTAACAGAACATGTTTTGTTTTTGCCGAAAAACGAGTACGAGGGTGTAATGGCTAAGGATCCGCAGCGTCGAGCTTACGACGGCGACGCAAGGAACCCGTGCCGTGGCCTGGGTGGCGCACTGGTAGAGATGTTGCATCATGGCTCTGACGTCATGAGTTCTGTTCCCGTGCTACATCGTACTTTTGCACTTTTACCATGGTATCGGATTTCTCTAGAGATTTCTTTGGAGTTAGTTGATGTTTTCACCACATTTTCCTTGTCGACATCTCGTCATTGTCCCAAGCTTGCAAAATACAAAGATTCATAAAACTTTCATGCCAATCAATGGATTTTATTGTCGGGGAGGTGAGTGCCACCAAAGTGTACTCACAGTGTAGGAGGAGACCTCATGATCTTCAACATGACCTATCACCTCGATCAATATTGTTGTCGCTGTTATGCTTACGAAGTCGCGCGGTAATAATAAGCTTCTGCTAACACCACCTCTACCATGTCAGTTATCCCTTGAGTGGTTATTCACCTAATGACACTGAAGTGTGGATCTCCACTGGACGTCCCTTCGGCAGACGAGATGAAGCTGGTGGAAAGGACAACAGGTGTCCTACAGAATTTCGAACTGCGACAGATGGAAATCGACGAAGTGGGGGAAGTTGAAGGTAGTGGAAGAAGAGGACCACGGGTTTCAACCAGAAGAGGAATGTGCCGAAGTCATGACGCCACTAACCATTGAAGGCATAATCACGTTTTCGGGGGACATACCGTTTCGAAGGGAAAGGTTTGGCGGTACTATTTAGAACTGTTATCTTACACAAGGATGACAACCTGGGAAAATGGGACTGTATCGCGATTCTGAGGTGCTGCTTCATGGTTGTGACGTCTGGCCTTCTTTTCCAGTTATGTCGCGTTTTTGTACTTTTATCATAGTATCGCATTTCCATAAAGATGTCCATATTTGAATCTTTTTTAGAGTTTGCTGATGTTTTTTCTTCTTACCCATTGTCAACATCTCTTGATGCACCAGCAATGTCCCAAATATGATATACGAAATATTTATGAAAAAGCTTCAACACCAATTATACACAGGCACAAAGTGCATAAAACAGAAAGACTGAGCACAGTATGATCAACGCATGAAGGGTACAGTTTCTTCATATCCTGACTCATCACATGGGCCTAGGTCTTCCGTGAATGTCATTCCACTCAGGTTTTCTAAGTAATCTGTAGCGGTATTCATGAAGCGGCCTTCCCGCTCAGACACTCGTTGCGTCCGAACCGCGTCCCATAACAGCAGTTTCGTCCCAGCCGCGTCCCCTAACTGCTGTTGCGTCCCAGTCGCGCGCCAATTAGCGCTAGGTGCTCGGTTGGACTGACTCATCCGTACCTAGCAAATGCGCCCTTTTGAGAGCTAGCGCTCCCGTCGCTATTGAGTGCAAGTGCACCCAATGGCTATCGCAGTTCCTCATGACGAAATGGGCGCAGGACCTCGAGCGAACGACAGCCCTCACGAGGGGTGGCATCAACAGATTACGAAACGGCAAGGAATATGACCATATGCTCTGATGCCACCTCTAGAGTGGGCTGTCTTTCGGTGCTGCTTTCTTTCAGTGCTCTTTCAATCTGATTGTAAAGCGAATCTCTTCTGACGCATAAATAAATAAATAAATAATGGAGGCTTGGCTGATCCGAACCGGTTCGTCGTTCACTACGATAGATGCAGCCGTTTAGAGTGACTCAACCTTCATTTTATAAATTTTCGTCCATCTGAAGGCCCAAACCCAGAAGAGGGCATACGGAAATATGAAAGTGAGTCGCATCCCACATCATAAGGTCTTTTGATCGATATGCGTGTGAGTCAACCTCCTGTAAGCAACCCTGTCTGATAACATTTCTGAATATGAATAGGTCTTTCAGTCTTGCAAAGAGCTTGATGCAGTGCGGTGAAAAAGAATAAAGCTAGAGCTTCTCTTAGACCACAACTGTGGTGGTGTACCCTTTGAAAGGGCTCTACCAATTGAACTTTCACTTCCTTATGCACATGCTTTTCGTGAGTTTGGATCGGTGTTTCTTAAGAAACCCTTCTTCAAAAAAGAGTGACTTGACCTTTAACCTTAAATTCTACGCATAGAGAAATTCTTCCAGCAGAAAAACCTGATCTATCAACTGCGAGGAACGACCTGTCTCTGTGAATCTTTCAAACAGTGTGGGCATGATGTCGGCTTGAATAAGCTGCATATTTCAGTGTACAGCAACTTGTGGGACTCAACTTGTTCCGAGGCATCTTCTTCTCAACAGGAGCATCCCCAGGGTAACCGACCGTTCTTAACTGCGCTACCCATGACATCCACCTGTGCTTCCCTTTTAGGAGTTGTCGCGCAGCAAAGGAAGTTCCTTAGTTTGCCAGTACGGAGTGCTGTGACTACGCCTCGAAAACTGGTTGTCTGCATTAAAAACAACGAAATGGACATGTTGCGGGCGTCAATGTTTATCAACAGGCGTCAGTTGTCCATTGAGGCATCTTATGAGTTCTCAACAGACAAGTTGTTCTCGACAACTTTTTTCTAACGATATCCAATCCTTTGCATTCTTAGGAGATTGTCAAAGCGGCCTCTGCGTCCTCTATAAATCGATACAGCTACGACGGATTTGAAAATGTCGACCCGTCAACGTTCCAGACGCTCATCACCATCGCTTAGCAGTTGTTTGTAGGTTTTTCCTTACTAGCATTGTTCTCTGCCGGAACTAGCTGAAAGTATTCAGGCGGATATAACTTGTGCGAAAATGAAGCTCTTGGAAAAAAGAGCTACAAACGCTCCGCAGCTGACATTCACTCAAAACCTAGTTGGGTCAGAGTTTTCTATTAAAAAAAACTGTGCTGAACTATGGGATCTCCAGGCGGGACATCCGTTTAGAGAGGTTTATCCTGTTGGTTGCCCCCAAAATTACTTTGGTTCCGAATATTTGGTCTAGGGTCTCAACCTTTCGCCGATTGTAGTGAAGTGATTTCCGCGATCAAATGACTCACGGACCACGCAGGCGGTGTCGCTGTTCCGATTTCTTCTGCAGAAGGTAGCCATCTCAATTAACCAATCTAAGCGCATTTCAACTCGCACCTCTTATGCTAACGGATCCGCTGACAGCGATCCAAGGATATGTGGTCCGAGTCAGCGGAAGAGCCGGAAGGAACACAAACCTGAAGCATCTCCCAGTAGACGTGGAGAACACTTTGATTGGTACGAATAGTGGTCGCTGCAGTTAGAAAACTACACCCAGTTATATTCAAAAAAGGAATTAATCCGTTTAGAGTTTGCCCTCGACATGCTCGGTTATGGCAGGAATGAAATATCATGTCCAGGAGGTGTCGATCTCGCCCAGTCAAGGTACATAGAAGATCAGTCTTTATACTGAACTGAAGGAATTTCATATATTTTGAAGTTTTTCTTATCTCTCGGTACGAGCAATGAAGAGAGATATGCAGCGCTAGAAGGACTCATTGAGCAAAGGGAAGACTGGAAGAAGCAGCTTATTAAGGGGCTTCAGTTGGCTCTGTGGGTTACTCTTTGCTTTATAATCGCAGCCCAATCCTTTATAGATGTAATTGTTCTCAGCATAGACGTACGAAATAATAGGTACGTTGAAGTGAATGGCTGAGCAACCCGGTTAATTTCCTTTTCCCATTGCTTCCTTTCCTATCAATGGCTGAATCATCAAAGCCTGATTTTACAGCGTCAGAAGAAGTGTGAGGAGCAGAGAGAAGAAGAAGATAGACATGAGGAACAGAAAGAGGAAGATGACCTGGAGTGGACCTAGGATGGAGACGACAATTCATATGCCGGAGGAAATCATTGCTGTTTCGTTCGAAATTTGTAAGGTTCGTACTATTCTTATAGTTATTTTGCATGCATCCAACTGTCTCTCGTGCACATCATCTTTTTTAGGCATCCAAGTGTTTCACATGCACGTCATCGTTTTTTTTTCGACGTGTTTCTTATGTGTTACATTGTTTTTTTGCCATATCTACTGTTTCTCATGTGTCTCATTGTTTTTTCCATATCTACGTGTTTCGCATGTACTTCATCGTTTTTTGCCATATCCAACTGTTTCTCATGTACCTCATTGTTTTTTGGCCATATCCAATTGTTTCTCATGCGCCTCATCACTTTTTGCCGTATCCACGCGTCTCGCATGTACCTCATCGTTTTTGCCTTATCCTCTTTATTTGCCTTATTTGGTCTCATTTTCAAATTGGCAGAGTTTTATTGCCAGACGTACAAAAATGGTCCTCCTAATGTGTGTATGCCGTTCGATTTTTTCACTCATTCCTGATTCCTGAACATGTTGTTCAGGTGCTCTTATGTCGGGCGAGGCTAACACATGGAATAATAATTGCCGGCTTGAGGCCTGCTTTCACGTCTTCATCGTCTTCAGCGGCTCCGGGATTCATCGTTAGAGCGACAGGACGTCGGTACCAGCTCCAGTGAGTAATATTGTGCGCTAATTGTTTAGTAGTACTCTCTTACACTGTTCACTGGTGCTATAGAATTAATGCTGTTAATACTATAAAACAACAATATTTTACTGCGCAAGTGCGCAAAACAATCACTCCAAGTAAAACTCCAGCAAATTCATTGTTTTCCAGCACGTTAGAAGCATTCTAAGTCAATTTTTTGAGATCATATTATGAGAATTTTGATGAGAATTATGAGAACTTATGAGAACTTCTGCAGTCTGGCCATTTCTCCTTAAGTCACTTTATGAAGGTGGATTTTTGTTAAAAGTTTTCTTCACAAAAATCACGCTTCATTTTCACTGGGGAGGCAGGGATGATCATCGAAATCTAATTCAGGTCTGATTTCATTACTGCGAGCACAGATAGAATTTGAGATACTGATCACGAATCTCACATCTGTTTTTGGTATTACGGATTCGATCAGAGCCTCAATAAAACATCCGTAGACGACGTTTGGGTGAAATCGGTGATGTTCGTCACGAAAGTCTTACTCACAGGCACCTGCCATAATCGTCCGAAACTTCGAAAATGGACTTCAGATTCGTTTCCAGCGACCTCGATTACCCCAGGGCCGAAGTTTCGGACCGACTGAACGATATCCACAATACATCGATAACGTGATCAATATCGATTGATGGCGATTAAAAATCAAAAATTGGACTTCAGATTCGTGTTTATTGACCTCCTTTACCCCAGGACTAAGTTTCCGACAGCTTAAATGACATCCACAAAATCTAATAAATTTGTTTTAATATATTTAATATATAATATATTGTTGTTTAATAGTATCAACAATGTTAACAGTATAGCATAGCACTAGATAACGATAGCACTGTACTACTAAACTATTGTCGTCCAATCGAACTCACTGGAGCTGGTACCGACGTCCTATCGCTCTCTAACGGTGATTCCCGGAGCCGCATTTTGCGTCTCAGCCGCGTGCGACTAGCGTCCCGTTCGCGTCCGACCACCGTCCCGTCCGCGATGTATGATGTAGGAAATTCACGAGACGGTAATAGGACGCGGCTCGGACGCAACGAGTGTCTGAGCGCTCCCGCCGCATCCCGCTCCCGGCTGGTATTCAGGAACACCGGGGACCAAGGGCGATCGCGACGCGCGAGTTATTAGGCTGATGCATAAGTTCTCGGACATTTGATCCCTCCTGAATTGAAACCGCATTTTCCCGCCAAATTTCTCACATGTATCAACGCGTGAATGATCAATCGATAGAGAAAGGAAAGAGCTACAAAAGGAAAGGGCTACAAAAAAAACATTTACTTCTGCGTTGTTAACGTCAGCTATTATGGCTAAGCAATTCATCCCAACTGATACGCATATTCGGCACGTCATCTTATTCCTGCATCAATGCCTCAATGCCAACGAATCGTATCGTCGCATGAACAATGTTTGCAGCGAGAGTGCTCCTGCTCGAAGTACTGTGTACCAGTGGTTCTCGAAGTTTGCAGTTGGTGAATTCTCCGTTGAAGATAATGAGCGAGAAGGGCGTCCGATAACACTGGATTTGGATGGCCTCCGAAGTAGAGTGGAAGCGGACCCATACCAAACCACTCGCGAACTATCAAGCACTCTTGGTATTAGTCACTCAACAGTCGTTCGAGGATTGAAGTCGATTGGCAAGGTGCAAAAATTAGGTCGCTGGGTACCTCACGACTTGATACAACTTGACATGGATCGCAGAGCCGATGTCGCTCTGTCTCTCCTTACCCTCAGACGTACTCACGGATGGCTGGGCAACCTTGTCGCAGGGGATGAGAAGTGGATACTCTACTCTAATTATCCCCGGCGTGTACAGTGGGTTGACGCAACTGGAGAGGCAGAGGACGTTCCGAAACCCGACCTTCACGTGAAAAAGGTGATGCTATGCATTTGGTGGAGCGTTCTTGTCGTAGAATACTGAGAGCTGCTTGACGAAGGGATAACAGTGACGGCAGAGGTTTACGTCTACCAACTGAAGAAGTTGAGGGCCCACCTTCAAAAAACACGAGGAGAGCAAGTGAAGGTGTATTTTCAACACGACAACGCTAGACCGCATATTGCTAGACGACGGCGGCTGAGTTGGCGGACTACGGATGGACCGTTCTTCCACATACACCCTACTCATCAGATCTCGCTCCTTCTGATTATCATTTGTTTTCAAGCCTTCAACGCTATTTGGACGGCCAGCAATTTAGGAACCAAGAGGATGTCAAGGAGGCACTGCTCACATTTTTCGAATCACAACCGGCCAGGTTTTGGAGAAAAGGCATCCATGACTTAACAGCAGGTTGGCGAAAGACAATTGATGTAAAGGGTGGTTACTTCAAATGATTTTATATTGTTGTTCGTATGTTGTGATAATAGATATTTCATGCTCCAAATGTCCGAGAACTTATGCACCAACCTAATAGATTCGCAGCATAGGCGGGAATCGCAAGATTTTAAAAACTAATTTCTCAAATTACCGGTTTTTGAACTGGATATTCAAGTATTTCTAGTCTTGCAGAGATCCACATACATGACATTCAGGCACAGTGGACGGGAATGGGCTGCATTACAACGCGAACTGATGGGGAAAATCAGTGTTTTATCTAGCTGAACGATTCCACTGAATGAATTCATTGCTTCCGCTCGAGATTCTTCAACAAATTGCAAATTTTTCTTTAGAAAATCTAGCCATTCTACTTCTGCGTGAAATTGTGGAGGTCAAATGATGGACAGTTCTATGCTTACATCTTCTTGTGAAGGCCTGGTAGTCACCAGCCAACATTGAAAGTCGAATCGCCTCTTCTAGTTCGTCTTTCTGTATTGTTGGATATTACGTGTGTTTTCCATAGTCCCACGAGGTTAAGCAGAGAACCGCCGCACGAGCAGGCGCCAGCAACGTCTCCATTCGTCGCTGTCGTATGTCAGAGTGCTCCAATGGATCTTCCTTGCTCGAACGCCACGAAGAGAGCAAATCTTGCGTTCAGGGCATTCACGAAGAAGTTCGACCAGCACGCTAGTGAGTATTCTGTTCCGTGTTCTTTCGACATCTCGTTTAACTCAGTCGGTGACGGCTAACCTAATTTTCGACGACTTGGCTCACACGTCAGCGTGTCTGACTTTCGAACGTCGTTAAAGATCTAAACAGTTGCATATAATAAGTGAGGTGACATGCGTGCATGGCGCACCCAGGACGTACCTCTCAGCGTTGGACGTGCGACCATTAGAAAAAATTATCCTCCACATTCTCTAAAGATGAGACGAAGACAAACTACAAGAACAAATGGCTGAAGGGTATTGATAACAGTTTGCAGATTTTTTCGAATTTGGAACTACCTAAGTATTGAAGAGTTAATTTCTAATTTCATGCATATTTTTATTTTTATTTTGTTGGCTGCGAATAGGGTCGGAGGGCGGGGGAGTGGGAACACCCCATACTCAGAGGTTGTCCGCCTTGGTAAGAAGGCACGTGTGTGGCCCGGCAGGTTCGTGAATACGAATTTTGCTTTCCGCCTCGGTCGTCTCCCAAGGGAAGCCTTGAACGTTCTCGGGGACATTCATGAATACGGCCATAGGTCGTGCGATGATGATACTCCATTTTCATTTTAAGAGAAATCTAAAGCAGTGGCTAGCACTTTCTCTGCTGCGAGATTGTTGTACAGTTTCTGCCCAGTGGTACCTCGCTGCAGCTCAAGCTTGGAATCGCAATACAGTCCCATTTTCTCAGGTTGCCATCCTTGTGTAAGATAACAGTTCTAATCATACAGCCAAACCTTTCCCTTCGAAACGGTATGTCTCCCCGAAGACGTGATTGTGCCTTCACTGGTTAGTGCCGTCACGACTTCGGCACAATCCTCTTTTCGCTGAAACTCGTAATCATCTTCTTCCACTACCTCCAACTTCCCCCACTTTGTCGATTTCCATCTGTCGCAGTTCGAAATCCTGTAGGACATCTGTTATCATTTCCGGCAGCTTCTCGTCTGTCGAAGAGACAGCATCCAGTGGAGATCCACACTTCAGTGTCAGTAGGTGAATAACCACTCAAGGGTTAACTGACATGGTATAGATGGTGTTAGCAGAAGCTTATTATTACCGCGCGACTTGTAAGCATAACAGCGACAACAATATTGATCGAGGTGATAGGTCATGTTGAAGATCATGAGGTCTCCTCCTAAATTGTGAGTACACTTTGGTGGCACTCACCTCACCGACAATAAGAACCATTGATTGGCGTGAAAGCTTCATGAATTATAGTATTTTGCAAATTTGGGACACTGACGAGATGTCGACAAGGAAAATGTGGTGAAAACATCAGCTAACTCCAAAGAAATCTGTAGAGAAATCCGATACCATGGTAAAAGTGCAAAAGTACGATGTAGCACGGGAACCGAACTCATGACACGTCAGAGCCATGAAGCAGCATCTCTACCACTGCGCCACCCAAGCCAGTGCACGGGGTCCTTGTGCCGCAATGGCAAGCTCGACGCTGTGGACCCTTAACCATTACCCCTTGTACTCGTTTGCCTCAAGGATTCCGCAAAAACAAAACGTGTTCTGTTACTTGGAGGACGGAGATTCTTCCAATAGTATCCGTTCTTGCCGTTACGATGTACCGTTGAGACAGTTCCCTTGTTAGAACAATCACATCAAGCTGGCTAATCTACTTGTGCAGCTTTCTTCCCTCTTTAGCAGTACAAAAAGCAATATTTGAGAACCTTATTGTGTTCCAGTCTTGTTCTACCTTCCTTGAGATCAGGTAATTTTGAGGAAGCCATCCAGACCCCCCCCCCCACCCATTATTACGCTCACCATCGGCATCATCTCCAGACGGTTCAGTTATGTCAACACTTGTGCTAATCAGTCCCTTCGTCCCCTGTGTCCTTCGACAACCGTCCCGATCCCCCACAGCACGGTCCTCCAGTTCACCCTAGCGCCAAATTGACTGCAGGCACCTACAATCCCCATCCTCGAACAGTCGATCTCAGACAAAAATCGACATTCTCGATAGGTGCTGAGCTACATATTGTTTTTATTCACACGACGAAAAGCCTCTTTGTCAGTACGGAGGATTTCCACTGTATCTAATACTATGTTGGACAGAAACATTTTCACAAGAGACCGCTACATTAGGGACGGATTGCCTAATTGTCATCGACATAAAACCAAAGAAACGTCACTCTCAAGCTGCAATCAGCAATGTCGACCGATATTGCCCCCCTCCCCCCCCGTGATGAGGTTCCTCCACATGGTGCCACTGGAAGCTGCTCGCTCTGCCAGGCCCTTGTGACAGGACGGCCTACGAAGACCCATGGTCATATGGTGTATGCCAGTTCACGTTTATCAAGATAATGCTACGGCGTCCGCGGGAGCCGACGCGTACTTGCAGAGGCCGGCGAGCGTGAGAAGTATGCGAGGGACCCTGATGTGAGGACGGCATGGGGCTACAGATGAGCTAGTGCGAATGTCTCGTAACGTAAGCAGGACCTTCGTAGCAACGCTGAATGTGGGTACAGTGACGGGCCGCTCGTGCGAATTGGTTGAAGCACTGGAGTGTAGAAGAATAGATTTCTGTGCGGTGCAGGAAACGAGGTGGTTCTGCTACAAGTCAAGGGACATTGAACGAAGCTTTAAGGCCGTTCTATGTGGAAGCCCCAGGACCATCAGTGGTGTCGGAATAATCGTCTCCGAACGACTTCGTGACTCGATGGTAAGGGTCGTGTGCTCTGACGATCGATCGATGAAGATCGTTGTCGCCGCTATTAGGCGACTCTATCACTTCTTCTCTGCGTATGCTCCGTAGACCGACTGCTCAGAGCAAGTCAAAGATGAGTTCTAGAGCATTCTTGGTGAGAAGACATCAGAGGTACCGTTGAAAGATGTCATCATGCGCTGCGCTGATGTATGCTGGTGGCCTTTATGGGGACGAAGGTGCTACGATAGACGGGTACAGCTGTCAAGGTTGTTGCGGATACGGATCACGTAACGCCGATGGTGAGCACGGAATCGCATAACCTAGCGATAGTGAACACCGTCTTCGACGACTCGCACCTTATCTCATACTACAGTGGGAGTAACAAGACTCAAATAGACTTTGTCCTTGTGAGAGGTCGAGACCGAAGCATTGTCACAGACGCGAAAATCGTGGGAACGGTCGCCCCACAGCATCACCAATGGTCTGCGCTTTAAAGATCACACATCCGAGGCAGAATCAGGTCGAGCGATACGGTGCAGCAAGAATAAAGTGGCGGCGAATGAGAGAGAAGGAATCAGCTGCAATTTCTCGCGTGCGGTTACCGACAGTCACGACTGTCGACGAAACTTGGAAGAAGATTCGTCAAGCTGCACAGTCGGAACTCGGCATTTGGAAACCTGGGCGACGGAAGATTGAAAAGCAGGCCCGGCTGTGAACAGATGACATGAAAGTCACGGTTCGAGAGAAGAAGGCGCTCATCACGTGTTTTTCGGCGAAAAGACAGCCGATAACTGACGGAAGTACCAAGAAGCGAAGAAAGGTGTAAAGAGGACCGTGGTTGTTGCAAAAGCCACTCATTATGGAGATGTCAACGAGAAGCTCTAGTCACGCGATGGTAAGCGGTATCTGTACCGACCTGCTACGAATCGCCATCGGCAGACCGAGGATATCAAGATTTTCCGCATCAAGGATGAGAATGGCCATCTTCTTATGGATGGCAAGAAAGCATTGAAGCGATGGCGCGATTACTTTGAGGAGATCTCTACGGTAGAGTTTCCTCATCCAGCCTTCCCTTCAACGGCTCCAACCCACGGCCCCGTCCGTAAGATCATCGTGGAGGAGACTGAAGCGACTTTGAAGAAGATGAGGCCAGGCAAAGCGACTGGGCCCGAAGACGTGGCAGCTGATTTGTGGAAGTCCAAGTACTGGTACCCTGCTGAGTGGTTGGCGAAGTTCTTTAATCAGGTTGTGGCGGAGAAGAAAGTGCCTGAGTGTTGGCGCTAAAGTACGACGACTCCGATTTGGAAGAAGAAAGGCAGTTCTGCAGACTGCTCCAATTACCGTCCGATTCGCTTGCTTTCGCACAGCATGCAGATCTTTGAACGAATTGTCGATGGACGAATTCGGTACATCGTCCAGCTTTCCAGCAATCAGTGCGGCTTCGTGGCTGGCTGTGGAACCGTTGATGCCATTCACGCCGCCCGCCTCCTGATAGAGAAGCATCGCGAGAAACAGAGGCCAGTGCATATCGCCTTTCTCGACTTGGAGAAGGCCTTTGACCGCGTACCGCGTGAAGTGGTATGGTACGCCCTGCGTCAACATGGAGTTTCTGAAGAGCTCATAGAGTGGGTGCGAATTCTCTACTCGTGTCCAAAGAGTCGAGTTCAAGCTGCAGCTGAAACCTCGCTGGAGTTTCCCATCTCTGTCGGGGTACACCAGGTCCGCGCTTTACCCACTCCTCTTTGTTGTCGCCATGGATGCCATCCCACGAGATCTTCAGAAGCCCGTACCCTGGACGTTGCTTTATGCTAATGACATGATGCTCGCTAGCGAAGATAAAGGTGAACTTGAGCGAGAGGTGCAAGCTTGGTGTGATCGCTTGGTGTGATTGGAGCGGTTTGGACTCAAACTGAACGTGAAGAAGATCGAATATCTAACGAGGGACGTTACTTAGTCCAGCTCCATCAAGGTTAAAGGCATCGAGCTTCTATGCACTACGGCCTTTAAGTATCTGAGATCAGCAGTCGCGTCTGACGGCAAACTGATGGTCGAAGTGAATTCACGCGTGAGTACAGCTTGGTTCAAGTGGCGCTCGCTGACTGCCGTGCTCTGCGACAAGAAGATACCAGAGCGCTTAAAGTCGGTGATCTACAGAGCAGTCATCCGGTCAGTAGCGGTGTACGGCGCTAAGTGTTGGTCTGCCACTAAGGAAGTTGAAACGCGCCTCAGCGTCATGGAGACACGAAGATGCTGCGCTGGACGGCTGGAGTCACGCGCATGGACCGCATCCGAAACGATGCTATTCGGCAGAAGTTCGGTGTCGCGCCGATAGTGGACAAGATGCGAGAAGCTCGCTTACGATGGTACGGCCACGTTCTGCGTGGAAAGGAAGACAGCGTCGCAAGATAGGCCTTAACTTCGAAGTAATAGGAGAGGGCCTAGGGGGCGCCCGAAGCAACGATGGGCTGATACGTTACATCTGGACTTGAAAGTAGCTGGTGTCCACCCTGATCTAGGGCTGGATCGGGAAAGGTGGCGTCATGACAGCACAATAGCGGACCCCGCCACGAAGTAGGACAAACGCTAAAGAAGAAGAAGAAATTAAAAGTTCTTGGACACATGTATTTGACCGAGCAAACGGCTCTTTTAGAACAAATCAGATGATATTCATAAAATTTGTTACTATTCACCAGGTACACATAGAGAAGCGGTTAAATTTCGAAATGACCTCCTTTAGCACGAATACACGCCTTCATTCGCTAGGGGAACACATCCATGGTGGCAGGCATGGAGTCTTCATCAATTTCTCCCCAGGCTTTCCTCAGGGCTCTTTGAAGTAAAGCAGTGTTGGTGTGAGATGTTGCATACGCCTTACTCTTCAATATGGACCATATTGTGCAGTCCATCGGAATGAGGTCCGGGCTGAGCTGGGGCCACTCTTCGGCTGAGATGAAATCCAGAAAGTTGCTCAGCGCAAATCCACATCTTTACCACATTAACCTTATGAGCGGGTGCAGAATCTTGATGATGAGTCCAGTCGCTTTTTTAAGGTAAAGATTCCCAAGGAGGAATGTCTTTCTTCAGAACACTAGGTAGTTTTATAGTCAGTTTTTTCTTCGACATGCAGTTTCTCCATTACAGTGCGCTGACCATTTGCATCAGCTATCTTGAACAAAAGAACATTCAGGCACGAAAAATTGGTATATGAGACGGTAAGAGTAAGTCAACAATATGAAATAAAAGTTTGGTTGAGCGAAGCGAATCACCCCATATAGTGAGCCTGAAACAATAGAGTTGACGCACCCTATACATATCACATTACATCTCAGTGGAAGACTATCAGGACCATCTTGCTGTACAAGAAGGGAGACGTGCACAACACCGACCTGCCTGCTGTCCGTAGTCTACAAGCTGTTCACTCGAGTGATCCTGAGTAGCACTAGCCGAACGCTGGACGAAGGACAACCGTGTTAACAAACAGGATTTCGGAGAGGATTCAGCGCGATCAACCACATACACACCATTACGAAGCCCATCGAAGCATTGCGAGAGTACAAGCCGCCGTTGCGCCTTACTTTCATCGATCTGATGAAGGCATTCGACTCCGTCGAAACTGAAGCGGTCGTCGAAGCCCCGCTCACTTGGGACGCTTCTACTCAGTACATCAGTGTGCTTCGAAAGCTGTGCAGTGCATTTATGACCAAGATTTCACAATTCTACGACGACGTCAACGTAAGAGAGGGATTCGGCAAGGGGAGACCATATCCCCAAAGCTGGACTTAGACGTTGGACTGCAGCTGAATCATCTTACGAAGACGATGTTCACGAGGAACGGACAGGTTTCTGATGCCCAATTCTTTCTCGACGGAACGAACCCCGAGTGCTCCAGCTAGTGCATCTGGGTCGCGAAGTCAACATAGCTAACGATCTAGTGCCTGAGCTGGACAGAAGGAAACCAGCAGCTCTCAAGAGCGTCGAAGAAGACGTAAAGAAGACGATGAACATCCGACTCCGTGTCCACTTATTTGACTGCACTGTTCTTGCTGCCCTGACATACGACTCAGAGACCTGAGCCATACGAAAGCGAGATCAGCGTCACAGAGCGAAGAACCGAGAAAGCGTTGCTCGGAGTGCCACGACTCACGCAAGTAAAAGAGGGCCTCCGGTGTTCCCAGCTGGAACCGTCACCGACTGGATTCCGCGGAATGTCAAGGAACACCAGGACGCCCATCAACGTGTTGGTTGGGCTTCTTTGTGAAGGTTCTGAACGCTGTTCGCTTTTGTCGAGTGAGAAGGACCCATTGGAGCACTCTGACCCGGGACAGGGACGAATGGAGATACTGCTGACGACTGCTCGAGCAATTCGACGACCTACGGAACAACAGATGGTACAGGTGATATATGAAAAATTTTGTGTATCACTACCGTACATCAGCGAAATCAAGGGTAACCATAACTTTTCTGTCTCTTACTAATTTTTGTATAGCCAAAAGCTGAGCAAGGTTGAGAGTTAGAAAAGAACAGGATCCTCAAGGCTCTGCAGGGCGCAATCACTGAGGATGATCAGCCAACAATTTTCAAATTTTAAACCGGAGGTGGAGAATAATCCTACTCAACAGCCATCTGGTTTTATTGTCAGACCGCTGATGAACGTTATCGCGGACCAGTGGAATATGATAATCGGTCTTCAGATCGCTTACGGTGCGCGCGACGAGCGACACGATGTGAAAATAAGCCCCACATCGATCGCTCGACGCGATGAATCGACATGGGAGCTTATCACTGCATCGCTTCGCGCCTCGCGTGCACACTAAACGATCCCTTACGGCGGTGGCGAAGATCATTTCCTAGTGTAGCTAGTTCTTTCTAAACCCCAGACTAAAATTTCCCGTTGGTTGGGCCGATTCCTGCATACTGCGGCTCGCTCGGGTTGAGACATGTTCGCCTGTTCTGAAGAAATCTCAAAAGGACAAGCTGCCAGAGAAAACTTTCGAAAACCTTACACAGGTGTGGCGTATACCAGAGTTGCCGGTACAAGAGTGGAACGACCTCAGCAACGCACGTTTTCGGTATGCCGCATTTGCTTCCAGCTACTCTCCTTACGAAGACAACTTTGCCTGTTCAAATCGTTATTACAGAGTGTCGATCTGAACAAAGAAACACGGATATAAACGAATCGAGGCGGAACTAATGACCGCTTAACCGCCAGCACAAACTATTTCCGCGCATACCTAAAGGATGTTCGTAGTGTTAGGTATATAAGGTGGTCTTTTGCCAGCCCGTTGTCTGTTTCCCTTTGCTTGAAGTATTTTTCTAGGCTTGCGAACCTTCTGTACTGGTGAATTTTTTTCATTTTCATTTACTGCAAAAGTTGTGCGCCTTAAGCAAACAACATTAGGCAGGAACAAGAACATATGCTGCAGTCTGAGTGTTTTTCAATCTTTTAGGAATCTTTTAAAAGATTTGTGATCGTAGCAAACTCGTAGTCAGTAATTGGAGAGAGGCGAAATGAATATGGCGACAGCAGTACGAAAGGAAAAGTAGACAGAAAAAGAGCTTAGTGTGTTAATGCATCTGTACCGTTGCCATCACCAGTACACCATCAATAAGCTGAAACGCTGTGAGAGAGCGAGGGCAATGTAGGAAATGATGAGAAATGTGAAGACAAGACAACGAGTAATGCTACGAGCTGATAATTTTAATCGGTTCGAAAAACACTCATGTAATTGACAACAACAATACAGAATACTACTCTTAAACAACTTTAAAGCAAGTTTTTTTTTGATCTGCCGGTGTCTTCGTGGAATTTACGAATGTGAGTGTTGCTGCTGAGGACGGAAAGTGGTTAGAGACTGAAAGCTTTAACGGTTGCTTACTCTTTCTAGAAGCTGCAACAATTCAATAATTTCCAATTTTTTCTTGAAACTAGAGCTATTCTCGGATTGCAGAATTTCAGCGGGTAAAGTTGCCATCTACCTCGCAACTCTATAAAACACAAAGTTGAATAATTAGCTGAAACCTCTCCTTTGAATGCGCTGATAGTGAAGGTTAAAACAACCTGTTCGCTCACCACACGGCCGGAATACCCAGTACTTACTAGGTGTCAATTTAATTTCCCTGCGTAGAATGCGCAAACAAAACACAAGATCAGCAACAGCACGTCTGTGTTGCTAACTTTTCAATCCCAATAATTTCACCCGATTAGGATAATCAGGTAAATCAGCAAAATTCTTTCGTGAATTGTTGGCACGGTGGAAAACCAGTTTCGCGAAGGTTTTTTGAACTCCTTCGATTTGCAAAATCTCTTTCTTTTTGCTCGGGTTCCACAGCTGAGAACAATACTCTAGATGAGCGTATACTTTGAACAATCGCGTAAGCAAACGAGGTTCAGTCGTATGAAGGTTGCGAAAAAACAAAAATAGAGCACCAAAAGCTTTTCTAACCAAAACCCTAATGTGTTGAGAGAAATTTAATCTTGAGTTGAACAATACACCTAGATCTTTTGCTCGATCAGTACTTTTTAGTGGTATGCCGTTGACACTGTACTCTCTAGCCGATCCTTCTCCTATGTGCATGACGGAGCTTTTATCAAAATTGACGGTCATATTCCAGCGGGATGTATAATCAGCTAATCTCACCAGGGACCTCTCAAGTGCTGAACAAACACTATCGGAACTCTATTATAAATGCCATAGATCTTGATGTCATCTGCATAAAGCTGAACTTTCAGGTTCGGTGAGGTAGTTAGAAATTCTGGCAAAGCCATGGCATAAACCAGGAAAAGTAAAGGCGAGAGAGCGCCACCCTGTGGAAACCCGTTTCTGCAATGATGTACAGCCGAGAATTCCTTCCCAACCTTTACAGTCATAAATCTGTTACTCAAATATGAAATGAACCACCTTAACAACTTACTGCCGATTTCCAGAAGCTCGAGTTTTGAAATTAATTTAGCGTGACTCACTTTGTCGAAAGCCTTTGAGAGATCTATGTAGATGACATCCACTGACATGCCTTGGTTGACAGCAACATTCCACTCAAATAAGCTATCAACGAGGTTGGTAATTGTTGAAGCTCCAGACATAAAGTCATGTTGTTCGGAAGGAATAACACGGAGCCTCTCAAGCCATGCAAGAAGTTTCTGTCTGATAACCTTTTCCATAATGCTTCCATAATGGCACGGCGTGATGCTTACTGGACGGTACTAAGATACTAGTTGAGCTCCAGTAGTCTTGGGAATTGCTGTGACTAGTGCCTCTTTACAAACCTCTGGTATGTCACCGTACAGCATTGAGGCATTGAAAACGAAGGCTAAGTGTTCCGAAAGCGGCTCGGCACATTTTTTGAACACAATGGGCGGGATACCATCATAAAGCTCAGTAAAAGAAGGTTTTTAGTGTTTGAGAATTTTGCAGATTTCAGATCGGTGAAAGAAAACATCACAAAACTGGTGTGCAGCGAATGGATTCACAATAGAAAATGAAGAGGTATTTGGTGCAGAGTCGTAAGAAAAGACGCTTGCAAAGAACTTTCCCAGAGCTTTTTATTTACCATTAAGTACGATGAGCCATCTGTATCAGTATGCAGGGGAATTTGTCCGGCAGATTTAATTTTGCTTCTGATATAGGCATGAAGCCTTTTTACGAAATTTGTAGAGATAAGCCGTCGTTCCTTATACGCCCAGAATTTCTTGATAAGAAAATCAACGCCTTTGCAAATCTTTTCATACAAACCATTGTTTAGTGGGTCGGCTTTGCTGAAAAATACACGCCTTTTCTGTGAAAGCAAGTTTCGAATGTGAGTAGGAAGCTTAAGGTCAAGAGGAGTGCAGAATTTGAAGGGTACGTGCTTTGAAATGACATCGTATACTACAAAACAAAATCTACGATAAAGATCAGAGCAAGATGCATAACCTTCAAACAGATGGGCCCAATCTACACTAAAGAAACTCAAATTAAAAGAAACATAATCAACGCTGGCGAAATCTGGGTTGGAATACCCCATGAAGGTTCACGAAAAGCGCATAGTCTGAAGCCAGTAGTGCAATGATCGGATTTGGAGAGAGCAGGAAGAAATGCCATGCAGTGCGCATCTCTCGTTCCATACTCGAATCGTATCTTCAAGATTTTCCCGAGGAAATTGTAGAACAACCGATAGGTAATTCAATTTAGTTGCCCCCCTACCTTCCATAATGCGCTGTAGTTTTAATCTCCAGCCCTCTTGTAAGAGTTTACCTCGACGATCTTCGTCTTGGCATGCGAGAACTCTCCTGCCCATCGGCCGCCTTGAAGGTACATCCCACTCCGAAGGTGTTAATCATAACATAAAAATTTAGTAGTTTAAGTTTCTGATTCCATAATTGGAAATAGTTGAAATTAAAGTGCTAGGCTACGCTGGGCGACAGCGACGAAGAGAGGGAGGCCGTGCTCGAAGGACGGAAAAGAGTGAGGTGCTGCTGGAGGATCCTCGTCAGAGGTGCTCTTCAGCGAGCACTGTTCTTTTACCAATTTTCTTCACCTCTGCATTAAGAGGAAAGTCAGCTCCACCTAAGTTATATTTTTAGGTACGACATCCGCAAGTACGTTCTCGACGAGAACGGCCGCCTTGTTCCCGCACCGGTGGATATCCTCTTCACCATATGTGCTTGGAAAGAATCGTCTCTACCATGTTACTGTCATTATTTCTTTTTAGAAAATGAAAATCGTCCGCGTTGGTATCGAGGCAAGAACGAGCCAGCGCATGCTTGATGAGGATAACGGCGAAGAAGACACCACATGGAGGAAAGAATAAATATTGAGGATGTGTGCAAGAGGCTTAGATAGCTCATGTGCGCATTTTATAAAACAATTATCCCATAGAAGGGTTCCGTAGAGGACGGCTTCTATATTTAAGAGTCTTATAGACGTCGCTGGGACAAAAGAAAACATTACTGAAGCGACGCCTTGTTTCCGCAACATATTCAACATGAATAGGTATTACAGATGCTGTGAAACGAGCAGGTTCATTCAGAACGTTAAACACGCTAGCAAAGTACCGGCCTAAAGCAGACGCTTTGCTACCATCACAAGAGCAAATTCTTCCGTTGGCGTCTTCAATGTTAGAAAAAAACTTTGCTCATCTTAAGCTTACTACTAGTCAGTCTAATCAGTGCTATACTGGCGATAGCTTAGCTAGTTTTCATTCACGGCTGGCCTAGAATTTTTTCAAACGATAATCGATGTTGGAGCAAATGTTTTTGTAAGATGCATTGCTTAAAGGATTGGTCACTGAATGAAATACGCGGCCATCTTGCGCTAGCAAATATGACGCGGAAATCTTGTGCTGAAAGGCTGACGACTCTTTAATGGAACAAACTGCTCTAATTTATTATAAATAAATAGGGGGATAATTCGAGAAAATCTCTGGTAGACCTCATCAGCAGTAGTATAGTGGTTGAAAAGATCATCCTATCCACCTCCAACAAAATACGTATTAACTAACAAAAACTGTGTTTTGAAGTCAGGGAAAGGGATGCAATGATGGGTGAGGCTGTGAATGTAAACCAAACTGAACGATGCAGTGGTCAGAGCTGGCCAGAGGAGGTAAAATACGGACGTTGGTGACAGGGGAGACGTGGATAAAATCACACCCAAAACGTTGCCCTCATGCGTCGGTTTTGAAACCATTTGCGTAAAGCCTGCGTTCTCAAAAAAAAACGAAAAAATTTAAAGGAAGTGATGATCTGATTGCTTCGACTGTTTCAGTCAATGGCAAGGTTAAGGTCTCCTAAAACTATTGTTCTGTCTCTAACTGCTACAAATGAAGAAAGCACGTTGATCAAGTCATCGTCATCACTGGTTGTTGAATTCGGACGGCAGTAGATAATAAGAAACCATATTTGAGCTGAGAGAGCACTTGAATACGAAAAGATCTCTACTCAAAGAACGTCAGCCTTGCCGGAAGAACTGAGACTCAGTAAATTGGAATTAATGGTCTCCCGAAAGACTCCGCTACCTCTGCCGCTGCGCCAGTCAGCTCGATAGACAGCATAGGAAAAAATTTCCCCATCCTTAATCCTTTCTCTTAGCCAGCTTTAGTGACCATACTATATTAGGCTTTGCAAATTACAGAAAATGATGGAAATGTAGCAGTTTGTTAACAACGCTACGTGCATTCAACAAATAACAGGAGAGAGTGGAAGGCTGACCGTGCACCGTGAAGCGTTTTCTAAACCACCGTTGGGAAGTTCAGAAACATGCTTAAGCTTCCCATGATAAATCAACCACTCCCTCCTAGCCATCCTTTATTTTTTCTTTGGCTCTTAGCTCATAGTCCAGCATCCTTTATTCTGCGGTCATACTTTTCCGCACAAGACGTTTCCGTAGCCAGAACTGCGCAGAAGCCTCGCGTTGGCTTAAGCTTTCCTCCAATAATATTGACATAGAAGGACAACTTTGATTAAGCGTGCCTTAGAGGCATTTAGTCTTCCCATCCTATAAACATCCGCTGGATCACAGCCGATCTGTAGTACGTCAAAAATGCCTAACACCTTGTTTCGCGAATCCGATCTGCGCTGAAAAGGCGGCAGACTCTCTGCAGACTCATACACTCCTGATATGACAATATCGCCCTCGCTTCTCGGCCTCAGCGTGCTCGGAGAAATTCCTAGATATTTTGTCACCGAACACACTGAGCATTTCCAACGTAAGCGGATCGGAAACGCGGTCGGAGATCTTTTCCAGGAGAGTCTCCACAGAGAGCGCCTTCAGGTCAGCACTTGTTTGGCCTCCGGGATGTTCTATAGAAGTGTTCTCTCATACAACGCATGCCTCCAAGGCCATGGCTGCTGCCTTTCTGTGGTTGGTTGTGGGCCATCGTTTTTGCTATGTGGATCTACAATCAAATAGTCGATCGTTCGATCTAAGATGGCCGCAGGAAATTCAACAAAGTTCTACGGCAGTGAGGAAAAACATCAAAGCAAGGACTCCCGGCGGAACAGCAGAGGCGCTAATGCAGTAAGGAGAAACAACGGCTACGACAATTAGAAATTCCTAAACTCAGAAAACTGAGAAAAATTGGATTGACTAGAAGAACGCGATCAAAACACAGCCACTCAGGACGGTCGCTCGTCGAGTTGAACCTATATGGTAATTTATATGGTACGTCTTGCGACAACAATGCGTTCCTGAAGAACTTGTAGTGTGTACGGATCAGGGATGAGCGGATTAACCTTATCCGTTATCCGGTTTCCGGGGGTTTTGGCCTATCCGTTTTAACGTTCAACAAATTAGCTGAATCTTAGCTTTGGAGTGGCGATGGGTGGACTATGTACAGGATCCTTCACGATCGTAAGAGTGGTCGTCAGAAACAACAGAAGTATTCAAATCTAGAAGGGTTAATTGTTTCTTCACTTGCGAGCTGGCTCCATAGTTTAAAGATATCTAAGCTTCAGCCTTCCAGAAGGTCCGCTAAGCCTGTCCCATAATTATATGAGGCCTACTTAGCACAGCATTGTTCATTCATCTCAAGTCATGTGTTGACCAAGAAGGCGTGCAAACTGCTACTAGCAATCGCCAAAAGTGGAGAGCCGCATCCTGGGAAGAATTTTTTAACGCAGATCTTTCCATTGTATCATTTATGGATACACGATTGCCGTATGTTCGATTTGATTGCAGGTGGTAATCGTACCATTTTCGCCATATGCTGTCGTGAATTATGAAAAAACCAGTCGTTCGGCGGCTTAGCGGCCGCCTACGACTGGTTGGGGGCTTCGCCCCCAAACCCCGAGAATAGGACGCCATGGCCGCTACGGGTTTCCTATTGTTTCCTAGGCCTTATAACCATTATGTTAATCGAGATGGATCGGCTGATCTTCCTCAACGTGATCCTCAAAAAATCGATAATATCGATCGATATCGGTCGACTTCAGATTCGTGTTCAGCGACCTCGATTACCCCCAAGGCCGAAGTTTCGCGCCACTTAAACGCCGTTCCCAAAAAATCGATAATATCGGTCGATATCGATTGGTCGACTTCAGATTCGTGTTAAGCGACCTCGATTACCCCCAAAGCCGAAGTTTCGCGCCACTTGAAGACCATCCTCAAAAAATCGATAATATCGATCGATATCGATTGGTCGACTTCAGATTCGTGTTCAGCGACCTCGATTACCCCCAAGGCCGAAGTTTCGCGCCACTTGAACGCCATCCTCAAAAAATCGATAATGTCGATCGATATCGATTGGTTGACTTCAGATTCGTGTTCAGCGACCTCGATTACCCCCAAGGCCGAAGTTTCGCACCGCTTGAACGCCATCCTCAAAAAATCGATAATATCGATCGATATCGATTGGTCGACTTCAGATTCGTGTTCAGCGACCTCGATTACCCCCAGGGCCGAAGTTTCGTGTCGCCGACGTGTTCGGCACGTCTGCGGCTCGCCATGCACGGTTGCCGATGTGCTTGGCACGTCTACGGCTCGCCATGCACGGTCGCCGACGTGTTCGGCACGTCTGCGGCTCGCCATGCACGGTAGCCGACGTGTTCGGCACGTCTGCGGCTCGCCATGCACGGTAGCCGACGTGTTCGGCACGTCTGCGGCTCGCCATGCACGGTCGCCGACGTGTTCGGCACGTCTGCAGCTCGCCATGCACGGTCGCCGACGTGTTCGGCTGCCGCGCCCCAACTCATGTGTGACGGACGGACACACGCACACACACACACACGCTTGCTGCTTTATATATAGTAAGATACTGCAGTACAGCAGTGAATACTAGCAAAAGAAATAGGATTAATCCAAATACATAGAGTAAGCAACTTCTCCATTAAAAAGTTTATGGGAGCAATAAACTACTAAACAAACTTAACATCGTGGGTGCTGAACAGAGGTGTGCGTAAATGAAATCCGAAATTTCGTAAATCGTAAATCGTAATTACGAAAAAATCGCCTTAAATCGTAAATCGTAAGAGGTGCCTGACTTATAATGCATCAAATTCCTTGTTTTTTATTATTTTTTTATTTATTTATTTCTGTACGATGCATAAGGCATACGTGGTATAGGATGTAGTACAATACAAATCACCAATATAGGAAGAACAACTGTAAAATCTAGAAATGCAAAAGCTTGCTTCTAGCTATGTGCCTGAAAAGCCTGTAATGTGTCGACAATTGAGGGATAGAGGAGTTTAGCGAGATGAAGCTGGAACCAGCTCTGCACGTGAAACTAAATGATCTGGTATTCGTTTTGGGAACACCGTAAGATATTTTTTCTGAGCTGCCCCCTAGTTCTAGATATTATTATACGATAGAATTTTGAAACGTCTACATCAATTAGGCCAGACAAGAGTTTGAAAACCACCCAAACATCAGTAAGTTTACGAGGGGAGACTGAAGAATGCAACTTATATTCGCTATTTCTAGCTACAGGACGAGGAGCTGTTACAGATCTACTAAAAGCTATCCAAAAAAATAATTTGCGAGTGAAATTGTCTTGCAACTTTTCAAGAAGAGCGATGTCTTTAGATTTTGAAGGAGAAAACACTGGTGAACCATACTCAACAATTTGGCGAATGTATGACTTGTAAGCCCTAAGAAGCATTTCCTGATCCACTATAGAGAGAGCTTTGAATATAAGGAACGTTCGAGTAGACGCTTTACTGTAAATCATTTTGTAGTGCTCAGAGAAGACAAGCTTATTGTCGTAGTAAAATCCTAAATCCTTAACGCAAGAAACGGCTTTTATTGAGTGATTTTTGATGCTATATTTGGCGACATAATCGGATTTACCCATCCTCATAAATACCGTTTTCTCAGGTGCCAAGGGGAGTCTCCATATTTCAGACCACATCTGTATAGCATCAAGGGCGGACTGAATAGACTCTATGTCACTTGGGCCTCTGATACTTCTATATATCTTTACATCATCTGCGAACTGCTTACAACTAACACCACATCCTTCTAAAATTACAGGTAGATCAGACGTATGAATAGCAAAAAGAAATGGAAACAGCACGCCACCCTGGGGTACCCCACTTGTAACAGGCTTAGTAGTGGAAAAGATGTGAGCTAATTTAACCTGGTAACTCCTTCCTATCAGATAGTCTTTTATCCAGCTGACTACTATAGGATAAAACTCCAGACGTTCAATTCTGTGTAGTAGCTTACTGTGGTCAACCCTATCGAAAGCCTTCGAAAAATCGAAGTAAATTACATCGCAACATCCCTTCTTATCCAAGTATTCAGTCCAGTCATTTATACATTCCAATAGATTAGATACTGCAGATTTATGAGGCACAAACCCATGCTGATTACCAGGAATGATCTTATTAATCTCTAAATGGGACATCATATGTTTTTTGAGAATTTTTTCAGAAATTCTGCAGAAGAAAGAAGTGATACTAATAGGCCTATAGTTATCAACAGCATTAGCCGATTCTTTTTTGAGTAGAGGTGTTACAAAAAATGTTTCCACCTTAATGGAACTTCCGACCAAATCAAAGATTGGTTATACAAATATGCTAATGATTCGGCAATGACGTGAGCTATCCTTCGTACAAAAGCGGCTGGAAAATGATCTGGTGTTATAGAATACGAGCATGGCAAACCATTGAGAAGTTTATATGCTCTTTCACCTTCACACCACGGAAACAAAGACATAGGTATATTTACTACAGCATAGAAGGCGGAAAGGCTGTCATCGCTTTGAATGAACACCTCGGCAAACTTCTCTGCAAGTACGTTGGCTTTGTCCATATCAGAAAATGCCGTAGACTCTCCTTTTTGAAAACTGGGAATACAACTTGTTGTTTTCAATTTTTGTTTAGAAATTTGAAGAAACCTCTCTTATGATTAGAATAGATTATCCTTTTTTATGAATTATGTTATATGTTATTATATGTTATTATGTTATAATTATATTGTTATTACAATTATGTTAAACCTAATCGAAGCTATGTTTTGTTGAGACGTTTTCAGCTTGAGCTGGACACTTTCTAATTAAGATGGAAGCCATTAAAATCAGCTAGCATCTTTCAAATCAAGCTGGACAAGTTTTTGGAGAACCAAAACAAACCGCTTGTTCAAAAACGCTATCTTAAAAGGCGCCTTCAGGGTGCCCAAATAAAAAGCTTACACTGCTTGGACGGTCAAAAATGTTTATCATTCTACTAGCCGTTGGCTTGAATATAAAACTATGACTTTGTAGAAACAACAGCAACAACTCCGGATAAATCAACAAAAACCATTCCATCCAAAACCAAAAAAAATGATCGATGGCCAACTCTCGACGAAAACAGTATTTGCACAATCCAACAAGCATCCCTACTGAGTGAGCGCATGGCACATTTCTATGGCATGACACACCTAAAGTTCTAAGCCTTCTCACGTTTTGAATTGTATCCAACAGCATTTTTTTTGTAGCAGACGGGAAGGGATTGTGTGACGATTGAAAGAGAATGGACACTCATGGACACATTTTGGACACTCATCATAGTCGGATTTTTGACTTTTAAAATCATAAAAGAAGATATTTTTGTGGCATTCTTTAGAAGTAGAGTAGAGAAGCAAGGTGCAGCTTGCATTGAAAGTGGTTTAATTGATTCGTACAAGGTGCATTTCAAACATATAGGGGAAACTCATCGTAGAGAAGTCGGACTAGGATGGCTAGTGCGTACTCTAGAATAGTTCTTGATCAGGGTCCTACCATGGGCAGTCTAGTCTTCCATACTTGCTGAGTAGTGAATTGGTACCTGATTTGCCTGGGAAGGATAAAGCACTGACCTCTACATCGGCGGCAACCGCAATTCATCCTATAAGGCAAACCCACACTCAAATGACCTCTACGATACCCACAGAGGTAGAAAGAAGGATGGCGCATCTCAAACTGGGACTGGTTAACGTCGTTCTTTGTCCTTTATCATTTTTGAAGGCAATTACTTTTGGCATTTACTTCGCTTATTTTTGTCATGAAAATGTCAGAAGTTTTTCTTAAAGGGCACCTCATATGTAGATACACTCCGCGCCATGACGTGCAGTGATAATCAGATTGAAACATGATTGTTTTACTCTTTCCAACAGTTTAGCTGTTAGTCTACAGCCTCCAATCAAGTCCAACATTCCTTGATGGCTTTGCATGAGTTCTACTCGTGTGCATTGGAAAGAGTCGTCTATGTGGTGAACAAGTGAAAAAGTTACAAGTTGACTAGGCGATGGTTGCAGCATAGAATATGGTTCAGCAAGTGATCATCTCCATTCCAGTGCAAGGATTATTTTCATGTTTGTCTGTGGACAGAAACGAAATGCTTTCAGGCCATTCGAATGTGAGATGTTGTGCTAGAGTGCGACCAGAAGAATAGGCTAGCCCAGTTCCATTGCCAGGAATTAACTAGAGCGACCTATCCACAATGCTGCGTTTTTCTGTCACAGCGCCACAGCAGAACATAAAAAAAGTAAATAGAAAATAGCAACGAGCTATGAGGAAAGTCTTTAAAAGTGGATACATCGTCATAATCCGAATCGTGTCACGTTATGTGGACGTTTGTCATCCGGGGACCGAAGGTCACATTTACGAAAATTTACGATTTACGACACAAAATGTCGTAAATCGTAAATCGTAAAAAATTTGCCAAAAATCACCGTTAGTCGTAAAATCGTAAATCGTAAATCGTAATTACGCACACCCCTGGTGCTGAAGACATGTAGATTTGTTTTAATTTGTGTTTTTTTGTGAAACTTACTCAGACATTCGCGCACCACTAACCGGCGCACGAAGTCGCCAGTGACCGAGTGACAGCTCGAATACAAACCCTCATGTGTGGCTTTCGTGCGGCAGCGTGGAGTCAGAACGCAGCACAATAGCTTCTAGAGCGCTATTGTGCTGCAAATTTAACGGCGCAGGCTTGCAGCAGTGGTGCGATTGTGTTGCAAGGGGAGGTCTCCTCCTATCCCCAATTGGGGATAAGGAGGTAGGGACTTGCAGCAGTGGTGCTATTGTGCTGCAAGGGGAGCTCTTGCAGAGAGGGCTGTGGCGGGCGGCGGGCAATGCCTAGGGATAGGAGGGTCCCGTGCATAAGGGGACGCGGCCCTGTCGTGATAAGGCCGCTTCCCCTTCTGCGCGGGACCCTCCTATCCCTAAGGCATTGCCCTCCGCCCGCCACAGCCCTCTCTGCAAGGGACTTATTTCCTCCTTCTGAAAAATCAATAAACATTAAAATCAATAAGTATTTACTTCAGTTTTAAACATTTACAACGAACATCATGTGAACATTTAGAAAGAGCAGTTTCTTGAAGAAAATCGAAGGGCAGCAATAACAGTACAGAAACTTCTCAACAAAAGTTCTAACTTGACAACCGGGAGTTCAGAAATTGAGCAGACTTCACAATAATAATTCACTACATTAACTTCACACCAAAAGTTGTAACTTCACAAGCGGAAGTTTGCAAATCGACAAGACTTCACAAAAAATACTTCTGAAGCGAAATCTTTCTCACAAATTCAGGAAACTTCGAAGTTCTCATGGCAGAGAATCTCTGAAGTCTGAAATCTTTCTCACAAATGAAGAAAATTTCAAAGTTCACACGGGAGACAATCTCTACAGTCTGAAATCTTTCTCACAAATTCAGGAAACGAAAGTTTTCATGGGAGACTTCAGAGATTCATAAAACTACACAGGAATAAAACACTATTTTCATACAAAAATCAATCATTCCTGCTCTTCTTCTTCTTCTGAAAAATTAAATAATAAGATGCGTGTGTGTATATAGTATGCAGATATATTTAGCTTATAGTGTAGTAAGTGAAAAGATCAGTTACGGGAACAAGCGCATTGCCTTTCTTAACGTACTGGCGCACGTTGTTCCTGAAAGTGCAGTAATTTAAGTAGTTTACGAGGTGTGAGTGTGAACTTTGATAAGACAAGTTGAGTAGGTTGGGCCTCCAACTCATCAGGCATTCGGTCGAGCTCAGGCTGCCCCATTTTAAGGCCGTCCAAGAAACACTCTTAATATTATCAGTTGAAATCGGCTGGTCTGTTTTCTACGAACGCAGCAGGCTTACTAATTAGTGTGTCTCTTATATTGGCGGGCAAATCCATCTTCCTCGGATCTTTAGCGTGCTTTCCCGACACGCGGACTGCGTATTTCTTGACCTCTTCGACAGGGTCGCAAGCCTATAAAAGTGTCCAGCCAGGATTCGCAGTGCGAAAGCAGGTAAAGATGCTTTGTGAAAATCATTTACTGTGGCGAAATACATGCGTGCGAAATCTGTGCAGTGTGTCACGTGATCACGTTTGTCGGCTCTCGCGGGTATTTTCCAGTGAGTCATCAAGGATTTCAAGTCGTTTTCCTACAATTTGTGTAATCTGTGAACGTTGCTCTCACGAGACGGAAGGGAACGCACAAGAATAACCACCTTGAAGGGAGGGCTCGCGGCAATGGTCCATCTTTTCGTCAAATTTAAATGAGAGAGCACCGTGTCGTCGGGAAGCTTTAAACGCGCGAGCACGTGCATGTGGGCTGACGTCTGGGCAATATCGGTTCTCAAAGAGGCAGTGTTCACGAGCACATGATCGAGCTGCAAGGCAAATTTGAATTATTAGAGCTAGCTGAGGGTAGGGGGTATGTAATTGCGACCGAAGTCCTACCACCATGGCCAGTCCTGTCGCGATCGAACACGTCTTCAGAAGCAATTCTTGCATCGACTGCACGACAGTATCGGATGACGGGGGCAGGTGTTTTAGGGCCATCTGGATGTGTTTCAGCTCGCTAAGGCTGACGCGAGGGTCCTTCAACCGATTTGCCACGATTTGCTAAAGTTTATAAACTCTTCGAAGATTATCGGTATTGAAAGGAGGGGTAAAGCTTTCACGCCACATGCCTCGCATTCGAAATCGCTGCTTCTCAACGCGAGCTCTCCCACATCAGCCAGAGAGAGGGGCTTCGTGCGAAGAATGGCGTTCGCGTAATCTAGAGAATGTGCAAGATTGGTTTCTTAATGGAATGTTCAAATCAGGAGCCGAAGTGTACCGCTGGCAGAACTTGTTTCGACATTTGAACCTCCTTCGAAAGTCGGGGAAACATCGGAACCATCGTCGACGACCAACCGCTCCTGCGATGACGACCAGCTCGAGGAAGAACTCGCTAAACTCACATCGCTCATGCGCAAATTAGACTACACATCTCCTTCATGAATAGTCACCGGTGCACTGTGATGAGCGCGCCGAAGCACCAGGATACGTCTCAGGATCAACCGAGCAGCCGTCCAAGCTTACGATATCGCCATTCGGACAATAGGAATCATCGTAGTCGCCCATTCTATGGAACGGAATGCTTCTGGAACAAATTCCACTTCCACGGAGTACAAAGAAGTTCACCATCAATGCGATAGTGCAGGGCTCCAACCCAAATTAACAACCGCCGCTCAAGTTCAGCCGTTTATTCAACTCATAGTCGTGAAACATAAACTTCGCCTTCAATATAAATCAGTAGTGCTGCGGAAACAATGGAATACGCATTAAATAACCGCATACGTTTTCCAATCACCTTATAGAAGAATTGTTATATCTGCGAACGGTATCTGTCGCAACAACCGCCTGAAGGCAGGCTTGGTGTTGAGATGTTCTCAACTCAGAGAAGAGCCCCGCGAACGGGTCGTCTGTGACGAGTTCTTCAAGAAGAACTACACATTCTCCATGTGCCTCGTAAGCGAAAAGTACAACTGATCCAAAGATAGCATTGCCATTCACGTTGAGATAGAGAACATCCGATCTTGTATCCTTCTTCCGTGTCCAATAATAATGCGATGTGTAGACCTTGGACGCATAGCACAAGCGCGAACTAAACAATGTCTCCATCATATCATGAGTAACCTCCATGTATAAGCATGAGGCAGGAAAAGATTAGTTCAACCTCAAGTTGTATTGCTGGCAAAGAAGTCGCTGGATCTCGCCTGCATGCTCTGGTCGCACATCCCTTATTTCGGAGTTGGTAGGTATATACCAACCGGACGTCAAACGAACCAACGCGGGGAACCTACATGGGGAAACTACATTGTAACACAGTTTTCAATGGCCTAATCTAAGTCCCACCTCTTCACTGCGTCGCCTCGGATTTTTTGATAGAGCAGCATGGCTCAGCTGATCGGCAAATTTCTATCCTTAACAGCTCATTGAGCTCTCGGCGGAGAACAAAGCTAAAGTACAGTTTATTAGTTTACTTGCTTCGGTGTCGACTGTCTTTCCATTCTCACTTTTTCATTAACAGCTCTTCACAGTTAGTGGCACTTTGGCTGTGACGAAGTTGCAGTGTACGGTGCATTTTTTCAAACCCCTCGGCCGACCACTGGTAAGCGCTGCCAACATCTTGTAAATCCTCCAAACATGCATGATCAATCACGCACTGAAAACACAATAATTCGAACAAATGTTACCGAAACATATGTCCAGATGAAAGAGAAATGCCCGCTTACATGAAGCTTCAATGTAAACAGCTGCTTCGACACTGAGCGCCAGAGTGACTTCAGCGCATTAGCTAACTCTCTTATTCGACTCATGGTTTCCGACGTTAGTTCACTACTCTTTTGGAGGGAGCGAACAAGTGCCCAATATATCAAGACGCAGGCAATTCCGCAGTCGTCAGCGCACATTCGTTTTGTGGCCACCAAAGGGAACATCAGGAACATGATCTAAATGCAACGGGCATGTTTGACCGTCATACTGGAGAAGCGTATTATAGCGCATCTCTCACCGCATCCTTCTCCGACGCCGTGCACTTAGACAAATCCTTCAACCCGAGCACAAACTTGGCCGCGTAGGTGTAGTTTCTAGCCGATTCCAAAGCTTCAGATAGAAGCTTTTTGGACGCAGTGGATATCTTCAGCTCGGGAACAGGCCGCTTAGGAGACAACATTTCTGCAAGCTGTGGGACATTGCAAGGACTTCCACAAGCATAAATGTAGGTCTGCTCACCCCTGAAGAGGTCGCATGAGACACCTTCCGACAAAGCGTAAAGAGCATCGACTCTGCAACGCTCCATTGTGAAGAAATCCATCATCTGCGTGAGACCTACAGAGAATCGTTTCGTGTAGGAGTCATACAAAATGTAGTCCAGTGATCACCTCCTAAGCCGTTTTGATTCGCCTCAGCGTCTCGGAGGATGCTGGCATGCGTTCGCTTGTTCCATATCGACGGCGCCGTTATACACCAGGAGACAGAACGTCCCATGCGCTCTCCTTTGGCTATGCAAAGGTGACAGCCCTGGTCCGACAGCCAGCGAGGACATTTGTAAATAGTCCGCATACCCTAGGGTGGAGAAGTTATACCTACCCTACTTTGCTATAGATGCAAATGGCGACCTACAACAAAATCGATAACTCCATTTAAAATCTGAGGGTAGCACGTCCACACAGTTCGTGTCGAATCTTGGACTCTGACACCACCCTTCTTCAGGGTGCGGAGTTCCTCCTTCAGTCTAAAAATCGTTCCACGTAAGCCTCCTTAATACTTACGAATGCAACAGGGTGGACAATACCGAGAGAATAAACTGCGCAGAAGCTCCTCCGTCGGGGTTTTTCTCAAGAAAGTTATCGCAGGCAATATCATGTTCTCGGGGTCGTTCTTCATGTTAAACGGGAGCCCCTCCAAACGGGTATATATTGGCCATGCTTGAGATCTGCAACCGAAGCCAAATCAAGAAGTTTGGGTTCTCCGCTGTAGTGGCAATGCCAAACCTCGTCAGCTTGTTGAACAGAACACCGTCGAAATTCATAGTGAGAACAACTCGTATTTTCTTGGACGCAAACTCTTCGTCAGATTCGATGTCCCTTTCATAAGCCGGAAAGTCGGAGACATTGTGACGTACAGAGCCGGTAGAACGCTAGAAGGGATGTCATTGTTTATGAAATCCCTTTACTAACGTGAATATCTAACTTACGTACATTGTGAATTCTGCGATGAACTGAGATGAGACTGTCTATAACCCGCTTCAGTATGATATCAAATTGTGGAGCTATACTTATACTGTGCACAGCAATTCGCTTGAGGTCCTGCGCTCTCTTGGGAGTTATCTGAAAGCGATGGTGCAGAAACTAACGCATCGTGAATTCACCAAAACAATGAATACCCTCTAAGCCGACACTCCTCGTGGGAGCAGAACGCTCTGTGATTTGCCAGAAGTCTATCACACAGACAACAGAAGTAGGATTTCTGGTAATCGTACGCTCGCCAGATATTGTCGCACAGTTTCTTAGACTCGGCCCACACCTCAACTATTGCTAATTAAATTTTCTTGTGTTCAATTTCTGTTAAGTGTTTATGTTAAATTTTTGTTAAGTGTTTGTGTTCAGTTTTTGTTAAGTGTTTGTGTTCAGTTTTTGTTAACCACACGAATTCGAGTAAATAAAGAAACCAAATCGAAATAAAAACGAGAATTTATTAGGTTGTAAACCTTTGAGTATTTTTCCACAGCAGCTTCATGTCCCAAAGTCACATGTCAAAAAACTTTGGAGCTATCTTAGACTTCATTGAGGCCGGATGAGTGAAGATGGCTTAAAAATTTTCTCCTTTCCAACGTTCCTATAAGAACATTGGAAAGGAGAAAATTCGAAATTCGAAAAACACGATAGGCATGCCGGCGCTAATTGGGTCGGGGGGGGGGGGGGGAAGGGGGTCACCCTGCATTGAATGATGGCACAAATTGGGGGGGGGGGGGCTTACGAATGGAGAACCACTTAGTGGTTCTCCATTCGTAAGCCCCCCCCCCATTGGCGCCCAAATGTCCTTCAAAGGTTTACAACCCGATAAAATTAAAAAACTAAATTAAGAAACGGCTAACTGTTCGTTCTGTAGATATGCCAGTTTGGATCGCACAAAAATCAGCAAAATAAGGCTCTCCATCTGACGGAACTCCGAAATGTAGCTTAAACGCAGCACAGTCCACAGCCTTTTGGTTCGGTCCTAGAACAAAAAGCTGGATGGCACTAGTAGCTCTTCTAGCCGACAAATGAACCACCTTAACGGCCCATTTTTCGGCTAAAGGAACAGGAAGACAGAAGTAACTCTTCTAACCGACAAATGAACCACCTTAACGGCCCTTTTCGGCTAAAAGAACAGGACGAAACAGTGATAGCCGTTCTGATAACGTACCGGGAGCTTGTCGATTCTCCAAATCAGCCCTCTCAGGCGAATGTGTCGAAGGAGAGCCGTTCCCTCCTCTTGATTCCTCGTAGTGCCGATCGTCAGCGTCTGAGTGATCAGCCGATCGCTCACTGCTCCGTCTCGAAGTTGTCGTCACGTCCAGACGAGGCGCTTTTGGAAGCGGAGGCAAACTTGCTGAAAGTCGAGAGTACCAGCACCAGCACCAGCACCGACAACAAAGACTACCTGTGAGCGCATTCATAGACCACTTCCTCGCAGGTGGCGGTGGAGGCAGCATGGGCGATACACCAGCCATCACTGTGTCTCTCCTGGTGCCCGGCGCTTACTGAACGCTTACTGAAGGTCTTATTTATAAATATAGCCGACTGTGCGCGTCAGTATGGTATGTTATGTGCAAACACACAAAGCAATACGGGTTGGCGGGCTGGGGGGTGGGGGGGGGCGTGGAGTTGGCTTATTGACCATTTCTCGTATTTGGGTTTTCTATCCTTCCAGCAGAATCCCAGTGTAGGGGTGGAAAAACAAAACGAAAAACGAAGAAAACACTATTGAATACTTAAATTAGGCGTGGAGTACGGTGTCATGAGACAGCTGTGTGCAGTGGCACATACACACCCTAATTTACGCGCACAGACAGCCGGCTTTATAAATAAGGCCTTGAATAAGCGACGCGCTCAAAATACGGAATCGCATCGCACATAGACCAACAACAACAACAATGTTATGTTGGTCTGTGTGCCATTCACGAGCGAGCCGTACAAGAGCGACGTCGACTCGAAACCGGTTAATTCAGAATTTCTTCTGGCATATGTACAGATCTGATAGAAGAATAATGCATGGCGCATACGTGGTATGCGCTACGCATTATTCTTCTACGTGAGGCAATCTGCCATGAAGGCAGTTTGAAGGGCTATTTGGTCTAAACAATGGCATGAGGTGCCCAGACAATCGATAAGACAGTCTACACAATGCAGTAAGACAGTGTAATTCGCGGAACCATTTCAAGAGACTGCAAAGGACACAGCTGAACGCCTTCCATCAAAATTGCTAATAGTGTTCTTGAAGGACTAATTTTATTTGCTGGGAGTTTCGAAGCTGCAGCGTTCCCTGGGAAAACCTAGGACAAATGGTGCAATCCCTTTCGGGGGGGGGGGGGGGCTAGTCCATTATGAATTGTTAATGGTAGCTACGCATCAACACATACAATGCACAACAATATATAAATAATATATATGCTATCTTACAAATTGCTATCCTTTTAATACAAGAATCGGTTTTCTAAATTGCTATTCTAGTTGGGGGGGGGGGGGGAGGGAGTAATGAAACACACTAAATTGACCAGAAACCTGGAACAATTACAATACTATAAAGCTGCGAAAATTCATTAATGCAACGTTATTGCCTTAACCAATTAGTGGGTAGCGTTTTGCGATCTATTTCCAAAGCAAAGAGAGTTTTGGATCACTACCGTAGCCTATCCATAGTTCCGTAGTAAAACTTTTTAATATTTCAGCGTAATGCTAGGGCATTTCAAAGGGAGGGTACAGGTAAGTCAAGGCATTCATATGTTATATTGTGTGTTGTATGTATTGATGCGTAGCTACCGTTAACAGTTCATAATGGAGTGCCCCCCCCCCGACCGGGATTCCACCGTTACCCCTTCCAGACGAAAAAGTTGCAATGCAAATGCACTCGTTGCATTCGCTGCATGTATACATCCAACGAATGTAAGTGCACTCGCCGCCGCAGGCCACGGCAGGCCATGTTCACCCCCCCCCCCGGCCCGATTTGCAGCCAAATGCTACTGTAATATTTCCACGTCACTCTGGAAATCGACCGAATCTGTCCCCGAATCCTCTAGAGAGAGGAGGCACACCGAACTGAAAAACGAAAAGAAACCACGAGACCGCTGACGCGGAGGAGAGGACAGATTTCGGCAGGGAAGGGACTCCAGGGTGTGCCTCCACTGACGCGTCCGTGTTAAAATTGCCTGCACCCTGGAGTTTCTTCCCTTCCCCAACCGGAAGCATATCACCCACGAATATGTATTCGAGACAATGATATAAGACTGCATTTACATTCGCTGCATGTTCATGCAGCGAACTGTAAATGCACTCGCCGCCGCAGGCCACGGCAGGCCATGTTCACCCCCCCCCCCCCCCGGCCCGATTTGCAGCCAAAGGCTTCTGTAATACTTCGATGTCACTCTGGGCCCTTAACTCGACCGAATCTGTCCCCAAATCCTCTAGAGAAAGAGCAGGCACACCGACGGAAAACGAAAAGTAACCACGATACCGCGCTGACCGGCGGGGAACTACAAATGGCGGTTCGAAATCCTGCCGCGCACGCACGCGCATTGGAGCGCAGTTGCCACTGGAAAACTGCACCACTACTCCAACACTAATGGGGCACCACTACCGGCGCACAAAGGCACCACTAACGACCCGAGAGAAAACTTGCAGCACAATAGCGCACCGTGCTGCAACGCGATCGATGCGCTTTGCAGCACAATAGCATCACTGCTGCACGCTCCGCAGCAGTGGTGCTACAGAGTGCATCACTATCCCGAAACTGCTTGGCGCTTTGCTGCACAGCAGCGTCACTGTTGCACGATGCAGCACGTGGTGCTATTGTGCAGCAAGGCCTCCTTCGGGCCGTTAGTGGTGCTATTGGTTATTCTTTAGTGGTGCGCGAATGTCTGAGTATCTGCAACATAGGGAACACCTCCGTTTTGGGGCTAGGTCGAATATTCTTCCTCAGATCCAGAAGGACTGGATGTCATAACTCTTTGAGTGTTTGTTTGCCGTACACAACTGCTTGCAGCTACTACCCAAAAGTTAGTATTTTATCCATCCCAGATAATTCTACGTTGAAGTACCTTGGGATGCTATCGAGCAGCAAGAACAGTAATGGTTCATAGCATGTGTAGGACAAGAGCGTTATGTGAAGTTTGTTTAGCTGGATGTCTCCTGCCTTCTTCTTTCCAGAGACATCGGAAGAATTGTTCTTCCAAGGACTGTTCTATTTTTCAACTGCTCTAATTGAAAAAAAGTTGAGCGCAGAGTATGGCTGATAAATAAGGCAATCCATTAAGACAATGGGTTTGTGGTGTGCTGATTAGCGTATTAGTGTTTGTATGTTCTTTGCGTCTTTATTTTTTGTTTTCGTTTGATTTTCTGACCAAGTTGCGTCAATTTTTGCACTTTCGATTGTATGCTACTGTGCGTATGTCTTACGGATGTGCAGAAAACACCTTAGAGCGTCGTTAATATCGCGACACCAAAACGTTTAAAACACTACTAAAATGTCTAGAAATGGCTTATAAACAGTGCTATAAGTCCTGATCTGTTGTTGAAATTGGTGCAATTTAAAACTAGTTTTGATTTTTGTTGTTTGTTCGTTATCCGTTTTTTTCCGTTATCCGGCCATTTTCGGGCAAAATTATCCGTTATCCGTTATCCGGTCTTCAAGATTTTAATATCCGCTGATCCCTGATACGGATGCCCTACTATGCCCCGAAGAGTCGAGTGCAAGCTGCAGCAGGAACTTCGATGGAGTTTCCCATCTCTGTTGAGGTGCACCAAGCTTCTTTGCTTTCTCCACTCCTCTTTTTTGTCGTCATGGATGCCACTACGAGAGATCATCAGAACCTGTTCCATGGACACTGATGATGTGATGTCCGCTTGCGAAGATAAAGGTGGTCATGAGCGGCAGATGCAGATAGAAGCTTGGTGCGACTGCTTGGCTATGTTCGGATTCGATTTTTTTTCGGATTTTTTGAACGTCAAGAATACCGTATACCGGCTGACGTGAACGAGTTCGGCTTCATTAAGATTAACGGTGCTGAGCTTCACGCACTACGGTGTTTAAGTACCTGTGGTCTGCAGTAGCGTCTGACGGCAATTTGATGGTTGAAGTCAACTTACGCGTGAGTGCAGCTTGGTTCAAGTTGCGCATGCAGACTGGTGTGCTCTGCGATAGGAAGATACCAGAGCGCTTGAAGTCGAACATATTAGGTTGAGTCATATAGTTTGCAACAAAATTGGCCTTCTAGCAAAAATAAGATTATACACAAAAGAAAAATGACTGACTTAAACGAAGTAATTTACGCTATTCTCAATGAGTTTTTTTCGCTTTTTATGCACTGAGTGGATTACATCTCTATGGAATTTGGTTGGCTTCGACCTGAAGAAGTCGTGCACCACTGCCGCGACCTCACCGACTTCGGTGAAGTGCCTACCATGAATAGAGTGATCCATCGACCGAAGCAGATAGCAGTCAGACTGTGCAGTGTCTGGAGTGTATGGTGGTTGCTTGATTTTGGTCCAGCCCAATTCCTAGATTTTTGCCAGCGTCCGAAGCGCGGTAAGCGGTCGGCCGTTGCCCTGGTGGAAGAAATATTGGGTCGTATCCCGTATCAACTTCTCTCTCCACTAATTTTTGCTCGATCTAGTCGAGTTGTTGGCAGAAGCAAGCCTCGAGGTTGGTTTATTTATGTGGAGCACTGACTACGTGGAGCACGGCACACTGGACCATTACACATCCGTCAAACCTACCGCAGGACTTTCTTTCAGAGGAGTTCCGGTTTTGACGTCAAAATCCTGGCTCGTTGCGCTCCAGACATTGCTTTCCAGTTTCGCGGTTGCCGTAAAGCATTCGCTTTTCACCACTGATAAAGATTCGATCCCTCGCTTGAACCGGTGCCGGACGTCTCGGCACCGATTCAGCCGCTGAAGCATTACATTTGTATGGAAGCTTGTTTTCTGGCGATCATTTTGAGTGATTAATCAAGACATCAAGACTGAAACGAGACTGTTACAAGCATTCTGCCCACGCACAAAAGTTCGTTTCTGAAATGCAAGGTTTCAAGCGGAGGTACGGCGCAATCTTGACTACTTATACTCCAAAGAAATCTCATTATCCTGTGCTTTCATTCGAGGGGTGAAGTTTGGAGAATCGCTAGGGGATGCACGAGGTCGCCCGCTCGCGATTGAAGCACAGTCGGGGTTCCTTCCAAGAAGTTACGTCTATCTATGCACCTATAAGATAGTACCGTTGCCTTCCAGCTAATGTAGAGTGAATATGCTAATGGCCAATGGTGGAGATCCACTAAGGGTTTGCTACTGTAGGAAATCGGGGTTTGCACGCAGGGACTCACAGATGACGGTTATACCCCCAGAGATCGAACATACAGTTCGGCGTGGATTTGCTGAAGATCGACAAACTACGCCATGATACACGATTCTACACTTTATCCTTAAGGTGTCTTAAAATAATGTATACACTGTTTGAATGGTGATAACTTGGCTCACAGAAGGGTACTGAAGAAGGTAAGCGCTCATATAAAAGCGTAAGAAAATAGAAAATTTTCGACATATAAGCGGTATGGTTGACGTAATGCACTCGTGTGAATTCTTGCATTCCACACTCGATTGATTATGTTCAGCATGTATACTTGTTATAATTTCTTCAGCACACTGCGGCTTGCAAAAAAGGAGGGTATTCTAAAAAAAATGCGGGTACTATTTGAAGGATTCTAGCATTGCTGCAAATGAAGCTTTTGAAGATGGGTGAGACTCGAATGAAGGCACAGGATAATGAGATTTCTCAGGAGTATAAGTAGTCAAGATTGCGCCGTACCCCCGCCTGAAACCTTGCATTTCAGGCTCGAACTTTTGTGCGTGGGCAGAATGCTTGTAACAGTCTTGTTACTACTTGGCCAAATAACCTGTGCTGTGCTTCTTGTAACGTTTTCACTCGCCCACTCTCTGTTATTATGCCAATTAAGCTCTACATTCAGTTTTCTTAGCAATTAGATATAGATGGCACAACTGCGACTCTTCCGATGTTCTTTATTGGTAAGCTTTCACTGCTTAGCAGCTTCTTCATGCCTTTAATAAAATCACATGTAGTAAATACCATCAAAGCGTAGAATAATAACAGTAAATACTAACCAAGCAGCGGGCCTCGCTAACAGAGCCTCACCACAGCGATGCTCTTTACAATTAAAGCTACTATAAACAACGCTTCCGCTGATCTTCTTAATCACTACATGATAGGCCTCATCGCATCGGTCGGTTCATCCCTACTATTAATTTCGGGTTTCACCTTCTTTATTGCAAAAGCCTCGAACAGTTTCCTTTCTGGCAGGGTTAGCAGTGAGTGGTGTAATACGTTAACTTTAATTTCAGGAGGGCCTTCATGAGTGTGGTGGAAGGTGCGGTGTCGTTAAAAGCTGTTCGTAGGGTAAGAAGCGGGGTTTCGCAACGCTCGCATATGCTCGTCCAGGCGTCTGTAGAGCAGCCGCATCGTTTCTCCTATATACATGGTGGCTGAAAAGTTCTAGCAATTTTACAGAGTACTTCAGCAGTACGAAAAAAAAACTACATAAACGAAACCGACTTACAAATAAAACATAACAGCAACTTCTTTAGATTAATAACAACAGAATACAACAGAAAAATTCAAAACAAGAGCTCAAAGCTGCCTCCTTTATCATCAGCACATCTTCGCAGTCATTTTTGGAAGTTGCTGACGATGGTCGCACCCTGACCATCTGTAAACTCGCCCCAGGATCGCATCAACGCCGCTTTCAGCTGCTCCACAGTGGCGAATCTTGTAGAAGAGATCTTCCCTCCATGGCCGACCACACCGAATAATCCATCGGGATGAAGTAGCTGTCAGGTTCGACCCTCGATGAATCTTGGCGTTGATCGTTGTCCAATTGTTTAATGTGGTGTTGAACTCGAAGGCGACATCGCGGAAACGTTAGTCGTCAATAAAGCGTGTACTATCTCGGCTTCGAGTCCAACACCACATTAAAGAAATGGACAACCATCGGAATGAGATCAGGCGAATTGGATGGCTAGATGTACTTGCTCCAAAAGACTGGGAAGAGCTCGCAAACGGCAATCGAAGATATGGCGGAATGCATAGGTGCTCAGTCCTGCTGAATTAAAAATCCAGTTTTGCCAAAATGGCACGTCGCCCACGGCTCCAGTTCGTCGTGGAGGACATATTGCCGGGAGCTGTCAGTGTGGATTTCGACGCTGTGCTCCACGAAGACCAGTGGCGTCTTTCCGGTAGCGCATGTCGCAGCCCAAACCATCACCGAGGCTGGAGAATGACTGCGGCTGATGGTATTTACGGCCGTGTTTGTTGCTGATCCTTTTTGAGCAGTTGCCGGTTATTCTGATGATTGTGAACCGAATGGATCGTGAAGATTTCTCAGCGAACCAATGTGCGACCATCGCCAGCGACTTCTCAAAGCGACTGCGAAAATATATTGAAGCCAAAGAAGGCAATTTCGGGCACATGTTGAGCATTTTTCTGTTGTATTCTGTTGCTATTGATCTATTGAATTTGCGGTTATTTTTGTTTGTAAATCTGATACGGTTATGTAGTTTTTCGTACTGCTGAAATACTTGGCGGACACGGTCTCTGATGTGACGACGTCATCGGGGGTAACCGAGCCAAAAAGAATGTTTCGTCACGTAGGCAGGATTGACGTGCCAACTCTGAATGTGGGTACGTTGACGGGCCGCTCGTGCGAGTTGATTGAAGAACTGGAGTGTAGAAGACTTGATTTCTGTGGGAAGGAAACGGAGACGAGGTGGTTCTGCTGCAAGTCAAGGGACATCGTACGAGGCTTTGAGGCCGTTCTATGTGGAAGTAACAGGACCACCACTGGTGACGGAATAATCGTCTCCGAATGATTTCGTGACTCGATTGTAAGCGACGAACGCTTTGACGATCGGTTGATGAAGCTTTGCTCGATGACACTTATGCCTTCCTCCAGCTTGTTGATGTTGTCGGACAATTCTTTAATAGACAGAATATGATCCCTAGAGAGGTCCTTTTTAAATGCGACATCAAAGCAATAGTTGTTAAATAAAATTATTGTCTCAAGCGTTGTTTTCCTGGGAAATAACCTTTTCTTATCCCAAATTTTTGGCACCTTTCCTTGAACCAGTTATTGTTCAAAAATTCGCTTTTTGCGGTTTTGATCTTAAAGAAAGACTGGTAGTGGGCGCAGGTCGTTGCCTGATGATGAAGTTCTGAGGCGAGCTGACGAAGCAATTCCGGGACGAATACACGTACGGTTGCAGAGGATCTTGGCGTACATCATAATATGGTAGCAAGATAAAAAGATGTCGAAGTGGGTGGCTCATGGGCTGACCGATGAACGGCATCTGCCACGTTTCTACACCTTCTCCAACCAGCTAGTTCGCTTTAAAAATGATTCTTTTGTAAGACGTATTATATTAGGTTGTATCGAAATGAATGGCACTGAACTACTGTAAATTTAAACAAAACTTGAGTTCGGAGCGCAGTTATAGTAGAATTGTTTGCAGATATGAACGAAACATCGGAGCAGTGGAGATACTGTCTGAAAGAAATTTTACCAACTAACCTCTACGGAAATATAGTTAAATTAAATTAGGATGAAGACTAAATGCCCTAATGTGAAAAGAGTAATTATTAGGTTGTAACGAAACAAACGGCTCTGAACCACTGTAAATTTAAACAGTTAATATCTCGGCTTGTAGGCAAGTTTATTAATCGAAATAAAAACCGTCTGATTCTACACATCATTGCCAACGTGATGCAATTTTTTATCCCAGTAGCGTAAAAATCAGAAGTTCCGGAATTGACGAAATCTTCGAAGGCACTTTCGGCATCCTGTTGGTATTTGAATAATTTCCCTACCAAGAAGTAGCCAAGATGCTTGAAGAAATGGTAGTCTGTTGGGGAGAGGTCGGGAGAAAACGGAGGATGTGGTAGAGTTTCAATGCTCAGCTCATTCAATTTCTGCAACGTCATTCGTGCTACATGGGGGCGAGCATTGTAGTGCAGAAGGAGAACTCGCCCTCGGTTTACCAAGGCCGGCCGGATATCCTCCAACTTTTTCATCATTTCTTCAATTTCAATGCAATACTTCTCTGCCGTGATGGATTCACCGGGAGGGAGGAAGCTGTGGTGAATAATTCCCAGCGAACACCACCATACTGTCACCATTACTTTCTTTTGGTGCAATTCCGGCTTCGCAAAAACCTTGGGGCTCTCATCGCCGTCCACCCACTGTGCCGATCGTCGCCTGTTGTCGTACGTTATCCGTTTCTCGTCACAGGTTACGATGCGATCAAGGAATGGGTCCGTTTCGTTCCGTAGAAGCAGTGCGGACGAGGTCTCATATCGTCGGTTTCTTTGCTCCTCAGGCATGTCGCAAAAGTGAGTCGCGAGAAAATCCAGGAGTTAGGCTGAGAAGTTCTTCCCATCCACCGTACTCTCCAGACCTCGCCCCCTCTGACTACCTCCTGCTCAAAGCTCTGACGCAGCGTCTTCGAGGTAGAAAGTTCGATGATCGACGTCAACTGGAAATGGTGGTTTCTGAATTCTTTTCCTCACAGCCCTTGGAGTTCTGGCGGAAAGGAGTTGAAAGGCTGCCTGAAAGATGGGGCTGGATCTTACCAGGAAACTATCTCAACGGTAGGTCGGAACGGCCTAAGTGTTGTATATGGGCAGAATCGCCTCTCTCTGGAAAACAACAAAATGCAAATACCTCGACCCCAATACATCTCTGCACAGAGTTAGGGACGATGGAATTGGACCGTTGGCGGCGTTAGAACTATGCCTGGAGGCGGAGGGCGGGCTCAAGTTGGCTGGAGACAGCGATGACGAGCGAGCGATGGTGGCGCAGTGCGTAGAGGGGCGGCGTAATCCCCATAATCGCTATTTCCAGCCAACTTGAGCTCTCCCTCCGCGTGCAGGCTATGGCTAACACCGCCAGCGGCCCAACTTCTGTCGCCCCTAACACTGCGCAGAGTTGTATTGGGGTCGTGATATTTGCATTTTGTTGTTTCCCAGAGAGAGGCGAGTCTGCCCATATGCAACACTTGGGCCGTTCCGACCTACCGTTGAGATAGTTTCCTGGTTAGACATGGATGGGGAATTTATTGTGGACTGAGTTTCTGTTTTAGGAAATAGGGACAAATTTGAATATTGTTGCGCTAGTGTTGCAAGACTTTTCGATCAACTAATACTATTAGGTTGTCGGATTATAAATGTCGTTTTTGCTCAAAAAGGAATTTCGTTAAAAGGAAAGAATGACCATACCTTAATACAAGAGGTAATCTCCATTATTTTCAATGACATGTCGCCAATGTCCTCGCAAGGAACGGATGCCTTTCCTAAAGAACCCCGGTGGCTGCGACTCGAGGAAATTGGACACCCAATTTTCTCGAGTCGCAGTTTCGACTTCGTCACGGTTCTTTTTCTCCGCCAAGGTGTCTCAACCTGAAAAGATGATAGTCTGATGGTGGAAGGTCTAGGCTATAAGGCTACTTAGGCGTAAGTTCCCAGCCCAGCAAATTTTTTGCAGCGTGATATTTGCGGCGTGCGGTCGAGCGTTGTCATGGAGGAATTTCACGTGTGTTGTGTTCACTCCTTGTTGGCACAGTGCTTGGTCCACGCGGCTCAGCTGCTCTTTCTAAAGGTCTGCCGTAACTGCTTGGCCTGGACGTCATCTGTTCTTGGTTTTACGGATGAAGTTCTAGCGATGGCGACTCGTACTGTCTTGCTTGTGTGGCTAAGCTGATCTGGAACCCATTGTAAGGGACGAAGGAGGAATCGGTGTGGTGAGTCCCGTTTTGACATTTTACCCCGTGTTGCCTCTCTCCTTGCTGGCCATATCTTTCGAAACGTCGCGGCCCCTTGCCCTTCCTTGTTTCAGGCACGGACTTGAGGAGGACGGATCTATATAAGCGAGGACAAAGGACTCGCGAGGACTGCCACCCGGACGGTTGAGGGACGCGCGACTGCACCCAGACCCGGCCAGCCCTTCATCGCGGTGCTTCGGCTCCTTCCGCCGACCACGCCGGCGTTCGTCCCCACTCCGGTGCCCAGTGATCTCCCGTTATGTGTTGTTGACATGTTTTCTCTTGTGCCGAGTCATGTTCCGGCTTGTCGTTCCGTGCTTTGTGGATTATCGCAGATAAATATGCGAAATGAATTGATTCCGGGTCATGACCAGAGGCTGGATAACCAAGATTATTACTGGTAGCAGCGAGTGCGGTCTCAGGATAGGCCGCGATCCCCGATCTCGGGGTGTAGTAGAGCCTCTTTGGGGATGAGCAATCGGCCCAAAGGGATGACCGGTTTAAGCCTCGACCGGGGGACAGGTGAAATTAGGAGGGATAGCCAGGTTAGGCGGAGGGGGAATTCTGCGCAGCTCCTTTCGCCTTCTACGCCTACTCTCCCTCCTTCCTTCACTGCTTCAGAGGTCAGTGTTTTGGAGCGCTGCTTGTGGAGTGCCGGAACGCATTTATGGAAAGAAAAATCTACTGTTTGGATGTTCTAAAGAGGAATCCACGCTGCTTCCTACGGGAACTTGGAGAAAGAGACACTGGAGTGGTCTGGGCGCCAACAAAAAAGGGAAAGGGCCGTAAAATCCACGTCACCCTCGGAGACCTGGAGCTACGTACACTGCCTAAAATAAATATGAAGTCTGATGCTAGCTATATTAGGACTACGACGGAATCGCCTCGCATCCAAATGAAATACCGTAATTAGGCCGCGGTGGACGTGGAGAGTACTGACAACCGCTGCATCTGACAGCTGGGTTCAGCGCCCATTATGTGTCTAGTAGCGTCTAGAAAATGACACAAAGACGGGGTTCACGTGGCTCTCTTGCGCAATTCAGACCGTATGGCGTCCAAACTGTCTGGTGAATATGCGGCCACACGAAGGGACGTGCTACGGAGAGCATCCTTATAGCCGAGTGCCTCATCGAGCCCACCCAGCGGCGTACTCGCGGATTTCGTTAAGGACCTCCCCGCGAACGCTATCAAACGATCACCCGCGGGATACACTCGGTCCTGTAGCACACTGCCTCGCGAACAGACGGCATCGTACGCATCCAATCGCTTCCAGAGCCGCTCATTCACTGTATTGCACTGCCGCTGTCTAGGCTACAGTATTCGCTGTTTTCACGGGTAGGTCTTTGTCTGCGGACGCATTTGAACTTTTCCGTCGTGTTTGCGCAGAATTTTCCCGAATTGCCAGCAGCGGAGCCCCGTTTCTCAGACCTCTTTTTGCATATTTTCGCTCCTGCCGTCCAGAAAGTTCACTTCCTCCCCGCGTGCCCTTTTTTGTCTACCGTACGCAAGAGTAAGACATCGTTCTTTGTCTGCACGAAAAGCCCTCCACCATTCGCCGTTCCGAAGCAAAACATGTTAACCCAGGCCAGCTTGCACCTGTCTCGTACTTCCCCCCCTATAAAAGTAGTCTAGGACTCAAAGCATACATTGCAAACGTCCATCGTCTCTCGCGCCTTTACCATTAAGCGTTCCAGGTCAACCCCTTCGCAGCGATCACCCAACGACCCTAAGCTTCCCACTATCGACGAGGTACGTTCACCTTCAGCTAAAAAGGAGCGAGTTTTGGAGTGTAAAAGTGAGAGTGAGATGTTGCCCATACAAGGCGACGCTGTAGCAGCGTTTCCTAGCGGCCTGACCTTCGGGCAGCTCGCGCCAAAAACCTTGAAACCATTTTCCGGAGCGGATGGTCGCGATTTCGAAACCTGGTTCCGCAGTTTCGAAGATGCCGTAAGAATGGTCAACCCGCCATTACCGGACCAGCTCAAGACCAACACCCTGGTGGGGTATCTGGAAGGCGAAGCTCGCGATCTAGTGGACGAGATGTCGGAGGAAAGCAAGAACGATTTCGACAGCATTGTAGAACACATGCGTAGTCATTTTGAATCTCCACATTTTCGGAGTTTAGCTCGCCAGCAGCTATGCGATTGCAGGCAAAGTCAAACGGAGGGCGCGCGTGCTTTTGCTGAGAGACTCAAGCATATTGTAAAGAGGTAACTCGGGGACAAACCAGGCATGCCCAAAACGAAAGATTGTTGGACCAGTTCGTGGATCGCTTAAAACCCAGCCTGCGCTTCCATGTGAAGGCGGCAAACCCTGCCACCTTTGATGAGGCAGTAATAAAAGCCATTACGTACGAGTCGCTTCTCGCGGATGCGGCTAATAGCATGAGTATTTTCCCAGGTTCTCAACCTCATTTACCACCAGTTAATGTCATTAGCACCTCAAGAGTCGACGCCGGTAGAACTTCCAGATCTAATCAAAGGCGCGGGGGCTTTGGTAATAGTTTTTCACTTAGCAATAATAATTCTAATTCTTATTCTCGTTTCAGTCGTCGAGTAAATGAACGTGCCCCCAATTCTGACGTAACATGTTTCCGATGCGGCAGAATGGGACACATTCAGACATTTTGCCGCTATACCCTCCCCCTGCCAATTTAGCTCCTCCAAGGCCATTTTATCGTAGCAACAGCTGGCGCCCTAACGCAGCGCCATTTAGCCAAGCCAGAAATCCACAGTTGCGCAATAATCAGTACGGCGATGCGCGCAACGCGATCCCCAGCGGGAGCGCAGATTAGAAACAAATCCGAGGACTAGCAATAGCCGTACTACTTCGAACGTTTTGGCACTCGAATCATATGGTAGCAGTACGCCCATTGTTCATCAAGAGCCGCTCACTAACGGGCAGAAAGATGCTCACATAACCGCCTTAATTGAAACAAATAACGCGTTGGCGGACTTAGCGTTTGCAACCCGTAACCTAAACATTCACGCTGAGGAGGAAGAAGAGCGTCCGTCACGTAGTCGGTCGCTCCCTTCCTCATCCTCTAGCTGGCCCTATATTTGCATGTTAGCTTTAACGGTTCTTTCTCAGGTTTCCAGTGCGCAAATTTCTCCACCCCTTCTATGCTCTAATAAAGCTCCAGTAAGCTATTGGAAAGTGCCATCTGACATTAACTGCACAGGAATTCTTCCGTCCTGGACTGCGGCAGCAGCTTCTCTTAAAGTGAAAGTCTACCGCCCAAATACGATTCGGTATAAGAGCCCAGCACATGTCTGTCGTATAGTCACGCAAACAGCCATATTTTCTGTAAACTTTTTCGGCGCATGCACGCAGAAAATTACTACGCAGGAGCAAACGGTCTCCGCAGACACTTGCAAACACATGGCATCCCATAGAACATGTGCGCATGGCGACCTTATTGCGGTTGGAACCGTCTTAATACATTGGAAATATTGCGGTTGGAACCGTCTTAATACATTGGAAATTAATTGGCCATCAGCTCCTTTCCATTGCTGCTCTGATTATACTACGTCGGTATCTAATTGCGTTGTTTTCGAGGCAACGGTATACGTCTACCACGGCTCAACATCAATGGAAAGTTCCATCGGACCCTTGAATGGATGCTTATACAAAGATGGGCAATGTTCTATGACCTCTGGAGCTGCGGTCATATGGACGCCCGACTCGCAGGAGACTTGCCAGTATGTTTACGTTAGTTCGATGAAGGGTACGCTCGCCGACAGGGTGTGGCTCAGTGATTCTAAAGAATTTGCTCTATCGTTCGCACTCTCATCTCCGCCAGTTTCCGATTGTGGTCACTCTCTTATTCCTACCGATCAAGGTTATGCTATTGAATCTTTTCTGTATCCTCGTCCCAAACGGCAAGCTGGCGTCTCAGTGAGGCAGAAGGTGGGACTTGCAACCACAAACCAGTTAGCCGCGCAGCTCTTAGCTGTCGAAGATAACATGCAGCTTTCTTTAGGCGCCTCAATTCTAAGTTCTTTTATGACGACGCTTTGCGGTGCGGCACACCAGTAGAATTACGCCAAAATCTGCTGTCGCGTGTGAAACTGACGAACCCCGAGATTCCACTCGCAGTCGTGAACGTGAGAAGTCACGTGGTTAGATACGTTGCTGGGTCATACAGCAACGACATCAAGGCAAACGCGGTGCGCGTCCTAGTGTGCCTTTTAAAAGCAAAAGGAGTCCGCGCTGAGGACATTATGGTCATATGCCTCTATCGTGACCAAAAATATCTATGTGAAGCTGTGCTCCGCGATACCGAGGTGGCCGTCGCTACGGTCGACAGTGCGCAGGGATCGGAAAAATCTATTGTGATTGTGTGTACCACACGGAACATATCGACAAAGACTCCAACCATTCGTTTTTTGCAGACCCTAAGAGCCTCAACGTCGCGCTATCCCGGGCTCGAGACGGAATGTTCGTCATAGGATGCCTCTCGTCGCTCCAAGTCATACCACTATGAGAACAAATCATCACATGGTGTCGCTTCAATAGAGTTCTGGCTGAAATGTGCTTCTTCGAAAAGACCATCCCCGCTGCAATCAAGTATTAAGTCCGAGGACGGACTTCGCGAAAAGGGGGAGATGTAAGGGACGAAGGAGGAATCGGTGTGGTGAGTCCCGTTTTGACATTTTACCCCCGTGTTGCCTCTCTCCTTGCTGGCCATATCTTTCGAAACGTCGCGGCCCCTTGCCCTTCCTTGTTTCAGGCACGGACTTGAGGAGGACGGACCTATATAAGCGAGGACAAAGGACTCGCGAGGACTGCCACCCGGACGGTTGAGGGACGCGCGACTGCACCCAGGGACCCGGCCAGCCCTTCATCGCGGTGCTTCGGCTCCTTCCGCCGACCACGCCGGCGTTCGTCCCCACTCCGGTGCCCAGTGATCTTCCGTTATGTGTTGTTGACATGTTTTCTCTTGTGCCGAGTCATGTTCCGGCTTGTCGTTCCGTGCTTTGTGGATTATCGCAGATAAATATGCGAAATGAATTGATTCCGGGTCATGACCAGAGGCTGGATAACCAAGATTATTACTCCATTTTCCACACCGACTTGACTTTCCGATTGCATGCAAACGATCGGCAATGGTAGATTGGTGACAACAGGACCTTCGTGTGACCTCACGTGTAGTTTGTGTTGGATCCAACTTGACAGCTTTCTTTAGTCCCTGGCTATCCACAACTTCAGGATGCCGGATGCGTTGAAACCATCGCTGGCATTGACGTAACGATGGAACTTTGTTATCAAATACATCAGACGCGATACGATTTCATTCAGTATTTCTCCCTTGCTTGACCTCGCGCAGCAAGTAAACCCGCACACAGTAGTTTTGCTCGATCATCGTTAATAAATTCTTTATAGATGTCTATCGCAACTTTCTCGCAATCATAGGACGATTTCGTGGGATATTGTAAATGAATTTCTCTCAGAGCTTTATCAGAATGTGCCGCTATGCAAACAAAAAACTCCTTATTAAAAGGGTCATATGGGAAAATTCACATGGCGCTCTTCTCATGTTCCCTTTTTTCTATTTTTTATTCTCTTGTAGGATGTTATTAACATGATCTTTGTGTATTATATTTATGAAAAATACAGTTTTGGTTTAATTACCCAAGTTTGAGGTAAACTGTGTCGAACAACTGGGCTGTGTGTACCGACGAACATACCACCGATAATCTAGCTTACAGTGCATTCGACCAAATCCGAGGAAAGGACAAGAAGAACGAAAGGAGGCACGATTTTGCTCTTCGCTTTGAGGCTCTTATGAAATATACTGGATTTTGGGAGGAAACGTATTTGATCAACGCTTGTACGCTTTCATTTTTTCGTTCCTCGGAATCGTTTCAAAGGGAAAAGCACGCCTTAAATTAACGCAATTTGCTAACGATTGCGATTGGAACATTGGGTCTACGCTTGAAGAACGTGATAAGCCTTTGATTTATTCGCTTTTGAGCTCGAAAAAACTAAACGCTCTAACTGTGATTTTGTAAGGAGTTCGTATGTCTGGCACTATTTCGGTGCGAACGCAGAAGGTCTTCTTATAAGGTATCGCTACACTAGATAACTTAAGCACGATGATTGCGCAATACAACGATGACACTTCATTGTGAAATGGGCCCGTGACTGCCGAAATAACCAGCGGATCCACGCACTCGCTCCGGAGCTTAGGGAAACTTCGAACCTAGTCAGGAATCAAATGGCAACGTTCGTGCGCTCAGTCGATTCTCTCGATGAGTGCTCGATAACAACCAGGAAAAGCAGTTGATCGATTACATCGACGACACACGAAGTCATTGATCGTGCGAAAACGCTGACCATTCAGCTGGAACTTAAGCGTAATAATGCTAGGGAAATAGTGGGAAACGCTCTCCCTACACAAACAAAACAACCGTGGAATTCTGGGACAATAGACATGTCAGTTCCAAAATTACCTCCCATACCAATTCCCAGTTTTGACTGGAGGACTTGGGAGTATGGAAATATTTGGACGCTTTTCCAAGTGTTCATAATCTTCCTACACTGACAAAACTTCAAAAATTTAATTACTTGCTAAGGACGCTAAGAGGAGAGGCTCGTGATTTGGTTAGGCGCTATCCTGTCACAGAAGGCAATTACGAGCATGCACTCAACCTCCTTTCACGCAAGTACGGTAACAACTCCCAGCTTATCAGGGCATTGCAATCCTCGAGAGCGCGAGAGCGGAAAAGCATTCCAAATTTGCGCCTAGGATCCATTGCAAAGTCCTAGAGCATGTAGTGGAGCATGCCATGGAGAGACGTCAGTGGAAAATGGAGGCGTAATGAAAATTCTAGACTCGCGAATAGGTGTTGAGGAGCGCATAAGCCAAGAGAGGAGTAAATACGGCAATGATGACGTTGAAGAGAAACAACTAAAGGCGCAATACTCGGCACGCAGGTACCAGTTCTGCATGTTCTGCAATGCCAGTGAACATAAAGCGGCGTCCTGTCTCAAGTACCCCACAATCGCAGAAAGCCGCAATTTCTTACAGGAAAACCATATGTGTCTAACTGCGGACGGGAGGGTCATTTGTAAGAGACTGTACGCGAGATGGATGCAAGTCCTGTCAAGGAAAAAAGCACCATCACACGCTGTGTCCGCTTCGAGGGGGGTCTGGTCAAACGGCGAAGTCACCACACACTTTCAGCGCTCCTGGGTCATCGCCGGCTATGAAAAGGGCAAAGGTGCAGCAAAGCACAAGAAGCGCTAGACCTAACGGCAGTGCAAGAGCAATGCGCGCATCCGGCGCAAATGCGCATGGATAACGAGTACTCCCCACAAAGCACAACGCAGGAAGACTCAAGAAAGCCTCACCAGCAGCCCTTACCAATATGCAAACATCACACAAGGGGAATGACAACGTGCTGCTTCTCACAGGCATAGCACGGAATACAAATAAAGGAGATTGGCAAGATGTTGAAATCCTTTTCGACACTGGCGCAGAACAGTCCTTCATCAACCGAGGTCTCGCCGAGTAATTAGGCCTTACGTGCACAAATAACCAGGAATCCAGCATGTACACATTCGGATCCACCACTTCTACAGTGAGAACGTGTGGAGTAACGTCCATGGCTCTCCGGAATAAACAAGGCGAGCGCCATAAGCTACGCCCGTGCACAATGCTGGCATTAACCACGCATGGCAAAGTTACGCTTTTGAGCACTGAGGACTTAGACTCTCTGGTTCCCAACAATGTCCAGCTATCGAAGACTTCATACGATGAGCGTTCCAAACCACAGGTACTCCTTGGTTGTAACCAATTGTGGGATCTACTGGAAGTCTCGGCGCCACGCTACACTCTTCCATCGGGTTTACAAATAATTCCATCGAAATTGGGGTATCTCCTCAGTGAATCGCAGCGCAGCGGTGAAAACTCTTCAACGTACAAATGCCGTGACACGCCTTTAGCATCTTCTTGACGGAAGCTCTGGCTATCATGACATTGTCGCATTCCTCCCTGACGCTTCTTGGCGCTCACACATGCCAACATGTCAATATTTTGCAACATCAGCAAACGATATGCAAGCTAAACGATGGGAAACAAAATTGTAGCCTTTCCGTCAAGGAAGTTCTAAAGATCAACCTTCAAGCAGGAGGCATGCATACACTTGACGCGAAACTCAACGCTAGTAGCAAACGTAAAAGTACGTTAGAAAGGACTATACCTCGAGTGTGCCCGTGAAACGCTATTCTTCACACGCTCTTCAACGCTCAAGGCAATAGACAGCAAACGGTGTCCCATATGGGCTCATGTGTTGGGAGCAAATGCGCGAACGTTACATCAGAAGCGCTCGTAACCGAATTGCAGCTCGGGAACAACTTTACTGATCGTACGGGCTGCCTAAAATCTTGTGGAGGTTCCGGTTGCGACTGTTTTTATTTAAGATCTGGTTGTTTATTTTATCGTGTATACGAAGTACAACAAGCGATAAAATATGCGAAATTTTCCGATGCCCGCTGGAAAAAAGTGTAAAGTTCGATATTACTATATAGGGACTTCTAGAAAGGAAACGCTATCTTCAAACCGTGATTCCTAATGTGCCGCTTGAAGTAGATCCGCTTGAGATCACAATGTCATCAATCAAACTGCCGCTATACCATCATTAAACGACTATTTCGTTAGTGCTGACGATGAAGTAGCTATACAGAGAGGTACTTTCACTCCTGACCTGGTCTGCGATACTTGCTCCCGAGCAAATGCAACTTATCGTACTCTGCGCGATGATTGTACCTGCACTGCTGCAGAAACAAAAGTATCTTGTCAGTGTATTCCTAAAAGCGTTGACAAAGAATTCAGCAAGCATCGATTTATAGCTTTCCGTAAAAGCCGCATCGGTAGAATACCTCAGACAGAACGATGGTACAACAGTTGCAAAAGTACGCCATATGGTTTCAGCATAATCCACTTTACGCATAGCTCAATACATAATTTTTGACGCTACCGACCTTATGGTTAACGAGGAATTGTGCTCATTGAAACAATATCCTTCAAGGATGCTATCGCTGCACAAGGGAGCTCCCGCTAAAGTGAAATGTAAATCACTCGGGAAACACAAAGCGAAATTATCTTTCACCATTACGCATTTGTGATACCATGCGGCCCAACTACTCCGACGTCATTAATACGCTTTCAGTTTGACAACGCAAGACAAGTGGTTAACAGTTCACTGTGGACGATCACCAAAGTTCTTCTTATTGAGGAGAATACTTAAATATAACAGTGGTTTACGTACACGGTTGGAAGATGCGCAAAAAAAAACGCTTCAAAACCGTGTAGACGTCGAAACCGCAAAAAAAATTGAACATCTGAGATTCCATCCCCTAGGCCTCGTGCATACTTCCCGTCGCCGCGATTCTATCGCTGAGTTTTGCAGAGCGACGCGATAGAATTTGAATTTCTCTGTGCTCGTCGTATCGCCCATCGCTCTGCAAAGGAGCGAAACGGCAATCCGTCCAGGACCAACGCTAAACACCGCGCGCGGCGCGAAAAAGTATGCCATGCCCGCGATGGGCGCGGGAAGCCATCGCGTATGCAGACCGCCACTGTTGCGGCGGCCGCGGCGAAGTTTCGTTTGACTATTCGACCGGCATACTTCCATCGCCGCGACGGCATGCTAGAGATATAGTACGTTGATGCATAATCTCTGTCCATAAAGAAGCTTGACAGCCAACAATATGTATAATCACCGGTAGTGTCGACAAATGGAGGCGTATGGAAGCCTGCACTCAAAACAACGCTAAAAAAATTTAACACGATATTCGGTAACCCTACACTGAAAATCTCCGTGGCTTTCCATTCACAAGTTAGTCGTCTGAGGTTTAGGGAAAACTTTTGCACAGAAATGCAACAACAAAGCTGACCGTTCTTTTTTTGTATGAGCTATAACTGCATCGGACAGATCTCCCGGACTCAACAAGGCATCGGAGGGAACGCTGTCATCACAAGGGCTACCATATTGTCTTCGAGCTACTTGTCAAGCGGAGGTAGATCGACAAAGGTGAGAGCAAGCGCAAAATGGCACAGAACTGTTGAGTTATAAGAAGTGTTCTATTAGCTTTCGGGGTTTAGATTCAAGAACGCCTAACATGACTTAGAAAACGCTTCTTCACAAAAGAAAAAGCGTTTTGCTTACTACATCTTTCACATTCCCAGAGGTCGCAACTGCCGGCAAAGTACGCAGTATTGCGTACAGTGACCCTCGCAGCGCCGCACCACCCACTGTTGTCATGGCGAGTCCGCGGCATCCGCAAGACTCCGCTGTCGGCCTTACATGGGAAGCCGTTGAACTTACCGAAAGATTCTCAAAAAGACCTATATGGTCTTGTAGGGCATCGGACACTGAACTGTGCTTCGTTTTTGCTAGGAGCCACTGGGTGGTCCGATAATGGCAAAAAGTATATCAATTAATAGCGGGCTGATAGGGCATAAGCGACACCTAGGATCTCCGGGTCGTGCTCAGAACATAATCTACAAACGATTTAGAACTCAAAGTAAAGTTTATCATAGTAGTATGATAATTTGCGATGTTTCCAAGACGAGGCTGCAGGGTACATTCATGGGATTCATTCGCATCGATGGTGACAGCGACTGGATGGACAAGTGGATAGCGATGCAGAGTTTGGGCCTGTTCATACTTCGCGACGGGAGCGACTGAAGCGAATGGTCGCCCGAACAAATCATAAGTATTGATTTATGCTGGGCGATCGCTCGGCATCAATCGATCTGTATGCACTGCACTAGCGACTCAGTCGCAGCCGTCGAGAAGTATGAACAGACCTCTAAGGGAAGGGGTTGAGGGTTCGATTCCGAAGGGGGGTAGGGGATCTGCTAAGTGGTCTGTTTCGGTTTTTACAAAAGAAGAGAACATTTTTGCCTCGGTAGGATACACGACGAGAGTCGGGCGGGCCACGCTAGGACACAAACTCTTCGCAAGACGGACCTAAAACTGGCGCAATGTCATCTCTGTCAGGGCTAACTTTGGGCCATACCGTAGGTCTGCATTGCTCCCAAGGTGTTGTTTTAGGTTGGTGCATAAGTTGTCGGACATTTGATCCTTCCTGAATTGCGCATTGAATTTGCGCATGAAAAGCATTGCATTTGCGCATGAAAAGCGCATTTCTCCGCCAAGTTTCTCACATGTATCAACGCGTGAATGATCGATCGATAGAGAAAGGAAAGGGTTACAAAACTGTTCCTAACATTTACTTCTGCGTTGTTAACGTCAGCTATTATGGCTAAGCAATTTATCCCAACTGAGACGCATATTCGGCACGTCGTGTTATTCCTGCATGAATGCCTCAATTCCAACGAATCGTATCGTCACCTGAAAGATGTTTACAACGAGAGTGCTCCTGCTCGAACTACTGTGTACCAGTGGTTCTCGAAGTTTGCAGTTGGTGAATTCTCCGTTGAAGATAATGAGCGAGAAGGGCGCCCGATAACACTGGATTTGGATGGCCTCCGAAGTAGAGTGGAAGCGGACCCATACCAAACCACTCGCGAACTATCAAGCACTCTTGGTATTAATCATTCAACAGTCGTTCGAGGATTGAAGTCGATTGGCAAGGTGCAAAAATTAGGTCGCTGGGTACCTCACGACTTGATACAACTTGACATGGATCGCAGAGCCGATGTCGCTCTGTCTCTCCTTACCCTCAGACGTACTCACGGATGGCTGGGCAACCTTGTCACAGGGGATGAGAAGTGGATACTCTACTCTAATTATCTCCGGCGTGTACAGTGGGTTGACGCAACTGGAGAGGCAGAGGACGTTCCGAAACCCGACCTTCACGTGAAAAAGGTGATGCTATGCATTTGGTGGAGCGTTCTTGTCGTAGAATACTGAGAGCTGCTGGACGAAGGGATAACAGTGACGGCAGAGGTTTACGTCTACCAACTGAAGAAGTTGAGGGCCCACCTTCAAAAAACACGAGGAGAGCAAGTGAAGGTGTATTTTCAACACGACAACGCTAGACCGCATATTGCTAGACGACGGCGGCTGAGTTGGCGGACTACGGATGGACCGTTCTTCCACATACACCCTACTCATCAGATCTCGCTCCTTCTGATTATCATTTGTTTTCAAGCCTTCAACGCTATTTGGACGGCCAGCAATTTAGGAACCAAGAGGATGTCAAGGAGGCACTGCTCACATTTTTCGAATCACAACCGGCCACATTTTGGAGAAGAGGCATCCATGACTTACCAGCACGTTGGCGAAAGACAATTGATGTAAAGGGTGGCTGCTTCAAATGATTTGATATTGTTGTTCGTATGTTGAGATAATAATTATTTCATACCCCAAATGTCCGAGACTTATGCACCAACTTTGTCGAACTCGCCTACTTGAAACCTACCGTATTTGTGACGTCATTATGACGTCACAGGCGGACTTTTTAAAGCCGAAAAACGTAGGAAAAAACGTAAGCGCACAGAATGGAATTGACATGGGAAACGTACTTGGCTGTCTGCAGACAGCCATGTACGTTCTAAACTACGCCAAGCAATTCAATTTCAGCAACGACGTAATAAATAAAGAGCAAGTATCGCTCCTTAAAACATAAAAATGATACATACACAAAAACATAATGCTACGGACAGAAAATGCCAAGTAAGAAATACAAAAGCGAAGATGGAAAATGCCTTAACTATGCTGCAATTGAGGATAGGTGAGGAAAAATTTCCGGAAAAAATTACTCCTACAGGGATAAGTGCACAAATAATATTGTTTTCCTCATGGAAATAACCTGTGGATTAAACCAGCAACTTGACAAAATATCAATTTTACTTAGTCATGTAGTAGGGACAGGAAATTCAGCAGCAGCGGAGTGCCAAAGAGCGAAATTTTTGGATGAAAACTGAGGTAGAATAAGTGAAAAATCATGCGAAGGCTGAGTGTCGAGCAGCGCGACTTGACTACAAATAGCGTGGCATACAGCGCCGAGGCAGCAGAAGCGGCAGCAGGTCAGCGGCAGAACTCTTCAGTGCCAATTTTACACACATACCTCGCGATCAGGGTGCACAGCAGTAAAGCACAGAGCAGAAGCAGAAGAAGACGAGCTGTGGAAGTGCAGAACACCAGTCCTACAGCACATATCAGAGCGAGAGCCAGAGTCGCTGTCCAGGAGAATACCAATCAAGAGAAGATGGTCTTAATATTGATGAGTTTGGGCAGTGAGAGGGACAACAGACGACTTGATGACGAGCCGAATCGCACAAACACACAGCACCGAAGCAGTGCACCACTCCTTTACACATCTGCCGCCACAAGAGCATAAATCAGTACAACTGTATAGTCCCGTCGAAGACTGAGCATGAGTTAAGAGTCTCGTAGAGTGACGTTGAGCCAGCGAAACAGAGCAAATGAACCACAGACGACTTGACGACGAGCCCAATCGCACAGGATACAGCACCGAAGCAGCAGTACCGGTCCTACACTGTAAGGGCACTGAAAGTACAGCAGAGAACAGCCGCCACTCATTTGCCTCAAGTAACCATCAATCAACGAAGCTAAAAGGACACCAAGAACCAACTGACGTCACCTCGCCGAAAACAACAGTAAATCAAAGGAGTTCAAGTAACTGTGCGGCCGCTCCCAAATACAAAGGACAACTGAACCGGGAAACCAGAACCCCAATGTTCGACTTATGACACACCAGACTGCAACAGTTCACCGCGGACCACGGAAGAGACCATAGGAAAGTAAAGAAAAATTTGAAAAACAGTTGTTAGGTCCAGCGCTCCTAAAACCGAATACAAGGAGCCCCAAAAACACCAGAGGACAGAGGTTCGCCGCCACTGAGGTGAGGCCACTGGCCTCCACCTTCTCCTTCCCACCATCTCTCTCCATTCCCTCATCGTGTTTCACTCTACATTCACGATGATGCTCCTTCTCCTCCAGTCTCTACTGGTATCAACCTCTTCCTTTAAGGCTCCGACTATGCTTTATCCTCCAATCTCTTCAAATATTCTCTCGCTAGCAATAAATAATCATGAACAGAAGTGTTTCTCTCTTGTCCTGCCAAAATTAGATCGGTCATGACAGACACTCGATAGGCACTAAGAAACATCCGTAGAACTGAGGCTCTCGGCGCATTCGTCACTGCTAAAGCGCAGCACGGGGGTATATAGTTAATAACTAATCCACCTTAATCCGGAGCCCCAAATGCTGCGGCTTTACAACACACTTTACACACTTACTCCACCACCAGAGCGCACAGGAGTAGTTGGAGCATGAGCAAGACCCCGTATAGGGAAGTTCAGCCGGCAAGACAGGGCAGACGGACAACAGACGACGTGATGACGAGCCGAATCGCATAGGGACAAAACACCGAATCAGCAGCACCACTCCTTTACACATCTGCCGCCACCAGAGCACGGAGCACAAGCACGAGCAGGAGCAAAAACCCGTAAAGTTCAACGAGCAAGAGGTGTTAGTTTTGATCAATTTGGCCACAGACGACATCACTACGAGTTTGACAAAGATAGTTAGGAAAAAGGTTAACATTTCGTCTTGCGAGAAGGAATGCTCCCAAAATGTCCAACGAATGCAATTTTCCTAACCCATTCTACTCTAATTGATTGATTGATTGATTGCACATGTTTGTGCGCTATACAAGAAAAGGAATGAATCGAAGAAAAACATAGCATTTAACGAACTTGAGTGTTTCTCGATTCATGTTTGTCACTGAAGCAAAATTCAATGAATCGTAACGCCGCAACAAAACAAGCTCTCAATTGCAAAAATGGAATGCAGAGACTTTGGAGGAGAGATTATGATAAGGATGTTGAGATAAGGATAATGAATTGTAACGTGCTAATGCTTCAGTGCCGATACCATATCTGAAACAGTACATAATTATTATAAGCTTAAGAAATAGTGAAAATTGAAGAGAGTAAAGAGATTTTCTGTTGCGAGTTACGATTCTTATTGTTTGTGAAGTGATGGAACGAGAAACACCATACAACAATCAAGCTAGAAGCTACGTAAATGAGGTGTTTGTCATGCTTTCTCCTCCCATATGGAATTCGGAGCTTATTCTTCGTTTTCGAATGGCAGTCATGACCATGAACAATAGTGTGTGAGACGAGAGCAGCAAGCGTGGTGTCTGTAAGAGTCTAATTGTTAACAAAAATGATCGATTCTAAGTAAGTGCGGAATATCTAACCTCATTAAATTGCGCCTAAAAATGATCACTGATCTCGCCTGGAACAGTTCAGCTGGTAGAAGGCTTAGACGTCTTGCGCAGCGATAGAAAAACGAATTGAAGACAGTGGAAAAATGTTTTTATGGATTCTATTATAATGGATGTTGAAGTCGTTCATTCTAGGGCTACTAGCTCGAAATATCCAATATTTGCTTGCAGACAGCTTAACCTCTCTTTTTAGAATGCGATAGCAAAGCGATAGATCGGCCAGTAATCTTCTACAGAATAGACAACGTAAGGAAAATATTTTCAAGCGCTCTTTATAGTTTGGCAGTGCAGAGGGGTCAGAACATTCGGCGAATCGGTACCATAAAATTCGGGTAAAGAGTTTTTGTAATTGTTCAACTTTCAAAATATCTTTTTTGAGAACAGGGTACCAAACATGTGTGCCGTACTCAACATGAGGCAATACATACGCCTTATAAAGTCGTAATAATAACGGCACATCTGAACATTTGATATTGCGGAAAATCATGAATATGGTTCTAGATGCCTTTTTTGTTACACAATCGATATGCTTAGAAAACTTGAGATCAGCATCAAATGTTATACCCAGGTCTTTGACAATATTACTTCTCGACATAGCAACACCGTTGACGTAGAAATCCATAGGAACAGAGCTACCAATATGCATCACCATACTTTTGCTTACGTTGAGTGGGAGGTTCCATTGATTAGTCCATACGTTAATTCTTTCAACTGCATTGACAAGAGCTGCATGTACCTCTGACCTGTTTAAGCTGTCATAAGCAGCATAGATTTTTACGTCGTCAGCAAAAGCCTTGACACCTAGCAGAATGGGACATGAGGGCTTTTGGCAAATCATGAGTGTACATTAAAAAAAGAAGTGGTGATAAAACGGCCCCTTGAGGTACTCCGCTAGAGCATCTGTAATTTCTCGAAAACGAATGTCTTACTTTAACTGTCATAAATCTGTCACGTAAGTAGGATTTAAACCACTCTAACAGTTTACCACGTATGCCAGCAAATCTAAGTTTTTCTATCAACTTACTATGGCATACCTTATCAAACGCCTTAGAAAAATCGAGGTATATGATTTCTACTGACTTGCCATTGTTAATAGCTTTGCTCCAATCATAAACAGAGTCAAGTATATTAATAGTGGTAGAAGCACCAGATAAGAAGCCGTGTTGTTCGCGAGGAATGAAGGAGGTTTTGTTTAACCAGGCTACAAGTTTGTCTCTTATTAATCTTTCCATCACCTTTACTGGAGCAGGCGTCACACTTATCGGCCGAAAGTTACTAAGATCATTGTTCCTCGATGATTTTGGAATAGCTCTAACAATGGCATGTTTCCATAACTGTGGAACTTCTCCTAAGAGGAGGGAAAGATTAAACAGATGCGCTAGCGGTTTGCATAGAGAAAGGTAGCATTTGCGGTACAATATTTGCGGAAGACCATCGTAGGGTTCACTTATTGGTGGCTGAAGTCTTTTTAGTACGGCAGAGACCTCATCAGGATAAAAGTACAAATCGCTGAGTAATTCTCGACCATAACAGTTTAATCCCAGTTGAGATTCACTGGAAGGACAGTCGGCATTGAAGACACTAGCAAAGTACTGCGCAAGTGCTTCAGCTTTCTCTTTGTCATCAATATAGCGATTACCCTTATGATCAGTTAAAGTAGATAACGATGCAGCAGGTTTCACTTTTTGGTAAAATACAGATATTGGTAAAATAGATTAAGAGGTGCTTTTTTTGATATGCGACGCTCGTAACTAGCAAGAAATTTTTTTAGATGATAGCGCAGGTCGGTGCAAACTTTTCTATAAAGTTGATTGGAAAGTGGATTAGGCAGTTGTAGGTAAAGTCTTGTCTTTTGGTGCAATAAATTTGTGATATGAAGTGGATAGGTGATGTGCGAGCATTTTGGAACTTTGAAAGGAACAAACAAGGCAAGTGCATTATAAAGGGTTAGGCAGAAACGCTGATAAACATCATTTACAGAAGAGTACTGATCAAATAGATTGAGCCAATTAATATTGAACAGATATTGATTCAGTGCAGAAAAGTCTATTCTTGAAAAATCCGGCACGGGAAAACTTTTCATTCGACCAAAGGTCGATGTGATTTCGAATTTTACGGTTGCATGATCAGATGTTGCTAGTGGTGGAAGTGAGCTTACATTACGAACGTTGTAGGTGGATGAGAGAACGATATCAAGAATTTTGTTGTTGTGTGTGGGATTCATTACAAACTGCGTGAAATCTGAATTCCGAAAAAAGTCAAGGAAGGTCCTAGCACTTGAATTTAGAGATGTAGTAGTGAACCAGTCGACATCGAGATTAAAATCACCAACCAATGTAGTGCTAGCATGAACGCAAGCCAAGTCACGAAGCAGCTCAAGAAGCGAGCTGTCTTCTACTTGGGTAGAATTCGGGGGCCTGTAAACAGTGATGAGACGTACGCGGGAGTATGTCAACGGAAGGAACAGGTCTATGCAAAGCACTTCTAACGCTAACGTCAACGGAAGGAACAGGTCTATGCAAAGCACTCTAACGCAGTCTATTCCGGAAAGATATCGACACAAGTCAGAAAAAGGTGCAGCATAAATGTCTAACAAGTGGTGAGCAACATCTACAGGCAAGTAAACATGACAACATCAAAAACAACATCATATGAACAATATCAGTGTTGAAATACGAGAAAGTAAATGTTGTAGGCCTTGTGGTCGCGAACTGCCATAAAGCCGGCGCGGTTGATGAACAATCCACCTGCAACACATAGAATTTGAAGGAGAAGGAAGGTAGTGAACGATTTATAACAAGCCACTTACTTATATAATGCGGCTGCATGGTTTGTCGTTCTCGACAACCATGTCGGCTTCGTTCACGTATTAGTCGGACTGGTCGAATATCTGAAAGGAGCCACTGTAGACTAGAGCTTCAAGGGGAAGTAATAATTTCTTACTTACGTGGATCTTGCGTGCCGCTACGTCGGCCACCACAGCCATACCGCCGTGGTCGACAAACACGCCCCTGGGCCGACGCAAAAGCCTAATTGATCAGCAAATAAGCACAGCATCTTTGCATTCAGAGAATTAATGGAATCGATTATTATAAGTTACAGCAGGAAAACTGACCGTCCTGAGCATGCCTTCAGCGAAGTCATTCCGTGCTTGTGGATGACGTTGTCATAGAAAGAAGATGGAGTAGTGATCTGTTCCTGCAAGCAATGTAATTGAAATATTAAGGAAACAACGAAACAGAGTGGTTTTCGAGACTGATGAGGAGAAAACGCAAAATAACAGTCACCGAGGTCCGTCACGGCGAGCGTCCTTCCGCGCGTATTGAAATGCATGCAGCACGGCACGGATGTCGTCTCCAAATACAGCTTCCAGAGAAGCCGCAGCGGTGCAGGTCTGAATTGTCTCAAGCTAGTAGAAGTGCGGTACTGGAGTTGTGCCAGAAGCAGCAATGAGGTTCCAAGAGCCTGCTACCATGAAAAATTGGAAGGAAAACTGACCGTGCCATTTTCCTTTCCTTCGAGTAAGTTTATGGTCCACACGTCGGCACGGTCGTACAAGATCGTGACGACATGCTTTCGGTTCGTCACTTCGAGGCCTGGTTATAGTTTCTACAGTGTAACACCAGAAAAGTTATGCATAGGTGCCGCCGATACTGAATTCTAGCGTGCCCTTCAGTTTTTGTGATGATCACGGATGGTGTCAGCTGCTGGCTGCCCCCATGTGCCACGATTCTGATGTCGGTCGCTGTCAGGACTGTTCAGGAAAAATACGGTGCAAAAAAATCTGCTCTTCCCAACAACACTTGAGGGAAAAGGGCTCGCTAAGCCATTGGGCGTCACATTCGACGAAAAAATGGGAGATGGATTGTCTCTGACAGCGGCAACGATGTAGAAATGCATCACGAGGAAATTAGTACATGCTATGAAGCATGTACTGATTTCCTTGTGATACATTTCTACACCAGCATTTCGTTGCACACCAGGCACCAAAAAATAGTGAAACTGCATAACTATTTATTAGTACGGTCCGGCCACATCTCTAATCTATGGGGGTTTCTTCTTCTTTGGTAGGAGTGTGCGTGAGGTTAAGAAGTGAGAAGTGCGAGTGAGCAGCACCGGAAAAGGAGGTATTCAACATGATGAAACCGAGGAGAGTGAATGCATTACATGCACTGCGATTAAAACTTTCAATGAATAATTGGTTTCCGTTGTTAGTGAAACGAGTCCAAACCGGCAGAAAAGACACCATGCAACGTTGCCGCGCAATGCTATATGAAAATGTGAAACAGAGAACAAGTTAGAGCACCGCAACGGAGAAATAATGGACATCATAACATAGGAAAACGAAACCCTTTGGGAACCTTTGACAACATTACTCTAAACTCAACATCACGCTCACAGGGAACGCCGTTGGTTGCGAACAAAACCGATTGAGATTTAGCGCAGACGACTCGTAAGCGAAGAACTTCTCACACGGGCATCCTTGAAAAAACATGAGAGGCAGCAGACTTCTCATGTTTTTTCGAGGATGCCATGTTGCACCAAAACTGTCCCAAAGCCAGTCCTACAGCACCCAGCAGATGTCGAGTAGGAAACCCTGTCAAGGAGAGCAGACATAAAGAGCATTATACAGCACCGCGCATGTCTTTTGGTCAATTCCCGAAAAAGCCGCTTTGAAGCGTTCCAAAGCGGCTTTTTAAATACCTTTCTTTAAAATCAAGCACTTGTAAAAAGAAACATATATTTGAGCTCAGCAGGCCGAGCTCTGTCTTTTGACATATAAATCAATAGAGTTGGACAATGCATATAGGCCGGACACAATCAATCGAGTGGGCGCGAGAGCCTGTAGAGTGACCGTTTCGGGAGTTTTATCGAAATTTCCAGTCGATCCACTTAGGAAATGCTCCTAGCCTGTTCAGCTTGCCTTTGGAGTGCGCTGTGAACAATGCATATAGAATCAGACCTATCATTCGAGTGGGCGCGAGAGCCTGTAGAGTGACCGTTTCGGGAGTTTTATCGAAATTTCCATCCGTTCTAGTTAGGAAATGCTCTAATCCTGTCCAGTTTGTCTTTGGAGTGCACCGTAAGCAATACATACAGAATCGAACCTATCAATCGAGTAGGCGCGACCACTCGCAAGTTGCACGCGCGAGTGTGTTCAAAGCGCAATAACTCTGTGGAGATCGAAACATTCCGACTGCGGCTCGTGGCTTTTGTAGGAAGTAGAAAGCTTTAATGGTCCGCGAAAGTGCAGCGTTATAGCTTCTAAACAAGCGAAATTATAGCGGCGCGAAAATGCAGGTTAGCCGTGTGTGACATGATTTTTTCCGACTTCAGTCGACCCCTGCAGGAAGCGACGTGCTAACGGCATGCAAACGCGCACGTTAGCAGAACACTGAAGACATTTTACGATGACGTGTTCGCAACTCCTCAGCTGCCTGATCTGTCTTGGCATTATATGCCAGTTTAGAGCGCGTAAGATAGAGGTTAGAGTTTCTTGCGCTCTTACTTAATCAGATTTGAGCTTTCGACACTCGCAATGGTAACGTTCTCTTCAGCTCAACGAGCTCTATCGCACGGTTTCACTCTCAACCAATTTCAGAAAATTTGATTTTTCGACGATTTCCCATCGAGGACGTGGGCGCCCAGGCCGAGCCTGCGTGGACGATGACGTCATAGAAAATCGATATCTTAGAATTGGGCCATGCTAGATACCATTCGGTCCAGCTTTTTATGCTGAACTGAATAGTGTTATTGGAAGTAGGGAGAACTGTAATCTGTGCGAGTAAGAGCGAGGAGAACATGAACCGTTGTTGTATTGCATTGCACGCGCGGCCGTGTTCTGAGCCCGATAATTCTGTAGTGTGTGAACCTTTCCGCTTGCAGCTTGTGAGTTTTGTAGAGAGTAAAGTGTTCTAATAGTGCGCTGAAACAGAGCAACGTAGCTTATGACTGGAGTAAGTTACGGCGCTGCAAAAATGCAGGTTAGCCTTGTGTGACACGATTTCTTCCAATTTCAGTCGACCCCCGCGGGAAGACGCGATACCGGCCTACAAATGCATAGCCGAGCAGAACGCTTAAGGTACTTTACGATGGCATGCTAACAGCTCCTCAGTTGCCTAAACCTCCTTAGCCCCAGCTGCCATTTTAGGGCGGTATCCGTCTGTCCATTTAGGCATCTGATACGGGCCACCGCCGTGTTCGTCGACCACGATGGCATGACTGTTGCAGCAGACTCACTGGGACGTAAGATCCACGTAAGTGAAAAATATTACTCTGCCCTTAAATACTAGCACATATCGACTGCTTTCAGATCTTGACGAATACGGCATTCACATCAATGACGTCGAGCTGGTTGACGACGGCGGTAGACGATTGTTGCCGCCTTATACAAGTAAGTGACACGTTATAAGCACTCACTTACATACCGGCCCCTGCTTCTGTTCAAAATTCTATGTATTCCAGGTGGATTGTTTATCGACCGCGCCAGCTACATGGCCGTTTGCGACCGCGAGGCCACCAATGGCGAACTTCACACCTACCGTCTCCTTCCACCGCCCCTCGAAGATGGCTGGGACTGATCGGGAGAAAGGAAGCGCATATCAGGCGTGATTTTTCTTCTCCGTAGCTCTCGATTTATGATGTTTGTGTTGTACCACCGCTGCGATGTGACTTGATGTTGTTTTATGATGTTGTTTTGTTTATTGGCCTACCGTTGTTGCTTGCATGTTTGTTAGATATTTATGCTGCACCTTTTTTCCCGACTTTATCACTTCGGAAATTTACATCTCTTTGGAATGGACTGCTTTGGACTTGAATGGGCTAGGAAAATTGCGTTCCTTGGACCTTGTGGAGGAATTGCTCCTCGAAAGACGAAATATTATTCTCATAGTGAAGTCGTCTGTGGCCAAATTCATCAAAATCGACACCTGCTGCCCTTCAACATCGCCCTACGGGACTCTTGCTCATGGTCGTTGTACTGCTATGTGTTCTGGTGGCAGGAGATGCGTGTAGAAGTGTTGCAGCTGCCGTCGGTGCTGTGTCTCTGTGTTACTCGGCTCGTAATAAGGTCGTCTCTGGCAGGTCTGCTTCGTCTTGTTCGCTCATCCTCGCTCTACGGGACTGTTGCTCATGCTCTAGCTCGTGTTGTGGCGGGGAACGTGTGCCAGGTGTCGTGCTGTCGTCTGTGCTCCCTTCGGTGCCGTCTCAGTGCGACTGGGTTCGTACTCAAGTCATCTGCTCGATTTCACTGCCTAAATTCATCTAAACTAACTCCTACAGTACCGCGCATGTCTTTTGGTCAATTCCCGAAAAAGCCGCTTTGGAGCGTTTCAAAGCGGCTTTTTAAATACCTTTCTTTAAAATCAAGCACTTGTGAAAAGAAACATATATTTGAGCTCAGCAGGCCGAGCTCTGTCTTTTGACATATAAATCAATAGAGTTGAACAATGCATATAGGCCGGACATAATCAATGGAGTGGGCGCGAGAGCCTGTAGAGTGACCGTTTCGGGAGTTTTATCGAAATTTCCAGCCGTTCTACTTAGGAAATGCTCTAAGCCTGTTCAGCTTGCCTTTGGAGTGCGCCGTGAACAATGCATATAGAATCGAACCTATCAATCGAGTGGGCGCGAGAGCCTGTAGACTGACCGTTTCGGGAGTTTTATCGAAATTTCCATCCGTTCTAGTTAGGAAATGCTCTAAGACTGTCCAGCTTGCCTTTGGAGTGCGCCGTAAACAATGCATACAGAATCGACCCTATCAATCGACAGCGCACGACCACTCGCAGAGTGAGGTCGAGTGAGCGCGAGAGCCAGTAGAGTGACCGTTTGGGGAGTTTTATCGAAATTTCCAGTCGATCCACTTAGGAAATGCTCCTAGCCTGTTCAGCTTGCCTTTGGAGTGCGCCGTGAACAATGCATATAGAATCAGACCTATCATTCGAGTGGGCGCGAGAGCCTGTAGAGTGACCGTTTCGGGAGTTTTATCGAAATTTCCATCCGTTCTAGTTAGGAAATGCTCTAATCCTGTCCAGTTTGTCTTTGGAGTGCACCGTAAGCAATACATACAGAATCGAACCTATCAATCGAGTAGGCGCGACCACTCGCAAGTTGCACGCGCGAGTGTGTTCAAAGCGCAATACCTCTGTGGAGATCGAAACATTCCGACTGCGGCTCGTGGCTTTTGTAGGAAGTAGAAAGCTTTAATGGTCCGCGAAAGTGCAGCGTTATAGCTTCTAAACAAGCGAAATTATAGCGGCGCGAAAATGCAGGTTAGCCGTGTGTGACATGATTTTTTTCCGACTTCAGTCGACCCCTGCAGGAAGAGGCGGCGTGCTGAGGCCTTTGTCATACCATCGCTCTCCCCGTGCGACGCCTAGTGATATGCTCCCATATCGATCGGGCGATGGGATCGATATCGGTGCATATCGTTAGGCATCGCTCGGAGTGAGCGATGGTATGACAAAGGCCTAATGGCATGCAAACGTGCACGCTAGCGGAGCACTGAAGACACTTTACGATGACATGCTCACAACTCCTCAGCTGCCTGATCTGCCTTGGCCCCCCGACAGACGGATTCTGATCAACGCGTAGATGAAGGCGGCGGTGGAGGCTCCCGCTGGCACTCCAGTGCCAAGGGGCCCACATATTCTAGGTTCTCAGTAAGGCAGTGATCGAGCAGAACCTTAGACAACAGTTATTTAGAACCACCATTTCTTCTCTCCACGTCACCTCATAGAAAATGAACACCTCACATGAAGCTTCAGAGTGTAGAGCGACCTCGATATCTTCTCCAAGACCGATTTCACCGAAGCCGCTAGCCACTTCAAGATTCTATACCCCGAATTGTAAAGGAGCCATTCTTACTCATTACCAGGGATGTGCGGAATTTCCGTTTCCGTGTTCCGAGTTCCGGTTTCCGGCCATTCTTGGGTCTTCCGTTCCATTCCGTGTTCCGTCTGTTTTTGGACCGGAAGGGGGAAACGGAAACGGGCACTGTTCGACTCCAGATTTCTCTCCAGAACACAATCTGCTTATCAATTAGAAAGAGTTCTTCTTCATATAATTGTAAGATAAATACTGTTTGACAACTCTAGTATTAATATTCTTGGAGTTGGTTAGACTACCAAAAAAAGGTACTCAAAAATGGGAAGGGCTGAGTGCAGGGCAAAATTAATGGGCCATCAAAGGCTATATATGCATTGTATGCCAAGAAAGCGCACTCAACATTTAAATGACCATAAAATTCTTGATCCATTAGTTGCAAATAGCTACAAAAACTTTGTAAACATATAGCGCAGTGTCATGAAACAAAGGGTTCCATGCGGTTGTCTGCTCCAAGATTACATCAGTGTTTCCTTTTAATTCCGTTAGGTGTTATATTCATCCATATGAAGTTATGCTATTCATTTTTTAATGAAGCATCACGACTATCTACAAGGTGAAGTTATTTGGATTGAATTGTTGAATTCTGACATAACTATTGCTTCGAGAACCATCTGGGAGCTGTCCAGCTGTGTCACTTTGGACGTGGGGGTTCCAGGCTGGCCCAGACTGAATATTCCTGTGGAAGTGTGGACGTCACCATGACTAATCAGTCATCCAGTTGTCATCTTATTGTAAGACCCCAGAATGAATTCTGCCGTCGCATGCTTATAACTCCTTCAATTTTAAGTTGTTTGAAAAACTGTTGGTACCGTTCGATTCGTCTCCTCGAGATCTACACAAACTTATATAAAACTTTACCAGACCTCCGCGTTTTCGCCGTGGGTGGCCTAAAAAATAACTGCATCAGGCTTTTGCGATTAGAGCACCTTATTCTCCAGGACGTGCACGTGACGTGCAGTGTTTTCGGAGTATCTCAAGCATGGCGTACGTTGTCAGCTCTGCTCTGTTATGCCTGGAATGCTCCGAGAGTGCGCCGTGCACAATGTATATAGGATCGACTCTATCAATCGAGCGGGAGAAAGCATGTTCACTCCGCTTCTATCTTCCCTTACTGGAAAATGTAAAGCCTTCAAGACTATTTCGAACCGTTTAGAGAATTCTATATGAAATTTCGGGCCCTCCTACTCAGTATTTGCTCCAATCTGTCCCTTCGAGACTTTGGAGTGCACCGTGGACAATGCATATAGAATCAAACCTATCAACCGAATAGGCGCGACAACATGTAGAGTGAGCGTCTGGAGAACTTTATCAGAAATTTCCAGCCGCCCTACTCGGGAATTGCTCCAATCTGTCCCGGCGGGACTTAAGTGTGCGCCGTGTGCAATGCGTATAGAGATGAGCCTATCAATCGAGTGGGTTCGACAACTGGTAGAGTGAGCGTTTGGGGACTTCTATCATAAATTTCCGGACGTCCTACTAAGGAATTGCTCTAAGGCTGTCCAACTAGCCTTTGGAGTGTGCGGTGAACAATGCATATAGAATCGAACCTTTCAATTGAGGGAGACGACCGCTTGCAAATTGCGCGCGCGGGCATGTTCGGAGCGCAATAACTCTTTCAAGTTCAAATCGTTTCGACTGCAACTCGAGGGTTTTGTAGGCAGTAAGACGAACTAATAGTACATTGAAGTAGAACGGTGTCGTTTAGGAAGAGACAATGTTACGGGGGTGGGAAAATGCGGATGAGGTTTGTGTGACGCATTTTTTTCCGAGTTCCGTGGACCACTGCGGGAAGACCCGGAGAGCAAACGGCCTTAAGATGCGTATGTGCAAACAGAGCGCTTAAGGTACCTCACGATGACGTGCTCAGAACTCCTCAGCTTCCTAAACTGCCTTAGCCTCAGCTGCCAGTTTAAAGCGGCGGAAGATAGCGGTTAGAGTTTCTTGCGCTCTTACTCGCCCAGATTTGAGTGCTCGGCACTCGCAATGGCACCATCCTGTTCAGCATGAAAAGAGCTATCGAATGGTTCCAACTTCGACCGATTTTGGAAACATCGATTTTTGGGCAGATTCGCATCGAGGACGAGGCCGCTCGAGGCAGGTGGACGTTGACGTCATTGAGAATCGATATCTTCGAATTGGGCCACGCTTGATACCACTCGATAGAGCTTTTCATGCTAAATTGAATGGTGTTATTGGGTGTAGGGAAAACTGCAATGTGGGCGAGTAAGAGCGAGGGGAACATCGATCGTTGTCCTAAATTGCAGGTGCGCGCGTGTTCTGAGCTCGATAACTCTGTCATGTGTGAACCTTACCGATTGCAGCTTTTGGGTTTCGTAGACAGCGAAATGCTCTAGTAGTGCGCTGAAATACAGCAATGTAGCTTATGACTGTACTAAGTTACAGCAGTGCGAAAACGCAGGTTAGCCTTGTGTGACACGACTTTTCCAGTTTCAGTCGACCCCTGCGGGAAGAAGCGAGAGCTAACGGCCTACAAATGAGCATGCGGGCAGAACGCTTAAGATTCTTTACGACAACATGCTCACAACTCTCTAGCTGATTAAACTGCCTTAGCACCAGCTGCCATTCTAGGGCGGCGGAGTTTTACGGTTTGAAGTTTCCTGCGCCATTATTCGCCCAGATTTGAGTTTTCGACACCCTCAATAACACCATTAGCTTCTCCACGAAATGCTCTATCGAACGGTGTCAATCTCGGTCAATTTCAGAAAAATCGATTTTTTGGCAATTTCCCATCGAGGACGGGGGCGCAACTGTTTCGAACCGTTTGAAGAACTTTATAAGAAATTTCGGGTCCTCCTGCTCAGCATTTGCTCCAGTCTGTCCCTGCGAAACTTTAGAGTGCGCCATGGACAATGCTTATGGAATCGAATCTATCAATCGAGTGGGCGGAAGCGGTTCAAATGTCGTAAACAGGACAGCTTGTCCTCTTTAGGTGCTTCAATGCACACAATAACAGTATCTAATACAAATGCTGAGTTTTTATGAAGAGAGCTTTGCGAGAAATTATAGAGCAGATAACTTCTCTAACCACACTCCAGAGCTGTCTAAAGATGAACGAAAGCTCTTTCTCCCCCTCTCGACTTTCGAATCTGTCCCTGCGAGACTTCGGAGTGCGCCGGGGACAATGTATATAGAATCGAACCTATCAATCGAGTAGGCGAACGTATGTTCACTGCGCTTCAGTCTCCTCTTAATGGAAAATGTAAAGTTACGAGGCTATTTCGGACCGCTTGAAGAATTTTATAAGAAATTTCCGGCCTATCAAGGATTAACTCGGTGGCTGAAGTCCGCCATTCTGCGTTCGCCATTCTGATTTCTTCATGTTTGTGCACAAATGGGGCATGTAGTGAGCCACTACCGGCTGAGGTCTCCGCGCTACTCGCCCCCGTGACGTCACATTCCGCGCGCGAACGAGGTTTCGCACGACGACTGGCGTCTCTCACCGCAAACCGAATCTCTTAGGCGCCTTTTATACTCCCGCCGCGGCGCGGCGCGTCAATTTGGAGAGCGGCGCGGCCAGTCGCGCCGCGCCACGATTTTGACGCGCCGCTGCGCGATTGCAGTTAGAAAGGGGAGCGTCAGCGACGCGCGGCCACGAGCATCTGCGCACTACGGCCCGTGCTCCGGAAACGGTCCACGAGTCATTGAGGGACCAAAACAGGTAGGATTTTTTGGCTGATCAGCGCAATGCACCTTGTCAATGCTTGTCGTGGGATTCCTGTGGGGAGCGACGAATCCTCTCTTAAGCCTGGAGTCGAAGTCGTTCGCTCAACCTACGGTTGAAACTGGTGAGTGTGGTATTGAGTCGAATCCCCCGCGATGCAAACGGCGCTAAACCACTCCTTATTTTGCGACATGTGCGGATCCAAAAGTAAAACTGCTGGAACATACCCATCGTCAAGAAGCACTCAAAATTCTTTCTCATATGGCCATTCTAGGATCACTGTGCACTATAGTTGTGCCCGAACGAATATATTCGAATAATTATTCGAATAATTTATTCGAATATTCATTCGAATTATTCGATCATTCGGTTTTCTTGATTTTCGAATATTCGTTCGAATTCGATTATCGATAATTTTCAAAAGTCGAATATTCGTTCGAATTCGATTATCGATAATTTTGAAAAGTCGAATATTCGTTCGAATTCGATTATCGATGATTTTCAAAAGTCGAATATTCGTTCGAATTCGAACATCGAAGGGAGCCATATTCGAATATTATTCGAATCGAATAGTCAAACTCTATTCGATCGAATAATTTTATTCGAATATCGGATAAACCGGGGCTGGTAGTACGAACATTCAGATTTTGGTCGCGCGCGCGGCGGCGTCTGTCGCACGTGCGGCGAACCGCCACTGATGCAGGGCTCTCTAGGTGGGCTGTCAGGGGTGGGGGGGGGGAAATGGAGCTCTAACAAACTCCCGAGGTATGCTGTATTGTATCTAGATATGTGGCTTTAAGAAATCGAGCTTCTCGTCACAAAGGGACCCCAAATCTTTTCACAATGGAAACAGCTGAAAACAACAAACAACAATATTTCTTCGATTAGGTCATCCAATTCCTTCTCGAAATATCGATTTTCTTTGAATAAGTGCACCGTAGGACTCTCAAATAGCTGAGCAGGGGCAGCAAAAGAGGTTTACGCAGTTACAAGAGCTTTAGAATCCGTAAGTGCAGCAACACACACTATGTAGACTCGCGCTTGTCGCAGCAGTCGCCGCGGCCGCCGCGCGCTTTTGTATGTTCAGCTTGCTCCCCATAAACCTGCAGCCGGAAGGATGGATTTGCGCCACTTGACAAAAGACCCGTAACCTCTAGAGGTCGAGCACTTGACAGATTACCTGAAAATCGCCCGATTCAAATATTTTCGCGGTGGTACCACTCGACCGCGAAGGCGCGAACCCAGCCTGCGGGTGCTCCTGCTTTTAGGAGACATAGCTGTTTTCCACTTTCTGCTTATTTTCCGTTTCGGGTTATGAGGCCAATGAGCTGAAATCGATACAACCGCTGATGACAAGGAACACTGCATGTCCTTTTGTGAACATCAAGAAACGGCTCTGAGTGGACTTTTGCCTACATCCAGATTGAATGAGGTTATCTAGCCAGACCAACATGTTCTCCTCATCTTCGACTGGCACATCCTTTTGCAATGCCTTTGTAATATATTACATCTTTCTTTTTACTTTACAAGGCTATCAGATTTTTATTAATCTTCATCACACAATTTTTCTTTTTCATAATAGCTATTTGATGCGGAAAACTCATCCGAATGGATCTAGTGCTGCTTTTAAAACAGGAAAATGGGATACTAACGTCGTTCAGTTACAAAATCTGCCAATGAGGACGAAGAGAAAATGTCTGGCCAAATGACATCACTAATCGAGATTGCACACGCTTCAGTGCAGTCCTAGCTTGAGGTGACCGCATCTTATCGTCACATTACATTCAGTGGTTTCCACCTTCGTAAAACGGAATGCTTAATTACATCAGAAATCAGTTCAGCAAAGGGGTTGACCACATCAGTGCGGTGTAAAAATCTCAGTGCAACATCAAATGTGTTTTAGGACAGCCTCAAGCGCAAATAGGGTCCAGGTGGGTCACACCCTAGTCAGTGGTTGTACGCCTTTGTAATATGTGTATGTACAGTTACATCATAAATGGCCTACCTCAGATCGTTGTAGGGATAAAACACACTGTTGCTGCAGAAAACTTCGGTTTCAAAAAGCAAATAGGACCGTACTGCATGGCGAACCACTTCCCGGACCCTATTTGCGCCCTACCTCACATGGTGACGCCTCCCTAAGCAACTTTGCACCCTTTTCTGTGTTGCTTATTTATTACCCAGTATACATTATTGTTATTTTGCTGTTTCCTAGGACAAAGAACAATTTTAGCGAACCTTACTTCTTCTTCTTCTTCTTCTTCTTCTTTTTCTTCTGAGCGTTTAGTCTCGCGCAGACGCAGGGACCGCTGCTTTTGTGATCCGTCGCCACCTCATTCTATCAAGGGCGTCATCTGGCGGCGAGATCTCTCTTGATGACGTTCCTCCACCTTTTCCTTTGAGCTCCACTCGGACGCTTTCCGGTGCCTCGAAATTCAGGGCCAACTTCGTGGGATGGTCCTCTTGTCTTCTGAGGATGTGTCCGTACCATCTAAGCCGCTGCTCCCTCATCTTCAGCTGGATCGGGGCTGTATTCATCACTGTCCTAACATTCTCATTTCGCCCTCTGTCCTGACGGGTCCATCCACATGCCCATCTGAGCATCCTCATTTCCGCGGCGTGCAGTTGCCGCTCCTGTGCTCTGCCCAGGGCCTAGCACTCACAGCCATAGAGGAGAGCAGGCCTCACTACTGTTCTATATAGCTTGCCCTTGAGTGTCCTGGAGCACCTACGGTCGCAGAGGATTCCTGTGGACTCCCTCCATTTGAGCCATGCTGCATTAATCCGTCCCCTGACCGCCTGATCCACGCTTCCTTCCTCGGATAGGTCGCTTCCGAGGTAGCGGAATTCTCCCACCTTTTCGATCTTCTCCCCATGGCAGTCTAAGATCGGTCCGGTGCACTGCTCGGAGCTGATGAACTTCGTCTTCTTCACGTTCAGCCGTAGGCCGTTGTTTGCGAGGGCTCCTTGCCACAACTGCGCCTTCTTTTCCAACTCCTCACGGCTGTCGGCTACTAGGGCGATATCGTCAGCGTAGAGGATGGTCCTGAGGGGACCTTCCTCAAGGTGGTTCACTATGCAATCAAGCGTCAGCACGAAGAGAAACGGACTCAGAGCTGACCCTTGATGCACCCCCACTGTGATATCCATATTCTTTGTCATTCCGTGTGGAGTTCGTACCGCCGCTTTCAAGCCCTCGTACATGTCTTTTATGACCGAGATGAGACGTTCCGGCACACCCCTACCTCGAAGGAATTTTCAGAGCATGGCCCGGTGTAGCCTGTCGTATGCTTTCTCCAAGTCCAGGAATGCCAGGTAGCAGGGCTTTCGTTTCTCCCGATACTTCTCCATCACCTGGCGAGCGATAAAGATCGCGTCCGTGGTGTACCTCTCAGGCATAAAGCCCCACTTCTCTTGGGATATGGTGACCATTTCCCTTAGCCTCGAGTCGACCAGTCGTTCGTAGACCTTCATCGTATGTGAGATCAGTTTGATCCCGCGGTAATTGGAGCACTCGGACGCGTCCCCCTTCTGCTTAAGTAAGATACCAGATGACTGGAGGGACAGCAGAGGGAGACTAAAGAGGGGGACTATGATGCTGTCCCTCCAGTCATCTGGTATCTTACTCTCTATCATGACTCTGTTGAAGAACTGTGTCAGCCAATTGACTCCGCAGTTCCCAAGCACCTTCCAGGCCTCTACTGGCAGCCCATCAGGGCCAGCTGCCTTCCCAAGCTTCATCTTCCCTATGGCACTGCGAACCTCTTCCTGCGTCCATGACGGGATGGGTCCTTCCGTTGGCTGTTCTTCTTGGACTTCCCGACGCGGGAATTCCTCATTCAGCAGTTCCTTGAAGTACTCCTCCCATCTTTTTCTGACCTCAACCGGCTTCCGTAGTACCCTACCGTCAGCACTCTTCACAGTCTTCACTGCTCGAATGTCGAGGCTATCTCTATGACGTGCCTTGGTCAGACGGATGGCGAACTTCTCTCACTGTGGCTCGTCCAGCTTCTCGTATAGGACATCTATCCCCGCGCTCTTTGCCCTTGCTACCGCTGCTTTTGCCAGCCTCTTCAGCTTCCTGTAAGCGTAAAATGCTCGGGTGCCCTTGTTTTCCGCCACTGCCTATAGGCCTCCTTCTTTTTCCTCACCGCAGCCTGCACCTCTTCATTCCAGAACCATGCAGCCTTATCTCCTCTGGTTCCTCCCTCCTTTTCGCAGAGGGTTTCCTTGGCACATTGCAGGATCGTTTGGGTCACCCTCCTCCAGGTCTCGTTTACGAGGCCGGTTGGATCAATTTTAGGGAACTTTCCACCGCCAGGAATTCAGTAACTACTGCTAGCTGAGCAACAAAGCTCGCGTAAGTTGCTGATTCAGATACATTTTCTTATTTCACTCCGTTGTAACATCGTAAAGACAAAGATGTTGGAATAAAGTGTATTCCTTCGCATTTCAGAGTTCAAAAAATGCGAGGATCGAGTGTTGTATAGGAATTCTTCAGTAAGGATGTCGATGAGAATGGATTCCGTGTTGCTCTGTGCAACATATGCAAAAGGCGGATGAAGATACCGTTGTCGAGGACAACTACGAATCTTTGTATCACTTGGCAAAACACCACAGTTCTGTTCTGCAGAGCGCATGGTATTCTGAAAAGACGAAGCCTCCGAGGCTACGAAAGTTCAAACGACCACGACGCGATCCTTCACCCAATAATGAACTCGCAATCAAAAAGGTCGGTAGATGGCAACCTCGCCGTACTAATAGCGGATTGCTCCCTTTCGTTGCGAGTTGCATCAACCGCAGGCTTTGAAAAGTTTGTTACGTCGTTGAATCCTAGCTACAAACCACCAACGAGGCAAGCAATCCTCAGCATTCTGAAGAAAAATGTGGAAGACATTGACCGCCGCACAGAATTTTATTGGCTGATCCAAACAGCTTTTTCGGAATCACGATGGATCGTTTGAGTTCGCTCAACTGCGGAACGGGACATTCGGCGATTACAGGGCATACTATGTGCTCAACATGACATTCTAGGACTTCGGCCATTCTAGACTGCGTTCCGATAGGCCTCGCAAGGTGACTGTTACTTTTCTGTTCCACTATGCACCAATGCCTTAAGCATAAGCACGACCTTCAGCCGATGGGTTACAAAAGACTGTGGTGTAAGCCAGCGGGAGCATTCCAAGAGACACACGTTGGGATGGTGTGGCTGGTGGTTCCCGTGAACATCAGTTTAGTGGAATTTGATTCATATCGATTGGTGGCGATTCATACTCGAAAAACGAACTTCAGATTCGTGTTCAGCGACCTCGATTGCCCCAGGGCTGATGCTTCGGGCCCCTTGAACGACATCAACAAAAAATCGATAATTTGATCCGTATTGATTGATTGGGCCGCTGTCGATCGCCATCAATTGTTGAGTATCGCCAATACGCCAGTGTGACGGACGGACTGAAGTACGGAAACACACTCGCTCTACTCTTTTGTATATAGTAGGATTCGTTCATTCGAACAAATTATTCGACTATTCGATCATTCGAAAATTTTCGACATCGAATAAATTCGACTATTCGATCATTCGAAAATTTTCGACATCGAATAAATTCGATCGTTCATTCGTTCGAAAAATCTCGACGTCGAATAAATTCGATCGTTCATTCGTTCGAAAATTTTCGACGTCTAATAAATTCGATCGTTCGTTCGTTTGGAAATGTTCGACATCGAGTTTCATTCGTTCGGAAATTTTCGACATCGAATAAATTCGCTCGATCATTCGATCGGAAATTTTTGACGTCGAATAAATTCGATCGTTCATTCGTTCGATAAAATTTCGAAAAAGCACAACTATACTGTGCACTAAGCATATCTTTGGCGTGATATATGAAGCTTCGTGAATGTCTACAGATCCCTATTCTGTTCCTAGGTCACAGAAGGTACGGGCTAAGGTCATGGTCACCTATTTCGCCCAAACTCCCTAATCGACCGAACCTACCGTAATCGCCCGTAACTTCAAAAAACGATGTCAGATTCGTGACCAGCACCCTAAACCCCCCCCCCCTCCTTCCCAATAGGAGAAGTTTGGTCGAAGAGGTGAAATCTCCCACCCTACGCCGAGTCTGCCGCGGCTGATCGCGCCGCGCCGCACCCTTCCCCTCAGCGGCGCGATTCGCCGAATACAGCCATGCCGACCATCACGCCGCGCCGCGCTGCGGCGCAAGTATAAAAGGCGCCTTACTCGCAACACGAGGCGCTACATGTGCTGTCCTACAAAGGCCCCTGTTATACTCCAGAGGGAGCTTCCGCGGATGGGCGGAAATCGCGTCGGGACCCCGCGCCGGGCCACTCATCGCGGCCCACCACGCCCGCCGTCCTCGGATCGCCGCCGGCAGACGACGAGAGGGGTGGCCCCGTTTATACTTCGTCGCGGCGATGCGCGATGGCCACGTAATGAGGCCAAATTGATCGATCGCGTCGCACAATCAATATGGCCACTATACGTGACGTCGCGTCGCGCCGCGACGAAGTATAAACGAGGCCTTATACTTCCCGCCCGCAGGATGGCAGCCGTTCGCGATGCACTGGCGGGAAGTTCGGCGCGGGAAACGCCCTCACATGCGACGCTAGCCGCCCCGGGACGACGACGACCATCAGCGGTGCACCGTCCGTCCGCGGACGTCCCGCGGAAGCTCCCGCGGGAGTATAACAGGGGCCTGACACAGGCCTTAGCCTCATCCCCTTCATTATACGGAAGATTCAGCTGTTGCGGATGAGGTGTTCATGAGCTCATTGAGAGCAAACAGGCACATATGATCAACACTTCATCCCATTTAATCTCTTTAGCTTTTCGACCAGCTGCCCTGGATTATCTACATTTGCCCTATTAGTGCACAAACATGAAGAAATCAGAATGGCGAACGCAGAATGGCGGACTTCAGCCACCGAGTTAATCCTTGATAGGCCGGAAATTTCTTATAAAATTCTTCAAGCGGTCCGAAATAGCCTCGTGACTTTACATTTTCCATTAAGAGGAGACTGAAGCGCAGTGAACATACGTTCGCCTACTCGATTGATAGGTTCGATTCTATATACATTGTCCCCGGCGCACTCCGAAGTCTCGCAGGGACAGATTCGGAAGTCGAGAGGGGGAGAAAGAGCTTTCGTTCATCTTTAGACAGCTCTGGAGTGTGGTTAGAGAAGTTATCTGCTCTATAATTTCTCGCAAAGCTCTCTTCATAAAAACTCAGCATTTGTATTAGATACTGTTATTGTGTGCATTGAAGCACCTAAAGAGGACAAGCTGTCCTGTTTACGACATTTGAACCGCTTCCGCCCACTCGATTGATAGATTCGATTCCATAAGCATTGTCCATGGCGCACTCTAAAGTTTCGCAGGGACAGACTGGAGCAAATGCTGAGCAGGAGGACCCGAAATTTCTTATAAAGTTCTTCAAACGGTTCGAAACAGTTGCGCCCCCGTCCTCGATGGGAAATTGCCAAAAAATCGATTTTTCTGAAATTGACCGAGATTGACACCGTTCGATAGAGCATTTCGTGGAGAAGCTAATGGTGTTATTGAGGGTGTCGAAAACTCAAATCTGGGCGAATAATGGCGCAGGAAACTTCAAACCGTAAAACTCCGCCGCCCTAGAATGGCAGCTGGTGCTAAGGCAGTTTAATCAGCTAGAGAGTTGTGAGCATGTTGTCGTAAAGAATCTTAAGCGTTCTGCCCGCATGCTCATTTGTAGGCCGTTAGCTCTCGCTTCTTCCCGCAGGGGTCGACTGAAACTGGAAAAGTCGTGTCACACAAGGCTAACCTGCGTTTTCGCACTGCTGTAACTTAGTACAGTCATAAGCTACATTGCTGTATTTCAGCGCACTACTAGAGCATTTCGCTGTCTACGAAACCCAAAAGCTGCAATCGGTAAGGTTCACACATGACAGAGTTATCGAGCTCAGAACACGCGCGCACCTGCAATTTAGGACAACGATCGATGTTCCCCTCGCTCTTACTCGCCCACATTGCAGTTTTCCCTACACCCAATAACACCATTCAATTTAGCATGAAAAGCTCTATCGAGTGGTATCAAGCGTGGCCCAATTCGAAGATATCGATTCTCAATGACGTCAACGTCCACCTGCCTCGAGCGGCCTCGTCCTCGATGCGAATCTGCCCAAAAATCGATGTTTCCAAAATCGGTCGAAGTTGGAACCATTCGATAGCTCTTTTCATGCTGAACAGGATGGTGCCATTGCGAGTGCCGAGCACTCAAATCTGGGCGAGTAAGAGCGCAAGAAACTCTAACCGCTATCTTCCGCCGCTTTAAACTGGCAGCTGAGGCTAAGGCAGTTTAGGAAGCTGAGGAGTTCTGAGCACGTCATCGTGAGGTACCTTAAGCGCTCTGTTTGCACATACGCATCTTAAGGCCGTTTGCTCTCCGGGTCTTCCCGCAGTGGTCCACGGAACTCGGAAAAAAATGCGTCACACAAACCTCATCCGCATTTTCCCACCCCCGTAACATTGTCTCTTCCTAAACGACACCGTTCTACTTCAATGTACTATTAGTTCGTCTTACTGCCTACAAAACCCTCGAGTTGCAGTCGAAACGATTTGAACTTGAAAGAGTTATTGCGCTCCGAACATGCCCGCGCGCGCAATTTGCAAGCGGTCGTCTCCCTCAATTGAAAGGTTCGATTCTATATGCATTGTTCACCGCACACTCCAAAGGCTAGTTGGACAGCCTTAGAGCAATTCCTTAGTAGGACGTCCGGAAATTTATGATAGAAGTCCCCAAACGCTCACTCTACCAGTTGTCGAACCCACTCGATTGATAGGCTCATCTCTATACGCATTGCACACGGCGCACACTTAAGTCCCGCCGGGACAGATTGGAGCAATTCCCGAGTAGGGCGGCTGGAAATTTCTGATAAAGTTCTCCAGACGCTCACTCTACATGTTGTCGCGCCTATTCGGTTGATAGGTTTGATTCTATATGCATTGTCCACGGTGCACTCCAAAGTCTCGAAGGGACAGATTGGAGCAAATACTGAGTAGGAGGGCCCGAAATTTCATATAGAATTCTCTAAACGGTTCGAAATAGTCTTGAAGGCTTTACATTTTCCAGTAAGGGAAGATAGAAGCGGAGTGAACATGCTTTCTCCCGCTCGATTGATAGAGTCGACCCTATATACATTGTGCACGGCGCACTCTCGGAGCATTCCAGGCATAACAGAGCAGAGCTGACAACGTACGCCATGCTTGAGGTACTCCGAAAACACTGCACGTCACGTGCACGTCCTGGAGAATAAGGTGCTCTAATCGCAAAAGCCTGATGCAGTTATTTTTTAGGCCACCCACGGCGAAAACGCGGAGGTCTGGTAAAGTTTTATATAAGTTTGTGTAGATCTCGAGGAGACGAATCGAACGGTACCAACAGTTTCTCAAACAACTTAAAATTGAAGGAGTTTATACGCATGCGACGGTTTGCGACGGATTTTTCGTCGCAAACCGTCTTTTTGACCGCGCGACGCGGGCGGTATTGTAGTCGGAAAATGATTTAGGTGATGTAGGCTACTCTAGTTTTAGACTTCACCTGTGTCAGTTTTTTTATGCGAGTCTGTAGGTAGCCTCAACTGGTTAATTCAGTTGAGGTTCAGAAAATTGGAGCATCAAAAAAGTCAGTGAAGAACCCGTCGCAGGAATTAGATATGGAAACAGCAGGGAGCTTTCATGCTGAAATAGTAAGATAAGACCCTCAATTTGTTTTTGCTTATTGCTCTAGCCATAGCTAAATGGTTATCACAATAATATTATGAATTCATGCTTCGTTACGCTACGTTATGATGAAGATGAGCATTAATCTGTGGAAGATTCTGTTGCTCGAAAAGCTCTGACAAAGAAAGGCGCAATGGAGGCGCTTCTGACGCCGTTTCAGATGCACTTTTGAAAAAAGGCGAATATGTGTCATTTCCATTTCCGCGTTTCGTATTCCGGTTTTCGGCCATTTTTGACCGTTTTCGCTCCTTCTTTCGTCTTCCGCTTTTTCCAGTAAATTTCCGCACATCCCCGCCCATTACTATCGCTATGCACCAGTAGCACAGAATAGGATCGCATCCGACAACGTGGTCGCAAAGGCCAGTTACAGCGATGAGAGGGAAGGCAACAAATGTGAACTAAAACGGAAACAGCGTTCGCGGATAGAGCAAAGAGCAACGGATAATAAGTTAAATAAGAAACTGCCAAAAAAAGACGAGGTAGCACATTATAAAGGGGAGCACAGCGTGCAACATATTATAGTGAATCAAATGCCAGGGTGTTCCTACACTCACCGCTTCCTTTTCCGATCCCGCCATTTAGCTCCAATCTTTAAAGCTCAGGAGAAACTTGCTGGCGTGCGTTCCAAAGCCTTCCCCAAGCTTTCTGCTCTGCATCGCGACAAGGACAGCTCCTTTGTTTTCGGCTTACCTTAACACATTTCTGAAATATAGAGTAATAAACGTCTTCAACACTTCTTTTGAGTGAAGGACTTACGTCGCACAATATCGCATCCTATCCCTTCCGGCAGATTGTCCCCTCGGCAGCGCTCCACTGTCAGAAGTCTCATCATTTGCGCCGGAACGGAAATTATTAACAATAAACTACTCCCGATGTAAGAACAAATGTGTTTATTTATTATACATCATATCATACCATTTTCACGTCGAATTGTACGCTCAAAACAAATTGAGCTACTTTCTATTCTATGTTATCTTATGATTTTCGAAATCAAAGCAAGCCCTTCCAAATCATAGAACTGTGTTCAATTCAAGGTGAAAATGGTATGATTTAATTTTAATTAAAATTCAAACGGTAATAATTGTTAAATTATTAACAATTAATAATTAATTCTTCTTCTTTTTCTTCAGCGTTTGTCCTCCTTCGTCGCGGGGTCCGCTCTTCTGGTGTCGTGACGCCACCTCTCCCGATCCTGCGCTCGATCAGGGTGGACGCCAGTTACTTTCATGTCCTTGTGTAACGTATCGGACCAACGCTGCTTCGGACGCCCTCTAGGCCGCTTTCCTGACTCTTCCAACTCAAGGCATATCTTGCGGACGCTGTCTTCTTTCCTACGCAGAACGTGGCCGTACCATCGCAAGCGAGCTTCGCACATCTTGCCCGCTATCGGCGCGACACCGAACTTCTGCCGAATGACATCGTTTCGGATGCGGTCCATGCGCGTGACTCCAGCAGTCCTTCGTCTCCATAGCGTTGAGGCGCGCTTCAACTACCTTAGTTGCAGGCCAACACTCAGCGCCGTACATCGTTACCGGGCGCACGACGACTCTGCAAATCTTCGACATCAGGTGCTCTGGTATCTTCCTATCGCAAAGCAAGCCAGTCTGCGAACGTCACTTGGACCAAGCTGCACTCACACGTGAGTTCACTTCAACCATCAGACCGCCGTCAGACGCTATTGCTGATCCCAGCTATTTAAACACCGAAGTGCGTGCAACCTCAGTGCCGTCAATCTTAATGGAGCCGGGCTCGTTTACGTCAGTCGCTAGGTACTCGGTCTTCTTGCCGTTCAATTTGAGTCCGAACCTTGCCAGACGGTCGCACCAAGCTTGCACCTGCCGCTCGAGATCGTGTTTGTCTTCGCAAGCAAGCATCACGTCATTAAAATAGAGCAGCGTCCATGGAACAGGCTGCTGAAGATCTCGCGTAATGGCAACCATAACGACAACAAAGAGGAGTGGAGAAAACGCAGAACCTTGGTGCACCCCAACAGAGATGGGAAACTTCAGCTGAGGCTTCAGCTGCAGCTTGCACTCTACTCTTTGAGCAAGAATAGAGCATCCGCACAGGCTCTATAAGTTCCCCAGGTACGTTGTGTTGTCGTAAGGCGTACCATATAACCTCACGTGGTACGCGGTCGAAAGCCTTCTCCAAGTCTAGAAAGGCTATATGCACCGGCTTCTGTTTCGCGCGATGTTTCTCCACCAGGAGATGGGCGGCGTGAATAGCATCAATGGTCCCACAACCAGACACAAAGCCGCACTGGTTGTCGGAGAACTTTACGATGTCCCGAATTCGTTCATCAACAATTCGCTCGAAGATCTTCATGCTGTGCGAAAGAAAGCGAATCGGACGGTAATTGGAGCAGTCAGCGGTGCTACCCTTCTTCTTCCAAATCGGAATCGTCGTACTGTTGTGCCAACACTCCGGTACTTTCCTCTCCTTCACTACCTGGTTGAAGAATTCAGCCAACCACTCAGCAAGATACTAGAGCTTCGATTTCCAAACATCGGCTGCTAGATCATCCGGCCCTGTCGCCTTACCGGACTTCATCTTCTTCAGAGCCGCTTCTGTTTCCTCCACGGTGATCTTCTGAACGGGACCGTGAACAGAACCCACAGAAGGGACGGCCGGGTGAGGAAGTTCCGTCACCTGTATCACCAGTCGTCCCATTGATCATCGAATTGCTCGAGCGGTTGCCAGCAGCGTCTCCATTCGTCCCTGTCGCGTGCCAGAGTGGTCCAATGGATCCTCCTCGCTCGAGGGACACGAAGAGCGTCATATCGGTCGTTCAGGGCTTTCACGAAGAAGTCCGACCAACGCGTTGGTGGGCGTCCCGGTGTTCTCTTGACATCCCGAGGAATCCTGTCGGTAACGGCTCTCGTCCAGCAGGTGTCTGCGAAGCGCATTACGTGGCCGGCCCACCTAATTTTCGACAACTTGGCCCACGCGACAGCGTCTCTGATCTTCGAACGTCGGCGAAGCTCGGAACTCCGGAGGCCTTCTCTCACTTGCGTGAGTCGTGTCACTCCGAGCATCGTCCTCTCGATTCCACGCTGCGCGACGCTGATCGCGTGCTCATCCTGCTTTCGTATAGCCCAGGTCTCTGCGGCGTATGTTAGGGCAGGAAGAACAGTGGAGTCGAATAGGTGGGCACGGAGTCGGACGTTCTTCGTCTTCCTCACGACTTCTTCGACGCTCTTGAAAGCTCCCCAAGCCGCTCTTTTCCTCCTGCTCAGCTCTTGTGCTAGGTCGTTGGCCATGTTGACTTCGCGACCCAGATACAGATAACTGGAGCATTCGGAGATGTTCGTTCCGTTGAGCGAGAATGGGGCATCAGAAACCCATCCGTTCCTCATGAACATCGTCTTCGTAAGATTCAGCTGCAGTCCAACGTTCCCTCATAGACGATCGAAGTCGGCCAGCATTCGCTCCGCCTGGCTGATGCTCGGTGTTATGAGCACGATGTCGTCAGCGAAGCGAAGATGATGTAGTTGCCGGCCGTCGACCTTCACTCCCATGTCTTCCCATTCTAGTTCGCGCATGACGTTTTCGAGAGTGGCGCTGAAGAGCTTCGGGGATATGGTATCCCCTTGCCGAACCCCTATCTTCACGTCGACGACGACGTCGTTGTAGAATGATGAGATCTTGGTCGTGAATCCACTGTACAGCTCTCGAAGGACTCTGATGTACTGAGTAGGAATGCCCTGAGTGAGCAGGACTTCGATGACCGCTTCAGTTTCGACAGAGCCTTCTTCAGGTCGATTAACGTAAGGCAAAGCGGCAGCTTGTACTCTCGCGACACTTCGGTGAGCTTCGTAATGGTGTGTATGTGGTCGATCATGCTGAATCCTCTCCGAAATCCTGCTTGTTCGCATGGCTGTCCTTCGTCCAGCGTTCGGCCGATCCTATTCAGGATAACTCGAGTGAACAGCTTGTAGACTACGGACAGCAGGCAGATCGGGCGATAATTGCCGATGTCGTGCACGTCTCCCTTCTTGTACAGCAAGACGGTCCTGCTGGTCTTCCACTGAGAACCTTGCACTCTGACAGGTAACGTGTAAAGAGCCGCGCCAGGGTGTTGATGCGCGCTGGCGGGAGGTTCTTCAGGTGTTCGGCTCTGATCCTGTCGGGACCGGTTGCTGTACGTTTCTTCACCGACGAGATGGCGTGTCGGATCTCGGAAGGGAGAACAGAGGGGACGACGTATCCATCCTGCGGTAGATGGCATGGGGGAGGTGGACGTGGCTATCGAAGAGATCGGAGTAGAAGTCGTGGATGACCTTCTCCATGGTCCTTCTGGAAGAGGTGACGGTTCCGTCGGGACGTCGGAGAGCGGTCATCTTGGTCTTGAAGTTGGCGAAGTCTCGGCGGGCATTGCATATGCTCAACCCTGCCTCTGCAGCTTCAACCAACACTTCCGCCCTTCTCTCCTTAAGATCCTCCTTTATCGCTTCTCTGCATAGCTTCGCAAGCTCGGACGTCAGTTGGTAGTTGCATGACGCTCGCGCTGCTCCACGATGGCGTATCAGCTCGAGAGTTTCCGGAGGGAGGCGTCTCTTGGTGGCCTTCAAGCTCTCGGCTCCCTTAGCACTATCGTGGAGATGGTGCACGAAGCGGTCGTATTCCTCGTCGATGTTGTCCATAACGGTATCTTCCCAAAGGCCGACAAGAGAGGTGTAGAGATCCCAGCTGATGGTCGTTCTGGGACTCCTCTTCTTGAACTTCGCTGCCTTCTCTCCTTGACGCGAAAAGCGGAACCTTGCGCGAAGGAGGCGGTGGTCCGATCCCTTGTAGAACTTGGAGACAACGGAGACGTCGGTCAGGCAATACTTGCGGTTGAAGATGATGTGATCGATTTCGTTGTGGAACTAGCCACCGGGAGATTCCCCTGGTCCATCGTAGGGAGGGAGGCTTCTGGAATTGCGAGTTTCCATGGATGGTCTTGGTCGACATGATAAACTCAGACAGCCTTTCACCTTGCTCGCTCCACTCCAAACCGTGGGTTCCGATGTGAAGTTCTTCCGGCGACCTTCGCGGTCCGATCTTGGCGTTGAAGTCGCCGACGATCACCTTGTAGAAGGTGTGATCTTCCTTATAGAACTTCTCCAGCTCCACGTAGAAGGCTTCGACCTCTTCGTCGTCGTAGTCGGATGTTGGGGCATACGCGATGAACACAGTCAAAGCTGGCACGGAACCACATCGCTTCTGTCGCAGACGTCCGATTCAGCTTGTCAGAGACTCGTACGAATCGATGTTCATGGCCAAGTGAGTAAGGACACCAACGCCGCCTACTCCCCTGCTGTCGCATGTTCCGAGGAACAGTTCTTCTCCGGAGTCGTAGGCGGCGTGTAGGGGGTGGTGTTTTCTCGTCTCGGTCAGTCCGATGACGTCGTACTTGATCTTCCTGGCTTGCATCATCAGGTCCTCGACAGATGCTTCCGATGCAAGCGTGCGGGCGTTGTAAGTACAGATCGTCATCCTAGTCCTTCTCAATTTGCGCAGCCTGGTTAGGCCCTGAGATTTTAACAGCCTCTCCGTACTCGTCCTTCCCATCGCTGCAGAAATGGGGGCCCTTTCGGAGTCAGGGGAATGAGGCCCTTTAGTGCTACTGTTTTTGACTTGAGTACACACGGGTAGCTAGTCGGGCTCTGTCGTGCGGACGAAGAACTCCGGGCAGCCAGCCAGACTGCCCGAAGGGACGGGGAGAGACTTTTGAGGCGGCCTCGAATCGTCTTACGATGTACTCCCAGTCTACCGAGTGCAAGCTTTTGGCCGGGCTGACACAGTTACAATCCGCACAGTCACGGACACATTCACGCACACTGTGCACGAACATGACGCTCCCGCGCACAAGGAACGCGTCGACCCGACACAGCAGGAGCAAGGAGTCCATCCCCTGCATCCCTCCTGCTTCTCTGGGAAGTACACGGTCGCATTTGGTTCGCGTTTAATTTCCCTATCCACCAACCGGGGACGCGCCACGTGGCCCTGCGACAAGCGGCCCGAGATCCCTCTTAACAAGAGAGCGATTAGTTTAAGGAAATTCCATAGTGGAAATTTCCTCAAACTAATCGCGCCATCGCTTCAGCGCCTTTTTGCGGTCTGTCAGAAGATGGCCGCTCTCATCATTGAGGCCAAAGAACTTTTCAATATTCTCGGTTTGGCGATGGCGGGCCTTAGCGAGTCGGTACAAATACCCCTCACCATCGCGCAATTCGAGCTTCTCGTTGACATCTCCATAATGAGTGGCCTTCGCAACAGCCACGTCTTTCTTTGCAGCACTCTTCGCCTTCTGATGCTCCTGCCAGTTACAGACAGTCGTGACTGTCGGTAACCGTAAGCGAGAAATCACAGCTGCTTCCTCCTCTCTCATTTGCCACCACTTAATTCTTGCAGCTCCGCATCGCTCAACCTGCTGCACCCTCGTAGGTGTGATCTTTAAAGCGCACACCAGCGGTCGACGCTGTGGGGCGACCGTCTCATAGTCTCACGATCTCCGCGTCTGTGACAATGATTCGGTCGCGATCCTTCACAAGGATAAAGTATATCTGAGATTTGGAAGCTCCCACTATTGTATGAGATGAGGTGGGAGTCGCGTTTTCGGAAAAAGGTGTTCAAATGGTGAAATTATGCAACTCCGAATGCTCAAGAATACGCTCACCATCGGCATTACGAAACCCGTATCCGAAACCACCATGACAGCTGTATCCGTCCTTCGCAGCACCTACGTGCCCATTAAGGTCACCAGCGACTATGATGACATCTTTCGACGGTACCTCCGCTGTCTTCTCATCAAGCAGGTTCCAAAACTCATCCTTGGCCTGATCGGCGCAGCCACTCTGCGGAGCATACGCAGAGAAGAAGTGATAGAGTCGCTCCTTAGCGGCGCCAACGATCTTCATCAATCGATCGGCTTAACCCTTACGATTGATTAACAAATCCGTTCGGAGACAATGACTCCAACTCCACTGGTGGCCCTAGGACTTTCACATAGAACGGCATTGAAGCCACGTCCTATGTTCCTTGACTCGCGACAGAACCATCTCGTTCCCTGCACCGAACAGAAATCAACTCTCTTCGCTCCAGTGCTTCTACCAACTCGCACGAGCGGCCCGTCAATGTACACCCATTCAGCTTTGCTGCACGGGTCCCGCTTACGTTACGGGACTTTCGGACTAGCTCAGTTGCCCTCCGATGCCGTCCTCGCATCAGGGACCCCCACATACTTCTCACACTAGCCGACCTTTGCGAGTGCGCGTCGGCTCCCGCGGACGCCGTAGCACTATCGTGAAAAACTTGTACTGTCATGAACCATGTGATGTGACATGGGTCTTCGTAGGCCGGCCCGTCACCTGCATTCGAGTGTCCGTGCTTAGCTTAGCTCACAAAGCGGGCAGTTTCCAGTGGAACCACGAAGAACTGACATCGCCACCAATTAATTAATAATTATTAATAATAATGGTGGCGATGTCCGTTCCTCCACGTGGTGCCACTGGAAACTGCTCGCTTATTGAGCTAAGCACGGACACTCGAATGCAGGCGACAGGCCCTTGTGAAGGCCGGCCTACGAAGACCCATGTCACATCGCATGTTGTATGACAGTTCAAGTTTCTCAAGATAGTGCTACGGCGTCCGCGGGAGCCGACGCGCACTCGCAGAGCCCGGCGAGTGTGGAAAGTGTGCGAGGGTCCCTGATGCGAGGACGGCATCGGGGGCAACTGAGCTAGTCATAAAGTCCAGTAACGTAAGCAGGACCCGCGTGGCAACGCTGAATGGTGGTACGTTGACGGGCCGCTCGTGCGAGTTGGTTGAAGCACTGGAGCGTAGAAGAGTTGACCTCTGTGCGGTGCAGGAGACGAGGTGGTCCTGCATCAAGTCAAGGGACATAGGACGTGGCTTCAAGGCCGTTCTATGTGGAAGTCCCAGGACCACCAGTGGTGTCGGAATAATCGTCCCCGAACGATTTCGTGACTCGATTGTAAGCGTCGAGCGCTTTGACGATCGATTGATGAAGATCGTTGTCGCCGTTAAGGGGCGACTCTATCACTTCTTCTCTGCGTATGCTCCTGGAACCTGCTTGATGAGAAGACAGCGGAGGTACCGTCGAAAGATGTCATCATAGTCGCTGGTGACCTTAATGGGCACGTGGATGCTGCGAAGGACGGATACAGCTGTCATGGTGGTTTCGGATACGGGTCTCGTAACCCCGATGGTGAGCGTATTCTTGAGTATGCGGAATCGCGTAGCCTCACCATTGTGCACACCGTCTTCCGAAAACGCGACTCCCACCTCATCTCATATTATAGTGGGAGCTCCAAGTCTCAGATAGACTTTGTTTTTGTCAAGGATCGCGACCGAAGCCTTGTCACAGACGCGAAGATCGTGCCGTATGAGACGGTCGCCCACAGCATCAACCGCTTATCTGCACCCTAAAGATCGCCTCTGCGAGGCAGATCGAGCGATGCGGTGCCGCTAGAATCAAGTGGTGGCGAATGAAAGAGAAGGAAGCAGCTGTGATTTCTCGCGTACGGTTGCCGACAGTCACGACTGTCGACGAAACATGGAAGAGAACAACCGACGCGATACGCCAAGCTGCAAGATTGGAACTCGGCACTACGAAGCCTGGAACGCAAAGTCGACAAGCAAACATGACTGTGGACGGACGACGTGAAAGCGAAGGTTCGAGAGAAGAAATCGCTGTGACGACGTGAAAGCGAAGGTTCGAGAGAAGAAATCGCTGTGTCATGTTTTTCTCGGCGACAGAACAGCCGACAACTGGCAGGAGCATCAGAAGGCGAAGAGGGCTGCAAAGAAAGCCGTGGCTGTTGCGAAGGCCACTCATTATGGTGATGTCAACCGAAAGCTCGAGTCGAGCGATGGTGAATGGTATTCGTACCGACTTGCTAAGGCCCACCATCGCCAAACCGAGGATATTGAAAAGTTCTTTGGCCTCAATGATGCGAGCGGCCATCTTCTGACAGACCGCAAAAAGGCGCTAAAGCGATGGCGTGACTACTTTGAGGAAATTTCCATATGGAATTTCCTCATCCGGCCATCCCTTCTGTGGCTTCTGTTCACGGTCCCGTTCACAAGATCACCGTGGAGGAAGCAGAAGCGGCTCTGAAGAAGATGAAGCCCGGTAAGGAGACAGGGCCGGATGATCTGGCAGACGATGTTTGGAGGTCGAAGCTCTGGTATCCCTGCAGAGTGGTTGGCTGAGTTCTTCAACCAGGTAGTAAAGGAGAAGAAAGTACCGGAGTGTTGGCACAACAGTATGACGATTCCGATTTGGAAGAAGAAGGGCAGTCCTGCGGACTGCTTCAATTACCGTCCGATTCGCTTTCTTTCGCACAGCATGAAGATCTTCGATCGAGCGAATCCTCGATACACGAATCCGTGAAATCGTCAAGCTCTCCGACAACCAGTGAGGCTTTGTGTCTGGTTGTGGGACCATTGATGCTATACACGCCGCCCGCCTCCTGGTTGAGAAGCATCGCGAGTGACAGAAGCCGGTGCATATAGCCTTTCTCGACTTTGAGAAGGCCTTCGACCGCGTACCTCGTGAGGTTATATGGTACGCCTTACGACAACACAACGTACCTGGGGAACTTATAGAGCCTGTGCGGATGCTCTACTCTTGCCCAAAGAGTAGAGTGCAAGCCGCAGCTGGAACCTCAATGTAGTTTCCCATCTCTGTTGGGGTGCACCAGGGTTCTGCACTTTCTCCACTCCTCTTTGTTGTCGTCATGGTTGCCATTACGCGAGATCTTCAGCAGCCTGTTTCATGGACGCTGCTTTATTTTAATGACGTGATGCTTGCTTGCGAAGACAAAGACGATCTCGAGCGGCAGGTGCAAGCTTGGTGCGACCGTATGGCGAGGTTCGGACTCAAATTGAACGTCAAGAATACCGAGTACCTAACGACTGACGTGAACGAGTCCGGTTCCGTTAAGATTAACGGTACTGATCTTGCACGTACTTCGGTGTTTAAATAGCTGGGATCAGCAATAGCGTCTGACGGCAGTCTGATGGTTGAAGTGAACTCACGCGTGAGTGCAGCTTGGCGTTGCCAAGTGGCGTTCGCTGACTGGCGTGCTTTGTGATAGGAAGATCCCAGAGCACCTGAACTCGAAGATTTACAGAGCCGTCGTGCGCCCGGTAGCGATGTACGGCGCTGAGTGTTGGCCTGCGACTAGGGAAGTTGAAACGCGCCTCAGCGTCATGGAGACGAAGATGCTGCGCTGGACGGCTGGAGTCACGCGCATGGATAGCATTCGAAATGATGCTATTCGGCAGAAGTTCGGTGTCGCGCCGATAGTGGACAAGATGCGCGAAGCTCGCTTGCGATGGTACGGCCACGTTCTGGGACAGAAGACAGCGTCCGCAAGATGAGTTGGAAGTATCTGAAAAGCGGCCTAAAGGACGCCCGAAGCAGGGTTGGTCCGATACGTTACACACGGGCACGAAAATAAGCGCAGGATCGGGAAAGGTGGCGTCGTAACACCAGAAGAGCGGACCCGGCGACGAAGCGGGACAAACGCTGAAGAAGAAGAAGAAGAAGAAGAAGAAGAAGAAGAAGAAGAAGAAGAAGAAGAAGAAGAAGAATTAATAATAATATTCATAAAAATTATTTCATTTTATTTGACTATTAATTATCAAGTAAATAAATAAATTTAATTTATAGTTAAATAAGAAACGTTCTACCAAACACGCACCTCGCAAGCCGTTACGTCCGGCTGCCGCGTCATACAACATCGCGGGCCTCGTGAGTCGATCAAAAGTGCACGGATTGGCCACATACCAGTTCATGCAGCCTTTGCTTCTGTTTCGATGAATGCAGTAGTGGCATCCACTTTCCGAGCTCCATTGAGGCGAGTGGTACAGTTGACGCCCCTTAAAATTTACAAAAGAAAATTACATTTACATTTACGTAATATGAACCTGAATACAGCGCTCTATCGATTCCTCCTCTTCCACCAGTGCACTTCGAAAGCTACAAAAAAAATTACCGCTAAATCGATTTTCGAGGTCTTGACCACCGGACTCAGTTTCAATGTAGTGCCATGAGGATCGGCGATTTCACGATCCATCACGGAGCACCCCGTTTGAAATCTGATGCAGTCACAGCACAAGCCTCAGCGCTACAGTACAGTGGCAGCAAAAGGCTACACATACACACCTGCTAAACAAATGCGTTAGAACGGTCTTCGATGGTGTGCGCATTGCAACCAGGGCACCAGCAAGCAGAGCATTCTCGGGCTTGGTCTTTTCGTAGAACGGCTACCCTTCTAGCTGCAGGTAAGCCAGATACACTATAAACCTGAACTCCAACCCTCATGCAATGCAGAGCCTGCATAGCTCCTCACCCCTCTCACGAAGCTCCTACGCCTGTGTGTTAGCTGCACAAGGTTTCTTACAAAGAGTCAAAGGCTTAAAAATCCTCGAAACCCCATATATATATATATATCCCGGTCAAAATCATCGTCAACTGATGACTCCGAAACTCATCGGCAGTTTCAATGTCGTCCCAGTACAAATCGAGGTCCGACGTTTCCGCCTTCGATGTCATTTGGCGCGGTCGAACCCTCTGCTAAAAACTGTCGATCCTTTCTTCAAATCCCTTCCTTGTAGCACCAACTCACTTACTTCTTGAGCCGTGTGAGTTTTTTCCTGCAGCCTCACAAAAACATTTATCGTCCTCGTCAGCACTAGCTCAAGCTGTCGCTTGACATTCACCAAATGCACTGCACTGAGGTTCTCCTTGGCCTCTTGCTCCTCTTAGGAGTGAAACTGAAACGGACCCACATCTTATCGAACGAACCCTCTCCTATGTAAGTAAAGTGTGTTTGAGCGTTCTACGACTCAGAGCGTTCCGATCAGTTGTTGAGATTTCAGACGGCGGAGACGCGGCGACGCGGCGAGAGGACAACGAAAAACGATGACGACGACGGCGACGAGCAGTGGCGGAGGAGCAGAGCCCGCCGATGGCCACGACGGACCCGACAAACCCGCCGGACTCCCGGATCCGAGGCTTCCAGACGCTGTCCACCCCGATCTCCACCCTTCGGACCCGTCTGCCTCTATTCGAGGCTAACAAACTGTCTGCGGTCAAACTGGGTCCAGACACTTACTCCTACCTACAATACTGCGGCTTTTAAAAGCTCATTCCTCGCCTCTACACCTTCACCGTCTATTGTAAGTTACATTACAATTTCCATCCACCTATTTGTAAATGCGGCAAGCGACGTTTTTGCAAAGAACATTCGGCTTCGTCAGGGAGACGTCGCAAGCGTTGCAGAAGTAGGACGCAGACTGGTCATATTTCCTCGACACATCAGCCAGGAAGTTTCGAAACTCTTCATTAACTGACATCGGAACACAACATAGAGTAGCACAGAATACCACATGGAATGCCGAGTGCTAACACTACGCAAGTGTTCACTTACAGAGGTCCCTGGAAGTTCATCTTCGCGCGACCGCACCATGTGGAGGTGATCGATGAAGCTCGTCAGGTTGTTGGAAAGCCCAAGATGGAGTTTACATATATGGTGGGGCCAAATACTGTTTTAGCGATGTGAAGTCCTGTTGGTGTTGCCATACCGTGACTTGGACTGCAGACTAGGTCGTGGTAGTAATCAAGTCCGACCAAAATGTGTGGAGTTTGGTGTTCTCCACGCAATTTTGAATTTGCAAGGCAAATTCCATTTTCCTTGAGGAAATTAATGCCAGATTTACTGAGCTTGACACTAGGGAATCCGTTCGTTAAGACGGGTTTCGATTGTATTTTTAGCTCGACTTCTTCCCCGAACACCGTGCTCACTCTTGTCAGTACTATGTGACTCTCAACGTTTTCTATATGCCCTCCAATTCCTGACATGGTGCATATTTCTGTTGACTCTTTTGGTAAGCCAAAACGATAGGCAAGGTTCTTTTCAATGACTGTTTTCTGAGCACCTGAGTCGAAGAAAAACAGGACCTTTTCGAACTCGTTTTTATTATGGTTCCAAAGATTACCTTCCGCTGTCATTAGGACAAGCTGAGAAGCTGTTTGGCTTTGTGCACAAGCGTTAGATTGGAGAGATTCACTTTCCATATGCGTGTTGTTGTTGGCGACGTTTCTATTACGATCACTAAAATCGTTGCGATTTCGTTGAACTCTGTTTTGATTTCCATTAGGTCTGGGAGGGTAACCGTTCGCCCTGGCATTTCTCTGACCTGGGTTCCACGTGCCGTTTTGATTTCTTGGATTTGCTATGTCATTTTTAAAGCACAGACTTGTGTGGTGTTTCTGGCCACATTGATAACAGTCTGGTTTAATACAGTCGAAGCTGTTGTGGCTTGGCGAGAAACACTTCCAGCAACAGTTGCCGTCACTTATGATTTTTCGGCGGCTGTTTAGATCCGATACTGTGCGACATGCCGCCGACAGATGATTGTTCCTATGGCCTGAGTTATACTCCCGCGGGAGCATCCGCGGAAGGGCGGGAATCGCGCCGAGACTCCTCACCTGGCCAATCGCCGCGCCTCGCCACGCCCGCCTCCGCCGTGCACCATTGGTCCGCGGAGGTTCCGCGGATACTCCCGCGGGAGTATAACAGACGCCTATGGCAAAAGACACAGCCGTCGGTATTATGGTCGCGAGGTCGCGAGTAAGTGCCCTCATCTGTTGCAACTATGTTAACTCTGTCTTGCGTCTGGTGACCTATGCGGCTTTCGACGTAACGTTTTGTCGCTATCTCATTTTTGAGAGCACTCATGAGCTCCTCAATACTTTGATTAGATTGCGTACGGCATAGGATCAGGACTGCTTTGACAATGTCCCGAGGAAACTTTGCTAAAATAGTTTCGGACCACATAGGGTCGAACGTTTTACGGACATCGTATCCGGCAGACACCATTTGGTTCACTAGAACCGGAATTTCATCATATATGAAGAGGCAACTTTCAGCTAAACTATTCGCTGGTTTCATGTTCACGAGCTTTTGATCAATTTGAGGACGGTTTGCAGCGCTGTCGTTGTAGTTGTCGCACAACGTTTTGACTATCCAGTTGTAGTTTTCTGGCACAAGTCGAATTCCTTTAATGGAATTTTGCGCCCTGCCTTTTAGGCTTTCCCTGAGCAGCAGTATTTTTTCCATTACGTCCAACTCAGTGCTTTTGTGGACAAAAGATTCAAAAACTGCCCAATACTCGGGAAATTCCTCCGCGTTGCCGTAGAACGACGGTAGAGACGCCTGAGGTGGTTTGATAGATCTGCAGGATCGTACTGATGTGTGATTTAGACTTCCACTAGCATCAGGAATAGCAGTATATGCGGGTATGACCGCTGCAGCATTGTCGGAGTTGCTCTGACCGCAGCTGTTCTCGCGATCGTTTGTTTCAAAATTTTACAAACTATTCGCTTCGATTCGCTGAGCTCTCTGCGTAATATAGCCCAATTTGACGTCCATTCTCTCGCGCATGCACTTGGCTTCGTCAACACGCGTAATGAGCTTAAACATAAGCTCATCAGATTCTACTATTGTAGTGTGCAGTTTCGACTCATTTTCAATCTGCTCAATTTCATGCATGATGTCCTTTCTTTCTGTTCTGCTTTTACAGTTGTTGTACTCTTCTCTGAATTCTTTGTACAATTTTTGGAGCTTTTCTTGTCCCTATCTGATCTGCTTGGCCCCGCTTTGTAGGAGGGCTATGGTTGACCTGCATTTTTCGTTGGTCTTTTCATCTATAGTACTGAAATCTACCACAGCGGTATAATCGCTGTACCGATCAACCAGGTTTTTGAGTGTCCTCGCACTCAATACAATAGGCGTCTCATAGCAATGAAGCGCCATTTTGTTTTCAAAAAAGGGTTTCGTTCTTGCTTTTTCAAGAAACGAAGTGAGAATTTTCTCTCGTTGCTCCTCGTAATTGATACGGAAGCCTTGCAGTCTCTTAATTAGAGGCTGTGGTCGTAATTAGACCAACTCAAGGTGTGAACCGAGAGTAGTTCTCTTAGATAGAGAGTGCAATCTGCGGTAGATCGACTGGCGGCTCTAGGCGTAGGTACGCGAGAGACTTACGATTCTCTTTATTATAGAGAATGCGATCTGCAATAGATCAACTTGCGGCTCTAGGCGTAGGGACGCGAGAGACTTACTATTCTCTTTATTATAGAGAATGCGATCTGCAATCGATCGACTTGCGGCTCTAGGCGTAGGGACGCGAGAGACTTACGATTCTCTTTATTATAGAGAATGCGATCTACAATCGATCGACTTGCGGCTCTAGGTGTAGGGACGCGAGAGACTTACGATATGGCTTATTAGGCCGATGCACCAAAATGTGCGGTTCAGTGGATTTATATGATAACGTACAGAAGCAGAGAGAAGAGGAACGTGTTTATTCCTTGGTATCCAGAAAGAGCGTACCTTAGCGTGGGTTGGGGCCATCGTCGTTGGCGGCGATAGAGGGTTTTCTGTCTGTAGTGGTTCGTCAACAGCGGAAATCAAATTCCCATCTCCCACCCTTGTCGACTACATCAGGCTCCCGTATATAATTCCTCCCGTACTCGCCCTCAAAGTTAGTGGCCGATCGCGTGGTATACCTACTTCGCGCGCTGAGTTACTATGCTTTTTCTATTAGGTTGTAACGAAATAAATGGCACTGAACCACTGTAAGTTTAAACAGTTAATATCTCGGCTTGTAGGCAAGTTTATTAATCGAAATAAAAACTTTCTGATTCTACACACTTTTGCCAACATGACACAAGCTTTTTTATCCCAGTAGCATGAAAATCAGAAGTTCTGGAATTGACGAAATCTTCGAAGGCACTTTCGGCATCCTGTTGGTATTTGAATATTTTCCCTACCAAGAAGTCGCCAAGATGCTTGAAGAAATGGTAGACTGTTGGGGAGAGGTCGGGAGAAAACGGAGGATGTGGTAGAGTTTCAATGCTCAGCTCATTCAATTTCTGCAACGTCATTCGTGCTACATGGGGGCGAGCATTGTAGTGCAGAAGGAGAACTCGCCCTCGGTTTACCAAGGCCGGCCGGATATCCTTCAACTTTTTCATCATTTCTTCAATTTCAATGCAGTACTTCTCTGCCGTGATGGATTCGCCGGGAGGGAGGAAGCTGTGGTGAATAATTCCCAGCGAACACCACCATACTCTCACCATTACTTTCTTTTGGTGCAATTCCGGCTTCGCAAAAACCTTGGGGCTCTCATCGCTGTCCACCCACTGTGCCGATCGTCGCCTGTTGTCGTACATTATCCATTTCTCGTCACAGGTGACGATGTGATCAAGGAATGGGTCCGTTTCGTTCCGTAGAAGCAGTGCGGACGAGATCTCATATCGTCGGTTTCTTTGCTCCTCAGACAGCTCGTGAGGCACCCACCTTTCCAGCTTTTTGGTCTTTCCAATTTCCTTCAGATGCCGGGCAGCTGTGTTGTGACTGACGCCAAGAACCTTCGCTATCTCCCTGGTACCTTTCTGTGAATCCTCCTCTACCACATCTCTCAGCTTGTCCTCATCAACATCACCATGCCTCCCACGACCTTCATGTTCTTCCAAGCTCTCATCTCCATTCCGGAACTTCTGATACCAACGATACGCCGTCCGAATTGTGGAACATCCTTGACCGAATGCGGCGTTGATCTTCTCGTCCGCCTCCTTAGCTGTAGTGCCCAGCTTGAATTCATACAAGTAAATGCCTCGGATTACCCTTTTGTCCATCTGCAAAAAAGTCGATAAAACTCTAAAGTTTTCCCACTTTTACATAGAAAATTTGGTACTCACCGGTAGAGCAAAGTTTGCGCTTCTAAATGATATGCCACATGTTACGGTTTGTTCTTGATCAAACGCGTAAAGACGCGCCAAAAATGGCGCGAGCCAGTGCCATTTAATTCGCTACAACCTAATACCTGCCCAGGTCCTCCAATTTTGAGCAGTGGACCGGGACAGGCCAGGAAGAAAGTTAGTGGAACCTACGTTCCGTTCGGATACATTTTCAACCATGTCTTGCCCCTGGGTCGTCAATTTTCAACTCCTCGTTAAACGTACACAAGCAAAAAACTGAGGGGAAGTTGTCCTAGTACCAGAGCTCGGTTGGTCCCCAAACGAATGACGTGTTAGAGACCTCTAACGCGCTCTAACACGTCATTCGTTTGGGGACCAACCGAGGACAGGACAATGTCAATTGAAGATATCGCTAGATTGTTCAGTTCCTAGCGTTCAAAGTTGGCGCTATCCGTAAGCCAGAGAATACATAGCTATCGCAGTACTGAGTGGTTAGTGATCCGGTTCGATAGTGTTGTCAGGTTGATAATTACGGAGATTGGACATAAGTGATTATAGGAACACAACACCCTAACCTAACCTACGAGAGGTAGCATTATACAATCTCCTTGTCTGCAGGGACAAACAGCATGCTTAAATTAGTTTTTCTAGCGATTATCGTTCCTCAAAGTTGATTATAGCGGTCTGTGCACTCTTAAGAATATTGATACGATTTGCGTCCAAGTCAGTTTTATTTGTTTTCGCATATCTGTCGCCCATCTCGTTCTTTCAGGTGCAACAACCACCAGCTTTGAGGAGGTGAAGATCGATTGGGAGTTTGTTGAGCGGTTGATGCCCCATGAAGTGATACTCGAAGAGCGCAGAAGCCAGCTCCGAACCCCCCCCCCTGGGCGATGTGAGCAGTTTCCACACGAGCAGCTTGGCTGTACCACACCCTGGAGTCCCTTCCCTTGCCTGATTCTGCTGCGGACTTCCCTTGAGCGACGAAAGCAGTTTCCACACAAGCAGCTTGGATCGCACCCACCCTGGAGTCCCTTCCCTAGCCTGGTCCTGCAGAACCCATCTGCGGACTCCCCCCTGAGCGAGGAAAGAACCCAACAGCAATGGACGATTTAACGCTCCATCGCGAAAGCATGTAGGGCCGCCGCGCCGCTGGCAAATTGCCAACAGCCGCCCTTCGCCCAACTAATGCGGCCGCGTACAAGAAACCCCTCCCACCCTTGAGCGACAAGAGGTTTGCTCGTGTAATGCTTGCATTGAAGGATTTCGCGCCCCATCGCCAACGCCGTGTTGGCCTGTTTGAATTTTTACCTTTCGCGCCCGAACAACTTGTCCGAAAACTCGTCCGAAGTTTTTTGCTTGTGTGCGTTTAACGGCGAGTCAATTTTCAGCAGTGACTTGAGCGTTTCCAAAGTATCATATACAGAGGAGGGTAGTATTTCTACTTTAAGTCACCTTTTCCCGAATTCATCACACCTCGTGGCTTGAAGCACAACGACTGAGCCGAAATATCAGAAATTCCATTAAGCTTGACGAGCTGCAATAGCTTTTGAACAACCTGGCGAAGCAGTAGTGCTGCAGACATTCTACTAAAAGGATCCATGTATAGTGAAGCTGTAGAGAGACATTTAAGTTTGTGGTGGCTAGGTATGGAGAAACGAGACAAACCACTCATCTAGTGCTTGCATTCAACTCTGTTTTCAGCTAAGCTTGGGTTCGTAGAGGCAGGATAATTTGAGAGTTCGCCCTGTGTGCAATTAAGCGTAAGCACTACTTTTTAACTGTTTCTCGCCATTTGCATATATAATACACATTTGAGTGAACAAGTAAAAGAACGCTTTCATATTACACCCCCCCCAACCCCAGAAATTCATCAACAAAATAGGTAGGCTAAGTGTAGCTTTTTCTTCTAAAAGCAAAGGTGGTGAAGTCTGATGCCGTAGTGCACGCTTGTATCCGTTCGGAAGAAGTCTAACCCGCGGAGGCTGAATATTAGCATTCTGGAGCGGGGGGAGCCCGGTTTTCACACCGGAGAGGTCTCCGCCCGCTGAGTCCCCGCCTCCGCCCCCTTTTACCCCGCCCATTTGGACCAGTTGACGGCGCACACCGCCTGTATTAATTAGACGTCGCAAAGTGGAACATTTCCCTTCTCCGTGCAACTAATGCTGCCGCAAGACTAACGAGCTCTGCAGCTACTACTACGACTACTATCCTGCTATTATGTTACCTCGACTACTAATGCAACGCCATTGTGAGCGTATGAAAAACGGTAAGCTAGAAAACGCTTTCTAAAAGTAACATATCCTGGTTGTGAAGGCTTTCATAATCGCTTCTCCATATCCACTGCATTCGTTTGCTATCTCACTGAGGATTCTGTGCATATTTGACTGCACAGATCTTTTTTGATAAGCAAAACGATGCAGAAGTACTTGTATATTCCTCTGCATTTGTAATTTAGGTGTGAGCGTGCTTAACGTTCTTATTTTAGAAGTTTTTTGACTGTTGGCGTTCTGATCATTCGGCAGGGTGCCCCTCCCCTCCACTCTGGAGTTGCTCTCAGTGCCATATTGGTCCCTCATTTAGACATTGGTCCCTGGACTGGAGTAATTGCTCGCTGGTCCTGTGCGTTCATCAGACCTGTGTCGTGACCTGTGCCGCTCCTCGCACCTTTTACGGTCCTTCGCACCTACCATTGGCTGCCCTCAAGAGATGCTTTAGGCGCCTCTTGGCAAACGTAAGAGGCGCCAAATGCTAGGAATCAAAGTACTGATCTTTGAAGAGGCCCACGGTTGGAAGAAGTCCAAATAACTTATTTAAGTAGAGCACAATTAATCAGGGATGGGGTAATATGTGCTCAATTTTGTGCTCTGACTCCTTCGGTATCCTGCGAGACTCGACCTTTCGTTTCCTTCAACAGAAAAGTGAATTTCGAACAACGCGCCTCAGCTCACAACAAATAGATAAAATAATCCGTTTGCAAGGCATTTAACAGTGGAGTAGACTTCGGATTGCGTTGGTTTATCCGCTATATGACATGTGATGAAGTTAAGCGATACCTTAACAGACCTTTAAAAGAGTAAGCGACTCCCTCTACCAATCCTTAGGTTTTAGGTAGTAATGTGGGGGACTAGTCGGTCGATACCCTGCGACATGACCTTTTGTCTGCTTCAACAGAAAGTCTTTTGGACAAAGATCCCCACCCAGAACTGCGACAGGGCCTGCGATGAAGCTAAAATATATTAGCAATCATTTTCAAAAGTAAACGATTCGGCTGCTTCAACAGAAATTGTTTTCCGAACAACACTTCCCGCCCCATAGGACGCGACAGGGCCTATGTTGAAGTTAAATGATAATTCGACGATTTTAAAGAGTAAACGACTTCCTCTACCAATTCAGCGACCTAGCGGCTGCAAAACGACTTATCCGCTCTCTATCATATGTAGCGATTTATTCTCCGAAGTATCCATTCTTTACGTGACGAGGAGCAGGTTGTAAGAGTCTCGATCCGAACTGCTTAATCTGCAGAAACACAAATAAAATCAATCGGTATTGGTCGACCGGTCGACATCTTTTGCTGTGGGACAACTGTAATACTCCTCCGATTCTGTAGTCATTCTACCTTCCACTCTCCCATCCCCCTCCAATACCATCTTACAAATGTACCGGCAGAGAAACGAAGTGAGAGTCAAGCACACACACGCTCGTTGCAAGAAGCTAAAAAGCCTTTTGAAAATCCAACGCATGCTGTGCAAAGTCTGATCTGTGGCAGGTCATCTGGATCTGAACGCCCGTTACACGACGTCTGTGTTTCGTCTTCTAAATCCGAAACCATGTTTCATAACGTCTGTGACACATTTGTGGAGTCCCGACGCACGTTTCACGACGTTGCCACAACGTCTATGGCAGGTCTTCTGCACCCCGACACACGTGGCACGACTTCAGTGACACGTCTTCGGCATCCCGGCACACGTGCCTCGACGTCCGACTCACGTTGTACGATCACCGACAGCGAAGTTCTAGCAGCCATTTGAGCATAGAATACTGGTCATTTACGCTGAGCACTTTGCTGGTCCTCAAGAGTTTTCTATTAGAAACGATTCCACATAGCACTTCACCAGCAATTAGCATATCACCTTCAATAAAGCGCGGAGAGGCGTTCTTAGTCCTTTGACGATCTGAGCGGTCGGAGCCTATAAGGGCTATCAACCGCACGATGTCCACTCAGACGCTGCTGCCAAAAAGCAGTGGAACTTGTTCTCTACTCAATTCGACACCAATTTATCAGGCGTTTCGTGCACTGTCCGTACACGTTTGAAAAATTCTATGCTTCGGTTAAGGTCGCCTTGTAGCTCATTTTTTCATATATACACCGTCTACATTTCTAAGAGAGCCACAAAGGCACTAGCGCATTAGCAACCTTATTTTAGCTCGAAATGCGTTGGCTTGTTAGGCATGAGCCTTAAGATTATTAAAAGGGCTGACGATCTTCAAACGGGAAGGGAAAAATACGAAGTATAATCCATGTCGTCGTCTGACCACAGAGTGTTATCAAAGCTTCTCACCACCGCGACCCACTGTGAACACATTCTCCTAGACAAGCTTCGGAACTGTGTAGCGGCTTCCTACAACCTCGCCTTGTTCACAAAAGACGGTCTGTTTGAGCGGATCGTCACTGAAACAGAATGCAAGGACGATCACCTGTTACGGGTGGTTCTATTTCTGGTGCCAAACGCATCCACAGTCCTACTTGTTCTCTGCCTTAGTGGCATGCGTTATGACTCGCTCAAAGATTGTTGAAAGCACCATGAACTGCGCTGAATCTTCTTGGTTGCTGTTCATTCCAAGTTTGTTGGGAATGTTTGTTCAGCTTAGCTCACTTTGACACGGGATGAAGCTGTCGTTAAGGGCTTTCACGAAGAAGTCCGACCAACTCGTTGGTGGGCGTCCTGGTGTTTTCTTGACATCCCGCGGAATCCAGTCGGTAACGGCTCTCGTGCAGCGGGTGTCTGCGAAACGCATTATGTGGCCGGCCCACCTAATTTTCGACAACTTGGCCCACGCGACAGCGTCTCTGATCTTCGAACATCGGCGAAGCTCGGAACTCCGGAGGCCTTCTCTCACTTGCGTGAGTCGTGTCACTCCGAGCATCGTCCTCTCGATTCCACGCTGCGCGACGCTGATCGCGTGTTCATCCTGCTTTCCTATAGCCCAGGTCTCTGAGGCGTATGTTAGGGCAGGAAGAACAGTGGAGTCGAATAGGTGGGCACGGAGTCGGACGTTCTTCGTCTTCTTCTCGACTTCTTAGACGCTCTTGAAAGCTCTCCAAGCCGCTCGTTTCCTCCTGCTCAGCTCTGGCGCTAGGTCGTTGGTCATATTGACTTCGCGACCCAGATACACGTAGCTGGAACGTTCAGAGATGTTCGTTCCGTTGAGCGAGAATGGGGCATCAGAAACTTGTCCGTTCCTCATGAACATCGTCTTCGTAAGGTTCAGCTGCAGTCCAACGTTCCCACATACACGATCGAAGTCGACCAGCATTCGCTCCGCCTGGCTGATGCTCGGTGTTATGAGCACGATGTCGTCAGCGAAGGGAAGATGGTGCAGTTGCCGGCCGTCGATCTTCACTCCCATGTCTACCCATTCTAGTTCGCGCATGACGTTTTCGAGGGTGGCGCTGAAGAGCTTCGGGGATATGGTATACCCTGCCGAATCCCTCTCTTCACGTCGATGACGACGTCGTTGTAGAACGGAGAGATCTTGGTCGCGAATCCACGGTACAGCTCTCGAAGGATTCTGATGTACTGAGTAGGAACACCCTGAGTGAGCAGGGCGTCGATGACGGCTTCAGTTTCGACGGAGGACGTTGGACGATATTAAGAGAAAATACCGGTCCCTTTACAGGCCCTCCTTACGATTAGTGGAAAGAAGCTCGAAATATGCACCCTTCTCCAACAGCTGGGCGCACAGCTGCCTGCGGGATAGCAACCTGGCATGGCGCACTGAACCACAGGCTTCGCGATGGTAGGTCACGAAGCCTGTGGTTCAGTGACGAAAAATAGTCCTCCAGAACACTGCGTCAAACGAAAGGACTGATGGAGGGTTCATTTACTCTTCAGGAGTCGGTTAAGGTATCGCATGTGTTCCTGTCTCGGTGTCGTGGGGGTGGGTCTTGTTCGGAAAACTCTCAGTCGAAGCAAACTAAAAGTCGAGTCGCAGGAAACCGACCAAATAGTCCTCCAGAACACTGCGTCAAACGAAAGGACTGATGGAGGGTTCATTTACTCTTCAGGAGTCGGTTAAGGTATCGCATGTGTTCCTGTCTCGGTGTCGTGGGGGTGGGTCTTGTTCGGAAAACTCTCAGTCGAAGCAAACTAAAAGTCGAGTCGCAGGAAACCGACCAAATAGTCCTCCAGAACACTGCGTCAGACCAAAGGACTGATGGAGGGTTCATTTACTCTCCAGGAGTTGGTTAAGGTATCGCTTATGTTCCTGTCTCGGTGTCGTGGGGGTGGGTCTTGTTCGGAAAACTCTCAGTCGAAGCAAACTAAAAGTCGAGTCGCAGGAAACCGACCAAATAGTCCTCCAGAACACTGCGTCAGACGAAAGGACTGATGGAGGGTTCATTTGCTCTTCAGGAGTCGGTTAAGGTATCGCTTATGTTCCTGTCTCGGTGTCGTGGGTGTGGGTCTTGTTCGGAAAACTCTCAGTCGAAGCAAACTAAAAGTCGAGTCGCAGGAAACCGACCAAATAGTCCTCCAGAACACTGCGTCAGACCAAAGGACTGATGGAGGGTTCATTTACTCTCCAGGAGTTGGTTAAGGTATCGCTTATGTTCCTGTCTCGGTGTCGTGGGGGTGGGTCTTGTTCGGAAAACTCTCAGTCGAAGCAAACTAAAAGTCGAGTCGCAGGAAACCGACCAAATAGTCCTCCAGAACACTGCGTCAGACGAAAGGACTGATGGAGGGTTCATTTGCTCTTCAGGAGTCGGTTAAGGTATCGCTTATGTTCCTGTCTCGGTGTCGTGGGTGTGGGTCTTGTTCGGAAAACTCTCAGTCGAAGCAAACTAAAAGTCGAGTCGCAGGAAACCGACCAAATAGTCCTCCAGAACACTGCGTCAGACCAAAGGACTGATGGAGGGTTCATTTACTCTTCAGGAGTCGGTTAAGGTATCGCTTATGTTCCTGTCTCGGTGTCGTGGGGGTGGGTCTTGTTCGGAAAACTCTCAGTCGAAGCAAACTAAAAGTCGAGTCGCAGGAAACCGACCAAATAGTCCTCCAGAACACTGCGTCAGACCAAAGGACTGATGGAGGGTTCATTTACTCTTCAGGAGTCGGTTAAGGTATCGCATGTGTTCCTGTCTCGGTGTCGTGGGGGTGGGTCTTGTTCGGAAAACTCTCAGTCGAAGCAAACTAAAAGTCGAGTCGCAGGAAACCGACCAAATAGTCCTCCAGAACACTGCGTCAGACCAAAGGACTGATGGAGGGTTCATTTACTCTTCAGGAGTCGGTTAAGGTATCGCTTATGTTCCTGTCTCGGTGTCGTGGGGGTGCGTCTTGTTCGGAAAACTCTCAGTCGAAGCAAACTAAAAGTCGAGTCGCAGGAAACCGACCAAATAGTCCTCCAGAACACTGCGTCAGACGAAAGGACTGATGGAGGGTTCATTTGCTCTTCAGGAGTCGGTTAAGGTATCGCTTATGTTCCTGTCTCGGTGTCGTGGGTGTGGGTCTTGTTCGGAAAACTCTCAGTCGAAGCAAACTAAAAGTCGAGTCGCAGGAAACCGACCAAATAGTCCTCCAGAACACTGCGTCAGACCAAAGGACTGATGGAGGGTTCATTTACTCTTCAGGAGTCGGTTAAGGTATCGCTTATGTTCCTGTCTCGGTGTCGTGGGGGTGGGTCTTGTTCGGAAAACTCTCAGTCGAAGCAAACTAAAAGTCGAGTCGCAGGAAACCGACCAAATAGTCCTCCAGAACACTGCGTCAGACCAAAGGACTGATGGAGGGTTCATTTACTCTTCAGGAGTCGGTTAAGGTATCGCTTATGTTCCTGTCTCGGTGTCGTGGGGGTGGGTCTTGTTCGGAAAACTCTCAGTCGAAGCAAACTAAAAGTCGAGTCGCAGGAAACCGACCAAATAGTCCTCCAGAACACTGCGTCAGACCAAAGGACTGATGGAGGGTTCATTTACTCTCCAGGAGTTGGTTAAGGTATCGCTTATGTTCCTGTCTCGGTGTCGTGGGGGTGGGTCTTGTTCGGAAAACTCTCAGTCGAAGCAAACTAAAAGTCGAGTCGCAGGAAACCGACCAAATAGTCCTCCAGAACACTGCGTCAGACGAAAGGACTGATGGAGGGTTCATTTGCTCTTCAGGAGTCGGTTAAGGTATCGCTTATGTTCCTGTCTCGGTGTCGTGGGTGTGGGTCTTGTTCGGAAAACTCTCAGTCGAAGCAAACTAAAAGTCGAGTCGCAGGAAACCGACCAAATAGTCCTCCAGAACACTGCGTCAGACCAAAGGACTGATGGAGGGTTCATTTACTCTCCAGGAGTTGGTTAAGGTATCGCTTATGTTCCTGTCTCGGTGTCGTGGGGGTGGGTCTTGTTCGGAAAACTCTCAGTCGAAGCAAACTAAAAGTCGAGTCGCAGGAAACCGACCAAATAGTCCTCCAGAACACTGCGTCAGACGAAAGGACTGATGGAGGGTTCATTTGCTCTTCAGGAGTCGGTTAAGGTATCGCTTATGTTCCTGTCTCGGTGTCGTGGGTGTGGGTCTTGTTCGGAAAACTCTCAGTCGAAGCAAACTAAAAGTCGAGTCGCAGGAAACCGACCAAATAGTCCTCCAGAACACTGCGTCAGACGAAAGGACTGATGGAGGGTTCATGTGCTCTTCAGGAGTCGGTTAAGGTATCGCTTATGTTCCTGTCTCGGTGTCGTGGGTGTGGGTCTTGTTCGGAAAACTCTCAGTCGAAGCAAACTAAAAGTCGAGTCGCAGGAAACCGACCAAATAGTCCTCCAGAACACTGCGTCAGACGAAGGACTGATGGAGGGTTCATTTACTCTTCGGAATCCTGACTCAGAAGCTATTATATGGTAGTAGCACGCTCCGACAGCTTAGGATCCTTCCGTTACCCCTAATATACCACGATAACTTTCCACTCAATACCATATTCTCTGGCAAATACAGATGTGATAATCTAGCATCCGCCATCAGCGCCGGTAATCCCGCCCCAGCCCTAGTTCTTGTGCACTCGGACAACTGGTCCTCAATAAGCGGTGGGCGCGCCCCTTGTACCGCCCCTTCGTATGGGCGGTGTGAAGAACACCGTTCCGCCTTCTGGAGCGGTCGGCCGCATGTTTCCACCGCTCCACCACGCACACTAAAGCCGACGCGCGACCTTACTGTAACAGCGCGGCTCCATGGGGCGCAGAACATTCTTGCCGTATCTCCTTGCTTCGATTACATATCCGTGTTTTATCTGCTTCCGTAGTGGGCAAGGGAGGGAACTCCAGGATGAAGACAATTTTAACACGGGTGCGCTAGTGGGCCTACACCCTGGAGTCCCTTCCCCTGACCAATTCTGTGCTCTCCTCATAGCTTTCAAGGTTTTTCGAGATTTTAAGGCGTATGCTCTGGCTAGCCTCTGCTGCAGGCTAGAAACGGCGAAGTACTGCTCATCGGTAGGGAGCGTGCACTCTGCGTCTCTCGCCAGCGCGTACTATTTCGCAAGGCCTTGGGCGATTCCAACTTAATATATCGTTTATCGCCCTCCAGAATGAGGACGAGCCTCAGCGAACTGCGGAAGCCCCTGTGCGGCAAGCCGTACCTTCTGTCGGCGTTCCGGTACAAGAGCCTAGTGATCTTCTGCGATGGCTGCATGACGTTTGTTTACGGTCTTGTGAACAACAACGGCTTAGCTGAGTACACGAGATCAGTGGTTAGTTGTCCTCCCATTCCAGTCGTCATTGCTGTGCATCACAGTCAGCGATGGGGAACTTTCCAGCCTTCCCAGGCTCTTTTTGTTTAGAAGGTCGTTCTGTCGCCTCGTCTGCCTGATGACGTTGAAATCACGTCCATGTCAGCAATGCAGGATGGGTCTCTGGTGGCGCTGTCCGCCTCGAGCTCGCTCTTCATCGTGCGGGTGTCTGCGGATCTGTGGAGCTCAAGAGCGAGTGGTCATGTTCCTCACAACGAATACGTTTGCGAGTATGGTCACATCCTCCGCCTTGGTGTTTTCAGGTGAAGAAACTGGCTAGGTATTTGCAGGCTACAGGAAGTCCACCCTACTTTGTTTGATTCGCCCAAACCACCGAAAGTGGTGCGAGTCAGGTGGATTCTGGCGGACTCGATCACTTCTTCTGTGCACTTGCTAGCAGTGCTATTTGATGATAACCGCATAAGGTAACTCATACGTACTCGTTAATGGAAGAAAGCGTTTCCAGTTATTACGCGGGCCTATTTCCGGAGTAGTTGTTTGAAGTTTCTGATATCGAAGGGAGAGTTCATTCTCTAGGTATGAGCTAACTCTTTGAGTTGCGTGAGATGCGAAGCATGAGAAGAGGTAATGGGAAGAAGAGTATAAGAGAGGAGTGCGTACCACTCTTTCTACTATCACTTACGCTACCGCTGGTAGTCGCTTCAATCGATAGTGGTGGCTGGGCGCTCCACCCAGCCACCACTATCGATTGAAGCGACTTAAGAAGAATGAGTGCGAGTGATAAGTTGTGTAGGTGTAGGTAATGCTTCAGAAAGCCATTACCGCTGAACAGTGCGGGCAAACTACATCTCCTCTGTGTAACATTGCTAGGTTAGGCAAACATGGAGCCAACCCGAGTCTATCTTTGTTATAAAAAGCGCGGCCTACATGCAAGGACTGCGTTTCTGTGAAATTCTGAAGCCGATTCAATGGTTTTGTGTTTGTTTTAGTCTTGAGAGAGAGGAGAAAACGCTTCATTGAATTGGCTTTACTATTTCCGCTTTCCGATTTGTTGACAACAAATACGTGGTCCATCAGAACTTTTCAGAATTTATCAGGCCGAAAATGTATGCGATATGCCGTGCATCACGGTAGACTACTGCTCATTTATGTGTGCAAGCGACCGCCCATGCGACGGTTATGGCTCCAATAGCTACGGTTTGTTCAAGTCGATAGGTGGGTATGACATGCATTATCCAGGTGATTGAGCTTCCGAAACATTTCTGGGGGAAATTCAAAGCATTCTGAAGTAGGGTTTTCCCTCACAACTCCCGGAAAGTTGTACGATGCGTTTGCGAAATGTCTATCCGCCTCTGGATTAGGCTGCTTTGGCGTAGTCTCGAACGAATACAGCATTGGCTATAGGATAGGCGACACACCGCACCTATAATATTTCGCAGAATAATGGATGGAATTTCGTGATAGCCGACCAAGTGTAGGATTAGTCTAGACCGGTCCTTTACCGACGCACGACGACGCGATGGATCACTCTCGCATTTCCTGAGGAAAAGGGAGCAGTGTTTATGCGCCATGGACTGGAAGTTTTTATTGTATAACGGTGTGTAGTCACTTATAGTGGAACCGTTTCAGGAAGAAAGTGTGCATGAAAATGACTTTCATTTGTATCAGCTACAGCCCCCTCCCGTTATAATGCCTCTGGATATGACGTGCCTCCCGATACAACGTAATTTTTCGAGAACCAGCCAGCTTATCTTCACACCAATACAAACCAATTCCGGCTAAGACGCGCGTCGGAGATAACGCTAACGGTTATAGCGCGAACCTGAGAGAAACTCCTCACGGCATGCGGGGCTTGCGTCTGCACCGCCTGCTTTTTGGATAGCATTGCAGAAACGACGCTGTTTGATCACGCCCAACATTCCCGTGCCACGGGCGAGTGCTTCAACAACAGTATCGCTGACGGATTTAACGGCGCTGGTAGTGTAATGGGCTAAAGTCCTTCCTAGAATGCAGATAGTGCGGGATCGTGTATTGCCTTGCGCAGGAGTTTTATTCGCAACAACTGATCGTGTTACCACTTATCATAAACTTACACAGTTTTATTGATCTAACCTACCTCCAGTACCCGTTATTGCTCACACATTTATCATACTTATGCATACTACGTAAAGTATGTCGAAGGCGGGTAGCATTAATAATTTGAAGTTCTATACCTTCACACTGCCTTCAAAGATCACACATTTCATTGTCTTTTAGTCATGAATGCAGTTTAAGACAAATCTGCGTGTAAAAGACTGCAAAAAGGTACCTCCGCCCAGGACGCGAGTCCCGTTATAACAAGGATCTTCGCCGGTCCCTTTAAACGCTTTATAACGGAGGGATGTGTGTTTCCTCAGACAAAAGTTGTTTAGAAGCCGTGCATGAAATTGTTTGAAACAGATTTACTGCTCAGTTTGAAACCCTGCCGTTAGTTAGTAACCGAGCATGAAAGGGTTTGGAACCGAGCACGAAAGGCGCCACGCGTCCCGCAGCACGTGTTGCTATTGCGCAGTGCTCAGTTCCGAACCCTTTCATGGTCGGTTACTAACCAACTTACGAGGAAGGTCAAAGAGGTCACCGTGGAGTTTCTCAAAGCGACCTACATAGGGTTGTAGGACATTGTCTGGGAAGCACCATAGTGGTTTCGAAATTTCCTGCGGACCTTTGGGTAGGTCAAAAATGGCAAAAAACTACCGCTTCAGTGCGGGCCGATAACGCAAAACTGACGACCGGAATACCCTTATCGTGCCCACAAATAGTCCTGCAAAAGGTTTGGAGCTTCAATCATTGCTAGAACCTAGGAATTGATTAATTCCTAATTGAAGCGAGACGGCGCATTCACGGGAGGTGCGCGCCACTAGGGTCCCAGCTACTGTATGGCGGAGTGGTTAGCGTGGCGGACTTGCGGGAGGGAAGTCGACGGTTCGACTCGAGTTTTTGCCACCGTAAAGTGCTTTTCTGTCACCACTAGGTGTCATATTCGATTTCCAACCCTGATTTCAACCTTTTGTGATACGATTTGACTTCAAAACACAAGTCACGCTAATGAATATGCAATAAACTGTTTAACAGTTCTGGTAATGTTCTATAAAACACGCGAAGCAAAGCAGCTTCTTACACCAGCAGCAGCGGATAAATGCCAAGAAAGAGCAGCCGGAAGCTTCCTGCCAGGACGTGTCGACAGGCACTTCATCGAAGGCGTAGTCCGCCGGTGTTGAGAAGTGCCCCGGATGCATGTCCACATATCCAGCTGCTACCCACGCGTACGCAAAGCACCTTCGAAATACCGGAGCGCAGAATTGCCTATACGTCTGACTGACCACCTGCAAGGACAGGTGCCTTGAAAATTGCCTTAAAAATTTAAACATCAAGTGAGCTGGTCCGAAGCCATTCATGATTACCTTCAAAGTATTGCCTCTTGAGAAGCAGTTGAATTCCGAACGGAAGTGGAGCACATGTTCATGAATTCGCCGGATGAAGCGTTTGAAAAGCCAGAAGGAGTATACATCGAGAGGCTGGTAAAGGCTCGTCGCTCCTGGCGGTATTGTCATCAGCTTGAGATCTTTTTCAGCAGGCACCTCGGAAACGAGGTTCTCGTGATTCCTGAACCCATGCTAGCTGTCGGAGGACAATAGTTAGGGGTGCTGCCGAAGAGCCAACCGCGCATTCTCGAAAGAAACGCGGGACTTGTTGCTTCGTCATGATGTGGCTCGTTCCCGCCACTATAAGAAGGTTTGGTGCCGACCAGTGCATTGAGGAAACGATCCACTAGCCTCCTGCAAAATCAAAAAGAGCTTGTGTCCAAGTCCGCCGTCGGCGTATAGCATTGGAACAGCAGTGTACGAATGGGTCAGTGACGACAGGGATTGCACAACACGAGACACTTGCTTCATTCCAATAGGTGCCAGCTTGAGTAGGCGAGCAGCGTATGCTTACATGTAGCGCGCGTGAGTGGCAGCTGGATATGTGGACACGCATCCGGGGCACTTATCAACACCGGCGGACTACGCCTTCGATGAAGTGCCTGTCGACACGTCCTGGCAGGAAGCTTCCGGCTGCTCTCCTTGGCATTCATCCGCTGTTGCTGGTGTCAGAAGCTGCTTTGCTTCGCGTGTTTTATAGAACGTTACCAGAACTGTTAAACAATTTATTGCATATTCATTAGCGTGACTTGTGTTTTGAAGTAAAATCGTATCACAGAAGGTTGAAATCAGAGTTGGAAATCGAATATGACACCTAGTCGTGACAGAAAAGCACTTTACGGTGGCAAAAACGTAAGATGTGCCCCCAGCAATGCAGAAACCACACCGCCGGAACCGAACCCTCGACTTCCCTCCCGCAAGTCCGCCACGCTAACCACTCCGCCATCCAGTCGCTGGGACCCTAGAGGCGCGCGCCTCCCGTGAATGCGCCGACTCGCTTCAATTAGGAATTAATCAACTCCTAGGTTCTAGCAATGATTGAGGCTCCAAACCTTTTGCAGGACTATTTGTGGGCACGACAAGGGTATTTCAGGCGTCAGTTTTGCGTTATCGGCCCGCACTGAAGCGGTAGTTTTTTGCCATTTTTGACCTACCCAGAGGTCCGCAGGAAATTTGGAAACCACTATGGTGCTTCCCAAACAACGCCCTACAACCCTATATAGGTCGTTTTGAGAAACTCCACGGTGACCTCTTTGACCTTCCTCGTTAGTGTCCGAGACCCGTGAGTGTTTCAAACCGAGCAGTAAATCTGTTTCAAACCCTTTCATGCTCGGCTACTAACCGACTTTTGTCTAAGTCTGTGTTCAAGAGAGGGAAGCATTGTTTCACTTATGTTCCGTAGAGTTTTCGCTGTTCCGCTCTCTCAGGTGAAGTGGAGTCGTTGAATATTCGATATTCTTGTAAACCCTTCCTATGTTGAAACGACCAGCACAACAAGCTTGGAGAGCTTAAAGTCGCACAAAGCGAGGTGGCCTCGAGAACGATGCGCCTGCTCTGCAGTTTCCATGGATGTCTGGCTTGTTAGCTGACGACTCGCACTCTTTCGGCCGTGTGGGACCGTCTGCCACGATTTCGTGTCGCCGTTATGTAATTTATTTCTCTGGATGGACTCATCTTTTGAAGGAACTTTTCTTGTGCTTTGTGTAATTCATCTTTAGACATAGTTGTGAAAGGCGTGGTTCGCGAAAACAATCTCCGGTTACTGATTTTTGAGCTTTTTGACAAGTAGCGCCCTCAATTAACAAACAACTCTCGACGTTTCAAAAAATGGACTGCTCCCTACGGGAGACACGTGACCAGGATGGGTGCGGGAAGACGTGGGTATGGTAGCCCTTGTTACAAAGATAAACGTGCGACGGTGGTTCAGATTTATTATCAGAGGAAGAGAGTGAGTGGTGGAGCCCAACCGGTGCTCACCACGTTACTTGAGAGAGTGGCGCTTATCGCCTAATACAGCCCAGCAGCCGCCCCTATTGGAGGGAGCGGCGCCTTACAAAGGGTGCAAGAGGTCGTAGACGACGACACTCCGCGGGGCGACAAGTACATTTTATACATAACTATCAATACAATCCTATCGATTTGGTCGTTGTGGTTGAAGCAGCGGCTCGTTGAACATAGGAGGGTACGGTTTGGGGTGCAGCTTGTCGAACATGGAGACGGCTTGAAGAAGATCGGCTCGATGTTCAGCTCGTTGACAATGGAGACAGCTTGACGTTGAATCGGCTCGATGTTCAGCTCGTTGACAATGAAGACAGCTTGGCGTTGGATCGGTGTGAGGTGCGGCTCGTTGAAGATGATGATGACGAATTAAAGACGAGGCCGTTTCAATTGAGGTCGTCCCTGGTGACACAGCAGCTGGTTGTGACCGAGGCCACAACTAGCGCATTTCACCTGGCAGTCGTCCCCGTGGGACGGTTTCAGGCATTTCAAGCATAGATTAAGCTTGGATGCCTGAACCGTCCTCGATACGGGGTCTGCATATTTCATGCATCGGCCGGAGTAATGCGAATCGCGATTCTCCTCGACCGTGCAGAATATGCAGTTCGACTTGGGCGCCGTCCTCGTGAGCACCACCTCGGTTCTCTCCATGACGGTGTCCATGGCCGTTTGCAGATACTGTAAACGGGAGGAGATTAGCTGAACTGACTTGTTCAGCTCCTTCACTGCTTTCAGCACAGCTGATATCGCAGCATCATCCGAAGCAAGCAGTTCCATGGCCTCATTGAGTTCGGGAGTGGTGATTGAACGGTCGGACGACATATTAGCTGACGGTAAAGTTGTGAATTTGGATCTCCTTTTATACGCCGGGGTCGTCAACCGTATCATTCCAAATCGCCTAAAACACAGCTGGGTAGCCTAACTAAGCACTTGGTTGTAGATTCCACTTATCATCTCATCGGGCTCTACTCGGTTGGCTACTTAGGATGCGACCAAGGACTGGGGCCGCCGAGCCACGAGATAGTGGAATAGCTGTGGAGGATCTGTGAGATAATTGACTAATATGTGCATCACATAAATATTTGTACAAATATTTGTATAGATATAGAATTAATCGATCTTTTGACCTAACTATGGGATTCCTTGCCGCTTTTTGAAGGAATATGTGTAATTGATCAAACAGATGTGCTTGAAGGCTTAGTGTAATTACACAGAATTTTTCTGATTATTCCTGCCGCACATGATAGTGCGTAAAGCCCTACTTTTAAAAGGCATATAAAGACGATTGGGCCGAATACATATGTTAGTGTGCCTAGGGTTAGAGCGGTACCCAATGCACCTAGTGCAAATTTCCAATGAAGTTTAATGACTTTTATCAATGGTTCCATATCCGGTAAGGTTATGTCTGAGAACCATTGAGTATTGATTGGCACTGTGTGTGCATCTAGCTCAAAAATTGACCGATTCGATTCAATGTGATAATTAAGAATGCCTTCCATTATGAAGGACTTTCCCAATGGACCACAAGGAACAGTGCAGTGCTCCCTGATTATTGATTTTTGAAATTCCAAAAGAATCCAGTTAACTTTGGCTGATGTTTCGCAAGAAAAAGAGAATTGCTGAGTTTCGCAAACGGCCGTGACTACTCCGTTGTTACTAGACGTACAAGTGACCGTAAGGTTTGCTCCTTGTGGGCAATTATAACATCCCGAAAGTGTTTTAACTTGTAAATCGCAGCCAAGTCTTTCTACCAGTGTTGCGGATTCTTTAATTATTTTAGAATCTATTCGTAAGATTAGCTCTTCTTCTTGGGATATTGTTATGATGTCGTCTCCTGACCTCCTAATCCTGCCGTAGGGTGTCTGCAGAGGCATCATGACCTTGTCATCCCCATATAGGGTGCGAACCGAATCCTCGGGGCATTGACAACTCTGTACCGAGGTCTCGCATTCGCATCTTATTCTATTAGTGCATGTTGCGAATTGCTCTGCGGCCTGTTGTTTGCTGTTGCACTCCACCGGAACCTTGAAGTGGTTTGGTAGTGCAAAGGCCATATCATTTGCAATTGCAAATCTCTTATTTACTATTGAACTCGCAGGTTTTTGGAGTGATATCGTTGTGATATTAAACTCATCTATATTTTCCAATATATATGGTTTCATAGACCGCGTTAGAGTCTTTTTCTTCCCAAATAATACTAATTCGATATCAAAAGTGATTCTGGGTATCCAGTGCGGGCACTGAACGATTTCGAATACTCTTTTTGAAATCGGCCTGTGGGCTACTCTGTAGAAGGAGCAAGCAGGCAATGGTACAAAACAACCGCACATAAGTCCGCCGCAGCTACTAAAGCATCCCGAGTATCCGGGATAGTTTTGGGCTTGTTCTAATTCTGGTATAGTTTCGTTATGCTTTAGGGTCTTGCACTTTTCTACAGTGCATGACCCTGCCTGCGAACATCTTTCGACATTGTAAACTCGAATTTTTGTTGGTCTAGTGAAACTTTCTGTTACTTTTGCACACTTGAATTCCACTGGTCTTCTCACAAATTTTGCGGATCCAATGGTCTTGTTTTCATGCACAATCTCAATGCAGAGTTCATTTTGCAGTTTGTTAAATAGAAGTTCGCGACTGTATTCAAAGTGGCATTGATTTTGTCCATTGCAGACGAGATCAGCGTTTTGCCTGCTGTACCCGCGTTGACATGCTTGAGTTGTAGGTGCATTTGCACACAATATCATGCACACTGCTAATATTACTGGGCCCGAAAGCCGCGTTAACTGGAAGGTCTGTGCCTGACCACTTGAAGTGCAACTAACTGGTTGTTGCACTCTTCCAGTCTTGTTACCCGATTTCCACATTTTTGTGGCTAGACAGGATAGTGTGATTAGTATTACGACCGCTATGTAAACTATGATAGCTGTAGTACCTATTGCTCCCCTAGGCCAGCAATGTGGGTTTCCTAGTAGCGTTTTTGATAAGAGGTGGTGGTTATCACAGAACTTGGGTCTCTCGCAGATTACGACCTGTTCATCGAAACCATCATGCGGAAATAGTCCTACCATCACTTTATCATCGGTAGGTGATATTGGGAGATAAAAGATGTTGGATTTCGATTGCTGCGTAATGTTTCGGCAGTCACTATTGAAGCATAATTCAAACGTTTTCCCAATCAATGAAATGTTGACCTTTCCTTGTTCACATTTGATGTTTTCTGCTGCATTCATTGCACATGCAGGTGAAACCATAGCTAGTATTGCAAGCAACATTAAAGGGGCGCTTGCGATATTTGATAACTGAAAGCTTTCTAAGCTGTTTTCAAAGTTTCTTATGATATCATATGCAGCTGTTTTTGAAGCACGCTGCAACACTTGACGTGTCTTAGGCTGCGGGGGGACCTCGTCCGCTATTACTTCCAGGGGTAGCGATTCCTCTGCCACACTTCGGATTTCTAGAGGAAATAGCTTGTTTAGCGGTCTATGAATGGTCTTATGGTTAGGCATAAGGACTTTTGCTGACCTAGTGAAGCCATCCGCTGATGTGACTATCTCTGTTATTTTACGGTATGGCCAATTCCCTCTTGGAATAAGGTCCTGTTCGACGATGACAATCTCGCCTAGTTCGGGACAACTTCTAGTTAGGTGTCTAGGTTGTCTTAGATGAATTTTTTGATTCTCTCTAATGGATACTAAGTACTCTGTTCTCCAGAAGTCCCAGAATTTCTTTGCGATTTCTTCGGAAAAGCGAAACGCTTCTATTGCTTGTTTTTCAGATTGAATGCATTCAGGATTGTAGTCAAGATCCGTTTGATCGATATTTTCCTCTTGAGGGAGGGAGAACCTCAAATTCCCTTGCAAAAAGTCCACTGGACGTAAAGGAATTCTTGACAAGTCGTCCGAATTCGCCTTTGTCAAAGGCCTGGTGTTAAGTATAGCTTCGATTCGGGCTAGTGTCGTGCACATTTCCGTGAATGTTAGCTTTTTGCGTCCTATTGACTTATTGAACGCTTTCTTTACCGATCCAACAAGCCTTTCCCATGCTCCACCCATCCAGGGTGCTCCTGGTGGGTTGAATATCCACTTAATTTTCTCGGTAGCGCAATAAGACATTAAGGAATTGCCAGTAATGTCGTCTTTTTCGAACATGGTAGAGATAATTTTCTCTCCATGTTTAAAATTAGAACCGCAGTCAGTGCGCACTATTTTAGGTACTCCTCTTCGTGAAATGAATCTTACAAAAGAGTTCAAAAACGATCCTGTTGACAAGTTTTCAACGACTTCTAAGTGCACCGCTCTAGTGGTTAGGCAGGTGAATAAGCACACATACATTTTTTCGTGTGCTTTTGAGGTGAACGGCCCCATATAGTCGCATCCAATGTTTTCGAATGGTTTCTTTGATACGACACGATCTTTTGGAAGAGGGGGCATGTGGGGTGCACCCAACGGTAACCCCTGATAACGCTTGCATGTTGCACAACCGCTAACTAGTTTTTTGAAGGCTGATGAGATTCGTGGTATCCAGAAGCGCTGTCGAGCGATAGCGATAGTGTGATCCTTGCCACAATGTGCATTATCAACGTGTATTTTTCTCATGATTAGTCGAGTTAATTCTGACTGTTCGGGAACATATACTGGCGACTTGGTATCGTAAGGTATCGCAGCATTCTGCAGGCGGGATTCGTGACGAATTATGCCTTTTTCGTCTACTATAATTTTCTTATCGTGAAATCGCTTTTGCAGCATGGGAACCTCTATGCTTTTTTGTTCCTGCATGATCAGAATTTTTTCTGAAAGTCCGATATCTTCAGACGAAATTTCAGTATTAGTGTCATATTTCGAAACATTCCTGAGGCAGATGTTTGTGTTTCTGTTTCTGTTGGTTTTTATGATCCAGTTGTGGATAGCTTTTCCTGCTATACACAAAGATCGTAAAGCCTTATTTAGGTGAGAGAATCTCGATAGATCCATTACCTTAGTTTCGTTTTGCTGCCCGATATTAGCCTGTATATGTACCGGAGAAATGGGACGTGAATCCTCTTTTTCTTCACAAGGACTTTCTATAGCGTCCATTGGGCGCAACGGCCATGTAGCGGTGTCTTTTTCCAGCCAACGAGGGCCTTTTACCCAGTCGTGATTACTGATTTGTTGAGCAGTTAAGCCTCTTGTACCGGCGTCTGCCGGGTTATGGGATGTGATAACGTGTGAAAATGACACAGAAATACCATCCTCTTGAATTTGGTTTTTAATTCTTAAGATTCGATCGCGTTGGTTTGACACAAATATCGGAACCTTTTTTGACGTTTTTAGCCAATATAGTGCAATTTCACTATCCGATACGATGAAAACCTGTTTTATTTTGGTATTCATCGATGCTAGTATGGACTGTCCCAAGCGTGCTGCCATGAGAATTCCAACGAGTTCCAGTCTTGGAATAGTTTGACGAGTCTTTTTTGGTGTCAATTTAGTCTTCCCACATATCAGTGGTGATACTGTGTTTGTCACTTGACCTTGGAGATATGCGCAAGCAGCGATGGCTGCGTTGCTAGCGTCGGCAAATACCCACAGGCGCTTTTCTTCACCTGAGAATTCACTTGGGAATGTGCGGTGCACAGAAATTTGTGCATTAGTGACTTCTGACGAAAGTCGATTCCATTTATCGCAAATATCTTGAGCTAGAACGGTCTTCCAGTCAGTTCCGATGTCGAAAATGTCTCGCATCATATTTTTGAGGCGAACTAATAGTGGTCCAGCGAGACCGATTGGGTCATAAACCGAGTTTATTTGACTTACGACGTCCTTTTTGGTAAGTCTGGACATTACTGGGAATTGTGTGGACACGTGGAATGTGTCAGAGTCCGTGTTATAGTCGACTCCGAGTAATTTCATTGACCCACTTCCAATTTTATCATTTTCTGGTATAAAATTGTTTACATCGACGGAATTCGATACATATTCTCGCAAATTCATTCCTATTTTTGCAAACAATCGTTTCGATTCACGATATTTCTGAAGAGCTTCTTCTGTAGTCTTTGCCCTTATTAAAATGTTGTCCACGTAAAGACTTTTTGAGATTTCCTTAGCTAGCTCCGTATTTTGAGCAGTTAAATATGTCATTAGCGCCATATTTAGGATGCTTGGTGACGCCGTTACCCCGAAAGGTAGCCTACGAAATCGATAATTAATAATATTATCTTTCGTAGGTGGATGGTTGATATTTTTCAGCCATAGAAACCTGCAGAGGTCCTTGTGAGGCTCTATTAACCGAACTTGGGTGAACGCTGCCTCGATATCGCACATAAGTACAATTTTACTGGCTCGTGAAGTCAGTAGGATGTCATGAATTTTATTCACAAATGACTCTCCTTTCTCGATTACATCATTTAGTGATAAACTTCCTTTTTTCTTAGAAGAAGCATCAAAAACTATTCTCAGAGGGACCTTTTTGTTCGATCTCCAGACTCCAGAATGCGGCATATAATAGATGCCAGCAGTTTCGTTGCATTCTATGGAGAAGACTTCGATCATGCCTTCTTTCTCATACTTTTTCAATATTTCAGTGTACCAGAGACGTTGCTCTGGGTTTTTCTGCAGTGATATTTGCAGAGATTCTAGTCGCCGAATGGCAACACCATAATTATCCTCTAATTGAGTAATATTGTCTTTCAATGGGAATGGTGCGGTTATGAATCCGCCGGAGAACGATATCCTCTTTGAGTATTCTGAGAGATATTCGAGCGCTTTTTCGTTTTTCTGGCACTCTTCTGACGAAATTCCTAAGCCGTCAAGTTCGAACATTTTTTGAAGGATTTCCTCTTCGCTGTTTTCTTGAATGGAAGTCATTCCATAGCAGATAGTGGCATTTTCGCCGTGGTGGGCGCCCTTTCCGTATATGGTAGGGCCAAACACTGTTTTGGCAATATGAAGACCCGTGGGAGTCTTTACATTATTGATCGGACCGGTTACCAGGTCGTGGTAATGGTCTAGGCCCACAAGAATGTGAGGGTTTTGGTGTTCTCCACGAAGTTTGGAGTTTGATAAGCAAATACTATTTGCCTTCAGAAAGTCAACGTCGACTGAACTCAGATTAACACTAGGAAAACCATTGGTGATGATAGGTTTGGTCAGAACGTTCAATTCGAGCTCCTCACCATATACTGTGCTCAGTTTGATGCATACTATGTGGCTCTCAAAGCTCTCGATATGGCCTCCTATGCCCGACATTGTGCAGATTTCGGTAGTTTGCTTTGACAGGCCTAAGCGGTCGGCGAGAGACTCTTCGATCACGGTCTTTTGAGCACCCGTGTCGAAGAAAAAGAGTATTTTTTCATATTCTCCTTTTTTATTGTTCCACACATTTCCCTCAGCAGTCATTAAGATAAGCTGGGAGGGAGTTGAATTTCTATGTGATGTATTGTCCTTGGGACACATCTGGACATTACTTATGTTCGGCCTAGTTTGTTGTCCTTGATTAGGATAACTATTTGGAAAACTTCTATGTTCCCGCTGAGGCCTGTTTGGTCTTTGATTGTTCGGTCCTGTACGGTTTCTTGGATTATTGCTCCAAGGTGTTTGATTATTTGCCTGACTACCTTCGTTTTTAAAGCAGAGGCTTATATGATGTTTCTGTCCACATTTAGAACAGTCTGGCTTCTGGCAATCGAAGCTGCTGTGATTTGAAGAACAGCACTTCCAGCATCTGCGGCCGTCTGTTAGTGCTTTGCGGCGAGTTCCTTGATCAGTGACCGTTCTACAGGTCATTGATCCATGAGTACCTCTGTGGCAGAATAGGCACTGGTCGCCAGAATGTTGCCGCGAAGTGGGGTACTTATCTTTTGGAGTGTTGACCACCGCACTTTGCTTGTGGCCGAGTCTGTTCTCGACATAGCCTTTGGCGGCAATCTCTTTCTTTAGATGACCTATGAGGTCGCCGATTGTCTGGCTGTCCTGCGTATGATTAGATAGTAAGACAGGTTTCACTACATCATGAGGAAATTTAGCTAAGATTGTCTCACACCACATTGGGTCGCAAGTTTTCCGCACATCGTAGCCAGCGGATACCATTTGATTGATCAAAATTTGAATCTGCGCGAAAACTGACGAGCAGCTCTCCGAAAATTCGTTTGCTGGCTTCAAATTGACCAGTTTCTGCACTACATGCGACCTATTTATGGGCTGATTGCAGTAGTTTTCTTTCAGGGTCTGGATGATCCACTCGTAGTTCTGTGGTACCAGTTGAATCCCCTTTACAGAGTCCTGAGCACTCCCTTTTAGGCTTTCCTTGAGAAGCAGGATCTTCTCCATAACGTCGAGATCCCTACTCTTGTGAACGAGGGTCTCAAAGACAGCCCAGTATTCTGGGAAGTCCTCGGCGTTGCCGTAAAACTTGGGCAGTGTCGCCTGAGGTGGCTTTATGGAACGAAATTGCCGTGCATCACTTTCAATTTGCTCGATGACAGCTGTGTTTGAAGCTGATTGCGATAGATTGCTATCGCTTGGAACAGGCTCCATTTGATTGGTATTATCTTCTTCGGCTACTCGATCATTAGAGCCATTGGAAGATGCGCTCTGCAGGATTAGAGATCTCTGAGAAATGTAACCCAATTTTACACTCATTGTATCCCTCACGCATTTGGTTTCCTCAAGCCGTGTTGTCAGTTTGAAGATTAGATCGTCTGCACTGGCGATCTCTTTGTGTAGTTGTGATTCACTCTCTATTTGTTCTATTTCTAGCATAACATCCTTTTTATCGGACTTATTTTTGCAGTTTTCGTATACTGCTCTAATATTATTGTAGAGGATTTCAAGCCTCTCTCTTCCTTCCTTGATTTGATTTACTCCATTCTGTAGGAGCGCAGTTGCTGTTTTGCACTGTTCGTAGCTATCCTCGTCTACGGTAGGATAGTCTACTTTTTCTGTGTACTCCGTGTATCTGGAGACAAGATTCTTTAGCGTCGTTGCGCAGTTGATGATAGGTGTTCTTTGGAAGTGCAGCGCCATTTTTTGCGAGACCTCCGAGGTGAAAATGCTTATTTCTGCGAAAATTCAGCAGAAAATGACTCCAGGTACTTGGTACGGGAGTAAGTGTCCGTTGGTATGGGACGAATCAATTAAGATTCTTAGTCTTAGAAAAGACTTTGATATTTGCTCTAGAAAGAGCTGTCTTCGCTCCAGGTCCCAAGGTTGGTACGCCTTGACACGGGAGAATTTGGCTTATTAGGCCGATGCACCAGATGACCAGGATGGGTGCGGGAAGACGTGGGTATGGTAGCCCTTGTTACAAAGATAAACGTGCGACGGTGGTTCAGATTTATTATCAGAGGAAGAGAGTGAGTGGTGGAGCCCAACCGGTGCTCACCACGTTACTTGAGAGAGTGGCGCTTATCGCCTAATACAGCCCAGCAGCCGCCCCTATTGGAGGGAGCGGCGCCTTACAAAGGGTGCAAGAGGTCGTAGACGACGACAACACGCGCAATCGTCAACGAGCTAAATACGATCAAGCTGTGGTCACTTCGCGCGACATTATTGTACTTTCAGGTCTGCAGAGGCCGAAAAAGTTACGCCAACTTCGACCTGGGGAGTTATTTGGGGTGATAATCACGAATCTAAAATCCGTTTTTGAAATTTCGGCCGATTACGGTAGGTACGGGTGACTACGGACATTGTACCCGATTTCGCTCAAACTTCGCCATGTTGGTTATCTGGGCGCTGAGCACGAGTCTGACATCCATTTTTCGTGTTACACAGCACTACTATAGGTACGGGTGACTAAGGTCTTCGTCACCGATTTCGTCCAAATTACCTGACCGATCTTAGTCACCCATACCTACCGTAACCTACCGCATTCCAGCGCAATACGAAAAATAGATATCCAGCACCCAGATACCCCCCCCCCTCCTGAGCGAAATTTGGGCGAAATCGGTGACCATGACCTTAGCCAACCGTACCTACTGTAACCTACCATACTCCAGCGTAATACGAAAAACGATATCAGATTCGTGATCAGCGCTCTAAATAACCCCTTAGCCGAAGTTTGGGCCTGTTCATACTTCGCGACAAGAGCGACTCGTCGCCCGTGCAAAACATGCATATCGATTAAAACCGAGCGCGCGCCGCCGAAAAGTGTTCATACTCGAGCGCCGGCGCCGTCGCTCCAGTCGCTCTTGTCGCTCTTGTCGTCTGTTCATACTTCGCGCCGGCGCCGGGAGCGACTGGAGCGAATGGGGCGACGAACGGAGTGTGGAGTACGTAATTACACCGCACTAGTGCTGGAAGACGCACTAGTGCTGGAAGGAGACTATTTCTGTTCGGACGTTCTTCACACAGAGGTAGAAGGGCATTTATGTCTATTTTGAGTGCCAGACTGACAATGTAGGTAATATGATTGTTCGCTTCTGTCTGTTTCAGTCTCTAACAACTTTTTTGACTAAAAATATGTCCGTTTGCTTGTGTTTGTCTCAGTTTCCGGAAACTTTTTACTAATATAACTGTTTGCCTGTGTCTGTTTCAGTTCCCAAAAACTGATGCAATTGAAGTTGAAGTTAGACGTGAAGACCTCTATTCACTTGATATTTTAGGCCACGAAGTAGACGTTATGGTGCAATTACGTACACCACACTACGCCCGACGCCCCAGTCGCTTTTGTCGCTCTTGTCGCTCTTGTCGCTCTTGTCGCCTGTTCATACTTCCGCGCGATGCGCACGCCACGCACGCTGCGCTCTTGTCGCTGCTGTCGCGAAGTATGAACAGGCCCTTTGGACGAAATCGAGGTTGTGACCTCGACAGCCTTTGTAACCCATACCTACCGTAACCTACCGTAATCGGTCGAAATTTCAAAAACGGATGTCAGATTCGTGATCAGCACCTTAAATAATCCCCTGGGCGAAGTTTGGATGAAAACATTTTTCCACCTTTCCTCGACCTCTGGAGTCCTGAAAGTACAATAGTGCCCCTCGCGCTTCTACAGTAAACCATTATCACTGGTCACTGTATTTTAAGGGATTTAGCTATTATATTCTACTGTGTCGCAGTTCCAGTTTCTTTCGACGTTGTTGTCCTATCCGATGAGTGTCCGGTTATATTTGCGGTTGATTCTGAGGGGAAGTTGTATTCGACGACAATCAACGTTAATGGTTCGTTTTTTGTTCAGCCAATAGCTCACTGACTACTATCTAATTTACCCTAATAACAGCCGCCTTAGGTGTCTCGTCACCATTGACTCGACCGCTGATTTCTCCATCCAGTCTGCCCTGCGATCCGGTCGACCTCAGAATTGTCGATCATCCTATGAATGCTGTGAGCTGTTGCACTCTGAAAACATGCCGCTACTCCTTATGAAGATCCTTTCAGCTTTTCTCGGTCTTCGCGGTCCTTTCTCTGTCAAACGCCGTCTGCTTTCTGGTGGCAGTTCCTGATGACCATTCGAACTACAGGTCAGAATTTCCGCTTGCCTTGGTTTACTGTTTCGTGGGGCCGTAAAAGTTTAATTCTTTTTTTAGCTTGTTCGTTCAAGAGCACCTGCAGCTCGCACAAAGTTCTTTCTGGAGCCTTTGTGCGAGCGATTTTGAATCCACTATCCTCGTTGCCAGTGACTCCACGGTGTTTCATCTGGATCTTTCTCCATGGCTGCAGGAATACTCTAGCATACTCAGCGGGTCGAGGTACGAGACAGTCCTGGACATCCCTGGTCATTGTCCATCCTCCACAAGCTTTTAAATCCTTTCGTTTTTAGTTCGGTCACTAGCCAGTCGGCTGGAAAAAACTCTTCTGTGCGTGAATTGCTCGTCACAGCGGATGATGGGAAGGCCTACGTGTGCTCTCCCTGTACGTCCCGAGAAGGAGCAGTTGGGATGATATGTACGTCCACGAATTCGCGAGAAAGCACTACCATGTTCGTTGCATGCACACAGAATCCGCCTCTTGCAACTGCGTTTTTGAGGTTGACCTACTGTTTTTATTATTATTTATGTTTATCACGACGTAATTCTTATTTTGTGGAAGCATTTTTTGTGTGACTTTAAGGAAGAAACTACCAGAATCTCATGATCTGGACTCTGCTGTCGCTCCTACAGAATCTCTCTCGCAATTGAATGAAAAGGCATTGAATGCAATATTATCCAAGAGAGAAAGTCTTGCTCCTATCAGGTGAGTCATTCACGGAATTTGAGAGCGGTCATGGGTAAAACTGAGCATAGGCCCGTTTGGGATGGACTATGCATCCTACTTCTGTGCGCTATCCGGAGGAGCATTGAGTGGATGTTGTGGAGCGCTGTGGTTACCAGTGTACAGGTCGATCTTTTATTCTCCAGGCCTTGGTTCTTTCTGCGAGATAAGAAGTGTGATAAAACTGGTTAAACAGAAACCGAGACATAGCTTATCTTAAGTGTTTCAAATCTTCTAGGGAAATTTATATTACCTGCTCGTTTATCATGGCATTTCGCTGCTGTCAACGATTCATCCGTCGCTTGCTTTAAAATAGAACCTCTTTAACTCGGGAAAGTTCTAGACCTTGTTTAGATCCGTTTGAACTACCTGGTCGTAAGACACAACAATTGAAATAATTGTCTTTATTAGTAGCTGTTATGGCTATATGCATGAAAATGTGACTGGACGACGAACCCCGAAAGGTTGCCATATCCCATACGAATGGCTTGGCTTTGCTCTATTGAACGTAATGTTGTTTAGGAAAGGTGCAACTCATCAGCAAGTGATCAAAAATCTCTCTGACTTCTTTGATACTGCTAAAAGGAATCAAATCGTTCTTAGTGCTGCCTTGGAGATGAGCAAAGACAGGTACTATATTTCTCTCGTTTCTCAGGTTTCGGTTCATTCTCGTGCACACGGAGCACCTGCTCTCTTTGTCTAGTAACTTTGAACTAGCCGACATGATCTAATGGCCTTGGAAGCTCTCCTTAGTTAGTGCCTTTCACATGTTACCTCCCAAAGTTTTCTCGTCGTCAAATGGTTCGTTCGTTTGGTCAGATAGGCTTCAACAATGTCCCTGTTTGTTAGTGTGTAGTTCAGGAGCACCTCAAAGACTAGGCAGATGAGGAGCGTCAGTTCTTTCGTTCAGTGTGATGTTTTTCAATGTTCCGCGGACTCTAATCTGCTTCTGCTTTTGCCCATTGATTGCCACCGAAACATTTTGGTCCTTAAGTAGCAGTGACAACTTCGAATCCTTTCCCTCACATGAATTGCGATATAGCAAGCGTTGTCCTCTCTATTTCTCTTTGTGCGTTCGAGTGTCCGTCCGCTTATGTTGCAGTCAGATGTCTGTGCAGAACTGCACGGGAATCGACTAAGTGGGCGAGGAGGACTCGCCCCTCGTTTACTTCAGGGATTCTTCGATCGTCATTAAAGCTCCTCAAGAACGGATGAGTTTCTGGTGTCTCACTCACACTCCTTTCCTCCTAGCCTGAAATACCAGAAGCGAACTTGATCAGCATTCTACGCCTTGATAATGTTCGGTGTTATGAGCACGATGTCGTCAGCAATGCGGGCGGAATTGGTGCAGTTGCCGGGCGCCGACCTTCGCTTGAGTTCGCACATGACGTCTTCGCGGTTGGCACAGAAGAGCTTCATAGATGTGGTATCCCCTTGCCGAATCTCTCTTCATGTTAACGACGACGTCGTTGTAGAATGATGTGACCTTGTTCTTTTTTTATTTCGGTGTACCTCAGGCATTGGCGATCGTTATGCCGGCTTTGCTGTGACAATAAATTTCCCCTTTCACTACTGTTATAATAAATGGAGCTCGGTCCGGTGTCAGCGAAATTGACCCCTTCTTTGTCCCGCCATCCTGCTTTTACTTTAGTATCCGTCCCACTTAGGTATTAGCACAATTGGACGTGTCGGCTGTCGTGTGCACACGAATCCAGTTTTTGCTTCGGGTTTGCCGTACAGGCCTACCAAGCCTTCCATGCCTCCGGGTCGATGAATTGCTAAGAGATTTGTCTGGGAAGTATAAAGCTCTGAACTGTAGAAGATTTTCAAATCTTCTGTGTCACGCAGGTTTGTTAAATTCAACTTTATTTCGCCTGACGTTTCGACGGCATCGTCGTTATCCTATCCTGCTGTATATGTCGGCTAATGTCATGTGTCCGTCACGGGGAGGGGGGACTGAAGCCAAAGGTTGCCTACTTCAGTGCAGCGTATGCCAGCCGGGCTTTCTTTGAGCTTAACCATGGGCGATTGCTGGCGAACTATATCCTTGGCGGCTGATCGTCCAAGCTTACGAGATATTCAAGGGGCAAGGGTATGAACGGGGATCGAGTGCGTCAGGGTATGAACGGGGATCGAGTGCAGAGCGTAGGGATTCAGGAGGCGTGCCCTAGACGTCGTTCAGCCTGCGTCTGGATTCAGAAGACGTGCTGAAGAAGTCGTCCAACTTGCGTAGGGATTCAAAAGATGTGTTGAAGACGTCGTCTAACGTGCGTAGGTATTCAAAAGACCTTCGCTAGACGTCGCGAGTCAATACTCAGAAGATCTGCGCTAGACGTCGTCCAACGTCGTCCAACATGCGTAGGGATTCAGAAGACGTGTTGAAGGCGTCGTCCAAAGTGCGTAGGGATTCAGAAGACATGCTGAAGATGTCTCTAACGTGCGTAGGGATTCAAGATTCAGAAGACCTGCACTAGACGTCGCGAGTCAAGACTCAGAAGACCTGCGCTAGACGTCGTCCAACGTCGTCCAACTTGCGTAGGGATTCAGGAGACGTGCTGAAGGCGTCGTCCAAAGTGCATAGGGATTCAGAAGACATGCTGAAGACGTCGCTCAACGTACGTAGGGATTCCGAGTAAAGACGACCAATAAGAGAGGACCAACAATGGGGAAGCGTGAATAAGGGGGGGGGGGGGGGAGACCAGCATTTTTCCTGAACATCGTTCAGTGTGAGTCGGATTTCTGAAGACGACTTACAGAAGTCGTGGCACGCGTGTCAGAGTGCAGAAGGGTGTCATAGACGTCGTGGCAACGTAGTGACACGTGAATCGGTACTCAGTGTCACATGTGCGTGCTTGATTCTCACTCTGTTTCCTTGCTAGCACATACGAAAGGAAGTATTTTGGGAGTGGGGGGGGGGGGGGAGAGAGAGATAAAGAGAGTGACCATGGGATTCAGAGGGGTATTATTGACGTCGGACAGCAAGCGGTGTCAACCAATACCGATTAATTTTCATTATGATTTTGCTGATCAAGCACCGGATTGGGACTCTCATTACCTGTTTCTCGACACGTAGAGAACGAGCGCTTCGGAGAATAAATCGCGTGCATGTGACGGAGGTGGATGGGCTTCATATGCGCAGTGAAAATTCTGCTTTACCATAATCCCACTGCACTAATCTCTATAGTAAAACCAATTTTTTTGCGATAAGAAGGCCTAAAGAAGAAAGGAGGGAGACTTGAGTTGTTCTATTCTCGGGGTTCGGCGGCGAAGCCCCCAACCAGACGTTTGGCGGCCGCTAGGCCGCTGAACGTCTGGTCAATTGGAATAAACTGTGTGAGCTGTGAAACTGTGAAGCACAATACCCGTCGAAGTCCGTATACTACTACTACTGTATACCGAGTGTGTTTCACTTGCTAAATGGTTGTTGCGTAGTAGGGCGGTCTCTCAGCGTTGATAAAGCTGCGGTGAGTTGCGTTCGTATTGGAGTGATTTCTTCGTGATACTCTTGGGATTCCATTAGTGCTGCAGGGATGGGAAAAGATGGGGCAATCGACGGGATGAGTGCGCAGTCAGCAAAACATCGAACTTCTTTCAGGCCTTTGATAACGACGATACCGTCGAAACGTCAGGCAAAATAAAATTGAATTTAACAAATCTGCGTGGCACAGAAGATTTCAAAATATTCCACCAAAGCGCACAGGTTTTATGACAGCCGATCACGGAGACTGACTTGTTTATCAGTTGACCACCGCAAGTCATTATATAGATCAGGTACGCATTCAATTTGCGTCTGCGTTATCCCATAGGAGATAATGCGTGGTGCATCCCTGAAGGAATTAGGTAGCGCCATCCTTATCCGTTTATCCTTCTTCCATCTGCTACTTTACACAGTTACCTTTGCGAACTACGTTTAATTTTCGCTTTCAATGTGGTATGCGGATTATATAGCTTTTCCTAAGAAAGGTCATACCTTTTGCAGACTCTCGGTTCTCGTTAAACTCGCAACTCAACTGGCGGAGAGACAAAACACTGTCAACCAGCGGTTGTTACAGGTGGGTTACTGGTTTTTTTTTGGTTTTTATGTACATGGTCACTGAATGTTATTGCGGAGTTTCCTTGAGACTCGCAACACTTGTGAGGTGTACAATTTCTCACCACTTTCAATGGTGATCGTGTTGCATAACAGTGCAGCCAGATGCGCCCTTAATAAAGCAGCACGATAACTAACTTTGTGATCATACCGTCAGCCTAGTGATCAAAACATCTAGTCTTCAGTGCGAAAAGTGAAATCACGTGTGGAGGAGTGTATGTTTTTTTCACCCAGATTTGAATTCAACTCCACCCAAAAGTTATGATCCAATTGCGTCCCAAGACGGTCCGTTTTGACTTGCGTACGTCTTTCTCGCTTGAGGTTTGACTTATCTGATCAAAATATACCTACTGACCACGATATTTTAGTGAAAAACGACTTTTTTGAAACCTTTAGTGTTGAGCTGGTGGCGGTCAGGAGGCTAATCTGACCGAGAAACCCACTTCGGTGATCATCAACTTGTGGACTGTAGAGACAACTGAATTTGTTAAAGCATCATAAATAGTTTTTGCTAACCGCTCCATTTCATGCATAGGAAGCGATGGAAGCCATTTCCATTTTCGCCGTGAAATGAACTTTCTTTGCTATTTGAAAAAAGCAAGAAAAGGTAAGTGGCGTGCTCAATTCGCGAACCGTTAGAGTGCCCCTTCGCGAAGTAGTGAGATCTAGTTTCTTGATGTGATCAGCTCTTAGAAATTTGAGCTTTCTTTTACTACATTTCCAAGTACGATTCGGAACCGGTCTGAGTTGTCCGTTTCCATGTTTGCTGAAAGGAATTTGTGCGCATTCGAGTCCTTGCTCTTTATTTTTGGCTTTGTATTAATTAGAAATCCCTTTTCGTCCTGTTCTGGGAATACACGCGCTTTTCTAGGTGTTTCGTCAGAATGTTGCCATCAAGGACAGGAACGAGCAGCTGCGTCTCGATGTCTCGAAAACGCTATCGCGTGTTGATAAGGTCCGTATTTCCAGTACGGTTTCCACGTATTTCCAAAGGACATGCCGTTCGGTATTCTATAGGTCACGCGCGTACGGCAATCTGCTTGTGAATAGGTCATATTGTTAAGACAGAGTGTAGATGCTTCTCATTTTATGGAAATATAACTTGGGCATCATCGTCTTAAAGCGTGATAAACTATCATCTCCACGATGTCGTTTTTCAAACGTTTCTCCATTCGTAACTATGGTGTTTGTGCGTTGCAAAAGTTGACTACCCACTTCCTTGGAACATCGTGATGAAAACTTATGAAAACTGGGATGCAAAATTTTGTTGAGAGTAGTCCAAATGTATTAGGCTGCCTTGCGCCTATGAGGGGTTCTTCTTCAATACTGTCAATCTCGTTTCAGGTTTCCGCTTGCTTAGCAGATGATCGGAAGCTCAGTGCCGATGAAGTGAAGCTGTTTGGACGGCTAAAGGAGTACCGAGCGAAGATGTTGACCAATTCTTTGAAAATCTCCAGAGTGGGTCCGAACTCTCCCGAATTTCCCACATCTCGGGAAGGCTTAAGCGCATTTTTGTGGCTTGGCCATTGTGATGTAGCACTCCGTTTCAGCTGTCAATAGAAGCTGCTCAATTACAACGGGAAGCCCGAGGACCTGCTAGGCCGTTCACTGCTTCTGCGAGTGCCAACTTATTCGTACTGCAGTACACGTAAGCGCTGAATTAGTTCATGTCATTTATTAGGCTGGACGAAAAATCTTGAAACAAAATTTTGAAAACGTCAGAATTTTATTCAGAAATCCTGGGTCAGTGGGGATCGTGTAGAAGGTTCCAGCTTTCGCTGTATGAGTATATAAGGGCCCACGCGCGTCCTTTCGCTGACATGTCGAACACGATTAGCCAATAACAGCTTCGAGTGGCCATCTTCTACGAATGGTGCCGAGGCTCTACCGCAAGCACAACGGTCTCGAATATCACCGGGGCACTTGGAGAAGGGGCTCTAAGCCGCACCACAATGCATCGTTGGTTGACTCGCTTTGGTCCAGGAGATATGAACCCTGAAGACTGAGAGCGCAGTGGACGACCTTCTGCTGTCGAGCTAGTGCGAATAAACATGTGCCAGTCACTCCTCGCGCAGCCGCATCGAAAGGAACTTTTCGAGGATCTAGTGACTGGAGATGAGAGCTGGAGAGTCCACGATAAGAGTGCACGTCATGCCATCTGGCTTCCACGCGACCCAGAAGCACCAGTCCAGCCGAAGCCAGAGCCACACCAACGCAAGCATTTACTTTGCGTTTGGTGGGATGCGAAAGGACCAATCTACCATGAGCTGCTGGCTGCTGGCACCGCTTCCATATGCGTTAATCCGCTTCAGAAATTGGCGGATGCGATGCGAGAAAACGCGAAAATCATCAAGTGTCCACCTGTTGCACGACAACGCGCCCACACGTTGCATCGACAACCTGTGCGAAAATAGCCGAACTTGGCTGGCATCCGCTAACCCATCCACCGTATTCGTCAAATCTTGCGCCATCGGACTACCATCCGTTTGGACCGCTAAAGCATCATTTTAGAAGGAGAAATTGAAGGCTATTATGACCTCAAAATGGCGGTCGACAACTTCTTTCAGTCGCAATCCCCTGATTTCTGGACGAAAGGAATCAGCGATTTGCCGAGCAGATGGGAGAAGGTTATATCGCTCTATGGTGAATACATTGTTGATCACTAGTTTGTATTTAAAAAACTATGGTTGAATAAAAAAGTTTTTCTGTTTCAAGACTTTTCGGGCAGCCTAATACATGCGTATCATAAGGAAACTCTGATTCCGAATCAAGTATTGTACTGTCCATTTGGAAGTCCGGTTCTGTCACACTCCTATTCACATCATCTTATTTCCTGCTAGACACCTTCTGGAGTTCTAGATTAGCGTGCTCAGTAGGAGAAGTGGGCATATTCAGTTTGCAGCTGTCTCTTCAGTTAGGAGAGCTCGCTATAATAATGAAATGCGTGGATTGAAATTGAAACTGAATCAGGCGAAGCTTACGCTCAATCGCGGCAAACGGGTTCTTGTTACTTTCTTCAAGAGGATGAACAGATGCTGATTGCTTGTATGGTCCCTTGTGCAGGGGTATCACCCAGGTGATGTCATGTCTTTCATTATTTTTGGGAACGAACGATAAGGTATTATTGCCATGCACCTGAGTCGGAACACCGGCTCTGCTGCCCATCACTAGCTGTCTTGGTATTTATGTAGAACCGGTGTCACTCCAAGCCTTTCTGTGGAATTTCGAGAACTGATACTGGCAGATGTCTTCTACCACTGATGAGCAAAATGACAGCAGACATTGCTCGGAGCGGTATGGGTGCCCAAACTTCATGGTTGTCGCGCTCTCTCTTTTTTTTCTTCGAGAAGGATTCTCTTCAGCGTCCGTATCAGCTAGTGGTTACTGACTTCAGCACATTTCCGATTACTTTTAAAGTATAACTAGACTAGTATAACTGTACTACATTCCGTATCTCTTCTCGCTCAGCTTCACACAGCCACCTGCTGGGCTTTGGAATGGTGTGATGCTCTTAAAATGCTTTTTGGCCAAAACTTATGACCTGGAATGCTAGGTCATGCGCGCAATGACTGTACTGACCTTTCTTAATCTTGGCTTGTTGGATGCATCTCCTTCATGCGGTTTTCTTATTCCCCCACCATCTTACTCTGGTCTATTCCATCCGTATCGCTTCCACATATCAGAATGTCTGGCTACTTTATCCAAATCTCTGGGGACCTCTAGCTGAGGGTTATTTACTAACGAAATGATTTCAGCGATGAAGAACTGACGGCTCTGCGAGAGAGACTAGAACGATTGAGCTCCAAATTTGATGGCTTCCGATCTCGCAATATTACAGACAACAAGGAGAATTTGGGTATTTCAAACTGAATAGCTGTACAATGATGATGCCCCGATTGATCTCTTGTCCTTCTACAGATAAAATGTTGCTATGCTTTTCCGAGCGTCAAACGCAGATCTCAGTTCTCTTATAATTAGGCATATGTTCACCCGACAATGCGTGGCAATACTTTTTTATGCATATCTGTCACACTAGACCAGTGTCCGACTTTGTACCGGCGAGGTTTTCTATATTGGTACGGAGTTTGTGGTCATCTGGAGGCGATTTAGGGCTGTGTTTTCTTTGGATCAAAACATCGCTATCATCACCTCCGCGATTGTTCCGCTAGGTAACGCGGTTTGTCGTTCTAGTGCGGGCTGCTCCCGATCAAATTCTTCATCGGAATGGGCATCACCTAGCTGCAAATCCACGTATAGCGCATTACGCCAGAGCTGCTTCGAGCGCTCTCCAGCCACCTCAAGATTTAGGCCGATCTTGCGGACGGTGTCATCGCTGGCGCGAAGAGCGTGGACACGTAAGGTGGACTGGTTCCGCTCGCGTGCTGATAGCAGGTGATCGCGATCAATCGGTTGTGTTGGAGTCTTGTGAAGGCGATTCGGCAGCCACCATGTTCGCCTTCTGCGCAGCTCTAACCCTGACTATCGATCGATGCTGATGATCGGTTTCGTTTGCCGTAAAACTGGCGCAGCTGCTGTCACTGCACATGATCGCTCTCTTCCCAACGACGGCTATGGGCAGCTAGCTTACGCCTCGGCGCAAACGTGCGTGCTATTGATTGGTCGGTTGGTGAAGCAGGACGAGTGATGGTCACATTCGGGCACCACCACCCCGAAGGATCAACGGCCGGCGAAAATACTGATTGATATTGCTTGGCTTATCGTACTTGAGACCATGGTGATGCGGTGCCGGCAAAGTTCTGCATTGCACTGAATGCTTCTAGAGTCTGCCGCCCTAGGCCTTCTTCGGGTTTGCTGTGCTGTGCGCTCATGCTAGCAATTTCGCTAGAGCTGCTGCTGGTAGACGTCTTCACGGATAACAGTGACGAGAATGCTGTGATCTTACCAACCGATGCCTAAGGTCGCTGCCAGTGACTGTGCAGAGAAGTCGACAACTCGAGTGTTCGACACATTTGCCTGTTGTCCTACGTGGCGGAGATGGTGCCGGACTATGTCGGGAAGGGGCCGAGTAGCTGTCGTGAAATCAAGTGCCGTGCATCGCTTCCACCCGTTCTCCCTCTGCTGCAGTGCATTGGGGCGCTTCGTCATGAGTGTTAAATTCATTCCGGACAGAGGTATTCTCCACGTCATGCAAAAATAAAAGCTATAGACGAACTGGCGGTGCGCCTTCCACGAAAATATTTACAAAGAGAGGCAGTAGTTATTAGATGAGAGGTGAGTTCGACTCAAACAAGATGAAAGTGTCAAGACAAGGCTTGGCCTATTAGCATTACAAACCAGAAAGGTTCATCCCTGAGCGTCGTAACACAAAACAGTAGATGTGATTAGAGTAACAAAGGAACGCAGTTAGAGTAACGACTCTAGGAACTTAGACTACGAGTGGCCGATGAGGAGTGTTCGAGTGTAGCCGACTGTCGCCGAGTCGACAGCAAGCGGTCTACGATTGAGGAGGAGCTGTGAGAGGAGCTCTGAGGCACTGGCGAGCTCCACTAGCACTGCACCCTGGGGATGCTCAGATGGGCCGTGCGACGTCGCATCACGAGGTTGTTGCACGACGTCTGAGGACTCTTCATGAACACCAGGTCGCTGCCGAGCCGCATCATCTCCAGGGCGCGGCCGACCTCCTCCTGAACGGCAATTCCTTTGGTACTAGCACCCCAACGGACGAATGTGCTGCACGCGCGGCTCACCTGGATGCTGTGCAGACGGGGCGCCTTCACTCCATCACGCAGGAACCGCACGCTGCGCGGTACCACAACCGGCTCCTCGGGAACCTGTAAGTATCGTACACTTCGTCGCTCCACTGTTGTCGCTGTGGTGGGAGTAGTGGAAACAGTACTGTCGATAACGACTACAGCCATAGAGTGCTCTCGTTTGGTATCGCTTTTCAAGGAATGGGTTATCCATGCGTCCCCAATTTTTTCTGGGACCGTGTTACTCACATGACTCGTAGGCCATTAGTTTTTTCTCTTACAATGACTCCGCGTTGGGATAAACCCTATACTCTAATGGTAAGAGGATGCGAAAAGATACGCTACATCTAGGACTGCAAAGAAATCGGAAGCGCGTCGGCTATACTTGAATGCCAACTGTGGAGGCGGCATCACGCTTGCCCAGAACATGGCTGCGACCAACGATGATAGGTGCTTATCGGTGATGCCAAAAAGCCAGAACCAAATTTTCTTCCGCTACTTGCGCTGGTTCCATTACTCATTCGAAAGACCAGGATCGCGACTAACCCGTCGGGACCCCTGCATCGATAGCCCCACGGCTAAGCCGCTGACGATTTTCAAATTACACGACGGGTGGAGATAGACCGCTCTGAGAGTGCGTCATGTCCCCTAGGAAGCTCAGGACTACTGGACCGTTCCTCCCTTATTAGACTCGAAAGGACAGGGGACCGAAGAGAAAAGACGTGCAGGAAAGCTACATACCTCGTCATCATCCTCCCTCTCTTGGACACCAGGGATGGGAATTCCTTCCGGTTCCTCTTGCCCAGTGACGAGCGGGGTGTTCATCAGAGTGTGGATGGTCATCCGCTCCGTTGGGTCCGTCCGGAGCAGACACCGAATGTCATCCTTCGCTGAAATGACTCGAGTAAGTTGTCGGCAACGAGCGCCTTTTTGGGTGACTACCCTGAAATGAGGAATTGATTAGATGAGAACGACAACACAGCTCGAGCGAAGAGATGAGAGAGAGACGAGGGCTGTCAGCCTGAGAGATTCGCTTCGTGTCGTACGTACAATGCTCTTGATTCGAACCCGAGCTGCGAGTGAGTTGAGGCTCAAAAGAGGCGGTGAGCGCTCGGCGTTCCGAATCAGGGACAGTGCAGCGTATGGCGCGGGGCATCGAAATCAACGAGGGTGTGGCTAGCGAAAGCTGAGTGTCAGTGTTTGTGCGCTTACTGGATTGAGACACTGGGTCCCATTCCTCCGGCGGAAAGGCGTAGTATCCCTTGGCTATCCGATTTCGCATCCCAGGCGATAACGCTAGACCCTTCATGCTGTAGAACGGCGGATAGCCGCACAGTCTGTAAACCACCTTGCTGGTAGATAACATCTCGTTACATCAAAGTACCGTATCCGAAATCAACATCGGAACAAAAAGTTCAAATCAAAGCTTTTTCGTTGTTTTCGTCGTTTGCCGCGCTACTCTGTGCGCCACGCTCATGTGTGCCTGATCCTCGGTGTAACAGCCACGCTTAGAGAAGGCCGTCTGTTCTATTGCCTCCCGGTACTGCGAACGATGGGACGCCTCCGCCAAAGGCGTTCGACGACCGAAAGTGCTACCAAAAGTTGAATCCCGTAGAGTGCTGTAACTAATAGGTAAACTGGGACGACGGACTCGAATATCGGCGCGGTCTCGGTCGTTCCGCAGATCTCTCATAACTTTTTCCCACCCAAAACTGCGTACGGTGCTAATAGGAGTGCCTCTAACAAAGGTGGCTAACACTGGATAAAGGTGAATAACACCTTCCATTCCAGTATCATAAGCACTGGAAAGAGTGGGGAGGTTTCCACAACATATGTTTGCCCTACCTTGTTTTTCCTCAGCCAGAGCATTACACATTTGGAGCACGTGATTGTACACAATATGGGAAGAAATAAGGATCAAAAGGATAAATGACGGCTATAATCAATCCCTTTTGGGATGCGCCACACATTCTACTTCTACGGGATATGGTGGAGGCAATTTGAATGCGTATTCGGTCTACCCATAGACTTGGGTGGCCAGCTGGTAGACACATCAGTGCGTTATCCTTCCCCGACGAGTACAAATACAATTCAGCAACCCCGGAGGGATGGAAGGCGTTGTTGGCCTGAGCGAGAAATCCGAATCAGGAACTTCGTATCGGGTGCACGCGACAGCCGGCACCTCCCGGGACTGCGTTCCACTCGCCCATAGGAAGAAACGCCTATGAGCCGATGGTAGTGTACCATAGGAAGAAATGCTTCGTAGAGTAACGGGATATGTGCCTAATGAAAAAACTGTGAAAGGAACAGCTTTGGTGGATACCCTCCTTTCCTCGAGTTGAACGCTGTCTGATGCAGCTCCCGTCGAAGCATTCGGGAAACGAGCAGGTTCAAGAATTTTCCTGCGGGGCCGACTTCAAAATGATGGCCTTTTTTCGTGGAGATATCGTGGAGCGATGTAGTAAGGCCCATAGGGAATCTATGTCCCTTCTATTTTCTACACCCTGTAGTTTCACTTGTCACCATAAACGACCGCGCGCGTGAAATTCCAGACTACCTCAGATCACGCCTATGAACTGAAGGTAATGTACTACAAGCACTCCTGGCACATACGCTTCCAGCAAGACTCTGTGAAGCTAGCTCGGCGCCAGTCAAGCCCTCTAATTAAGCGTTTATCGAGGCTGCCGAGCCCGTGGTATCACTCAGCAGATGACCTGAACCGCGGTGGATCGCGCACACATGAGCGTTGGCCACAGCGTGGCGCGTGTTTTGAGCAGTTTTCTTCTCAGATACGATACTGGCTGTCACAAGATGTTCACAAGACACGACGTTGTGCTGCACGAGTGTTCGTTTTGACGCTACTGTGGGAGGCTGGCCGGATGAAAACTCACAGAATGTACATGGCGACACCGAGCGACCACATGTCGCAGGACTTATCGTAGCGCTCGCGGCTGAGCACCTCAGGAGGTCTAAAATAGGAAGCCCGTGAGAGACTGTGCAGAGGCGTAGGCCGAAGAGTGGCACTGACGCATAGAAAGGGGTGCAGCACGGCGACTCCATCAGCACATTGCGTTCAGGGCGCTTTGCGAAGCCGTAGTCGCCGAGTTTGTAGACGCAGTCGTCACCCGTGGAGCTGAAATCAGACGCTGATTTGACCGCGCCTCCAAAACGGCACTGGACGCAACGTACCTGCAGAGGATGTTCTCCAGCTTTATGTCGCGATGGGCGATATTCATGTCGTGCAGATACTGCACAGCAGACCCGATCTGCCGAATAATTTCGCCGACCTCTGAAACGATACGCATCTTTCCACGACCTCTGTTCGACATGACATGCGCCGAAGACCAGCGCCGTGTCAATATTATGTCGCCTTCAGAAGCAGCAGAGACTTTGTTCCAAGCAGTCAGGCAGAAGTGATTTGTCGCACCGATGTTTGGCTTTGATTGAAAACAAAGACCTGGCTAACGCATAGGGAGAAGGATGACCACTTTTCACGGTGGTCTTCAGCTCGGCCATTCAAAGCGTCCTCGGCCGCTTGTTTTTACGCCCTGAATGTTAACTAAACTCACTCTTCTCTGGGTACGGTTTGCTGCCCTGATTCTCGAACTGGCTGAGGAGATCACCACCTTCCAGGAACTCGACGACCATTAGGAGACATTTCACATTGTCGAAGGTGTTTTCGTAGATGTCGATGATCGTCACCACATTCTCGTGAGCACTAAATCCAATAATCAAATTCGTCTGTTGCCTAACGTCTGAGTGAACCTTATCAACACCAAGAGCATCATCGATTGGTGACAGCTGGCATCTGTAGAAAAGAAACAGCTCATCATTAGATACGCTAGTACTGACGTTTAATTCGTTCCTACGCTTAACCTACGAATCCTACTATATAGCCCTTATAACCGACAGGCTCCTGAATCTTGGCGAAATAAGCGGGTTGAAACGGTAGCTGCATTATCTTTCGAGCACTTTGCTGTAAATTTGCTACTATTGGAAAGGGCAGCTTCGCACTCCACATCAGTGTTAAAGAATGAGCACGAGAACAGCACCCATTTCGGTTGGCTGTTTACTGCTCTCTTGCGATGATTTTCTTTCTGACATGGGAAATGTGCACAGAGAGGAATCGCGTGGTTCCTTAGCTACAGCCATGCGCCACCATTATGTTTAGCCTTGAACCGTATAAACGGTCAGTAGAACCGCGAGGAACGATGATATGCGCCTACGTGCACTATCCTACTGCAAGACCACTAGCGGGTTGAGAGGTGAATCTGACACGAAGAACATACTTCGTAAGGTAATGAAGCCCAATTTCACGGCGTGCTTTCGGTCCGTCTCGCAGCACTTTGAGCGCGTACTTCTCGTTGGTGTCCTTGTTGTAGCAGGCCATTACCTTCCCCGACTCGCCGATCCCGATGATCTAAACCGAATTCCACTGTAGCCCATGCGATACGGTGAAGCCGCAGCTCAAACATTACCTCGTGAGAAACATGGTAGTCTTCAGTGATTGGATGCGTATGGTAGGGAAAGTTGGCGCTCTGGCTCGTTTTTCGAACACGTAGCCCTTGTTCCTGGCTCTGAATCTCCAAATGCTATTAGTTGAAAATCGAGTCTGAGAGTATTCTGAAGAAAATGAACCTCGAGCGGGTTGATGCTCGCGCAGAGGCAGATTTTCTTCTGGTTAGTTGTTGGACTGAGATCGTCTTCCGAGTCAATGATGTCCACGGCCAATGTGCTCGTCGCGTTCAAACATAGAGATCTCTGTAAAAGCATCGTTTCACTGATAAATATGGAACTGTAGGAACAAGTTGTGCACGTCTTGGTTCCTCATCGAAGAGCTTCCACTAGGTCTGATCTCCAGTATGTTACGTTCAACACTAAGCCTAACACGAAACTCTTTTCATAGCCTAACAACTCGGTTACTCAGTAGTGATAAACGCAAGACCATCGTGGCAAAATGTCTCCAGCCGCCTGGTTGAGCCGTTGGACAACTTCGCTGCTTCCTACAAATGACCTGCTTCTGTCCTCAAGGCTAGAGACCAAGAGCGCGGTCACACTCCTTCGGTTTCCATCTTTTTCTTACCCTTCATGTCACGAGAACGGCACCATAGTTGTTCTGTAGTGTGAGCAGTGATCAGGAGGCGTAGCTTGATCGTGCCCGAACCGACTGAACGCCAGGCATCTACTCCTCTGAATCGTCGAGTAGAGGCGGAGGTGTCTGCGAATGACACGCCTCACTTTCCCGTACCCACGAAGCCGCCGCATAGACGTAATAGATCAAGCACGTGTATCCAATATGCCACTGTTATCCTGCATGGCCGAATGCGTGAACGAACACGGATTTTGTGTCTTAAGAGGGTGTGGATCTCCAGAAGGAAAAGCCTGCCTCGGAAATTAGGTTCAGGGCAGAGTCCTAACACTAAGAAGTACGTTTGTCCAAGGTAGTGGTGCCTCGTACTGGCTGAAAATTGGCATACGTGAGTAAATTCTGGAATTTCGCGCCGTGCACTTTCCTTTCTCCGGAGCATCCTGCCGTCATCACGTTGCGCTTCCTCTCTCCTGCTTTCGTGATTCCGTCGACCTTCGTCGGACGATTGCGGCTGCATGACCTCTTCCCATGCTTGATCTCGATTGGCTCGCCCGGTGGAGCGCGGAATCAGTAGATGCTGGCCTTTCCCTCCACGTGGGGCTCGCGACCGACCAAGCGCTTCCGGTTGTCGTTGCTTGTCGCCGATGCGACCGCGTGCTATCTGTACCGTCCGTCACACCACTCTCTTCCTCGTTCACTGCAGCACCAGACAATCCGTCACGGGCGACGAGGGCGCTTAGCAGCGAACGATCTCGTTCCGTCTCGCTCTCGTCGAAGAGTCAAGTTCATCCCCCGGCAAAAACGCTGCACTCTCCTCTACCACGCGGCCGAATGGCGCCCAAGTGCAGCGAGACAACCGCACGTCCGAAGAACTCGGTCACGTGGTGCACTGCTTGCGGGAACGCATGCCTGACTGAGCCAACGCACGAAACGTCCGCCCAGACGACCAAGTGGCTTTCCCACCCTCACGGGAGGTCTATCCGAGCAGGAGCGATTCTCTTACGGTTCCGTAAGCAAGCAGCTCTCAGTGGAGGGAGCAGAGTGCGGTCTCAATAAGAGGACCACCTCACACACATTGTTTCTATTTCAACTAAGTGATATCGCCTATGGAGCAAGAGATGAATTCAATCGCGACATGCTAAGCTCTGTATCTGACATATTGGATGCTGAAATTTTTCTGAACATTTCACGAAATACAAAATGTATGCAATCATAAAAATGCGTGCTGAGCACCAATTCGCCGGGCCCCATTATATCTATTTAGGAGGCCTCTAGATGCATGCGTGAAATCCAGGTTAAGGATGTGACAGCACGAGTTTCCCTGCTTCAGAAACGCTTGATAGGGTTCTTATCACATGCGATCCTCACTGGTAGCTGCTGAAGAGGACTGGCGCCACTGGTGCTCTATTGTCCACCCTTCGAGGACAGGTTTAGTGATCGCAATCCTGAGAAGATGGCGATCGAGCCTCAGTTGCCTTGCTTCCGCTGGCCTTTGGATCAGCTGATTGCGCTGACGTCGCTCAGTTCATCTGAGGTGCCCTTGAGTGGCTGCCGGGAGCGGACTACCCCACTTCACGCTACATAACCGAGTGTGCGAGTATACCTTGACTAGACAACGTTGACAGGCACGCACGCTTCCCCACGCGGTTTCTCGGATTTTTACTGGCATGTTGTTGCTGAAACCATTGTGATATACCAACCTGTACCGCAGTTGGCGAGTGGGTATCCATCGGTTCGTCGTCGATCTCGATCGAAAGAGAATTCGTCGAGTTACTACGACTGATAGTGAACCTGAACGGATTCTCGGTGGTGGTCGTGGACGCCGACTCTGCGGGTTCCAAAGGATCCGAGATCTCCTCCTCAATCTCGAACATCATCCTGCCTCTGGAACTTGGTCTGATAAGGGGTTGATATCTAGCCGACGTCCTGAGCAAAGTTCAAATACGGCAGGAGCGGTGTCTGTATTGTTTACGCTCTGATAAAATTGGTGACAGAGAACGACTGACTCAGAGCAATGCGACCAGAACAATGAGAGCTGGAAGTACCGGAGATGAGGAAATGAGGGCTTCCGCAAACAGCGCCGATCAGTCTGCCCGTTCTCGAGTGCGATCAGAGAGAGAAAATCACGAGTCTAGTGTTCCGCCGGAGTTCGAGAACGAAAAAATCAATTAAAGTCAACATTTCATTGCAAGGGGATGGCGGTGGGCTCGCAATTGCGAGTCGAGGTTCGATGGGAGCACAAGTGATTTATTCACTTATAAGTGATCGCAAAAGAAGTGTGCGAAGTGGTTCGAGACAGCTGATTCTAGTCGGAAAGGGAACGGATCAAAACAAGCTCGCGAAGAACACGTCACGTTACAAAGAAGTGGACTGGAGGTAGAACGGAGGCGGGCTGTTGGGAGTGCAAAGTCCACGCCGGCAGTCGGTGAACATGTGGCGGCGTCGCACACGTTGCGATATCGAGGTGATAGCGGAGAGGCCGCACAGATAAAGGGGGAGCCGACCGGACGGACCGATAGAGGACGGGTCCCCAGCGGGTGTGCGCGGCACTGGAGACGGGAGGCGCTGGCTCGGCCTGCCTGATAACGGTCGGAACTAGAGCGGACGATAAGCGCAGTACACGTTGGGCCTAAGGCTGCGCCCCGCACAGTACGAAATAACAGAGCAGGAGGCAGCTGGGGGTCGCGACTGGCCCCTCCGCCGAGCCCTGCGCTGAATACTCGGGCATGTGCAATCGTTCGGCTGAAGAGCGAGGTCGCCGCGCTTAAAGCGGGTGTGATGCGAGAGTGCGGGTGGTCGGGGGAAGACCCCGCGAGGCGCAGACACCACGTGGGTGCCGAGCAGGCCGACAACAGCGTTTTATACGGCCCAGCGTTGTTTGTTTGTTCGCAGTAGAACACGCCCTGTTCGCGCCGTCGTCGTCGAAGTGTCCCGCTGCAGCGAGACTAGGCCAGGTCCGCGATCACGCCATCCCCACCGGCCGCCTGATTCTTTGCCGTTCCCAACTTTCCATATCGGAACAGTGTTGGCTGCTGCCGGTGGCCAGGATGAAGTTGTGTGCACCATAATGCGGCCCTTGTCGAGCACGTACTGCAGTTCTGAAGATGGATCAGTGGCCTTCGCTTCGTTTGAGTGCCGGAGAATTTTTTTTTCAAGTAGAATTCAGATCAACTCTAGTCGGAAGAGGGCAACCAACGCGACAATTCCGTTCCTCTTACACCATGCCGCCGCATCGGTCACAGCAGACGCGTCGACCATTCGTAAGTTCAGTCCGCTCCCCACGCCGCTCCCTCCCCTGATTTGCCAAACAGCCTTCATAGTCGGCCAGCAACTGGAGTTGCCGGATGGATTTGGAGGAGAACAGAAAAGTCACTGAGCACGCTATCCCTCCTCCCGACTGGGATTTATCGAAGGCCGCATCAATTCTACAAAATGCAGTATTTCAGAATAAAATACTTCAACACATATGTTCCAGTCGTACTTTGCAGTTTTGCAGCAGGTGCAATTTCGCAACACCCGACGCGAGTTGAGGTACAGGTTCATCTCATAATCTCCTTTTTTACATAACGATTGAATAGTACATTAGGGAATTCTGGCGTCGGGAATGGTGAGTGTTGCGACGTAAAAACCCATTCACCATAAACTGAAAGGATGTAAAGCTTTTCATTCGTAAAGTAAAGCTTACGTCGGCTTCTCCGGTCAACCAAGTTTCTACATCATGGAGGCCAGAGATGAGGAGATTGAACCTTTCTGATATGAAGAATATCATCAGAGTCGGCGACGTTATAGGTAGATTCCCTGCAACTGAAAACTGGCCCCTGAGTTTTTAGACGTTTTCTCGAACCTTCACTGAAAAATATCTCTGAATTGGACAGGAGCAAGTAGTGAAGAGCGGGGGAAGTACGGTACAGCAGTCGGCCAGAAAGGTACTTGAACTAAAAAGACGACCGTGTGAACGACGCAGCCACAAGTTCTGCGTAAGCCACTATAGTGCGTGGACGCTCCAGGGAGCATCCGGTTTCCTTGACGCTTGAGGAAGTGTGTTAGTGAGAGCGAAGCTCCTAATAGTGCTAACAGGGTGGCTCGACATTTAAACACCAGTGCCAGACCTGTTGTTACTCCTGCAAAACGACCTCGTCTGGGAACGCAACTTTCCCAATAATCTGCAGCGATAAGTGTCTTAACACTGACACGGTTATTCTAGCAGTCGTACTGTTAATGGTCGAATAACACTTATATGAGAGGAATGCTGCCTAACAGGAATTTTGCACAGAAAGGAGCGAGAAAATCAGAAGTATGAAAGGTTTTGGTCGTCTTAAGGATGGAGGACGACGTTATTCAATTCCTTTTGTAAGCTGCCACGCATCCTACTCTACGGGATGTCTTGGAGGCAATCCAAATGCGTCTTTGGCCTACACAACAGCTTACGGGTAATAGATAGTTCAATTTATTGTCCTTCCCAGACCAGTCGGGCCCCAATTCTCCAACCCCGGTGGGCGGAAAGCTTGGGTGGCTTGGCGGGAAATCTGAACCAGGAACCTGGAGTTGGGTGTTCGCAACCGCATGCAGCGCCTCCTGCGACTGTGCTACTATGCGAGTCGACGTAAGTAGTTGATGAATTTCACGCTTCTAAAGGGGTTTCGCGCAATTTCCCGACCTCGCTGAAAGAGGGGAAGTGAGGGAAGTTGCTCGGATTGACTGCTAAAGCCTTACGCACACTTTTGCAGCAACGCGGCAGCCCTATCTTTGAGCATAGGGCAGAGACGCAGAATCGGCGCGCGAGGCAAAACTACCCCATTCCGGACTGCCGCTGATGTGCCGCCAAAGCGGCAGTAATACATCGAGACATTATTGCAGCTGCAGCCGCTTTGCTGCCGACATTTCTGTCTGGGCTCTAGCTGATCGTGGCGGGATCTAAAATGGAAACTGATAATGGTAATGATAATGAAACCGCTTTGGCGATGGAGTGAGGCAGTGCTGAGAATGAGTGCCGCCCAAGCGGCAGTTTTGTCTTCTGCGGGGCGGTTTTGTTGCCTGCCGCGTGCCGCTTTGCCGCAAAAGTGTGCCGGCGTCCCTGCCCTATCCTTAACCAGGCGTTGCCGCAGAAGTATGTGGGGGCCATTAATGCTACAAGTAGCGGCAGTTAAAAGCTTCCACGAATATTTCGGGCAGGCAGTTGCTTACTGGTCTGTTCCTGGAGAGCGTGTGTGGATGGTGATGTGCTGAATCGGGATTCTAACCTTTGTGGCAGCGCTGGGGGACGTGAGAACTTTGAATAGCTAACCGTAAACCACTGCTCTGACGCGATCCTTCAGTGTTCAGATGCATAACTCGTAGCACCTTTCATCGAATCCGTCACCAAGTCGTTTAAATACTAATCATGGGCAACTGTTCTGCTGACGTGAGCGAGCAACAGAACAGTTGCTCATGTATCACCATGGATTAGTGGTGTGGTTCACTTCCCTTGACTGTGAGGGATCGTTTGGCCGGCAAGTCGAAGCAGGAACTTCTCGCAACGATTCAACGTCCCGCCTGGGCTTCTCCTGTTTGCTACCGTTGTGTTGGAGTCTGATTCATGTGGTCTAAACAACAACCAATGGGGTTGATTTCGGCAGTGCTGACACCATGTGTTCCGAAATTCGGTCAATTTGCACGCAAAAAATGTGCCTTGATATGATTCGATTAACAAAATGTGAGTTTAAGCGGTGAAGGCTTCTATCAAAAGAGGGAACTTGGAGTGCGCACTCTTCGCATAGGAGAAGATAATATACATCCGGCAAAAGCTATCCTACAATACGTTTTAGCAGAAGCTGGATTGTCGCGGACAGGACATTGCTTTTTGGCAGCAATGTGCACGTTTAAGTACGCATTTCCTTTACCTTCCGTAAAGCAGTCACCGATGGTGTGCGGCGGAGATGATCTGTTTTGCTGACTAAGTTGGCCACTTCTTCGTCATTGCTAAAGGGAAGGACATGCCAACAAGAGCTTCATAGGCCCAAACCGTGTCGGGCATGATTCGTGAAGGTTCTTTAACACGAACACAACAGTTTCAGGTCATCACTCTGCTTCAATGAGGGGTAATAGGGGCGACGTTGCGTACAAACACAAAAGCTGAGGAGTTCTAGAATATGGCTAATTATTCCGCTTCTCAGTTCCGAAAGAAGGGTGTGGCTGACGCCGTTTCGCTTTCAGCTCTCGCTCCTGCTTTGGCGCGTAGTTCACAAGGCTTCTCCGCTAAACTCAAGGTGGCATCTCGTCTGCACCCCACCCCTCTTAACGGTTAATGAGCAGGGCTCGCTAGAAGCTCCTAACCTACTGAGAAAATCATAGGTTCCGCAGTGGTGTATGCAAGTTTTCTCTGCACGTTTCTTTGAAGGGTTGCTTTTGGATGTTCTCTTGCGGATGTACTTGGAAACTGTAAAGGCTGTTCTCTAGAAGACGTCAGGAAGTACAAACCACATCAGCTACTGTTTCCAGTTTACAACTTCGTTGCAACTGTTAGAGGTAGGGCTTTTCATTTTCGAGGCTCAGATACAGTAGTAGTTCTTGTCAAATTCGCGCATCTTTCTCACGGTTAGAAAACCAAAGTCATTCCACTGCTAGGTGAGAGGGAGGCGCGTACTGTGTTACATCCTTCCTTCCTCACAGCACCGGATAGCACATGATGTTGTAGAAGGTCCCACTTGCACTCTGCAGCCTACCATGCGCATGTCTGGAGCAATGCTTTTCGCACTACTCCTGAGCCATCGGAACTCATGCACTTCGAAACATCTCCCTTGGGCGATCACCGACGACTGCATGAGTTGGCGATTTCACTTTTCGTCAAGACACTGGATAGGACACTCCCATTCTGGGTTCTCTGTCTTCTGTTTCTATAAGGTTTGCAATTCGTGCTACCTAACAGTCGCGTGATAGCACAGAATGTTTGAAGTACAAGGATATGCAGAATTTATTCCGACATCTAGCCAATCTGGATCTCCTGCCTACATCAGATCTATAGTGACTTGGGAAGAACAGAAGGATTCCGCACGTCGTTTTTATGAATTGTTAACAAAATTTGTGTCAGTATTATTGGTATATTGGCTCCAACCATCTGCTTCATCCATCTCTCTGCATGTGTGCCGTTGAACGTCCTGCGACATAGCTCTTTTTTCTGCACGGTAGGCTGTTCGACAAGAGGACGTTTAATCCAGAGCACGTCCAAGGGAGTGAGAATCTAACAAGACCATTAAATGCTGCAAGGCGAAGCGATCGCACGGGCGAAGTCAACAGCGCTGGCTGGCGCAGGTGACGATCCGGTTTGGCATCGTTTACCCCCCCCCCCCACCCTTACCCATTTATCCATCGCATACCGTAACCAGACAGGTGGTGAGCATGACTTCAGGGACGATCCCGTGACGTCACAACCTTTGGTCTCATTGAACGGCGAAAATTGAAGGCACATTGTTCGCCACTATTGAGCGAACACGCGCGCCGCTTCCGTAGGTGCAGAGGCAGCTTGATGCCATCGAAAGTCGACGTCCTCTTCTCTCACCTACCACAGACCCGGGTGATCAGTCGCAGCGGCGAGAAGTGGTTTTGACGGAGCCCCTCGTTTTTATCACCCGAGACCGTCGCATGATAGAGGCGACGTCGTCTGGTGGTGCTAGCTGGAAATCGATATCAGTGACAGGGACAGCGAATCGACCCGTGTCAGCGTCCGTTCGTCTCCTTGTTCTGCAGCCTCGAAAGCACCTGACTCTCAGACCTGGCCCGCCAATATACATTGGATCCGATGTTCGGATAATTGGGTGATTCGGATAGGGGCGGTTATGCGGACCTCGGATTTTTCGGTGATTCGGATAACGGCAATTTTGAGGGCCCCGGATTTTGGATACCAGACTTATTAACACAAGATGCAGTTTATCGAGATACGGCCATACCTTAAAGAGGAACCCATTCTTTAACAACAACAACAACAGTGCATGTATCGAAAGACTCACTTCTTGTTAAGGAAGGAAACATTCAGGACTTCACACTTTATATCGTTACACATCAAATATGCGAACTCTCCAAGTTTCATTACTCTTACTATTACTATTACGTATTCGATTTCTGAACAATGCGCCTTGGTTCCGTGTATTCTGCATAGCATGTGGACTGTGGTAGTCAAGTCGGCTGAATTATTTTTTTACATAGCGTCCGATCACGCTTCCTCTATTCAATAGTATCTCTCTCACGCTCATAGATGATGGACCTCGGGGACTTATTACCAAAGGGATAATGATTGCGTGGTCCAGTAACGATTTATCTTAAATTGATTTGGATCGACGTTTCAACGGTTCCCACCTGCTATATTAGGTCCAGCAACGAGTTCTTGAATTCCAACATGAAATGGTGGGCAATCAGTACTAACCCTCTCCCGTTTGTAAGTTTATCGGCGAGGGGTGAGGGATGGTGAAGGGGGCGTATTTCCTTTAGCTGTAAATGGTCTGGTAAAGTTAGCATAGAACATAGTATGTTGTTTCCGCCTTTAAGTGGACATCGGAACGTTATAACTACATAGAGCTCAATAGAACCACTATTGACTGTCCATAGAACGCTTTTCATTTAAAGAAACGTCAAAGCAGTCCAGCAGCCTCTCCCGAAAGGAAATTCGGCATTAAAAGAGCACGTGTGAGAAAATAGATCAGTTTATCTAAAATTATATACAATTTACAGTGTTTTAAAACGGTCATGTCGAAGTCCTAGGACCACCAGTGGTGTCGGAATAATCCTCTCCGATAAACAATATTTCCACCAGGGGTGAGCGTAATTACGATTTACTATTTACGGCTATTCTGGCCGATTTTTTTTACGATTTATGTTTTACGACTTTTTGGGTCGTAAATCGTAAATTTTCGTAAATGTTATCTTTGATCAACAACCAACTGGCGTCCAAACTTATGTGGACCTGGTTACCAAGACATGTCCACCCCAACGCTCTCCTCTTACAGGTGATTCTCGAATTCCCTGAGCTGTATTTGATGATTTAATGTGTTATTGTAGCAAAAGATACCGTATGGTGCACATGCTTCTCCGATTTGCCCTATCTCTTCGTCTAACTAATTCCATCATTTCTGGGCTGCCGTTTGAAACGGAATTCAAAAGGAGAAACAAGTGCAATACAATATTTGTAAAAAAATAAGCATCTGTTAAAGAGGCTGAGCATCGGACTAGCACTAGCAAGGCAGACATTCCTGCTGTCAAAGGTCGTTCCATTCCAGCCCACAGAAAGGCATTAGAGGCAGTTTCCTAGAGATTTTATCCGATTTTATACGAATCAACGCATCTCTTCAGGGTCCGAATAATTGGATGATTCGGATAAGGACGATTTTGAGGAAGTCGGATTTTTGGAAGACTCGGATAAGAGCAATTTCGCGGGGACCGTGTAACTGGATGATTCGTATAGGGATATCCGAAAATGATTCATTCGGATCCAATATATACCCGACAACATGGTGGGTTGCGGACGAGGAGGCAAACGCAGAGGGTTGGGGAAGGGCCGGCTCTCCAGACAGCAGGGCACCTGAATGGTTGCGCAGTTTGAGTGTATTTGGGCATCGAGGAGTCCCACACTTTAGAGACAGTACGGCTGGGCCGCCGCCTGTTTCATTGTGTGACCTTCAGTGTGGGTTCCCCGCTGCAGTGCGGTTGATAACAGATGGAGTGCCGTTCGAACGTTTGCCATCTTATGGTTTATAGACATCGGTTCGCTAATGTTCGTCGTCTGGGGCGCTTGTTTTAAACCTTTAATTGCCTGAGGCAAGCTACAGAACCCTTACTTACTTCACTCTTCGTCCCTATGTGCAGTTCTCTCTTACAAGGGAAGGGTCCGAAGCGTATGTCTGAACGGGGGGAGCGAGTCATATAGGGAGAATTTTCACCTCTCAATTGGTTTGAGAATGTGTTTATTTTTTGCCAAGTCGCTAAACCCAAGGAGTAGGGGCTCACAATGGGATACGGCGCAGCACGCGTTTAGGGGTCTTGTACACCCTCGATGCTTCTGCAGCCAGTGGCTCGGAGCGCAAGTGGGTAGAAGGTTGACTCGTGCGGGGGAGGGCAGGGCTTTGGTTCCTCTGCGATGCTGCACTTTTACATTTCAACTGATTGCTTGAGATTTGGAGGATTCTGACGTCTACACCATTTTCAGACGTTTTCTGCGCATTTTTCCAGCTGTACGCTGTGGTAATCAACATGGTGATAAATGTTCAGCACCAGTTGTACAGGTACAAAGTCCCTGTGTAGTGAATCGCGGTGTCTTCCTCCATGGTTATGAGCACGCAACCGAATTCCAATTGAAGACGTGCCCTTTCCTCCGAAACAAGAGTTCCACCCGAAAACGTTATCATTTGCCCACCGCTTGCTTGCCTCACCACGTCCATCAGTTCATCTTGCGGATCCGATCTTCTTCTTCTTCCACCACTTCCAGCTGTTCGTCTTCGTCAACTTCAAGTTGACGTGCCTCGAAGTCCTTGAGCACGCTGGCCATTCGTTCGGCCAGCTTGATTTCTTCCCTCGAAGATTCCTTGTCACAAGGCCACACTGGGCCACACTTCAGCGTGAACAGGCGGATCACCACTCAACCGTCGGCGGACATTGTTGGTGTTAGGTTCTAGAAAATCTTCCGCAGACCTCTGATTTCCAGGTGACAGGCAGACATGAGGGAAAGAGTGTATCGATGCCGTTTAGCTTAATTTGCGGGATCCGCACACCTCGTTGCTCATTTGAACCACCTCCGACGTCACAACGTGGTCTTCTTTGAAAATCCGAGCAGGATGGTTTTTCTCGAGGTCTTTGGTCCATGTATGGAAACAGACTATGAGGAGCCTGTAGCCTTTATACGCTACCCGTAAGGTGCCCATTCATGCACTTTGTATCTGTGTATCTTTGGTGTTGAACATTTATACATCACCATGTTGAATACTACAACGTACCGCTGGAAAAATACGCAGAAAACGTCTGAAAGTGGTATAGACGTCAGGATCCCGCAAATCTCTACCAATCAGTTGTATCCGTATCCCATTGTGACCCTCTACTCCTTGGGTTTAGCGTCTTGGCAAAAAATAAACACATTCTCAAACCAATTGAGGGGTGAGGATTCTCCCTATATGACTCGCTCCCCTCGTTCAGGCATACGCTTCGGACCCTTCCGTTGTTAGAGGCGTTCCCGTGCGCCAAGCATAACAATACACCCCGGTGTAAAATTGTAGGTTCACCCCCGATTAGTCCATTAGTACCTGAAGTACCCCCTGTCGAAGTTTAGTAGTGGTACCATCGTATTCCTCACTTTCGAAAACCTTTTAAGGAAAAAATATAAGCAGCATATCTTATCAGTGCTGGATACCACAAACTTTCATTGAAGAAGTACCGAATAGAGGCCGGTGCAAAATATAACGTTCACTTGAGGAAATTTCCCACGTTCACCTTTTTGCATCGCAAAACTCGCTATAAATAGATCAATAATTTAACAAAAAGCATCATTGCTATCGATCGATCCCATGGCAAAGTACCCCAAGCTTTCTACATATGAGCAAGCTCAAGTCAATGCTCTCATGCGGCCGGTCTTTCAAACAGGAAAACCGTAGCTCAACTAGGGAGGTCGTTGAACTGCATCAATCGCTATCTGAAGGACACGGAAGCTTGCAAGCGAAAATCGAAATCAAGCTGTTCAAATAAGTTGCCTGAAAGAGATGGGAGCGGTTTGCTCCGGACGGCTTCCAACAGCACCCAGTCCGCGGAGGACCTCCGACGTCGTCTAGACCTCCCTGTATCGAAATGGACACTACTGCGAATCTTGAATCACAGTACGTACATTGTTCATCAAGTTATGAAGCGTGCCCCTCGTTTGACGAACTCCCACAAGGCCGCCAGGCTCAAGTTCGCTCGTGCGCACATGAGTATGAATTGGAAGAAGGTGAAGTGAGACTGCATCTAGTCTGACGTGCAAGCAGAGGTGCGTTTTCAATTTTTAGGTGGTATTCTCTGACGAAAACAAGTGGAATCTTGATGGACCCGATAGATACAGACACCACTGGAGAGATCTGAGGAAGGAGGAGCGAGTATTCTCCAGGCGCAGCTTTAGCGGTGGAAGTCTCATGGTTTGGGGTGCGTTTTCTGAATACGGACTTGTTGTCGTGGAGTTTGTCTCGTGTAGAATGAACAGCGGAAACTACCAGAAATAGCTCGGAGATCACGTTCTGGCATATTTCAGAATTTCGTAGGCGCAACCTTATTTTCCAGCAAGACAATGCATCCATTTATGTATCACAGTCAATTACAGATTGGCTTAACTCCAAAAGAATTCAACTTTTGGAGTGGCCTAGTTGTTCTCCAGATAGAGAACTTGTTGGGCATTGTTCCACACAAACTGTACAGAAATGGAACCACTTACACTTCGGTTTCTGAAGAACTCCATACTTGGTGCATAGACCAATGTAGAGCAAATGCTATTGGTAACCTTATCAGTAGTATGTCAAATAGAATTCTCGATGCTGTTTACAACAGAGTTGATGTGACGAAGTACTAATATTATTTTGTTTGTAGGTACTTTTGTGGTTAATCAGGTTTTTTATGAAGTGAACCTATATTTTGCACCGGCATCTATTCGGTACTTCTTCTATAAAAGTTCGTGGCATCCAGCACTGATAAGATATGCTGCTTATAATTTTTCTATAATGGTTTTCGATAGTGAGGAATACGATGGTAACATCATTGAGCCTGAGCAGCGGGTTCTTTGGGCACTAATGAACAAATCGGAGGGTGAACCTATAATTTTGCACAGGAATGTATTCTGTTTCCACGAAGTTAGAAACGTTGAGTCATGATAGCACCTAAAGGGGAAGACTCTCACCAATTGAACTCCTTCAAGTGACGTGAAATGAAGCCAGCATGATGTCCTTCTCTTGGTTGGACATTGAGCGTTCCCCATATGCAACGTTTTCTGTGTCCGCTATTGTCATTGGAACGAGAATACACTTTCTCTAAGTCTCAAGTGGCTGTTGTCGAAGTTGTAAGCTCTTATAACGATGTTTTGTTGCGATCAGAACTCTACCGCCAGGCTGAGCTCGAGCTTTCACCTCCTGCAGGTTGACCGGGATTGCTCTACTCTAATACACCACTAGCGCAGTTGAATCGAACGTAACATCCATACCTCGTGGGACCGACCAGCATTCACCCATATAGTGGCCGGCTCATCCCGATATACGAGTGCTGATGGGTCCCACGACGTGTGGATGTTGCGTTCGATTAAACTGCGCCAGTTTTGTAACGGCGCAGTGCATTCCCGCTTAACAAGCAGAAGGTGCTTCCGCCTGGAGCTGGAGTTTTTATCGCAACAAAGGATTCCTGAATCGTTTGAAGAGCGAATGCTTAGAATATTGAACCTTCCGCAATACTGGGCCTCTGCTCGCCTAATTTTATGCATATTGCCAAACGGATATTGTAACGGTCTTAAGGGGATGATGTTATTCACGCTGCACACAGCAGTAATGATCTACCAATGGCCGTCGTTCTCCGACACTGAGGTGGGAGGGCCGATGAACTTGAGCCGGAAAGGGCACTGAGGTCTGAGTACTAACGATAAGAGCACACTTCGAAGAAATGGGGTTCCCTCAATATCTGGTGAGTCCCCTTTCATGCGGCTAGCGATAACAGCGGCACAGGAGAAAGATCTCTTCTATGTTAATACACAAGATCGGCCAGTAGATGTGAAATCTGAAAAAGCACTGTGAAGAAGGAAATGAGAGAAAGAAGAAGAAGAATTATACCATTTTGCTGGTGGACTCCAAGACTTACTATATTTGTCGTCTTGCCATGAACGCTATGCATCTGAATGCTTTTTCGAGATTTTCGAACCCATGGCCTCTAACATTTGGTGTTAGCTCCAACAAGGGAAAGTTCAGTGTTGGACTTTATCCTTTGCAGCAAGTTAGGCTTCCTTAGTAGTGTAGAGATAGGTTCCCTAAACTGAATGGGTTCGAGATGACAAGTGCGCAGATTGTTACCAAATTACCATCTCTTGCAGTAGAATCACTCAGCTGTATGACAGCTTGCAATTCTTCAGCATTCAACTGAACAGTATGTACCTTTACGAAAATCCGGCAGTGATGGAAATGGCTTCCAGAATATCTGAGAAGAACAAGCAGTCGTCGTGTTAACTGCTGAAGGAAGAGGTTTGCTACTGGTAGAAAACAAGACTGCTCTTCTTTAACATATCAAGGCCTTTCATCGTTACAACATGTATCCGGAAAGGAAGGAGACTGAATATAACGACAGGAGTCTTTTTATAGTTTATAAATACGTGTTCATCACGATTCGTCTTCGCTCCAATTCGCGTGGGCGTTCGGTCAACATATCTACATTTAGCGGAGCTGCGAGTTGGGCATAGCTATTATCTCAAGAAACAAATAACGCTGTGGCCATGTGATATGACATGGGATCTCCATTGGCTGGCCTGTCACAAGGGCCTGTCGCTTGCACAATTGAGCGTCCGTGTTCAGCTTAGCCCGCACAAGCGAGCAGTTTCCGGTGGCCCAACGTGGAGGAGCGGACATCGACAAAGCAACAGGCTCCAACGACTTAGCGGCGGATCTATGGAAATGGAGGTGCTGGCACCCCTCTGAGTGGCTGACGAATTTTTTTCAACCAGATTGTTGCGGAGAAGAAGGAAGAAGGTTCCTGGTATTTGAAACAAAGCACGACGATCCCTTCTGGAAGAAGGGAGTCTGGTCTGCGGACTGCACAAGTTACTGTACAATCCGATTGCTTTCGCATAGTATGAAAATCTTCGAGGGAATTGTGGATGGACGACTCCTGAGATCGTCCTTCTTTCCACCAACCAGTGTGGCTTCTTAGCCGGCTGTGGCACCATCGATGCTATTCATGTTATCCGTCTTGTAGAAAGGCAAAGAAACAAAAACCGTTGCATCTTGATTTCATCTACTTGGACAAAGCAATCGATCGTGTACCGAGTGAAGTCATATGGTACGCCTTGCGACAGAACGGTGTTTCCGAAGAACGTATTGAGTGGGGGCGCATTCTTTTTCTCTTGTCTATTCACTATGTATAATCACAAGCTCTTCGATGTTAAACATTGTAAGCGGGTAACACTTGAGAAGCTTTTTCAGCTTTCTTAACTCTTATGTTGCTTTAAAAATAGTTTGTTTCCAGTCCTTGACGTTATACAGATGCTAATTTGCTTCTCTACATAATTTTGAGCTTATATGATTATATTTTACATATTCGGCCAATACCGACTTCTGCTTATACGTTTAGTACACTCACACCCTTTTCCACGTTTCCTTCTTTTTCTTATATCACTCAAGTTACATAAAACCGCTACCTTTTGATCCAGGGCATAGCGTTGTGTCTTCTTCGGTGCGCGCTTGCCATTTCGCCGTTCCATTTGACAGTTGCCCTTGTTATCGTAGTTTACCTGTTCCAATAACAATTGCCTTTCCGCGCTTTTTTCGCGCTGATTATTATATAGCCTATAAGTACCTCTCGTTTCTTAATATTTTTAGCTATTTCTTCTCCTCTACTTACCAACTGTCCTCCCTTGATACTACGCATTCGCTGCTTCACCACTGCAGCAGGTTTTCTCAAGATTTCCTCGTTTTCAGAGACCTGTTACTAATACCGCCTCTGATTTATCTATTATCTACTCTACTGTGATCCGGTATGTTCTTTTGTGGAACATCTACGAATTAAAGGTGAGTTCTGTTCAAAAATTCTAAGAGTCTTTCCTCCTTACTGAGGAGTTCCGGAAAGACGCTATTCTTTTATTTGTATTCTTGCTGATATCCGTCTAAGGGTAGGAACGAAACGGATATTGGTCCTTTTGTTTTTTCTTTTTCATGCCTTACTGTATTATTTACTCTTGTCTAAGATTTAAGTGCGAGCGCCGGCCGTCACATCGATGGAGTTTCCAATCTCTGTCGGTGTTCATCAAGGTCCTGCGCTTTCTCCACTCCTTTTTATTGTCGTAATTTATGCCATTTCGCGAGACCTTCAGAAGCCTCTCTTTGGAGGCTGCTATGTGAAGATCCCACCATATATAATGACGTAATAACAGTGAAGACAAGGCCGAATTTGAGCGACAAGTGCAAGCTTGGACAGCTTCGACGCTCAATGACAGGTGTTTTGTGCGACAGGTAGACGCCAGAGTCCCTAAATCAAAGATCTACAAAACTGTCGTTCGACCAGTAGCGATGTACGGTGCTGAGTGCTGGCCTGCAACGAAGGAGGTTGAGAGCCGCCTCAGCGTAATGGAGACAAAAATGCTTCGTTGGACGGCTGGTGTCACGCGTTTGGACCATATTCGCAATGTCTCCGTCAAAGGTTTGTCGGCACTCCAACTGTCGATAAGCTAAGTGAAGCTCGTCTACGGTGGCGTGGCCATGTTCTTCGTGCGAATGGTGAGATCGTTCGGAAAATTGGCCTTAACATTAGATCTGCCAAGCAAACGGCCTAGATGACGTCCTAAGCAACGCTGGCCTGAAACGTTGCACATGGACTTAAAGGAACTACGGTCCCAAGCTCGCTCGGTCCAGCTGCACCGCGTGTGTTGTGTGAATGCACACAACACACGGAATTCGACGGCGTCGCTGAAAAATCGCCCTCCAGCTGCATTCCTCGATCAGGGGGGAGTCCGCAGCTGGGTTCGCGCTCGAAAAGCGCAGAACTAGGCTAGGGAAGGGACTCCAGGGTATGTGCGATCCAAGCTGCCGGTGCGGAGACTGCTTTCGTCGCCCAGGAGGAGACCGCAGCTGAGTTCTGACCTCTTCGGGCGGAGAGACAAGCTAAGGAAAGGACTCCATGTTGCGGCGCATTCAAGCTGCAAGAACTGCTCCCGTCTCCCAGAGTTCTCCTGTAGCGGCGGTGAAAGAGCCGAGATCCGCCACCGACCAATCAACAACCCTCCTCCATATCGACTGACCATAGTGTCGGTGGATATCGAAAATTGCCACGTCGACACGACGCGACGCACGCGGCTTGGCGGAGGAAGAAGAGCCGCCACCGCGGCCGCTGAGCTGCATTTCTAGGGCGGTGTCGTCAAGTACGGTGTTTGTGTGCATTCACACAACACACGCGGTGCAGCTGGATCGAGCGAGTTTGGGATCTTACACTTAGGCCTGAGTTATATTCCCGCGGGAGCGTCCGCGGAAGGGCGGAAATCGCGTCGAGATCCCTCACCTGGCCAATCGCCGAGCCGCGCCACGCCCGCCGTCCGCGGTGCACCCCTAGTCCGTGGACGTTCCGCGGATGCTCCCGCGGGAGTATAACAGAGGCCTTAGGCTTATGTTATACTCCCGCGGGAGCACCCGCGGACGGGCGGGAATCGCACCGGGATCCCTGAGCTGGCCAATTGCCGCGCCCCGCCACGCCCGCCGTCCGCAGATCGCCGCCGACAGACAACGAGAGGGTTGATATACTTTCCGCCCGAGTGACGGCAGCCGTCCGCGGTGCATTGCACCGCGACCGCACCTATGCGGGACAAACGCTGAAGAAGAAGACGATGAATTCGCGTAGGGATAATGAAAAGCTATTTTATGGCTAATCAGGGTTGAAGGGGGAGCTGATCTCAATGGATAAGGATAAAGCTAACCTAATGGCTGAAGCTTTCAGAATATACACTTACAACAAGGGCATATTGAGGAGAACAGAACAGGTCAGTGAAAGTGACGATTGTCTCATTTGTTGTGGCGGTTTTGATTGTAGCCAAAGCCAAGACGGCGTGCTTTATTCGGCTAACGTTTCGGCTATTCGCCTTCGTCAGAGCCTGCAAAAATCAAAGACCAAAGTGATACAACCGGTCCCAACTGCCGTTTCACTCTATAATACAGGACAAAAGGTGGCCCATCATTGGCATGTGTAGTGGAACACGTAGACGATGAAAATGCTTATCTAATGAGATGGAAAGGGCCTGATGGCAGGTCACCTTCTCGCGCACCGTGTCTTCTTTCGGTTCCCTATGGAACATGCCTTCGAAGTTGAGTTATTCGATTGTTCGATTTTCGAAGACGGCGAAAAGTCGAGTTATTCGATTGTTCGATTTTCGAAAATTTCAAAAACCAAGTTATTCGATTGCTCGGATTTCGAAGGCGGCGAAAAATCGAGTTATTCGATTGTTCGATTTTCAAACACGGCGAAAAATCGAGTTATTGGATTGTTCAATTTTCGAAGACAGCGAAAAATCGAGTTATTCGATTGTTCGATTTTCGAAGACAGCGAAAAATCAAGTTATGCGATTGTTCAACTTTCGAAAATTTCAAAAAATCGAGTTATTCGATTGTTCGACTTTCGAAAAAAAATTGTCGAAAAGCTCAACTCTAGAGCCTACCATAACATCACGTTGCGCGTCGCGTGCACACTATCCGACCCCTAACATGTCGGACCAACGCTGCTTCGGGGGTCCTCTAGACCGGTTTCCTGACACTTCCAACTCAAGGCCTATCTTGCGGACGCTGTCTTCTTTCCCACGCAGAACGTGACCGTACCATCGCAAGCGAGCTTCGCGCATCTTGTCCGCTATCGGCGCGACACCGAATTCTGCCGAATGACATCGTTTCGGATGCGGTCCATGCGCGTGACTAAGGCCGTCCAGCGCAGCATCTTCGTCTCCATGATGCTGAGGCGCGTTTCAACTTCCTCGGTCGCAGGCCAACACTCAGCGTCGTACATCGCTACTGGCCGGACGACTGCTCTGTAGATCTTCGACTTCAGGTGCTTTGGTATCTTCCTATCGCAAGACACCCCAGTCAGCGAACGCTACTTGAACCAAGCTGCACTCACGCGTGAGCTCACTTTAACCATCAGACCGCCATAAGACGCTACTGCTGATGCTAGGTATTTAAACACCGAAGTGCGTGCAAGCTCAGTACCTTTAATGTTAATGGAGCCGGACTCGTTTATGTCAGTAGTTAGGTACTCGGTCTTCTTGAAGTTCACTTTGAGCCCGAACATCGCCAGGCGATCGCACCAAGCTTGCACCTGCCGCTCGATATCACCTTTATTATCGCAAGCGAACATCATGTCAGCAGCATAAAGCAGCATCCATGGAACAGGCTGCTGAAGATCTCGCGTAATGGCGTCCGTGACGACAATAAAGAGGAGTGGAGAAGGCGCGGAACCCTGGTCAGGGTCAAGCGTGAAGTTCGATTTTTACCGAAAATATGCGACCCCCCTTCCCTCCCAGAGTGGATCTATTACGACCCACCTTGTGCAGATCACCGTTTTATTTCTTATCTGTATTGAATTTTTAAATTTTTGTGCGGTTTTTGTACCCTTCAATAGGTTCTTCTTTCCAGGTGCAGCATCGACAGTGTCAGATTGGTTCAAGGAAGATATCCTATTGAGTAATTGTTTGATAGAATGGTTTGCTAGAAAGGCGCTGATCAATGTTTATCTTTTGATAATAATATTTTGATTGTTTATAGCTGAAAATAAAGAACTTCTGATAGCAGTTGTCCAATTAATCACCCGAGTTCAACTTTTCAAATTTCCCGAGGATCTGTACAACTCTCAGTCGTTTATTTCAATGGATATACTGAGCGAAAGAATAGGTTACTAGGTTTTTCGTTTTCGAGAACAATGTTCGTTTTATAGCAGAAATACTCAGCCTTTGTTAGATACCAAGCGCCGAGACTCTTGTCACGTTTTCCGACTGAGCAGAGGAAGGCGTGTCAAAGTTTTTCGTCTGTGTTTGACTGAGTGTTCTGCTTTGATCCTCCGACACATCTCTTCTCTTAACCTGCTCCGATTTTCTAGACACACTGGACTGAGTCGCCCTATCAGTCGAGCTAGTCTAATGACAAGACAGTCTAATCTAATGACACGACGCATTTTTCTACCTGAAGGAGCAACACCTGCACTCGAAATTGTTCTCTAAAATGTCGAGTGTTAATTGCTAGGGCTGACTTTAGTGCTCTTCCTATAACATTTTTGAGACACTCTTGAATCGATGACGGAGACACAGTCGAAGGATAGACTTCTCACGGCGAAAATTTTCTACCTTCTGAAAGAAGAACATCAGGGAGCGAAAATCGTGCCATCTTAAAGTACAAGATGTGATTAATACACAATAAAAAACTAAGCTTCTTTTCAGCGATGTTTTATGTGATTAGGGAGGATCGTATCCCAAACTCTCGCTTTTCATGAAAAATTAATTTTTTACCTGGAGCAGACAATCTACACAGTTAAAATTCTGTCGCAAAAATTTCAACTCTTGACCCATGCACAGTGCAAAAATCATAGCTTTCTGAAACGAATAAATTGGATCGACCCTCATAGTTTTTTTTTTTTTTTTGAAAGGAATAGATTGAATCCACCCCTAGTCGATGTGGCAACGATGTCATTGGAGCGACAAAATTGGACGTTCATAAAAATCATTATAAATTGGTAAGTTTTAGAAGCCAATGGCTTTTTAAAAACTAGAAGAAAAGAGCTTCCATACAGTGTAAAAACAGATTTTCAAAAAAGAGGCCTTCATACGGAGCGGGGACCTTCGATATTTGAGCGAAAAAAGATGAAGCGATTTTGTATAAATATTTATACCTCGGTAAGGTTTTAGAAATTCAAAAATTACAACAGTTTTTTTTTTTGAAAACTACAGAACGGGGTTCAATTTCTGGTCGTTTTTGCCGAAAATCGACCAGAAATAGAACCCCCACCCTATGAAGACCTTTTTTCCGAAAAACGATTCTTGCGTTGAAAGTTAGCGTGTTTCTTCTATTTTTCAAAAAATCATTGCGATTTTTGAATTTTGAAAAACGAACCGAGTTATGATCATTTCTGTGAAACCACTCCAATGTCGTCGGTGCAGAGTCTACGAGAACTTCTTCACAAAATTGGTCATAACTCAGTAATTTTTTTTGAATTTCAAAAATCCCAATGGCTTTTTGAAAAACGAGAAAAGGAGAAAAATGCTTTTTAACCATATAGAAACCAGTTTTCAAAAATGGTCTTCATACGGGGCGGGGAGGGGTTCGATTTTTGGTACGTATTTCCGCAACAATAGACCAGAAGTCGAACCTCATTCGCCCCGTAGGAAGACCTCTCTATTGAAAACTAATTTGTATTGTTCGAAAGCGCTTTTCCTCTAGTTTTCAAAAAGCTATTGTGATTTTTGAATTTCTAAAAACTTACCGAGGTATAAATATTTTTTATAAAATCACCTCAACTTTTTTCCCTCAAAAATTGAAGGCCCCCCTCGTACGAAGACCTCTTTTTATATAATACTCACGACTTAAAATTTCATGAAGCACAATTTCACTCTCGCATTTTCTTTCCTTCAGAAGATAGAAAAATTTTCCGGCGAGAAGACCATCTTCAGTGGCGATCGATGATATCGGAAAACGCAATGGCCGCACGTAGCCTACCATATTTCGGATATTTTTTGAAGTCTCTGAAAAATTCACAGAGCTTTGAAAGCTATGAGAAGTGTGGATTCCACACTTTAAAAAGCAGGTTGTAAAATTAGCAGCTTCCATGTGATTAATGGTATCGATATTTTTTCGGCAAATGATACATATCGGGACGTCTGTTCATACAGAGGATCGCTTCAGAAAACAGGTTTTATTGCCATGTGTCAAACTGTGGACTAAAATTTCATTGGGTACAACTTCACTTTCTGATGCTGCTTCCTGCAGAAGAGAGAAAATTAGCTCCGTGAAAAGTCCATGCTCCGGTTGCCATTCCGTCATCTCTTCGAAGAGCGGTTCAAAAAATCTTGTACGGAAAGCACTTAAGTCTCCTTAGTAATTGACAGATCAAATTTTATAGACTGCAATTTAGGACGTATATGTCGCTTGCTCAGGCAGAAAACTGTCGTGTCCATGACTTCATGGAAAAAATATGAGGAAAGTGGAAACCTCTCATTGACTCAAAATCTGCCGGCAGAAACCATTACTTTTATCACGCAATACAATCACCATTTAAACATTTCTAATATTCAACTTCATAACTTAAGGGAACGATGTTGAGACTCCATGCTATCATAGACACTCCTGAAAAAAATGACTTATTAAGAATTACAAACATGGCCTAAAAACCTGAAAAATATGAGAGAATGTTCTGCCAATACCGAAAAAGAACGACCCCCCCCCCCCCCCTCCCGTGTCCTTCAGAGAGCGATTGATGCAGTTCAACGACCTCCCTAGTTGAGCTACGGTTTTACTGTTTGAAAGACCGGCCGCATGAGAGCATTGACTTGAGCTTGCTCATATGTCGAAAGCTTGGGGTTCTTTGCCATGGGATCGATCGATAGCAGTGATGCTTTTAGTTACATTATTGACCTATTTAGAGCGAGTTGTGCTAGGCAAAAAGGTGAACGTGGGAAATTTCCTCAAGTGAGCCTATATTTCGCACCGGCCCCTATTCGGTACTTCTTCAATGAAAGTTTGTGGTATCCAGCACTGATAAGATATGCTGCTTATATTTTTTCCTAAAAAGGTTTTCGAAAGTGAGGAATACGATGGTAACATCTGGGTTCTTCGGGTGCTAATGGACAAATCGGGGTGAACCTATAATTTTGCACCGGGATGTACATTGGATAGTGGATGGATTTCAGTATTTCTTTAAATGGAGTGAAGCGAAGCACGTGAAGTGTTGTCCAGGCATCTTCAGCCACACATCCTCTCAGAGGTGCTCTCAGTTTTCACTAGAGCAATTGTAAATTAGAGCTACTATTACAACGATGTTTTGTTGCGATCAAAACTTCTAGCGCCAGGCGGGGGACTCGAGCCCGCACCTCCCTCTGACCGGGCGGGAATGCTCTACGCCATTACACCACCGGCGCTTTTTGATCGAACACAACATCCACACCTCGTGGGACCCATCAGCACTCACCCGTATATCGGGATGAGCCGGCCGCTGATATCAGCATGGAACCTGTTAAGCTGTAGGTCTATACAGAAATGATTCAAATCAGTTTCTTTAAGCCTCCCTTAGAGCTGCGTATTCACTCTCTCTTTTATGTGGCCTAGTTTATGTATATGTTTCCTTGCTCATACACAATGAAATTGCACTAGTGTTACTTTATACTTTGAAACGAGCAGGGAGTGTAAATATCACACGGGCTCTCACGGTCAAATACACCACGGATTCACCGGGTACAAGCACGAACACGACGCGGAGAACACGAAACTTTATTAACGACAAAAAAACTACGACACAGAAGTATGGGCGAAGAAGAACAAAAACAAAAACCCCGTCCGATGTCGGCAGAGGAAGCGGGCGCACCTCGATGGACGCGAATCTAAAGAAATCTGCGTGGGACCCTCCTGGTCTCTCTCTATGCCAGGAACACTGTATTTCGCTCATCGGGTCCCGCGCGCCTACTGTAGCGCGCGCCTTTTAAACGGGGGTCGAGGACCCTTAGCTGACATGCCCGCCCCCTCTGGAGACATCGCCCTCGATGTCACGAATCTGTAGTCTGGAAGAGGGGGTAACATAGCACCTACGGCCTTTTTCCGCGCGGCCTCATAAACATACTTAGGGACTCCAGCGCCTACATGGCTCGTGAAGAACTGTCCGCTCCCTTCGGGGGAGCCTGCCTCGATGTACAGCTTGCCTTCCACGGTGATTGAACTTGCTGTCTTAAAGACCTGGTTGCCGTCATCGATGCGTTCCAGCGCGCTGTCGAGAGCGCTCCACAATTCCATGAGCTCCTTCCACTTTGGAGCATTCTTTTCGTTGATCGGAGGCCATACGGTGACCAACTTTCCGCCGCTCTGCAGGTGACTTCTGGCCAGTTTGAGCAGACGCTTCGTTTTGTCCTCATCCATTTTTGAGTCCAGCGGCCATACGACCACCCAGGTACGAAACGATGACCACTCCTCGAGGAGCTCGAGCATGCGATCAAATGAGGACACCATTTTCGTCAGGACATCGCCTCTCTGACCATCTTTCTCGAGCGCTGATGCGCCCTCGCCTGCCATGAAGCCAACGGGACCCTTCTTTTGGGGTCGGCCGCGAATCGCATCTTGCATCACTTCGTCCCGGACCGCTCGCAGGGCCTCATCGTAGGAACTTTCGAAGTGGTGCCCTTGGATTGATCCATGCTGACGGATCTTCTGCGTGTTCGTGATGAACTCGGTCCAATCGATGCATTTATCGTATGCCATCTTCAGGACGTCTTTCAGCGCGCTGGCGTCGTAGCATGTGGCTCCTTCTCTGTGGAGCTTAATCTTCTCTCCGAGGCTGATATCCGTCCTCTGGAAGATACTTGTGGCCAACCACGCGTCCCACAATGTGGCTATCGGCTCCCTGGCGACTGCTCCCGGGAAGCTGCAGTTCGGGATGTCCTTCAACTTAACGTCGTCGAAGCAGCTGTCGTCGCATTTGAACATCAGGTGGCCCTTTTCCAACGGGCTCAACAGCGTAGCTCCACTGAAAGGAGAGCATATCACTTTGCACACACTACTTTTAACGGGTTTTCTGCCACGTTTTCCTCTCTTTGTCCTAGTGTCGACCGGTTCGTCAGAGATACAGTTTGGGACAACCCTTAACATATCGAACTGCACTCTTACTGGTTCTGAGTTTTCACCAATTCTCGTGATCAGAGCCGAGTTCTGACTGGTTTCTAACACTCTATACGGACCTGACCATTCACATGCCAGTTTGGGATGAGAACTCGAAGCTTTTTCATTAGGAGATAACAGATACACACGGTCTCCTACTTTTGCGTGCTTTCCTGCATCTACGGAGTGCCGCTTATCATACTCGCGCTTCATCTGCTCCCTTACACGCGCGTTATACTCCTGAATGCGCTCATGAGCCTCTGCTACCGACTGTAGTAGTTGCGCCTTATAATCATCCATACTTTTATCCATCGCGTACCACGTCACGCCTCCGTTAGGTATCATCTCGGATGGAAAATTTGGGTCTTTTCCGTGCAGCACAAAATATGGACTCTCCCCTGTTGACCGATGGGGTGTCATGTTATACGCCAGCAAACAAAACGGCAATCTCATGTCCCATTCCGTGGGTATAACCGTACTTTTGCGCAGCATTGCTACTATTGTGCCGTTCATGCGCTCCGTGAGACCATTCTCCCTTGGGTTGTATCCCTTTGTAGTGACATGGTTAATCTTTGTGATTCGCATCAGTTCCGACAAAACCTTGTTTTCAAACTCGCCACCTTTGTCGGATATTACCGTTTTTGGCCATCTGCAACCATCAGCTATCCACCTCGTGAAAAGCACTTTCGCCACTGTCTCAGCAGATTTATCCGCTACTGGATACGCCGCTGCAAACTTGGAAAAGTGGTCTATGACCGTCACGGCGTAGCGATTTCCACTAGTTGTCGGGCCAAGCTCAAGGATATCTACTCCGATGATCTCGTATGGTTCACACGCCACTATCGGCTTGAGTGGAGGTGTTACCATCGATTTTGGGTTGTGCACGAAGCACTGCTGACACTCACGGGTCCATTTCCTGATGTCCTGAATCATTCCGGGCCAGAAAATTTGCCTTCTCAGCCGGTTATACAGCTTATGGAAGCTAAAATGACCCGCATACAATCCGGAATGCGCTTCTTCAAAAATCTGTCGTCTTGCCGCCTTTGGGACTACGTACACCAGGTTACCGTCACTCAAATACATCTTTAATTCACCGTCTTCAATTACAAAATCGGCGATTCTAACCGGGATTTTCGATCCTGACCACGTTTTTACACCATCAGTTTCGCCTCTGCTTACCGCATCTATGATCTCAGCAAAATCACCATCTTTCTTGAGCTCGCGCATCCACTTTGTTTCTACCTTAGCCTGCACAGCGTTCACTACTGCCTCGTCGACTCCCGTGACAGAATCAACACAGGACCAGCCTGCCGCACCTCTGCTTAACGCGTCTGCGACTACGTTGGTCTGTCCCTTCACGTACTTTATCTCAAGGTTGTACCTTTGGATCTCTAGTGACCATCGTAAGACCCGCGCCGAAACGTTGTTTCTCTTAAAAAGAGCAGTGAGGGGCTGATGATCCGTTAACACAATCGTGGGGAGTCCATAGATGAACATATGGAACCTCCTTATCGCAAAAATAACTGCTAGTGCTTCGAGATCAGTCACGTGGTACCGCCTCTCTGCATTGCTCAGTCTTTTTGACGCGAAGTATACGGGATGTAGCTGTTTATCATCCCCTTCTTGAGACAATACCGCTCCTAGTCCTACCGTTGAGGCATCTGTGCAAATCACAAAGGGACGTGTCCCATCTCTCGCCTTTTCAATGTCTGGTTGGCTAAGAACAGGCGCCGACGCTATCATCTCTTTGACCTTCTTAAACGCTTCATCATGTTCTGACGTCCATTTCCAGGACATCTTTGGTGACGTAAGGGCAAACAGGCAGCCAGCTATCTTCGAAAAACCTAGGCAGAACTTTCTGTAAAACGACGCCATGCCGAGAAACGTCCTCAAACTCTTTACGTTGACCGGTGCAGGGTACGCTAGAATAGCCTCCACCTTTTTCGGGTCCGTGTGCACTCCCGCTGCGTCAATAACGTGACCCAAAAAGCTCACTTCTTTTTGCAGTAGCACGCACTTTTGTGCTTTCAACCTCAATCCTGCTTCTTGTAGCCTACTGAATATCTGCCGTAGCAAATGCAGGTGTCGCTCTCTAGAATCCGTACACACCATTATGTCATCTATGTAACAGAAGACCTCGTTCCCTATCAGGTCGTGAAGCACTGTATCCATTAGCCTTTGAAATACAGCAGGGCTCGTGCTGAGGCCAAATGGAACTACTCTGAACTGGAAAAGCCCTTCCGTCGTGGTGAAGGCCGACTTTTCCCGTGCTGCTGGTGACAGCGGGATCTGCCAATATCCGCTACACAGATCTAACGTTGAAAAGCAACGTTTCCCAGCCATATTCTGCAAAATTGCGTCCAAAGTCGGTAAGGGATACGAATCCTGCTTTATTTTTTTGTTCAGCTCCCTATAGTCTACGCACAGCCGAAGACTTCCGTCCTTTTTCTCTACTAGGACTATAGGGAATGCCCATTCAGAGGAGCTTTTCTCGATTATTTTTCTCTTTTGCAGGTCTTCCAGCAATTCCTTAAGTTTCTTCCGGATACCAAGCGGGACTGGTCGCGTCTTCATCTTTACCGGCTTGTGGTCTCCCGTGTCAATGTTCATTTCCACCGCATCTGTTTGCGTCAACTCCGTGTCAGCTACCGAGAATGCTTCCGGGAACTCATCCAGTAGCCCTTTAATGTCGTCCGGAAGACACTCCACGCTAGAGCTACGTGTAATTTGGTCATAGAGTAGAGCCTTCCTCTCTTCACCGTCATTCAGCCTCTCCCCTCCATCGGCCACCATGAGGGGGTTAAACTCTTCCCAACTTTCCTTCCACTTCTCCGTTCCCCAGTGTCCTATTTCTTCTCCTTCTCCTAGTACCATTGGCTCCTCACTATCATTCAACACCGGTACCGCAATCTCCTGATTTCTAACTTTAAATACTCCACACTCAAGACCTCTTTTCATGGGCCACAGAACCCCTTCTTCCGCATCTTTCACCTCACAGCGCGCAGAGATTACGCCTGATCCATGCGGCGGGATGTACATCCTTTTTGCCACCGTGACCTTCCGGAACCTGGGCTGTCCTCTAATGGATTCCTCAGTACTCCGCTTAGCGATCTTTAGCTCCACACCCAAGTCTTCCAAGGCATTAGTCCCTAGCAATACCTCATCCTCCTGACTATCTGTAATGTGGAATGCTACTTCGCTCTTGCCTCCTTCCTCTAGCTGTACCTCGATTTTGGTCGCACCCAAAAACTGCATCTCATTGTTTGATGCATCGTACACTGGCATCCTTTCCCTGGCTGGGATGACTTCCAAGCTATCCACATCGAATCCGCGATCTTTTGCTCTAGCAAGCACCCCTACTGGTACTATGCTAATCATGGATCCCGTGTCCAACAACGCAGGTATCCGGGTATCTAGCAGTTTAGCCCATACAGCTATTTTCCCACCAATCAGTGCTTTCTTCTGCTCCACTGCCTTTGCGGTCTTCACTCCCATGCTACGTGCGCTAGTAATGATCTCAGAGATCCACTGGTTACCATCTTCCACGCACCTCTGTGCCTTCTCTCCTATCTGCTTTACTTGGGTCTTTCTCTGTGGACAGTCCTTCCCTATATGTCCGTACCGTGAGCAATTGAAACACTTCCGAGTGTCGTTGCTCCTACTCCCAACTCCCAGCTTAGTTCCATTCCGGTCTGCTTCGACATGCTGCCTTGGTCGATTGAACCCCTGACTGCTAACCCTCTCTCGGTTGCCTCTCTCTTCGCTCTTTTCTTCTCCCTTCCAGGTCAGCGTCCTACCTCTGTCAGCGTCTAACCTGTCGAAGTTATACTGCCTTGATCTTATCCTCCAGTCTTTATGGGCCTCTTTCTTTACCGACTCTGACCCACCATACATCCTCCGTGACAATTCAATGTTTAGTGCCAGTTGTTTAACTTCGTTATAGGCGTTTCCAGGCTTTACCCTGTGAAGGGCACTCAAAAGTTGCACGTGCTCTGGCCATTCCCTGAGATTGGACAAAAGGATGTGTGCAAACTCTAAGGACCGGTCCTCGATACTTCCTTCAGGATAAGCCCTTTTCCCGAGCTTCTCTAGCACCACACAGAAGTCCGCTACATCCTGCTGCGGGCGCATCTTCAGCTCGCGCAACTCCGCAATGGCACGCATTCTTCCCGCTACCGAATCTTCCGCCAATAATTTACCCAGTTCTACCACGACTTCCTCAAATCCTTTACGTCTCACCTCTACAGGTAGCGACAGGAAGACATTCTTTGCTCTGCCACCCAAATGGTCATCACCCAGAATCTCAATCAGGGTCTGGTCGCTAAACACCACCCTCTGATACTTCCTCCTGAACCGTCTAATAAACTCTTTAAAATTCTCATTTTCTTTCCCTTTATAGACGCCCGGGTCGGCACAGGACAAAGATTGGAACCCGCTCATCATTTCAAAAGCCAAGTTCTGACCTTGTTGCCTTCCGCAGTCCGCCCATGACGTCTCCGCACATTGTCTCCATCTGCGCTCGGAGGACGCTCCAGTCAAGCAGTCTTGATTCTGGAATCGTGTGTGTTGTGGTACCAGGTCGTGACCGTAATCTGAGATGATGTATTCATTACCTTTCTTGACATCACTGCGCTGGCTGCTTTCGGCACCGGATTTCAACGACGCCTCGTGGCTAGCCTTTGCCTCACGAGCTACTCTGACTACCTGTAACATGTCCGTTTCCAAGGCATCACAGACTTCCGCTAAGATTTCTCCATCTCTTTCCATTGTTTTGACATACTGATCCCAGTCGCTTTCTGACTCTATCCCCCTTATAGTCAACACTTCATGTAATTTTCTGTGCAGTATGGTAGTCATCTTGCAATTGCTAATCACTTTATCTAACATTTCGCCCGCTTTGTCTACCTCTTTCTTAACTACCTCTGAGTGCCTATCCTTGTATCTTTGTGACACTTTATGCTCCACCATTTGTTCCCTCACTACTTCCGGGACGCCTTCCAAAGCCTTCTTAATTTCCTCTAGCTCACCGATTAGCAACATATCGGGAAAACATTTCGAGCTACTCACTGATTTCACGGACCGGTTCTCCCTTTCGTCGTCATCCGAGCAATCGATCATGTTGATGTCACCGTTGGTTCCTTCCATTGGAACTTCTACAAAAAAATCAATTTAGATTAAGTGGCACCTCTTAACCACAATCCGAGCACAATAACGCCGCACAGAGTACGATCGGTAAACTTTGGCACAGTCGAACGGCACGGTTTTGTAGGCGAAATCACTATTGACTCACGCCTTACCACGCGCTCACACACCCACACTTTAAAGTCACCTCGCTCACGCCCACTCCTGTCTCTCGGCTATGTCCGGCAATCAACCCTGGCCACTGCAGATGATGATCTCTCAGTTAATCTTCACTACTCAATACCACCTCTCAGACTAATTCGCCCTGTACCACGAATTAGCTTGTTCACTACACTCTCCCTTAATTCGCCCTGTCTCACGAATTAAGGCTGCACTTTCTCTTCAGATTAGTATCCAACAGTGAATCGAGGCGATGTCAGTCCGTGTGGTTCGGCCCCCATGTAAATATCACACGGGCTCTCACGGTCAAATACACCACGGATTCACCGGGTACAAGCACGAACACGACGCGGAGAACACGAAACTTTATTAACGACAAAAAAACTACGACACAGAAGTATGGGCGAAGAAGAACAAAAACAAAAACCCCGTCCGATGTCGGCAGAGGAAGCGGGCGCACCTCGATGGACGCGAATCTAAAGAAATCTGCGTGGGGACCCCTCCTGGTCTCTCTCTATGCCAGGAACACTGTATTTCGCCTCATCGGGTCCCCGCGCGCCTACTGTAGACGCGCGCCTTTTAAACGGGGGTCGAGGACCCCTTAGCTGACAGGAGTTCGTTCTTTGGCCTGTCATAAAATTGCGTTTTTGCAAGCGTGTTGTCGACCGGATTACCACGTGACGGATGGCACCTTTCTTGGACTGTTCTTTCAGTGAAGCGTTACTCCTCCGTTTCTCACACCACTGTCGAAGAATTGTAAACAACTGGATAATAGGAGTACTTTGGGAAGTTCCTCTTTTCTCTTACAGGGGAAGGGTCCGAAGCGTATGTCCGAACGGGGGGGAGCTAGTCATATAGGGAGAATCCTCACCCCTCAATTGGTTTGAGAATGTGTTTTATTTTTGCCAAGTCGCTAAACCCAAGGAGTAGGGGCTCACAATGGGATACGGCGCAGCACGCGTTTAGGGTCTTGTACGTCCTCGATGCTTCTGCAGCCAGTGGCTCGGAGCGCAAGTGGGTAGAAAGTTGACTCGTGCGGGGGAGGGGCAGGGCTTTGGTTCCTCTGCGATGCTGCACTTTTACATTTCAACTGATTGCTTGAGATTGGAGGATTCTGACGTCTACATCATTTTCAGACGTTTTTCTGCGCATTTTTCCAGCTGTACGCTGTGGTAATCAACATGGTGATAAATGTTCAGCACCAGTTATACAGGGTACAAAGTCCCTGTGTAGTGAATCGCGGTGTCCCTTCCTCCATGGTTATGAGCACGCAACCGAATTCCAATTGAAGACGTTGCCCTTTCCTCCGAACACAAGAGTTCCACCCGAAAACGTTATCATATGCCCACCGCTTGCTTGCCTCACCACGTCCATCAGTTCATCTTGCGGATCCCGCTCTTCTTCTTCTTCCACCACTTCCCAGCTGTTCGTCTTC